>OY755236.1:97367470-98567470 GCA_963576725.1 Azorinus chamasolen | reverse complement strand
TGGACAACTTTTGGTCTAATGCAATTTTGATTACTTCCTATTGAATCAAGCTTTTGAGAAAGTATTGACCGTGCTTCAAACGGTTTGGATCCTGATGAGACGCCGAGTTACTCGGCGTCTCATCTGGATCCAGGGTGTTTGCAAACGCGAGTCGGGTCATGGTTAGCGGAATAAGGGCTAAAGCACTCATTGTCAGGTTAACCCTTAGCCTGCTAAGCGCGACATAACTAAGATTTGCAAATAGCTTGGATCCAGATGAGACGCCGAGTAACTAGGCGTCTCATCAGGATCCAAGCTGTTTGATTCTCTGTCACTAGTATCTCATAAGCTTGAACGAAGCAGGAGTAGGTGACGACGGCAACAGGTCGGAGCTTAAGCAGACCTCAGTTTGAAAGCAGACTAAAGGTTAAGTCATGATACCTACTGGGGCTGTCAAGTTGAAACTTGGCAGGACTCGAGAGGTTACTGGCGTGCACACAGAGAAGTAAGGCAAAGGAGATGTGATGACAGAAAAGTAGACGGACAGAAAGTTACATATATACATGACACAATCAACAGACAAACGAATGGATGGACGGCAGGACGGACGAGGAGATAATTAATCAACGAAAATGTTATATACAAACTGAGTGACACAATAATAAACAAACATGCAATGGACATGCTAAAAAACAGAAACACAGACAAACGGACAGACATATGAGCAGAGAGATTGATTAACAAATAGACATATTACATTTCATTTGGCGGTGTTGTTGGTCTTATTGATGATTATGATCATGACCCATGATAATGATGATGATGTTGATGATGGTTCATGATGATGTTGATGATAATGACAACTATTTTCATGGTTATTATTGTTGTAGATAATGATGGTATTGATGTGGAGAGTGATAGTGGAGGTAGTAATGAGAAGTAAGATATACAATTCATGTTTGGTAAAGGAAGAACCTGTCCAGCATCATGACTCATGGTTTGTGTAGGTTTGAAAGCGATCATTGGATGACTTAGTCCTGAAATTTAAGCAGTTCTTTCCTTCCGTCTCCAATTTCAAAACAATGACAATGAAGCTACCGCGAAAAGTCAAACTTGAATTAACAAGGGGGGAATTGTGCATCCTGTTCGTGAAGAAACCTTTAACCTCCCCCCTGTTGAATATTCGAGTAAGAAATACAGTAAAACCTCTCCATAACGACCACTAAATTATGTTAATTAGTTGGTAGTTAGGGCAAGTGGCTGCTTAAAGCAAGGTGAACGTAAAACAGAACGCTCCTATAGGAGCGTTCTGTTTTACTTTCACCTTGCTTTAAGCAACCACCCGCATTTAATATAACCTAATACTTGATGTAATGTAGTGTCCGTTATAGAGAGGTTTTACTGTAATGACATCCTGAATATTTCTTTGCTGACATTTTTATTATGGTATATGAATACAGTATTGTTTTGCTATGTACAGAAGACAATGTAGAAGCAGATCTGCATAATTCCATATGCAAACAGAGCAGACCCTGATTAGGAGACGTCTGATCTGGATCTACTCTGTTTGCAAATGTATTAAAAGGCGTAAATATGAGGGAAAGGGTCAATATTGTAGTCTCATGGGATCTAAGTTGGGATCCGACTAAGAAACATATCTTCTCATATGGTTCTAATCACTTTGATATTCAGGTTGTTGTTGTTGTTGTTGTTGTTGTTGTTGTTGCTGCTGCTGATACATGTACTGCTGCTGTTGTTGTGGTTGCTGTTATTGTCGTTTTCCATAATCTAATTTTGACCTTATAAAGCAGACTAAAGGTTGACTTGATGACAACAGAGTGTCTGTGTTTAACTCGCTGCAAAATGTGTTCGTCTGTAAATGTAATAGATCTGCTTTAATTTCTAAGTTCAATGTGTTCCTTCCGTTTTCTTTCCAAAACAGCCTGTGTCCTGGTGAGACGCTCTCATCTGTATCCTGTCTGTGTACATAGTTAATCACAGATGAGACGTTAGCAGTGAAAATGTAGACCGGATTGTCCATCCATAAACGACTTCAAATGTCTTTTATTTGTATACATTTTAGTCTTTTGGTATCAATTTCATCGGTAGTTTAATTCAGTTATCATGCTTATCTTTACAATTGATTTCAAACACACCGTCAAAGAGCCAATCAGCTTGGATCCTGATAAGACACCAAATTACTCAGCGTCTCATCTGGATACAAACTGTTTGTAAAAGTTATCACAGACTGGCTCGTAGCATAGCAACGGATAACAAAACTAGCTTGATGTTTCGCAACTTTGCAAATATAGTAAACCCTTAATTACATATACAGTGAAACCCCCCTAATGCGACCACTTAATAAACAGCCACTGGTGTCGTTTAAAGCAGGTGGTTGCTTAATGCAGGACGAAAGTTATGCAGAAAGCTCCTATAGGAGCTTTCTGCATAACTTTCGTCCTGCATTAAGCTACCACCTGCCTCTGTCACCCAGAATTATGCAAATATGTATAGTAAACCCTTGATTACATATATTCTAACACTCAAATACGTATTAGTATCTATCTTTAGTACAGGAGACAGCGTATTGCAGGGTGAAAGTAATGCAGAAACCTCGTCTGGGAGGTTTCTATATGACTTCCGCCCTGTTTTAAGCAGCCACCTGGCTAAAAGCGTCTGAGTTCTTCTATACTAAAATTTCAGTAAAATCACACTACTCCGAATAGCCAAACAGGTAGACAGTGCTTAAACCTGTCCTTCATATTAACGCATCCCATGCATTTGCAAACAGGGTAGACCTGGATCAGATGGCTCATGTAGAAGCCGTCTGATCAAGATCAGCTCTGTTTGCTTATGGAATTGATAGTTATGTTTCTTTACTTTCTAAAATGGCTGTAATATTCCACCTTCCATATATTTCATAATATTTTCTTTTTCTCCATGATTGAAAGTTGGAATAAATCTAGAACAAGGAAAGGGTTAACTCTGAGCTGATGCACGTTTTACTGACTTCAATCAGTACAAGATTTGCTGAGAGCAAAATAGCTTGGATGTTGATGAGACGCCAAGTTTCCTGGCGTCTCCTCTGGATTCTTGAAAGCTGTTTGCAAACGCAAGTCATATCGGGTTAACCCATTACATCATAGGCTATTTTTAGATCCTACCTCTTTGAATAAATCCACCAAAAAGGAGTAATGACTAGAGAAAAGGAATTTTTAAGATTTTCATAGTTTGAAACCATTGTGATAAATAGAGCATTTGCTCCTATAGGAGCAAATGCTCTATTTATCACAATGGTTTAGGAGCAAATGCTCTATTTATCACAATGGTTTCACAAAGTGACTTTTATAGAGTCGTCAAAAGTCGTCAATATGAGGGAATGGGCTAAATGCGGATGTGCACCAAGGTCATAAGTGATTGAGCCCACAATAGATTAACATGTTACTCCATGAATATTAATGCAGAATTAACGACATCATGAATATTAATTAGAACATAGTTTTAATGATATATATTTGAACAAATGATTTTTAATCCCTGGCAGAAAATGTGGGATACGTATTGTTTTAAAGCAAACAGAGTAGACCCTGATCAGAGTCTGACAGCTCCTATAGGCGTATTGGTGGATAAGGGGTTAAGACTACAATATATTTCAACCTGTACATAATGAATAATCATGTAAAAAATAACGACTTTATCAATCAATACTAATTAGACGAAATTGAATAAACGTAGTGTTGACAGCAGCACACACTGTAGAATCCGATCTATATCATCCCATTATTATAACCCCTTCCGTGCCACAATGACGGATCTACGATATCACATGCAAACAGTTTGGATCCAGATGAGACGCCGAGTAACTCGGCGTCTCATCAGGATCCAAACTGTTTGTTACTGTTACTATGTTTTTGAAACAAAAATGAAGAAAAGAAGAAAAAAAAAGAAAATTTATAGCAGACGACAAAGTTAGCAGACGACAGAGTTTGGCAGCGAAAGGGTTAAAAGCGTAATGTTGACATTAGCACACACTGTAGAATCCGATCTATATCATCCAATTATTATAAACCCTTCCGTGCCACAATGACGGATCTATGATATCACATGCAAACAGTTTGGATCCAGATGAGACACCGAGTAACTCGGCGTCTCATCAGGATTCAAACTGTTTGTTACTGTTACTATGTTTTTGAAACAAAAATGAAGAAAATAAAAAAAAAAAGAAAATTTATAGCAGACGACAAAGTTAGCAGACGACAGAGTTTGGCAGCGAAAGGGTTAAAAACGTTATGTTGACAGTAGCACACATTGTAGAATCCGATAAATATTATCCCATGCGCAAACAGAGCAGACTTTCACCAGACGGCCCCTACTTTTATCTGTAAAGGCGTTTCTATGACGTAAGGGTTTAACCCTTTACTCTATGAATGTTCATTTGAGAATAATGACTCGTGAATATTTATTAGATTAATTGTTGTAACAGCACATGGACTCAAGAAGTTTTTTTTACAATAACAGAAACTGTTGAATTATATCTATATCATAAGTAAACAGACAGTAAGACCTGTCTGATCTGGGTCTACTCTGTCTGCAAATGCGTAGAAAGGCGTATATTTATGGAGTAAAGGGGTAACACTCTTTGTCTGTAGAGGAAAACTATATTTTACCGAACTAATGGTCAGGGCAGCACCTGTGTGATAGAACTCTATCCAATAAACACCTACACACAGGCCGATACTCAATAATTAATTATCTTTCTACCATTTACATCTATACCAGACCCTAAGTAAACAACTGCCATGTAAGCGATCTTGTCAAATCAGATAATTACTACATAAATCAAATATTGATGGTCCTGAATGTAAGACAAAAAACAAGGTCACGGAAAATTAGGCATGACATATGTATGAATATAGGCCTACACTTGGGCCATAAGTAGGCCGACTCAAAGTAACTTTTGATCGACACAGAACGTCATTTACAACAGTTCTAAAGTAACTGTATGGCTTTCTCCTATTTTTCTTCAAAAAGTCAAAAACTTAGATCTTCATAAGAGGCTAATTTATTGGTCATGTGATCTGGAAGCAACACTTATATAACGAATAGAGAAAAAACCCTGAAATCCCAATAAATTACATTTTTACCACCCCCACTGCCCACCCCCACAAAAACTCGCACATGTGGCATTAGGAGGAGTACGAAATAGGTAACAAAGGTACAAACACATTCATGAACCAGCACAAGTCATAAATGATAATATAGTGTATATAGAAAAGGTCGGATAATGAGGTATGAAAACCTGAAATCCAAAAAAATGACATTTCGCCACCACCTAATGTAGAACAAAGGAATTAATACAAAGACTGAAAATGGAAGACACAAAATTAAAAGACTGAAAGAAAGAAGGGAAGAAAGAAAGAAAGAAAAAAGGGAAGAAAGAAAGAAAGAAAGAAAAGAAAAGAAAAGAAAAGAAAGAAAGAAAGAAAGAAAGAAAGAAAAGAAAAGAAAAGAAAAGAAAAGAAAAGAAAAGAAAAGAAAGAAAGAAAGAAAGAAAGAAAGAAAGAAAGAAAGAAAGAAAGAAAGAAAATGACACACGAGACAGACGTAAAGAAAGGAAGATAAAGATAGAAAGAAAGAAAGAAAGAAAAAAGAAAGAAAGAAAGAAAAAAAGAAAATATGACACAAGATAATAAGAGCGACAGAAAGAAAGGAACAATGCGAAAGACTGGCTGAAAAGAAAGACTGACAGTTCTCAGAGAAAGAGGGGTGATTTATTCAAGATTTTTGTCTACACCGTTAGAATTCTGTCATGCAATGGGTTCAGCACAGTCCATATGCTCGCGTCGGTTATTTATTTTATCTAATAGTGCAATACCCCGAACGCAAGGACTTCAACCTCTCGATTATACCACGATCGGCATGAGTCGATCAACCAGAACGCGATTTAGACTCGCCCACTTGCCATATATGGCACGCAAGCAGTATATATAGCTCACGATCAGCTGATTGCGAGTAACTGACAAACCGGTAGAGACGTTAGTAGAAGAAAGAAGTTCAAACGCGAAAGTTTCACTGAAAATACTTCAATTTTTTTTCACACCTGTAGTAAGAGACACTGAAGTGCTTTTTTGTGTAAATTTGGACTCATTCTGGTATTCTTGAGAGTAAATTTTCGATCATTAAACACGGTCGAGATCGTCTGCTTTGTGAAGAATCTGGATGGAATTTTCCTTTCATGAAACAGACAGAAAAGGTGACAAAGACGTGCTCAAAATGGTGCAAAAATTGAAATCTTCGCTTCAAAAGTTTCTTACCAAGGAACAACAGTCTGTCATCGAATCGGACTACGATAAGGAACAGTTTGAGAGCGAAATCGGTAAGTTGTCTTTGTGTTGAGTCAGTTAGTGTTAGAGGGGTTGTGTCAAACTATATTTTATCAAGGTTATTTTCTTTGTTTGGAAATTGTCGTGAATGAAAGTGTATTCAGTGTTAACTTTTTGATGCTGAAATTATAAAATTCATTTTACCCTTGTTAGATAGAAAACTTATTTTTGTTGTACATATTAATCTAGACAATACACATATTAATGACAGCTAGAAACTATTTGGAGATGGCCCCTGTTATTTCTTTCACTGTGGATCCATTCTATTGATTTTGCTTTGTAGGAACTTGTAGATTTGTGGAATTTCCCCCAACTACATGTATCAATCAAAAGAAATGTGATTCTGTTTCTTAAAACTTTTTCATTTGTCACTCTCTTTGACAGCCCTTTGAATAGCAAATATAATGACTTGTTCATTCTTGAGAATAGATCTCTTTCGCTTATTTTTGTTAGATACAAAGGGATTCGTGCTACTGTTGCTATATGCAGGAAACCTCATCCATTCAAACTATAATTGATACAGTGCACAATTACAAGTACATGTAGAATTGTATCAATCATCAAACAATTTCATCCCATCCATTTTAGGTACATTCCCAAGCCCACAGAAGGAGTGGTATGGAACATTTGAGGATGCAGCCGAGCAGGCCAAGTGTAAAGAGGTAACTGTATATATAATACATTGGATAACAATTCATGATGACTTGGTAAATATTCATGAATAGCCTTTTTATAATGCCCGATGAACCAACAGATTTTTTGGACATTGGAGAAACTGTAGAATCGATCAGATTATTTCATAAGAAAACAGAACAGACCCTGATCAGACAGCTCCTACAAGACTGAGGAGTTGCCTGATCTGGGTCTTCTCTGTTTGCATAGGGTTTAAAAGGCTTATCTGTTTATATGTGAATAGGTTCCTATGGCAATAATTTTGATTGACAATTTGTAACTTGCCAATGATTGTACTTGAAAATATAACATATTTTCAGGTACAATATCAACAAAAAACAGTTTATTTATTTAAAGTATATTAATTGTAGATACTATTAATTAGATAATAGA
The DNA here is from genome assembly GCA_963576725.1 of Azorinus chamasolen. Classification (NCBI taxonomy): domain Eukaryota; kingdom Metazoa; phylum Mollusca; class Bivalvia; order Cardiida; family Solecurtidae; genus Azorinus; species Azorinus chamasolen. Next base: position 98,560,043 of record OY755236.1, on the reverse strand, counting down.
TGGTTATAGTAAAATAAAAAGGTGCATCTTATAAACAGGAATTTAAACTTCTTTTCTGAGACTTGCCAAAACACTAGGTACATGTGCTCTAAAATCTAGTGTGCATTATACTGATGAATCAAAAGATGATTGATTATCAATATACATATATTAATTACTCTATTTGATAACTTACATTTACTTAACACAACACTCAGAGCTCCAGATAAGATGCTTAAATCAATATATTCCCAACTATACCTTCTTTATTTCTCCACCAAACCCTATGTTGTGACCATTCTTTAGAATTGTCTCGAAGAGACGATTCTATAAAGAGTGGCCAAAACATAGAGTTTGGTGTAGAAATGACGATTTTAGTATTTGAGTACGCACCGTTATCTGTAGCCCGGCCTGAACTCTTATATTGGTTTGTTACAGTTACTGTTGTTTTTTTAAGGTGGCCATGCACATTGAAGAGGGTCTGAAGCTTGCCAGAGAGAGATTGCTAAAATGTGAAATTCTCATTCCATGTGGACTGACAATGCGTGTTGCTCGTGACATTTTGATCATGTCGGAGAGCGAGCCTTGTGGTGTTAGAGGGTGCTTATTGTACATTCATTTGCAGCAAAACTCAGAATGTGTTGAACTTGTAAAGACTCAGTGTGATCCACATACAGTGTCCACATTTGAAGTTCATTTGACTCTGCAAGAAGACTTGCGAAGCTGGGTTGCTGTGAAGAAAATGATGATGACTATGACAGGATGTTTTAAGAATTCCACCTACAAGTCCACCCCAAAGATGTTGTGCTTGGGCTACAAGCTCGAGAAGCAAAAACTGTACAGAGCATCAACGTAGAGATGTTACAGAGTTCACATAGATTTTACATAGATAGAGTTTATTTTTGTGTTAGATTTTCAAATTACAAACTTTGTGCCAAGTCATTGTGTACATAGCTAGAGGGACTCGTGCAACACAAACAATGTGTTCAAGTCAGTGATACGCAAATTTAAAAAACTGCAATAACCCTTTACTCCATGAATATTCATGTAATAAATTATGTACAGTGTGAATAGTAATGAGCATAATACTTAGAATGACATATGAACAAAACAACTGCAGATCTATATCATTCCATAAGCAAACAAAGCAGACCCAGATCAGATAACATCTACAGGATTTGTCTGATCTGGGTCTACTTTGTTTGTAAAGTCATATCCATGGAGTAAAAGGTCAACTCTGAGCATGCTACAGGTAATATAGTGATCTATAATTAACCCTTACAACGCTGAATTTTCAAATGGACTGTTCCATAATTCAAGCAGGTCAATCTTATGGTGAATATTTAGGAATGCTTCTAAATAAAAGTGTAACACAACAAACAGTGCAGACCCTGATGAGAGGGCTCCTCTAGGAGCCCTCTCATCTGGGTCTACATTGTTTGCAAATGACATTAGTGACTCGTGTCCCGCACTGTAAGGGTTAACTTACAATCAATTTGGATCCAAACTGATTGACACACTAAGTCAAGTTACTCTTTTCTTTAGAAATATCCCTAAATATTCACTATAAACTGGACCTGTTTGAATTTTGAAATAGTCCATTTGAAAATCCAGCATTGTAAGGGTTGAAAAGTGGTAAAGTGTGATGCATTGTCAACATTGAAGCAGATCACAAATAGTTAGCATGCTGAGGTTATACTTACAGTAGATTGTACATAGTTAGAAACACAAATACAAAAGATCTGAGAACTTTTGCCATACACATATGTGCTGTGTGACTCTGTTCATTCCATTATACAGTCAACCCTTTACTCCATGAATATTTATTAAGAAATTATAAATATATGACCATTATACAGTAACCATTTTTTTACAATGACATCAAGATTATTTCTTAAGCAAACAGAACAGACCGTAATCAGATGACTCCTACAGGAGCTGGCTGATCTGGGCCTGCTCTGTTTGCAAGGGTGTCAAAAAGTGTATTAATGGAGTAAAGGGTTAAACCTCTTTAAAGTGTTCATTCAGAAAGTCTGTCATGAAAATGTTAGCATAATGCAGAGTTTTTGAAGCTTTCTACTTTATGGTTAACAGTAATCATTTATTTATTGAATATTCATGAAAGAAATAATATGACTATCGGTATAAGTTAATTTAATTTTTATTATGACAATTTTTAACACGCTAGAAACTCATTAACATATCTATGTTTCTATAGAAGCAGACAGAGGAGATCCTGATCAGACAGCTCCTGTCTGGTCTGGTTCTCCTCTGTTTGCAAATGTATAACACTACATCCCTGTCAGATAAGAGTAAAGCAAGTACACATGTAAGTGCTTTAAAAGGTTTTTATGTTTAATTACTAAGTGGTTACTTGAGAGAGGTTTGACTTTAGTTTATTATATTCTATGACCATTGACCAAGGTTTGTGAAATGCTTAAAGTGCCAGTAATCAAACATTCCATGAGTAAATCATTAGTCCTGACAAATTTGTTTAACTGTTATCATCTAACGCTCTTCTTTTCATGACTCATCATTTAAATTGTCTTAGAAATATGACGCTTGTATCATATGAACTCTTTGCATGCTAGGTAATAGTTCTCTGTTAGAACTATTGTTGCTTCAATTCCCATACTATTTTATTTTCCATTTCTCTGTGTCAGATTGTTAGTATCCTGATGAGACACTAAATTACCCTGCTTCTCGTCATGATCTAAACTATTTACATATAAATTGTCGCAAATTTTCTGCTAAAGCATTCATAGTCACATGATATTGTCTGGATTTTAGAGAAGCAGTGTAGACCCAGACCAAACTGCTCCTTAAAGATTAGTTTTATCAGGGTCTACACTATTTTCTTCTCCATTTCTTTCATTTGAAGTTGTTACAATAGTAGCAAATGGACTTTATCAGGTTTATTAAGGGTGGCTTTAGTAATACCAACTATCTAACCCTTTCCCTAGTATAAACGTGTTTTCACACATCTGCAAACAGAGTAGACCCAGATCAGACGGCTCCTAGAGGAGCCGTCTGATCAGGGTCTACTCTGTTTGCTAATAGAAATTCAAAGATATGTCTTTACTTTCTAAAATGGCTACAATGCTCCATATTCCATATTTCATAATGACCTTTTTGTCCAAGAATATTCAGTAGGTATTGAAATTTGTAATAAACATAGAACAGGGAAAGGGTTAAATCCCCTGCACTGAAGTAAGATTATTATAATTACTCAACCATTTACCTTTAGCATGCAATAGATAAACACCTGATTACCTTTGCATATGGTTTGGATCATACAGATTAAATGCAGAGAAACTGGATGTCTCACCTTGAACTAATCTGTTGGACACACAGAATGTGTTTTAGAGTAGAAATTCTAAATAAATAAAATATGAAAATTGTAATTTACATTTTCTTCAGAAGAAAGTTTGCTCATCATACTAAAGTTTAACAGTAAACTCAACTAAATGTTTCATTAAATTTCAACTTTCAGACCAAATGGATGTTTTTGGTACAAATCTCTCACCAATTTGATGTTTTTTGTTCTTTCTATATTCAGAACAGACATTTCAAGGTTTGTGCAAAATATATTTTTTAGTTTATTATTTAACCTTTTCCCTACATACAGTTTAAGAGTTATTCACATGTTTCCAAATGGAGTAGACCCAGATCAGACAGCTGCTGTAGGGGCCATCTGATTTGGGGTCTACTCTGTTTGCTTATGAGCTTAATAGATCTGATCCTGCCTTTTTTTGGTCAAAGCAAAAAATTCTCTTGAAAAGTTTACATTATGAAAATTACATTAAATGAATATTCATGAAGTGACCCAATTCATACATAAATGTTTCATTAGGGAAAGGGTTATATAACAAATATAGTGTTTACCAATTGTATGTGTAATATTAATCTTTTTCAGAAAGAGCCGTTTTAGAAAAACTTAAGGATTTCACTTTCATCATCACTAAAATAACTTACTGACATTGTGCAGGATTTTTACCTCATGACACGATCTCCCTGCTTGAGTAATTGCTGATGTCATTTTGCCCATAGGACATATCAAATATCACATGGCTCTGACCTTAGCATGCCCCATGGCATTATTTTAAACTACTACCGCTATTGACTTTGAAGTGCTTTCTTTAATACTTATCAGGTTTATATCTGATAAGACTTCTGCTGTTTGAAGTTTTTAATTTTTGACATTTAATGTGAACAGTTACTTCTGCCACATGTTTCATTTGAATTAACCCTTTACCTGATGAATATATTCATGTAAGAGATGTTTTATGAATATTAATTAGCTTGGTTTTTTCATTATGGTATTATGAACAAAGGGATTTTTTGCTTAAAGAGAAACTTTACCGTAGATTTATTATTATATCTAGTTTATTTCTTAAGCAAATGGAGCAGACCCTGATCAGATGGCTTGTACACTTGCTAGATGATTTTAAATGACAAACCGTGTAGACCCAGCTCAGGGTTCTTCTCTGGGAGCCCTCTGATCTGTGTCTACACAGTTTGAAAATGTCAATGCATGCATGTTCCACATTCAAAATGTGGTGAAATTGTGACATGTGCAAACAGTTTGGATCCAGATGGAACACCATATGACTTGTCTCACCAGGACTCATCACTGTTTGGCTGAGCAATAGAAGAAAGTTACCTCGGAGAATTATAATTAATGTTGAGAAAATGAACAACACTTTTTACAGCAGGTTAAAGAAAAGCATCAGAATACTGCTCAAATCCAGTGACTGGCTGTTCAAAATCACAGTGATGGTTGAAGCTTGTTGAAAGATGACTAATTCTGATTTAGACATTTTATCCATTAAAATGATTATGAAATCTTTCCTTCATATAAATGCCTTTTCGCACATTGGTAGAGTAGACCCAGAGCAGACGGCTTCTATAGGAGTCATCTGATCAGGGTCTGCTGTTTGCATATACATGTAGTATAATGTAGATTTGTCTCTTCTGTTTCTGCCTGAGCCAAATCATGCCATTATAAAAAATCAGCTAGTAAATATTCACGATGTCATAACTTTTTTTCATGAACAGGAAAAGGATTAATTCCTATCATGCTGACTTTTTCATGCTGTAAAAACAGTGTCAGTTGACACTTCTTTCTCTCAAGCTTTCAAGCTATTGAGAAACTACTGATCAGCCTACTGAACAAGCTTGGATCTTAATGAGAAGTCATTTTCTTGGCATCTCGTCTGGATCCAAGCTGTTTTGAAATACCATTCAGGTTGGATTCAGCATGGGAAGAGTTAAAATGTACTAAAATTCTCCTCATCTCTTCATGATAAGTCGACCCGTAACTATGACACTTTTAACTCTTTACTCCATTGATATTCATAAATCTAAGAAATAATGTATTTGTGAATATGCAGTAGCTTAATGTTTATAATGCCACATGAACAAGAAAATATTTTACCTTGTTCAAAACTAGAATTAGATCTACATGTTACTGTATGATGTACATACTTTCATAAGCAAACAGAACAGACTCCGAACAGATGGCTCCCACATCTGATCTGGGTCAACTGTGTTTGCAAAGGCTTGTATAAATTATGGAGTAAAGGGTTTCCACTTTCTATAGAAGGAACTGAAACAAATTTAAAATTACAAAACCATTTGCTGTTTCAAAACTTTGTCCACACTACTTATGAATTCATAAAAGCTCCTTTCATGAAATTGTGAGTGATTTGATGACAAAATGTTTAAGAACAAACATTATGTCATTTGAAAACTCTAAATTTCATATACATGTATATACATGTACATGTATGAGTATTTCTACTGCACAAGTAGTGTGATCTGATGAATTCAAAAAAGGCCATTAACCGTTTACCTAAGGAATATTCATGTCACAAGTAATGTTTTCTTTATTAACCCTGGTTCCCTGTTCTGAATTTATTCCAAATGTCATTACCAACTGAACATTCATGGATAGAATAGTTACAATGAAGTATAGAAGGTGAAATATTGTAGCCATTTTAGAAAGCAAAGGAACATATCTATCAAATTCCAATAGCAAACAGAGCAGACCCTGATCAGACGGCTCCTCTAGGAGCCGTCTGATCTGGGTCTACTCTGTTTGCAGATGCGTGAAAACACGTTTATATGAGGGAAAGGGTTAAGTGGATTTTATAACGTACAGCTAGTGATTTTTTTACCCTAGTAGAACTGTTGAATCAGATCTATACGATTTCATAATCAAACAGACCAGACTGATCAGATGACTCCATAAGGAGCCATCTGATCTGGGTCTTTTCTGTTTGCAAAGGTGTTTCTATCAGGAAAAGGGTTAAATTTACACATTATAGGTAAAGTAGCTATTTTATTGTACATTTGTAAACACTAGTGACTGTATTATTAGTATGGTACTCACAGTGTACGTATTTTCACAGATGAGTGATTTCTCACTGTAGGATAGTAGTTGTACCATATGAGATCAGCTATAGGTGGGGTTTACCTACCTTATGAGATCAGCTGTAGGTGGGGTTTACTTACCTTTTATTGAATATCATATGTGAGTTAGTCATTCATACCGTAGGTGTGGAAATTGATTTTCGTTACAACATTGACATGTAGGCGTAAGCTGTACGCCGTACCAGATTTTTGTGATTCAGAATTTCAGCAGCAATGTGCAGTATTATTTATCTGTGATAGCAAAAACCCAAGTGAATGAACAATTGCTGACAGTTCTCCCAAATGTGCTAAATTGCTGGAAAAAGTCTGTTAATTTCTTTTGTGCTATTTAAATTTGTGAAAACCACATAATATCCATGTGCCTCATAAAGAACCAGTGCAATTTTAGCAATCAAATCACTTTGTTTGAATTGAATTAAAATATGACTAGATTTAACAGAAATATTTTTTTGTTGCTACACACATTGAACATGTGCTTGCTTTTAATGCATAATGATGCGGATGATCACTGAAGTTTCAAACTCTTCCTAGATCCAGATTTGATTTTTTAAAAAAATGTCTTTGTCAAAAATATTTCTGAAGTGTTAGCAAAATAGTAATACTTTTCTGACCAAGGTCCCATTTTACGAAGGATTGTGTTTGCCTTTTCACAGGGCTCTACTGTTAAGCTGTAGGTTTGTAAAGGAACATTTATGTTGCAATCTTTTGAACATTATCTCAATTTTGTCACATTAAATTTTCAATATGATGTTTCTAACAAACTGTTGTTTTATTTTGTTCCTGTAAGATACAAAGCTGTAGAGAAGATAAGAGTAATTTTTGTCCACCAAAAACCTAGTTTGCTGTTACCGTAAAACCCCTCTAATCTGGATGCTAAATTTGATTTAAAAAAAATACAGTGTAAATTTCAATCTTAGAGACAGGTGGCAGCTTAGTGCAGGGTGAAAATCATGCAGAAAGCTCCTATAGGTTCTTTCTGCATGACTTTCATCCTGCATTAAGTAGGCAATAGCCACCTAAAGTATCAGTTCCACTTGAGAGAGGGTTTACTGTACTCAAAATCACCTCAAAGAGATAAGAGATTGACAGAGAAATAAGAGATTTAGATAGATCAGTATGTATCTTATCTACAGTCCAGAGATAACTCTGAGTTGGCCCTCTTGTGTGTTTCAGGTTTTACAAACACGGTAGACCAAGCCACAGTAGCCTACCAGCATCAAATGTTGGCTGATGAGGTTGAACCCTTTCCCTGTTGAATATTCATTTAAGAAATAATGATATCATGATTATTTATTAGCTTTACAGTAAAACCTCTCTAAACCGGTCGTTAAATTTAGTATAAATATCGGTCTTGGGAACAGGCGGCAGCTTAATGCAGGGTGAAAGTGACTTTCACCCTGCATTAAGCAGCCACCTGCCTAAAAGTATCCAAATTCTTATCATCTAGGATTCCAGTTTTGAGAGGTTTTACTGTATTTGTATATAAAAACAGAAATGTTTTATACTTGTAATTACTGTAGTCTTCTTAAGCAAACAGAGCAGACCTTGATAAGATGTATCCTATGTCTGATCTAGGTCTACTCTATTTGCAAAAGCATGAAAAGGCGTTTGTATTAGGGAAAGGGTTATTAAACATTTATGCTGTTTGTCTAGGTGAATAATACAACCCATCAATTCGAGGGCTTGGTGCAAAACTATTCTAACTCCTTCACTTTGTGAAGGAGTTAGAATAGTTTTGCACCAAGCCCTCGAATTGCTTATCCCATTTACCTCATGAATATTCATGTAAGAAATATTGACTGAAAAATTAATTAAATATTATAGTAAATAAATAAATATATTAAATATAATGTCGTTACAAAACAAAGAAATTATGAGCCATAGCAGAAACTGTAGAATCATTTTGATATCAATTCATAAGTAAACAGAGCAGACAACTGCTACAAGAACTGTCTGATCAAGATCTACTCTGTTTCAACATGATTTACCCGTTCCTCCATAGGCTATTTTTAGACCTAGCCTAAGGAAAGGGGAAGGGTTAAAGATGTCACCGTCAGATAAAAGAGTTACTCCTGTCCCTGATTTTAACATTTGTTCCAGATTTTATCACCACATTAATATTCATGGACAGAATCAATGAAATGGAAAGGGGATTTTTTTCATCATGCTGGAAACTAAAATCAGATTTTTTTAAATTTCATAACCAAACAGAGCACTCCTGTAGGAGCCATCTGTTCTGGGTCTACTCTGTTCTGTAAAGGCATTTATGAAGGGCAGGGTTAATATAGCTTGATCTTGTCTTGTTCAACTATGTGAAGTCCCCAACATATATATTCTTATGGCACATTTTGTATATATTTTAACCCTTCCTTACATGAATCATCTGATCAGGGTCTGCTCTGTTTGCTTCTGGTATACTATAGATCTGTTTCTACAGGAGCAGTCTGGTTTGGGTCTACTTTGTTTGCAAGGCATGGAATGGTTAAAAGGGTTAAATATAGTGAACGAAAGAGTGGAGAAATTAATCTTTCTCATCTGGATCAATACTAGGGGGATCTGGGTCTACTCTGTTTGCAAAGGCGTACTTATGGAGTAACGGGTTAAGACATGTGCTATAGTTAGTTTGTTTTTTGTTCCATTGTATCAATGTTTCATAGCTTATTTGTTTCAAGCTATAACCGTACTCAGAGATTCTCTTTGTAACAGCGATCATAGCTGTAAAACAGTACATCCACATAAACCCTGTGAGTGCAGGGTTTTCAAAGTGGAATGATCCATCATTATTTAATGTTAAGAGTCCATTCTTTATAAAAAGATATGATTTACCAGAGAATTTTAATGGCAAACAGTGCAGACCTTAATCAGAATGCTGCTCTAGGAGCCCGCTGATCTAGGTCTACACTGTTTGCAAATTTCGAACAAAGGGTTACCGTAATAGAATTATATTTTCGCAGTCTCTGTCATCTGTTATCAGCTAGCCGTCAGTGTATTTCCAAATTTGGCTATTTGTTTTAAAGCAATAAATAACTTGAACAGTTTTCATCACTCTAGTGATCAGACACTCCTCTTCATTAGAATGTCACGGAGTGAGTGTCATCAAGTGCAAAACCAGCTGTTGCGGTTGATATTGGTTGGATTAGTGGTTATCCCTTTATTTCATGAATATTCATGTAAGAAATAATGACATCATGAATATTAATTAACTGAATTTTTATAATTACATTTGGACCCAGAATATTTTTACCATGGTAGAAACTGTTGAATGAGATCTATATTACTCCATATTAAGAGTCATCTGATCTGGATCTGTTCTGTTTGCAAGAGTGGTAAAAATGTGTATCTATGAAGTAAAGGGTTAGCACTTTTTTATCAGTATGGACCAATCATTGATGACCTTAAGAAAGAGTTTTGGTCCAGATGAAGTGCCTAGCTACTTTGTTTCTCATCAGGATCCAAACTGTTTGACATTCTGAAATTATTGTTTGAACAGAAATGGAAGAAAAAAGCTTTTCAGGGTTGTATTAGATGACAAGTTTTGAAGATAAAATTTACTTAGTGGTGAAATAGTGTTAACCCATTCCCTCATATTGACGCCTTTGCAAAAGTCACCTATTGAAACCATTGTGATAAATAGAGCATTTGCTCCTATAGGAGTAAATGCTCTATTTATCACTATGGTTTCAAACTACAAAATTCTAAAATTGTCCTTTTATCTACTTAATGCTCCTTTTCGGTAGATTTTAATAAAGAAGTTGGATGTAAAATAGCCTATGGGGTAATGGGTTAACAAGCATCCTGACATAAAAATAGTCATCAGCTTAAAGTACTTTTGGATATTGTTTCTGGATTTTGTTTCTTCATCCTATTTCAAGAGCTGCTGGCAAAGTGTTAACCCTTTTATTGATTGAATTTTGTGTCACCTGCCGAGAGGCAGTGTGTCACTAAAGGATCACTTTTCCGTCGTCGGTCCGTCCGTCTGTCTGTCCGTCTGCCTGTCTGTCTGTCCGTCACACTTTCTTTTTTTGGCTGTCATTTCTAAACTAATCATTATAGAGCTTTCAAATTTCACACATGGAACAAGCATGATGAGAGGAAGTGTCATGCACAAGGGACACAACTCTAGCATCAATATCTTTTTTAGTTATTCCCCTTATTCATATTAACAATAGTTTTTGTGTTAGCTGCGAGCAGGTGACACATGTGTTCCTCCGAACACTCTTGTTTTTTATAAATGCTGTTTCACTCCTGTGCAAACAGAGTAGACCCAGATTAGATGGCTCATATAGGAGCCATCTATCATGGTCTGCACTGTTTGCTTATGAAATTATAATACACATGTACACCTGACTCTACAGTTTCTGCCAAACCAAAAGGTTCTGTGTACAGATGCCATTATAAAAAAAAACCAGCTAAACGTATTGATGATTTCATTATTTCTTATGTGAATATTCAACAGGGAAAGGATAAACAGTATCAATCTTAATTGGAATCAAAAATGCTTTGGGCGATGATCAGGATCAAAATTAAGTCTGTCTGCAGAAGGCAGAAATTGGTTAATGGGGTTTCCTTATTTCTCATGAATGTGTTTGATATTTTGTACAAAAAGTGTACCATAGTTTTTTAGTTTCTGTCTGGATCAAATTAAGTTTACAAATTGTCCACTGATCTAGCATTTTCAAAGTAGAACAGTCCATTTGTATTATACATGTATAAGAATATATATAAAATGTCTTTAGTATGAATGGAATTAACCCTTACATCACTGAAACTTCATATGGACTATTGCAAAATTCAAACAGGTCAAACTTACAGTGAATAATTAGGGATTTTTTCTAAAGAAAAGTGAAACATGACAAACAGTGCAGACCTCTTCTAGGAGCCCTCTCATCAACTGTTTGCAAAGGACATTAGTGACTCGATTTCCACACAGTAAGTGTTTTTGCTTGACGATTTTGAGTGACAAATAGGACAGACCCTGATTAGAGGGCTCTTCTAAAAGTACACTTGATTTCCACATTCAAAGGGTAAAGTCCAATCTACTGGGTGTTGCAACTGTGAAAGATGAAAATAGCCATACATGAACATGTATACATATTGATTTATTCTGTACGTGACTGGTATTTCTATTTTTAACATGTACAAATTATCATATGATATATATCTTCTCCTGCAGTTTCTGATTCCATGTTACATTCTCTTGTTCCTTTACCTGTATATGCGAGGGTCAACCAGACTGGATCAGGGTGTCAATTTATCTGCATCAAAACTGTTTGAAAGTGTAATCATGAATTTGCCAAATTGAAGCCAGTAATGCATGAATATAGTTTTTCAAATGCCTTGATTCTTTTAATGGTTTTGGTTTTCTTTTTCCTTAAACCCATTACCCTTTCCTCCATAAATATGCCACTTTCTGAATATTATGTAATAAATATGCCTTTGCGAACAGAGTAGATCCAGATCAGATGGCTCCTGTATTAGCTGTCTGACCAGGGTCTGCTCTGTTTGCTTATAACGTAATAGCGATATGATTATAGAGCTCCTATGTAAAACGACCAAACACTGATGTGACCGTGTGTTATGATACCATTTTTTGAATTAATATTCATGATGTCATTATTTCCTATATGAATATTCATGGAGTAAAGGGTTGTTGTGGTTTAATTTGGGAAAGGCGAGCATTCATATGAGATGTGGTGTAACTAGACATCTAATTCAAATTCAAACTGTTTAACCCTTTCCCTCATATTGACGACTTTTGACGACTCTGTAAAAGTCACTTTGTGAAACCATTGTGATAAATAGAGCATTTGCTCCTATAGGAGCAATTGCTCTATTTATCACAATGGTTTCAATCTACAAAAAAAAATAATTTCATTTTCTCTAGTTAATGCTCCTTTTCGGTAGATTTGTTCAAAGCGGTTGTATCTAAAAATAGCCTATGAGGTAAAGGGTTAAAACACACAGATGGTATGTTTTGAAATTGGTATTATCGGAGATTTTATATACATGTTTGTATATATATATACGTGTGTGATTGCTTCTGTCCAAGGGGCAAAGGGACAGCAGAGTGGTAAATAAGAGATATGCCGATCTCTCTAAATCTCTTAAATTATAGTTAACCCTTCCCATGTTACTACATCTCCTCGGATGTGATTCTAAAGAGTAGGCCTACCAGCAAGATAGTGTTTGACAGATGAAATATAATAAATAGTTTACACGTATTTTACCTACATACTACACTTATCTGGGGCTATTGCAAACTTGTATCATATTCATGTTAAAGACAGAGAGGTTTATTATAACAGTAAAACCCCTCTAAACCAGATGCTAAATGTTGTATAAACATCGGTCTTGGAGACAGGTGGCAGCTTAATGCTCACCTGGGAGCTTTATGCATGACTTTCACACTGCACTAAGCAGCCACCTGCCTAAATGTATCTAAATTCTTCTCAACTAGAATTCCGGTTTAGAGGGGTTTACTCCATCAGATATAGAAAGAATGTATTGAAAAAACTATAGTTGCATTTTGTTATTTTCCCAGGGTGAAACCTGTAAAAATAAAGTTTTTAAAATGGCACATATTTTGTTGATAATCTTTCCCAGTTCATGGCCTAGTGTTCAAGCTCCTGTACGTGTAACACTACATGTACTCTACGTTATAGCTACATGTACAGTGTAACCTCTTTAAACCAGACTGTCAAATTAGTATTAATGATTGCGTTTCAGATGGAGCAGCTTAATGCATGTTGAAAATAAGTCCAGTTTGGGGATGTTTTACTATATTTGATAACTGTAGATACATGTACATGTAAAGCTTCTCTAGGCATTAAGCTGCCACCTGCCTCAATATCGATAATTATACTAAATTCATCGTCCAGTTTAGAAGGGCTTTACTGTAACTACTTTCGGTCCAGATGAGAATCAGTGTCATTTGTCCTCTTAACCCATTTGCTCCCAGTGGATTCTTCCATGCTTATATATTGGATTAGTCTAATATTTTTTTATCTAAGGGATGTCTGGTCTAAATTTTCGTTTTTATTTTGTTTTATATTGAATTTCCTATCAACAAACTGTGTAGACACTGTTTGCCTACGTCCCGTGTATGGGTTCGTGGGAGCAAATGGGTTACGGTCTGTTCTGGCGACCATGTCTTTTTGTAGTGAAATACAGAAGAATCTCTCTAAAGGGACCACTGAACCCTTTTTTAGCTCACCTGGCACAAAGTGCCAGGTGAGGTATTGTGAGGGGGCAGTGTCCGGCGTCCGTCGTCGTGCGTCGTGCGTATGTGCGTCGTGCGGTGTGCGTCGTGCGTCGTGCGTCGTGCGTCGTCAACAATTTACTTAAACATCTTTTTCTCTGAAACCACAAAGCCTAGAGCTTTGATATTTGGTATGTAGAATCATCTAATGGTCCTCTACAAAGATTGTTCAAATTATGTCCCCTTGACCAAAAATGGCCCCGCCCTGGGGCTTATCAGTTTTTCTTAGGAAAATCTTTAAAAATCTTCTCCTCTGAAACCGTAAGGCCTAGACTTTTGATATTTGGTATGTAGCATCATCTAATGGTCCTCTACAAAGATTGTTCAAATTATGACCCCCCGACCAAAAATGGCCCCGCCCCGGGGTTTATCAGTTTTTCATAGGAAAATCTTTAAAAAATCTTCTTCTCTGAAACTGTAAGGCCTAGATCTTTGGTATTTAGTCTGTAGCATCATCTAATGGTCCTCTACAAAGATTGTTCAAATTATGACCCCCGGGCCGAAAATGGCCCCGCCCCGGGGCTTATCAGTTTCTCATAGGAAAATCTTTAAAAATCTTCTTCTCTGAAACCACAAAGCCTAGACATTTGATATTTGGTATGTAGCATTATCTAATGGTCCTCTATAAAGATTGTTTAAATTATGTCCCCCGGACCAAAAATGGCCCCGCCCTGGGGCTTATCAGTTTTTCTTAGGAAAATCTTTAAAAATCTTCTCCTCTGAAACTGTAAGGCCTAGACCTTTGATATTTGGTTTGTAGCATCACCTAATGGTCCTCTACAAAGATTGTTCAAATTATGACCCCTGCGCCAAAAATGGCCCCGCCCCAGGGCTTATCAGTTTCTCATAGGAAAATCTTTAAAAATCTTCTTCTCTGAAACTGTAAGGCCTAGACTTTAGGTATTTAGTATGTAGCATCATCTTATGGTCCTCTACAAAGATTGTTCAAATTATGACCCCCGGGCCAAAAATGGCGCCGGCCCGGGGCTTATCAGTTTTTCATAGGAAAATCTTTAAAAATCTTCTTCTCTGAAACCGTAAGGCCTAGGCATTTGATATTTAGTATGTAGCATTATCTAATGGTCCTCTACAAAGATTGTTCAAATTATGTCCCCGGACCAAAAATGGCCCCGCCCCGGGGCTTATCAGTTTTTCTGAGGAATTTTTTTTTAAAAACCTTCTCCTCTGAAACCGTAAGGCCTAGACCTTTGATATTTGGTATGTAGCATTATCTTATTGTCCTCTACAAAGATTGTTCAAATTATGACCACCGGACCAAAAATGGCCCCGCCCCAGGGCTTATCAGTTTTTCATAGGAAAATCTTTAAAAATCTTCTTCTCTGAAACCGTAAGGCCTAGACCTTTGGTATTTAGTATGTAGCATCATCTAATGGTCCTCTACAAAGATTGTTCAAATTATGACCCCCGGACCAAAAATGGCCCAGCCCTGGGCTTATCAGCTTTTCATAGGAAAATCTTTAAAAATCTTCTTCTCTGAAACTGTAAGGCCTAGACCATTGATATTTGGTATGTAGCATTATCTAATGGTCCTCTACAAAGATTGTTTAAATTATGGCCCGTCCCAGAGCTTATCAGTTTTTCATAGGAAAATCTTTAAAAATCTTCTCTGAAACCGTAAGGCCAGGTGAGCGATTTAGGGCCATCATGGCCCTCTTGTTTCATATATTATAAACGTTTTTCACATACGTATTTTCAAACAGAGAAGACCCAGATCAGACGTTCTTATATAATCAATCACATGGACTAATAAGAATTAAGTACAGTAGTGGTTCATTTAATCCCCTTTCATCATAGATGTTCCTGTTTACGCATTTGCAGAAAGAACATACCGAGATCAGACATAGGAACTGTCTGATCTGAGTCTTCTCTGCTCATATGTAACATCTCTGATTCTCTGCAATAAAGCTCTTCAAAATTCTTCAAAAGTTCTTCAAACTTGACGGAATCCGGCATGACTATTCATAGATTAAAGGGTTTATCCTCTTTCTATCCCGATCTAGTCATACCATAAACTATGTCCTCATGTGGTGCTCACATTAACTACATGTATGACAGCGTAGACCCACCCATGACTGTCAGAATAATGTGATAGGATGTGAGTAGTGCACTGTCATGTATATATGGTTTAACCTTGATCATGTTGTGAAAACAACTCTGATCTGCTACATTGTACTATCTATCGATTCATTCAAACATTGAAGAAATTAGTGACCGAGTTTCAAACAGCCTGGATCCTGATGAGACACCGAGTTACTCAGCATCTCATCTGGATCCAAGCTACCTGCAAGTGCAAGTCAGGATTCGCTTGGCATGCGTAAGGGTAAAACCGGACACGTTGTAAAAAACACACACTGAACTCTTGTCGTCACAGAAAGTACAGTGCAAAAATATGCAGCTTTCCCTGTTCTATATTTAGACCAATTGTCAGTACCTACTGAATATTCATTAACAATATAGTTATAAAGAATTCTTGAAGGTGGAACATTGTAAACATTTTAGAGAACAAAGAAAAAGATCTATCCAATTATATTAGCAAACAGAGCACACCCTGATCAGACGGCTCCTCTAGGAGCCATCTGATCTGGGTCTACTCTGTTTGCAGATGCGTGAAAACACGTTTGTATGAGGGAAAGGGTTAACCCTTACAGTGCAGGGCACGAGTCACTAATGTCCTTTGCCAACAGTGTAGACCCAGATGAGAGGGTTCCTAGAGGTATGTCATGTTATACTTTTCTGTAGAAAAATTCCTAAGTAGATCCGTAAGCTTAACCTGTTTGAATTTAGAGATATGTAGTCCATTTGAAAATTCAGCCAGGGTTAACTAACACACTAAACCATGGGACGTGCACCCTAAAATGGGATAACTCGGGCACTATGCCCAAACAGAATAATCGTTTCTTGATGATGTACTGATGTACAAATCAATCAATATATGTCCTGTTCTGTTCTTGTTTCAATGATAAATAGTATAACTAAAATACTTTCTAACACGCAATTAAGATTACACACGGTATTAAAGGATGGTTAAAATTTATGCGTTAATTGGTCACTTTATGAATGTCAATATTTTTTTCTTATTTTTAATGTTGATTTTTCAAAAAAAGTTCCTTCATATAAACGCATTTTCACACATCTACAAACAGAGAAGACCAGGATAAGATGTCTCCTGCATGAGTCGTCTGATCAGGGTCTGCTCTGTTTGAAAATAGAATTGGTGTCTTTAGTTTCTTAAATGGCTACAGTAAAACCTCTCTATAACGGCCGCTAAATTGTGTTAATTAGTTGGTATTTAGGGCAGTTGGTTGTTTAAAGCAAAGTGAAAGTAAAGCAAAACGCTCCTATAGGGGCGTTCTGTTTAACTTTCACCTTGCTTTAAGAAGCCAACTGCCTTTACACAAAATACTTGATTATAATTTAGTGGCCGTTATAGAGAGGTTTTACTGTATTACGTTCCACCTTCCGTATTTCATTATAACTATTTTGTTCATGAATATTCATTAGTTATTGAACATCGTAATAAATGTAGAAGAGGGAAATGGTTAAGAACTTCAGGATCAGATCTATACATGTATATAGGTCCATTAGCAAATAGACCAGACCCTGGTCAGACAGCTCCAGCAGGATCTATTCTTTTTGCAAAGGTGTTGAAAGGTGATACAGAGAAGGGAAGTTGTTAAATTGAGAACGCAGTGTGCCAAGCCTTATCAAGTGTACATAGTGTACTTCTATGGTAACCGTAGGCGACCTTACGTCTCATATGTAACAGTTATGACATCCACGAAAAAATAACCAATAGTCAGTGCTGAAAGGGTGCCATTGCATTGTACAGTTTCTGTATCTAATCGAATTGTCAGCTTCACACATTTTATCAAATGTCAGAAAACTGGCGGGTAAACATGACAGCCTATTTTGTAATTGTAAACAGGAAATGGAATAGTTCCATTGTACAAATGTATATTGTTCCTGTTTGTCCATATGCAACGTTAAACTGTGTAGACTCTGTTTGAGAGATATTTCAATAAGCAT
The DNA here is from genome assembly GCA_963576725.1 of Azorinus chamasolen. NCBI lineage: Eukaryota > Metazoa > Mollusca > Bivalvia > Cardiida > Solecurtidae > Azorinus > Azorinus chamasolen. Next base: position 98,542,324 of record OY755236.1, on the reverse strand, counting down.
GCACATATCCAGGGAACTTAATTTTCCCAATTAATCCTGTTGCCGCCAAGTACACTCTGCTCAGGTCATTATCTGCTTCATATTTCAAAGCGGATTTGTCTCCAATTTCTTTAACAAATATAAGTATGTCAAAAAAGTTGGATCCTGACAAGAGTTACACGGCGTCTCATACGGATCCTAAGTGTTTGCATAGAAGATACCATTTTCGCCAGAAAGTTTTCACAATTAAAAGATCTGTTTTTGTTTTCTTTCCAAAACGCGATACGAGTATACTTCAGTGTTATAGTTGATGTCAGTCACAGAGGTCCACATAAGATGCGTAAATTAAAACATTTTCAAGAAGAACTTCATTACAGTAAAACCTCTCTATAACGACCAATCATTTACATCAAGTATTTTGTGTTAAAAGCAGGTGGCTGCTTAAGCAATGTAAAAGTAAAACAGAACGCTCCTATAGGAGCGTTCTGTTTTACTTTCACCTTGCTTTAAGCAGCCACCTGCCCTAAATACCAACTAATTAACGCAAGTTAGTGGTCGTTATAGAGAGGTTTAACTGAATTTCTCACGATTCTGAAGAGTGGTCACAACATTGATAGTCTGGTGGAGAAATGACGATGGAGTACGCACAATTATCTGTTACTCTGTCAGATGTCGCATATTTTTGCCATTCTATATTTACCGTGTACCTCATGAATATTCATGACATCATGCATTTTGATCAGCTTTTTTTTATAATAACATTGTGGACAAGGCAATAATTTACCATGGCGTAATCTGCAGAATCAGATTTATATTATCACACAGGAAAACAGATATATGCACAATTAGTGTAAACAGTTCTTGTGGTCATATTTAACGTTTTAATAGTAACTTATTAAGCCTTTCCTTCATATAAACACCATTTCCCACGTCTTTTCAAACAGAGTAGACCCTGATCAAACGACTCATATAGCTGGGATCCTAATCGGGGTCTTCTCTGCTTGCTGGTGAACTTATAAAAGGTAATAAGTGTTCATGACGTCATTATTTCTTGCGTGATTATGCAGAAGGGAAATTGTTTGCGCTCATTCCGCGTTCCGATCATTTGCCAGCAGCTTGGTTTTATTTGGCGTCTCATCAGGATCCAGGCTATTTAACACTTCTCTTGCTGAATTTTAAAATACATTTCTCCTTCTTTACCCATGCCCTGTTGTATAATTACATATAGCTTCACTGTGTACAAGTATTTCGCTGCATGTGCAATCACTGCTGTGGAGTGCACTAGTTGCACAATCAACTTGTAAATAGTGCAGACCCTGATGAGACAGCTCCTGCAGGAGCTGTCTCATCTGAGTCTTCACTATTTACAGGTAGGTATATTGACGTGAATAGCATGCGAATGGTTAACACTCAGTCAATACAAACAGTTTCTCAAAAGCTTTTACAAATCTGAATTAGTCAAAATTGCGCCATCTCCAAATTGGAGCAGACATTATTTTTTCATTGCGTAGTAAGGTAAGGATAACGCTAGTTTGAAATATCCGACTCCGCGATCTGCCTTTAAGCAACCAACTTAGCTTTAGTGTGTATTTTATTTCATTAATAAGTAATGAAATAGGATTGGGCCACAAGTTCAGCTAATATCAATTCCGATTCTGTCCCTATGTAGGAATTCACCAGTATAGTAGAGCCTGTCTTAAGCGGTCATAAAAAAGGTCTAATGTAAGGCATGTGATAGCTTAATGCAGGTCAAAAGTAATACAGAGCTTTCTGCATTACATTTACCCTGCATTAAGCAACCATCTGCTTTTTAAGACTCCTATGTTCAATAACTAAATGGCTGCTTAAGGCAGGTTCTACTGTATACATGTACAAAATCACGTGCTGTACATTCATATACAAAACCATTAACCATCAAACGTGCTCGTTTTTCTAGCAATCTATATACGGCAAAAGAGAATATATAATTACATTTCTTATATTAACCCATTCCCCCGTGTTATTTTTAGATCCAACCTCTTTGAATAAATCTACCGAAAGGGAGCATTAAATAGAGAAAAGGAAAAAATAGAATTTGGTAGTTCTGAAGCCATTGTGATAAATAGAGCATTTGCAAATGCTCTATTTATCACAATTGTTTCAAAAGGTAACCTTTACAGAGGCGTAGAAAGGCGTATTAATGGAGGAAAGACTTAAACATTTACTCGATAACTATTCATATAAGATATAATAGTATCATGAATATGTATTATCTGGGTTTTTTTGTATAATAGATCATGGGCACGGGAATGGTTCGCCATATCAGAGACTAGAATACGTCATAAGCACACGGAACCTGAGGGCTCCTATACAGGGAAGGCATAGAAAGACGTATGTTTTAGTAAAGGGTTAAGTGTTTTACCTTTAGTCTGCTGGGTAAACATTTGTTGGTAGAAAATGTCACCGACTTCAATTGCCATGGCTGATTTATCTCGCATTTCTTTTCAACAGAATATCAAACAGTTTGGATTCTTACGAGACACCGAGGTACTATGTGTTCCATATGGATCCAAACTGTTTACCCAAGGTATAAAAGTAAAACATTAATAAAATCAAATAAAGGAAATGTGGGGTTAACATATTCTAAAATATGAAGAGTACCGAAAAAATGATCCAAAGATAGACAAATAAACAGACAAGGTACACAAATACAGTGCTCATCCAACTGCCGTTATCCATTATCCAACGATGGGTCACATGAAGAATATTTGCAAACAGGTTGGACCCAGATGAAACGAGATCTAAACTCTATTATACATGGTCAGTATATATAATACATGCATACTTCAACCTTGACCGAGTAAGCTGACATTGTGTCAGATCAAGGTTTAACCCTTTGCTGCCGATAAATATACATGTACATTGCTACGATTCTTGTTTGTTGAATATTCTCGCCCTTTTTCCATCAGTAACATTACCATGGTAACAGATTGGATCCTAATGAGACACAGAGTTATTCAGCCTTTCATCTGGATCCAAACTGTTTACATAGGTAACTACAGAGGCGACATTGCCAGCGAAATTAACCCTTTCGCTGCCAAACTCTGTCGTCTGCTAAAAAAATTCCTTTTTTTTTATTTTCTTTATTTTTGTTTCAAAAACATAGTAACAGTAACACACAGTTTGGATCCTGATGAGACGCCGAGTTACTCGGCGTCTCATCTGGATCAAAACTGTTTGCATAGGTAATCACATATCCGGCATTGCCAGCGAATTTTTCAGAATAAATAGTTCAACGGGCGTGCTGCCTCCCAGAGGGTTCAGTGTGTATGTATTGACTTATACTAAGAATGTTAAGATCAATTCAGAATAATTAATTAGCAATAAATAAAGGATAAGGTAAGTTAACCCTTTCGCTGTCAGTGTCGAATCTATGATTACCTATGCAAACAGTTTGGATCCAGTTGAGACGCCGAGTAGCCTAACTGTTTGTTACTGTAACTATGCTAGTTGCTTTTATTTATAACAACATGGAGAAAACATGGAGAAAAGTCAAAATATGATAATTCAATAATACAAAGTTTGCAGACGACAATTCGTTACGGGGAAATAGTTAAATAATTAATAGTGTAACCATTTCAAGAGCGAATATATCACGCTCCTTCCTTAGATGCTCCACTCCTTTTAATTCTCTCGCTGGCAGATACTTGCAGTCTACTCCAATGTTCGTGATTGAATTGTTCTTGTAACCTTTAGCCTGCTATTGGTGGATAAGTGAATACCTATGCAAACAGTTTGGATCCAGATGAGACGCCGAGTAACTCGGCGTCTCATTAGGATCCAAACTGTTTGACACCCTGATAATATCTGGTAGACAAATAAAGTCTTCTTGCATATAGCAAGCAGTGTAGACCCAGACCAGATAACACGTCTAGAATGGATAATATCCCTAACTATGCTGAATTTTCAAATGGACTACATGTATTCCAAAATTCAAACAGGTCAAGCTTATGGTGAATATTTAGGGAAAAGAAAAGTGTAACATGACAAATAGTGCTGAGATTGATGAGAGGGCTCCTCTAGGACTCATGTCCAGCACTGTAAAGGTTAAGGTTGTATTGAATGATAGAGGACAGTGAGGCAGACAGAGAGAGAGAGAGAGAGAGAGAGAGAGAGAGAGAGAGAGAGAGAGAGAGAGAGAGAGAGAGAGAGAGAGAGAGAGAGAGAGAGAGACAGACAGACAGACAGACAGACAGACAGACAGACAGACAGACAGACAGACAGACAGACAGACAGACAGACAGACAGACAGACAGACAGACAGACAGACAGACAGACAGACAGACAGACAGACAGACAGACAGACAGACAGACAGACAGACAGACAGACAGACAGACAGAGACAGAGACAGAGACAGACAGACATACAGACAGACAGAGACAGACAGACGCAGAGACAGACACAGAGAGACAGACAGACAGAGGGACATCTCTCTCGTAAATACAAGTTTATATTTTATTCGTTTGTTATAGTCTCTCTCTGCATGACACAATAAATATCGGTATTTGATGTGGTAGCTTAATGCAGAGTTTATGTCATGCAGAAAGCCCCCGCATGACTCTGCATTTAGAAGCTAACTACATGTACCTAAATTCTTCTCCACTTGAATTCCGGTTAAGAGGGGTTTTACTGTACAAATATATTACAGACTTTAAATCCATGTACATGTATATATAAGTTAAATGAATAAATACATGTACATTTAGTACAATACAACCGCTCACACGCGATGTTTTAGCAACATGTGGGTGCGTAATGCAGGACGAATGTAGTGCAGAAAGCTCCTTCGGTTTTTCCTACGGTAGAGCTATATAGAAATGTTTGTATGGTAACTAATGTATAGTTATATACATATTTGTAAGTAAACCCCCTCTTAACCGGAATCCTAGTAGAGAAGAATTAAAATACATTAAGGCAGACGGTTGCTTAACCCAATTACCTCATAGGCTATTTAACATACAACCTCTTTGAATAAATCTACCTCATTAACTAGAGAAAGGGATTTTTATGTTTGAAACCCTTGTGATAAATAGAGCAATTGCTCATACAGGAGCAAATGCTCTATTTATCACAATGGTTTTACAAAGTAACTTGAACAGAGTCGTCAATATGAGGGAATGGGTTAATTCAGGGTGAAAGTCACGCAGAAAACTCGAGGAACTTTCTGCATGACTTGCGCATTGCATTAATGATGTTTATACTAAATTGAACGTCCGGTTTAGAGGGATTTTACTGTACATGCACAGACGGTTTATCTTACATTTCGTTTTAAAATATAAATAACAACTTAATGCTTGATGAAAATCAGTTCACATTGCTTTCGCCCTTGTCTAAAAGTGTATAATGTAATTTATGCACTAAGCTTTTCATCTGAAAAGTGCATTCAAATGACATCACTCTCTATATCTCTTTGTTAAATCAATAATATTTTATTCAAGTACATTTGTATATGCACTCTTCTACAAGTTCGATGCAACTTAAACTTCTCTTAACCGAAATTTCAAATTAGTATCAAAACGGGAAGCTTAACGCAGGTTGAAAGTAATGCAGAATGCACCATTAGGACTTTCATTCTGCATTAAGCAATCATTAAATTCTTCTTAAACGTAAAGGGGTTTACTGTGGTTAGTGCTGTGTTTTAGTGCCTTGTTGCTATGCAGTGTGGCTCATTTCATCTAAATTTGAAACATTTACAAGTACATAGGAACCTCTCCATAGTGACTAGCTCATGACACCATTTTCTTTTAAGGCAAATGCCTGCTGAATAATACAGAATTAAAGTAATGCTAAAAGCTCTATTTGGAGCTTTATGCATAAATTTCATCCGGCATTAAAAAGTACCTTTAGTTATAGTCTACTTTCAGTCCGAATGACCGCTCAGCCGACTGTACATTTACTCCCCTGGTCATTGTGTCATTGGCCTACAATATTGAGCACTACTAACATATGGCGCAATCATGCAGCCGCCGTACCGGCGAGTGACCCTCACAAGTACCCATTTTAACCCCTGGGTGGAGAGCAGGTGCGGGTGGGAGACACGGAAAAGCGTCTCTGAAATTTCCGGGAGGGACCGGGATTTGAAACTCGGACTTCCGGACTGATAGTCAAGCGCGTTACCACTAGACCACCGCATACCACAATTAAGCTATCGCTGGTCTTAAAGAATTTACGGTGATGTTCATATTCACACACGAGGCAGGAGCTGTCAGATCTGTGCCTATTATGTTTTCAAAACGCGCCAATATAAGCGCCAATAAAGGATTAAGTACACATCTTATGATGAGTAAGCTTAAATAGTACTAAACTTTACAACGCCGCTGCACTTTCTCTAAAGCGCACAAAAAACAATAAATTATGCTTGAGTGACTGTATCAAAAACAACTTTAAAGTCTCACCCTGCTGTGAAAAAAATAATTTTCGCTCATAGTTGGATTGATTCAATTTCATCTGGATGCACACTGTTTGCAAATGCATGACACGTCGCGATTAGCTGGAGAATGGTTAATTCATATTTTATACAAGTTAAAAAATTACATTTATATAGTTTACATTTAAAGTTTAACTGACGTTAGTCGAATGCTCAGTAAAATGCGAACAAGTGCGTGTACTTGTAAGTAAGTAAGACATGTAAGTAAGAGTATTTCATCCTTTCATGTATAAAGGACTTTAATTAAAGTACAACAAAGGTCACAAACTACAAACAAACCTCTCTAAGGCAACCAGTTACTGAAATAAATCGATAAGAGAGTATTCTAATGTTTTAACTCTTTCCCTCATATACATATGTAAACGCGTTTTCACGCATTTGCAAACAGACTAGACCCAGATCAGACGGCTCCCATAGGACGTACATGTATAAATATCGGTCTTTAAGACAGGTGGCAGTTTAATGCCGGGTGAAAGTCGCGCAGAAAGCTCCTAGGAGCTTTCTGCGTGACTTTCATCCTGCATTAAGCAGCCACCTGTTTAACAGCACGAGTATTTAAATTTTCTCTACTAGAATGCCGGTTTAGATGGTTCTTTGTTTTACTGTATTTGTAAACTGTTTTGACCGAGATAACCACTCGGATCAAAGCTGTTCAGTTGATATTTGATCAGAATCCAACTGGAAGTCATGCAGAAAATGTTACTGCAATTTAGAGTTTAATTCATTCCCTACTGACACATTTTGACGACTCTGTAAAAGTAATCTTTTGAAACTATTGTGATAAATAGAGCATTTGCTCCAAAAATTACTGTTTTCTATAATGGAATACGTTCGTATGATGTATGTTGGTATTGGCAGAATAGGAGCCGTCTGAACTTGGTCTTCTCTGGTTGCAAATGTGTGAAAAGGAGTTTATAAAAAAAAATTCACGCCTTTGTAAATCTGAGTTGACTCAGATCAGATTCATATATGAGCCGTCTGATCAGGGTCTACCCTGTTTGCTTATTAAATCTGATCTGCCGGCTCTGTTTGCTTATGGAATTATAAGAGATGTGATTCTTCGGCTTAATAGCAATACCAAACAAGTCTGTATACATATTAATGCCATAATACAAAAACAGCTAATTTATATTCATGGTGTCATTATTTTACATGAATATGCAACATTTACTTTACCAGGGTTACAGTAAAACGTCTGTGGATGACCACCTCATTTTAGGTATTAAAGTTAGGTGCTAATGGCTGCATTACTTCCATCATGTATTAACCCTTTTAGCGCCAAATGTTTTAATCGCCGTGTGCTATTCAATTTTATTAAATTAAATGGTAAAATAAGGAAACGAGATAAATAAATACAAAGGAATAAAGCACAAATATAGAAATAGAGTTGAGACAAAAAGTAAAGTCCCTGATCAGACGCCGCCTTGAAAAGGAAAGGGTTAATGGTTTATAAGCTATGGTATCCGAGATGTGTACAATCAGATGTTAGTCTGTAAGTTAACACAGCAACACTGATCAAACGGCCACCTGCAGGAACCATCTGGTCTACGCTATCGTTTGCAAGGCGGTAAACACCCCACCTATCAGGTAAAGTGTCCGTTTTAGAAATAATTATTCTATCGCATTCAATTTCATACAGACTAAAAGTCTAAAAGTATTTTTGTTTTGTAAAAAAATAATTATAAAATCCTTAATCGGTTTACCTGCTATAGGAACTAATGACAATCATTAGGTGTTGATTTTTGGTTTATGAACACTCAAATTGACCATGGATTAAACTTATTTTAACCCTGATCAGATGACTCCCATATTAGACGTCTAATATGTGTGTTCTTTTTTTTGGCAAACGTTTGATGAATTAATCCAAAAAGTAATCAAAGGGAGCAAACTCTGGATGAACCAATTTATTATTATACAAGATTTATCTGAACCCGTGTTTGTTGTCTTACTTATAAATACAGTCCTGTTGTTTTATTCCCACATGGATACATGATATTTCATCTATATCTTCCACAATTTGGGCACAACCATCAAAAAAGATTAAGTTTAGTTTAAATCGGATTTTACATGGTTTTAACAGTACATGTATTTCAAGTCATATCACGATGTCCAGCTAATTACAGATGGAGGAAGGCCCCATAGGTTCTTCTGTTGCATTGTTTCTTGCACAGAAGAACGCCCTTGTAGAACCACCGACCTACCGCAAGCCAGTGGGAAGGCTTCCTCACATGAAAAGTCCAAATGACCAGACTGGGATTCGAACCCAATCACAAAAGGTGAAATTATTGAACATAGAAGTATTATAAGGCACATGGTAGCTTAGTTAATGCATGTCCAAAATAATACATGAAGCTCCTATAGGAGCTTTCTGCATTACGCAACCACCTGCTTTATAATTTTCTTATGTTCAAAAATTGAATGGGTCTTTCAGACAGATTCTACTGTATATCTAACAGTTAGCATTCGATAATTTGAAAAGTCATTATTGCATACTAATCATTATCATATCTGTAAATAAAAAGATAATCAGGGACACTGTCCTTTGCTAACTCCATGCTATACATGCTTAGCATATAAAACGATATGCAGTGTATTGTTAGCCTTTTTACATATTTGCAAACAGAGTAGACCAAGATCAGACGGCTCCTGAAGGAGACTTCCAATTAGATTCTGGCATGTTGCTTACTGCCATAGCCAAAATATATATAGTTAAATCCCGCTAATGCGACCAGGTATAATTCTGTGTGTTAGCTTAACGCAAGAAGCTATTACTTAAGTCCTGCATTAAGCAACCACCTGGTTATAAAAACAGCCATGTTTATTTATTAAGTTGTCGCATTAGAGGGGTTCTACTGTACCTATAACATCCAGCTAATTTTACAGAAGGATCATCAATGGGGGGGGGGGGGTTAAAGGGCTTAACGCATGCAGGAGGCGTCTAACGGGGCACTGCTCTTGTTGCTTATGAAATTACATAGATTCAGCTGATGTTGATGCTACTATTTCTTTAATATATAGATATGCATGTCATGTGAAACGGCGATAATTCCAAAACATTCTTAGTAAACTAAGTTTGAGAATGTGTTATTATCAATTTATTTTTGTTTGAGAAAAAATACTATACTGACATTGTTAGCTTTTAGGTAATTATTTTTAACTTATTAAGTCTTTATTCCATAAATAGCCTTTCTTACATGAATACTCGTGGAGTAAAGGGTTAATAATCCCGCGCTTTATAGTCTTTTGGAAACTGTTCTCGTATGTTCAATTTGCCATGGATGATATAAATGTCTTCCTCCAAGAATAAAATTAAATCATATACTATTCACAATGGATGGTATTATATAAAACATGATCCATTATTAACTCATCCTCTCCATGACCATTTTAGACCGAACATCTGAATAGATCTATAGAAAAGAACAATTGTTAAGTTTTGAAACCAGTGATAAATAGAGCATTTGCTCCGATGGCTTAAATGCTGTATTTATCACAATGGTTTCAAAAAATCACTTTTACAGAGGCGCCAATAGGAGAGAATGTGTATTAAGTCCATAAAATCAGGCGTTGCTTAGTAAATGGAAAAAGTTATGCAGAAAGATCCTGTAGGAGTTTTCTGCATATTTTTTGTCCTTCATCCAGCTACCACTTGGAGAAATTAATACTTCGTTTCGATGAGGCACGTACAATAACTATGCCAAACTGTTATCAGGGGTTCAATGGCAAACAAGAGGGCCATGCGGCCCTGAAGCGCTCACCTGAGATAACCCCAGGGGCGGGGCCTTTTTTGACCACAAGAAATAATGTGGACAACCTTGGTAGAGAACCACAAGGCAAAGCAGTATACAATTAATTAAAGGTCTAAGCCTTATGATTTCAGAGAAAAATAATATTTCATATTTTTCCCATGAAAAACTGATAAGCCCCGAGGCAGGGCCAAGTTTCGCCCAGTGGTCAGGGTCGTAAGTTTAACATTCTTGGCAGAGGACTACAAGCCACAGCTACATATTTAAAGAGGACCAGTAGATCATGTTAGTCATACCAAATATCAATGGTCTAGGCCTTACAGTTTCAGTAGATTTTCCAATGAAAAACTGATAAGCCCTTGGGCGGGGCCATTTTTGGCCTGGGGGTTATTATTTGAACAATATTTGTCGAGGATCACAAGTTCACGCTACATACCAAATATCAAAGGTCTAGGCCATACAATCTCAGAGAAGAAGATTTTTAAAGAATTTCCTATGAAAAACTGATAAGCCCTTGGGCGGGGCCATTTTTGACCCGGGGGTCATAATTTGAACAATATTTGTAGAGGACCATAAGATCATGCTACATACCGAATATCAAAGGTCTAGGTCTTACACTTTCAGAGAAGAAGATTTTTAAAGAGTTTCCTATGAAAAACTGATAAGCCCTTGGGCGGGGCAATTTTTGGCCCGGGGGTCATAATTTGAACAATATTTATAGAGGACCATAAGATCATGCTACATACCAAATATCAAAGATCTCGGCCTTACAGTTTCAGAGAAGAAGATTTTTAAAGATTTTCCTATGAAAAACTGATAAGCCCATGGGCGGGGCCATTTTTGGCCCGGGGGTCATAATTTGAACAATATTTGTAGAGGACCATAAGATCTAGGTCTAGGCCTTACACTTTCAGAAGAAAGGACCTCTGGCCATGTTTTTTGCCCGATCAAAATTCTTTTAACAACTTTTGAAGTCTATCAACTGAGAAACATTTTGGTGAAAACTATATTCAAATCCAACAAGTCATTCTTGAGAAGAAGATTTTTCTAGATATTGTGTCTGGTTGCCATGGCAACAAGACCGATGGCCCCGCCCACTATCTTTTAACAACTTTTGAAGCCCCAACTCACAGTGTGTATCTGACCAAGTTTGGTTACAATTGGGGAGTCGGTTTCAAAGAAGAAGTCGTTTGAAATTGTTGACGGACAGACAGACGGACGCCGGACACAGGGGTATCACAAAAGCTCACCTTGAGCACTTTGTGCTCTGGTGAGCTAAAAAATCGACACGATTGGGTTATTGGTGAAAGGTGGCAGCTTAATGCAGTGTCAAGTTACAGAGAAGGTTCCTATAAGGCTTAACCTTTGCCCGCTTTTAGAGACCTCTCTCTATAAGTCGCCACAGAAGCCTTATCATGAAAAATACTGGTATCAGATCAGAACTATATAGACCCGAACCGTATTCATAAAGCTCCTAAAACAATTCCTATGTTTCAAATGGTCTCAAAACAAAACATTGAATTTATTCTTGAGAAAAAGTATGTACAAATGTATTTAAAAATTCCAAGAGACTGTTAAACCTTTCCCTGTTCTACATTTAGCCCAAATTTCAATACCTACTGAATATTCATTAACAAAATGGTTATAAATTAATTATGAAATTAGTATTGCTAAAAATAGAAATGTGTCTACGTTAATGGTATTTAGGAGTGAATACACATTGACTCCATAAATACAGTAAAACCTGTATAACAGCCACTAAATTACATCAAGTATTTTGTCTTAAAGGCAGATGGCTGCTTAAAGCAAGGTAAACGCTCCTATATGAGCGTTCTTTTTAACTTTCACCTTGCTTTAAGCAGCCATCTGCCCTAAATACCAAATAACGCAATTTAGTGGCCGTTATAGAGAGGGTTTACTGTACATAATAGATCCGACTCAATTTCTACCAAAAGCAACAGTTCATGTGTACACTCAGTTAAAAACTATTCAGGTTATTGATTCTTACATGAATATTCAATAGGGTTATAAAGTGTAAAGGCGTTTGCAAACAATATATACATGTACCAAGATCAGGATGTGTGCCCTTTGATCAGGGTCTGCACCTACTTTCTTTCATATAAACGCAGTTTCACGCATTTGCAGAGTAGACGTAGTTCAGACACTTAATTTGAAATAAACATAGAACTGGGAAAGCAGTAGATTCACTGGCGAGTCGGTCAGTTTTGTACAAACTGTCACAATCTCCCGCCTTTTCCATGTGGACATTTATGCATAAAATGATACTAGCAGTAACCGATCACTTCATGATCATCGACTACAATAACCTACTGTTCTGTGTCTACCCTGTTTGCAAATACATGAAAATGCGTTTACACGAGTGAAGGGGTTAATCAAAATGATCAGGGTGTTCCTTGAACCAAACAGTTGTCACAATTATGACCCTTAGCACTGATGAAAAAATTAAGTTCCTCGCAAACTTGCCAATTTCATGAACCCTTATGCAACCATAACCTTTTCCCTGTTAAATATTCATGCAAAATTTTAGGACTGCTTCTTAACTGTAGAACCAGATCTATATGTCAAAAACACAGCAGACCCTGATCAGACGGCTCCCATAGGACCCGTCTGATCTAGGTTTAATCAGTTTGCAAATGCTTGAACGGCGATTATGAGGGAATGGGTTAAGATTTTGCAAAATAATTTCGAATAAGATTTATATCCATAATGTCTGCCAAAACTTTGATCTGCTATGGGTTTACTTCAGATTCATATAAACAGTCGGGGGATCCAATTGAGACGGCAAGTTACTTGGCATCTCACCAGGATCCAAGCTGTTTGTTACAAGTCATGAAATGATGACATCATGAACATTAATTAGATTATTGATAATGGCATTTGAACAAAGATTATTTTGATCTTGGCAGAAACTGGGTTCAGATCTGTATTATTCCATAAGCAAACAGAGTAGATACTGATCAGATGGTTCCTTAGGAGTTGTCTGATCTGAATTTACTCGGCAAAGTAGAAACGAGTCTAAAGGGTTAACAACCGAGTTCAGTATGAAAGAGTATAATTTGCAAGGATTATGAGTGACAAACAGGACAGGCCCTCATCAGATGACTCCCCTATGAGCTCTCTGATCGGATTCTATGCCATTTGCAAAATACAAAGAACATGAAGTCCAAAATACCCTATATGAAAGGCTATGACAATACCAAACCTGTTTACTTCAAAACGGATATCAGCTAAATTAAACTATGACTTAAAGAACAACATGTCCAGCAGTATTTTACAACCATTTATTCTACATTAAAAGACAATGAAATGAATGAATTGATAAAACTTTTAGACACATGACATTCTGTTAAAAATCTTTTTTTCTGCTACAATTTAATGATGGGTAAATGAGATTTAATGTCTATGATGTTTAGATACAATGTTTGTTTCAGACACATGTACTCCAACATCCACATGAATTGATCCCTGATGCTCACACTAGGGCGTCCTATGCCTTCTGAGATCCTTTCTTGCCAATGAGAGACTTGTGAATGTGAGGGATGACACCTGAAAGAGAAACGCATGAAATAATTTCATAAGTTGAACCAAGCACTCAATGTGTGTATTCACTATGATCGACACCCAGTTTAGGGTGTCCACCAGTTTACACATTTCTCCATGCAAAGTCAGATCATTTGCATCGGATACACCAGAATAAAAGCTGTGTTTGTTTATTAGTTATAGCTGACCATAATGAAAAGATATGGAAATCAACCATAGCTAAGACAACTTCCTACCAACTGACAAGACATTATTATGTCCTGATCAAATTAGTTAACCCTATGTGAGTGTCCCATGTCAGATTTTATGTATGTCTTTGCAAACACAGTGGATCCAGATCAGGCAGCTCCTATAGAAAATGTCTGATCGGGGTCTGCTCTGTTTGCTCATGATGAAATATACATATGATTCTACAGTGTAAGCCATGGTCAACAATTGATGCTTCCATGTGATACAACAAATATAATTCATATCCATGAGGTCATTATTTCTCGTATGAATATTCATGGAGCAAATATATTAAACATACAAGGTATGCATATAGCAAGCATAATACAAGAATACAACACAGTTTTATTAATAAGCAACTGATATAAGGAACAACTGTGTTAGCCATGACAGAAACTGCATTCATATCTATATTACTTCTGAACACACAAATGAATTTTCATTTAAGAAATAATCACATTATGAATATTAATTCAATGATTTTTTATTATGATGCATGGAAAAAAGAATTTGTCCATTGCAGAACCTGTGGCATCATATCAATATTACCAATACTTCAAAAGCAAACAGCGTATTCTGATTAAACAGCTCCAAATTGAGTATGATCTGGATCTACGGTTTTAAATACATTCAGTAAACCACTTCAATATAAACCAGCGATAGATCAAGGGCCACAGATCTTGTTATTGCAACAAATCAAACCCTTTCAGAAACATTTGACAAATGAATTATATATGCATGAAAGTATAAAGAATATATATACTAAATTGATCAAATTAGTTAACCCTTAGTCTAGAGTGTCCCACAGTTCCATGTCAGATTTTAAGTATGTCTTTGCAAACAGAGTAGTTCCAGATCAGACAGCTCCTATAGAAACAGTATGATCAATGTCTGCTCTGATTGCTCATGATGCAATATACATATGATTCTACAGTTTCTGCCATGGGTCAACAATTCATGTTTCGATGTGATATTATAACAAATATAATTCATGAGATCATTATTTCTAACATGAATATTCATGGAGTAATATTATTAAAGATCCTCCCCCAATTAAACTTTTCAAGGCTTTGCAAACATGACAGACCCAGTTAAGTAAGCTCCTGCATTAGCTGACTGCGGTTGGAGAACAATTTGATGACAGTAGTTGCTATAAAATATTCACTTTTTAGATACTTGCTAGGATACTTACATCTAATCTCACTTATTTTTATTTTGTTTCACCTTCTTAATTGACCAGAGAAAATTTTGAAAAAATTTGTGCAATGATTTAATGATCATACAAAAAAGTAGCTGAGTTTATTGTTAAGGCTTATCTACATAGGAGAACATTGTTATACAATCAGGTTTTACAGTAGATTTTCTACTGATATCAACCATTACGATTATATTCCCCAGTGATATTTGGAATATAAACTGATAAACTATATTTATATTTACGAATTTCATATACATGTTTATTTAACATGAATAATTTGAATGGGGTTCCCTTGGAATCAGATGCAAAATAACTATCAACAAGTTTGCAGAATTATCTCTGGTGCGATTATTCATTTACATAACTTTTGAATATAGTGAAGAGGCCAAAGATAAACTTTAATAAAGTCCCTACAAGCGCATATAATAAATCTTGGAATTTGTTACGTCCTGTCACTGTTATGAAGATAATTTGAAATTGTACAACTACCCCGTGATACAAAATGATAAATTCTTGTCATTTTTGTTGCACAACAAAATAATTTGATATCTGCCTATGTCAAACACTGAAGAAACTAATACATTGGCAAAACTGGTATTCGATATCAAACACACAAAGAGCTACAGATAATACCGAACCCTATGTTGTGACCACTCTGTAGAATTGTGGCGATTCTAAAGAGTGATCAGAGCATAGGGTTTGGTGGAGAAATGATTTCTGTATTTGAGTGTGCATCCTTAACTGCAGCTCTGATAAGAGTTAAGAATATCACATGTAAGAGATAACTCTTATCAGAGCTGCAGTTAAGGCATAAAAACAAATGATTTTGCACTATTAAAATGAGTGACAAGTAGAGAATATCACTCAATTTCCACATTAGCTGAATGTTCAACTTACCACCACCAGCAATTGTAGCTTTGATCAAGGAATCCAATTCTTCATCACCACGGATAGCCAGCTGCAAGTGACGAGGGGTGATTCTCTTTACCTTCAGATCCTTACTAGCATTACCAGCCAACTCAAGCACCTGTAAAAATAAGAACATGTCAAAAGTCGATTCCTCATAAATGACTTGGTGCACCTTTGTAAACAGTAGACCCAGATCAGACAGCTCTGGATCTCTTTGATCAGGGTCTGCTGTTTTACTTTTAGCTGTCTGTCGCTGTCGACAAATTAAGGCAAATGATTCTTGGTCGACCAGTATTTCAAAGGCAAACAGAGACGTCTAGCTCAGACAGTTACAGGTATAAACCTGTTGATCTGGGTCTTCTCTATTTGCAACTTGTAAATGGCACTTGGATACTGGAGTTTCTGTCCATGGTGAGACAGTAGAATAATTCTTATATTATATCATGCAAACAATACAAACCCCAATATAACAGTTCCGTTAAAGAATATTAATATTATATGCAAACAAGGCAGACCCAATAATACAGCTCTTATAGAAGCCATCTTTTAAGTATCAAGTTTCACTGTTTCAAAAGACATAAAATTTGAGTAAATGGTTCATACAGACGGTCCCTCATAAAGACACTAGAGTCCTACAGTTGCGACTGTATTACATGCACATACAGAGCAGACCCTCTGACTGCAAAGGCAGTGACTGGAATGTAATAAAGTGTTAACATGATATTCATATTTTCGCTGTAACCCTTTACTTCATAAGAACCCTTTTCTACCCCTTAGCAAACTGAGTAGACCCAGACCAGATGGCTCCAATAGGAGCTGTCTGATCAGGGTCTGCTCTGTTTGTATATGATATAGATATGATACTGTAGTTTCTGCCTATGCTCAAAAAATGTGCCCATGTGCTATTATGACAAATTAATCTAATTAACATTCCTTACATAAATGTTGATGGGGGAAAGGGTATTCTTGCAGACATGAATAATTAATTCCCTACGTAGTCACCATAAATTTGCTTTTCAACATCAGAGCTATTTCTTACATGAATATTCATGTGAAAGGGTGTTTACAGTAAACTAAAAATTCCTAGCAGGGTTTTTTTTTAGAAATTTATGAAGGCATGTTGCTTCTGACGCTTAAATCTGGTTTCAATAGAACTATTTATCCATAAATTGGCATTATTTTATGAAAATGAAATGGTTTGGATACACATCTGATAATAAACAGTACAGAATTTTAAAGATGGTATGAATTTCGGCATTTAAAGTAACTCAAATGTGATATTTATTAAAGTCCTTTGAAAAGTAAGGCATGTTGCAAGAGCTATTTTGACACAAGGGCATGTTGCATGCGATATGCCTTAAAGGCCTTGGGAAAACCCTGAAGCCTAGTTTCCATTTGAGCTGTAGAACAAAAGCCGGAAGTACGAAATATCAACAAATATGGCTGCCTAAAAATAGATTTTACCCGCGAAATAGTTCCTTACATTTCATCATAAAAATAGTTGATGCATTGAAATTAATGATGCTAAGAAATATTTTTTACCTCAGCGGTCAAGTATTCTAGGATAGCAGCGCTGTATACTGCAGCGGTAGCTCCAACACGACCATGGCTCGTTGTTCTGTTCTTCAGATGTCTGTGAATACGACCCACAGGGAACTGAAATTTTGAATGAAACAGTTAAGTTTCTCGAACGATTTGCAACTGTGTAATGAAACTGAATCAAAGTATGTATTTTAAAGTACAATATTTCGACTGCAAAAGGGTTTTCTCACCTGAAGTCCGGCTCTAGCAGACCTTGACACTGCCTTAGCCTTGGCCTTTCCTGAGTCTTTACCAGCTTTTCCTCCAGCCTAAAATTCAAACAAAGCACAGATTAAAACACATTTCAGCAAAAAATAAGTCCAGCATAAGATTCCTAGGTGCCTAAACATTTCGATAAATACATACAATCCAGCCGATGAATTCACATTTTTCAAAATTTTTGAGATACAAACCATGTTTAATTTCTGAGTGGTCTATCCTGAACACAAATGGACGCTAACACTGCGCATAAATTAACAAGCGCCAAAAATAAACCAATACTGGTGGTGGTCACGTGACATGTATAGCCAATCGAAAGCTCTGTTACAACGTTTTTGGCCAATAAGGAAATAAGTACTTCACAAAGGAAATTGCTATTCAGCCGTACCGTGTTATTAGCGGGCAATTTGAATAGATTATGTAATATGACACAATCGACAGTTGATTGGAAAACTGCTCATGGCTACCCTAGGTATTGGAGTGACAGATGATAATAAGATAAGACTGCAAACTGCTAAGATTTCTTAATTATGAATCTGCACATGTATTTGTGATATTGTAAAAGTGTCAAGTTGAAAGGATTTGACGGGGTAGAGAAAGATTATAAATGATCAGCTGTTGGTTACACTTCCCTTGAAATTTTGACACATGAGAATCTCCATTTTCTTTTAAAGCAAATAAAAAATAGATAAATAAATGAAAGCAGAAACAATAATACAATATTCATATAAAATACGAATAAACAATAAATTAAATATTTCTCCCAAAATGTATAGTTAGATCTATTAATTAACAGATAATTCAAAAGGTTGCAAACTGGTAACCCATATTAGCTGCAGTTTAACTGGTGCAGTCTACATTTTTTCAACAAACTGCTGTTGAATCTCATGAATACAATATGTAGACAATGTTCTGAAGATAATGCGACAGAATCTGATCATTATGGTCTTCACTATTTGCAAATGTCATAGTAGGCCTACCACGTTGTTCGTCAAACGGATATTCACATACAAAATAACTTACTTCAAAAAATGGCTTTCTAAAATACTCACATCTTGAAGAATTAAATGGAAAACCTTATAGAAACGACAAAACCCAAATTAGACGTATTCCATGGGCCTGGATCGGGATCTGGGCACTGTGTTTGCTTTACGAAGGTCTGTTATAGATTGGATAAATAACAGTGTCTATCCTGTATTTTCCATTAAAAAGGCTAATGAATATTCATTAAATAATTAATCACCTGATAAAGGGCCCAATATACAATGTATTTTGATTTTTTGTTAAATTTATTTTATTGTGTTTTCGATGCACAAGACATAGGCTAGGGCCAATATATTCTCATCCTGCAGGAGGCCTGGGTCTACTGTTTTGAAAGGCGTCATTATCAGGAAGAAGTTAATAAGGACTTTTAATTAACAGTCATCTGATCTGGGTCTACTCTGTTCGCAATGGCGTCTCTATCAGGGAAAAAGGTTAATTAGTGCTTTAATAGCCACCTGATTTGGGTCTACGCTGTTTGCAATAGAGTCTCTATCAGGTAAAGGTTTAGTTAGAGTTTTAATGGACGTCTGATCTGGGTTGACTCTGTTTACAAAGGTGTCAAATGGTGTCTATATCAGGGAAATGGTTAATAATGGTTTTAATAGCCGTCTGATCTGGGTCCACTTTGAATATATATTCTCTTCTCTTCGAAAACTGATAAAGAAAGAGGTAAGTTTACAGTTGATATACAATAAAATCTATTTCAAAATTTAAGACCATTAATTGAAGAAATACATGAGTGGTTGCTCAAGACAGAAATAAGTAACACAGAAAGTCCCATTGAAGATCAATATTGTAACTGACATCACAGTAAAGCTTGTTTGAACTTTTAAGCGACCTTTGCTAGCAGGGTAGATCCAGATCAGACGGCTCTTAATTGCATATACATGTACCGCATTAAGTTACCACCTCTCGTAAAGTTATATAAATAAGCTTCATTTATATTATCGCTTAACCCTTCGCTTGCTATTCACGTCAATATACCTACCTGTAAATAGTGAAGACACAGATGAGACAGCTCCTGCAGGAGCTGTCTCATCAGGGTCTGCACTATTTACAAGTTGATTGTGCAACCAGTGCACTCCACAGCAGTGATTGCACAGCGAAATACTTGTACACAGTGAAGATATATGTAATTATACAACAGGACATGGGTAAAGAAGGAGACATGTATTTTAAAATTCAGCAATAGAAGGGTTAATATAAATGATATTTTCTGACGACGAGAGTCGAACCAGTAGGCTAAAGAGTCCACATGTATGTATTCATGCAAGAAATAATGGCATCATGAACGTTAATGAGTTTATTTCTTATACACAGGTACCTAACAACCTTTGGCCATTGCAGAAAGTTTAGGATCTGATCTATATTATATCATAAGCACACACAATTGACCCTGTGTCCATGTGCTAAACTACATATCAATAATTATGGTGTCATCATTAAATTTTCTTTCATGGATATAAATAGAGTAAAAGGTTTAAAGAAAGGGTCTGCTTTTAAAACGAAAGAAATGCAGAAAGCTCTTATGGCAGTTTTCAACATTACACCTTCGTACTGCTTTAATGACCGGTCCCCTTTCACACTTTACTTCATAAATGCACCTTTTCTACACCATTGCAAACAGAGTAGACCCAGACTCTGCTATGGAATAACATTATTTATTTTTTTTGTAAAAACAATCGTGCATATTCATCGTGTGTTAATATGCAATTTTGAAATTAGCCTATGATCCCGCCTTTAGATCAAAATGAGATGCTTATTCATTCGGTGACTGATCAGGACCCAATCTGTTTGAGAGAAAACATGCAATGGATAACATTATTTGCAGACGGCAAAATATGGCATGTTCTGTGTTTATTTCAACTTTCAATACCTACTGAATATTCATGAAAAATGTACTGAAATATGGTAGGTTAGACTCTGTAGCCATTCTAAAAAGTAAAGAAACATATTTATCAAATTCCATAAGCAAACAGAGCAAACCGTGATCAGACGACTCTTCTAGGAGCCGTCTGATCTGGATCTACTCTGTTTGCAATTGCGTGAAATCATGTTTATATGAAGAAAATAGTTAATCAGATAGATAGATATCTTTATTAACCTATTACCTCATAGGCTATTTTTAGATACAACTTCTATGAATTAATCTACCGAAAAGGAGCATTAACTAGAGAAAATGATTTTTTTTAGAATTTTGTAGTTTGAAACCATTGTGATAAATAGAGCATTTGCTCCTATAGGAACAAATGTTCTATTTATCACAATGGTTTCACAAAGTTACTTTTACAGAGTCGTCAAAAGTCGTCAATATGAGGGAAAGGGTTAAATAAATAAAGATATCTATCTGTCTAAATGTAGAAAAGATGAATATTGTCAAGAGTAATATTGTATTGAGAGCATTTGACTGCGAGACAACCAATCGAAACTATATTGTTTTGGAAATCTGAGTTATTTCCCTTATACTATCGTTCAGTACAATTGAATGACCACAAAATGATCCACTGTATATAGTATACACAATGTATAAATAAGTATCAAACAACTTTATCTTTCACATAAACGTCTTTTCACGCCTTTTCAGGCACATGCAAACAGAGTAGACCCAGATAAGACGGCTCCTATAGGAGTCTTGAATCTTGAATCTTGTATGCTTATGGCATGATCATATAGATCTGATTTTCCAGTTTTTGTCAGTTAGCTGCATTTTTATAATGGTATAATGAACAGTGGTATATTTTACTGTGGAAGAAATTGTAGAATGTAATGGCATAAGCAAACAGAGCAGACCATGATCAGGCCACAGGGGTAAGAGACGTTTGAGCCAGTATATGTTTATATATACATATACTGACTCAAACGTGTCTTACCCCTGTGGATCAGGCGGTGCCTACAGAAGTCGTCTGATATGGGTCTACTTTGTTACTTCATTTCATGTAGACCAGGTGCGGATCCAGGATTTCACATTAGGGGTTGGGATGGTTAGAAATGTTTTTGGAGGTGGTGTGTGTGTGGGGGGGGGGGGGGGGGGGGTGCGTAGATTTTTATGTTTGATGACATAAATAGTGTGTTTGTAATACATGTTGAAAAGAGCTTACTTGGGTGAGGGAAATAAAACTGAATCATTATTTTATCGACTTTTTATGCTTAAAGCAAGGTGAAAGTAAAACAGAGAACGCTCCTATAGGAGCATTCTGTTTAACTTTCACCTTGCTTTAAGCAACCACCTGCCCTAAAGACCAACTAATTAACACAATTTAGTGGCCGTTTTAGAGAGTTTTTACTGTAGTCGTTAACAGCAAGCGGCTGCTTTATGCCGGACAAAAGTAATGACGAAAGCTACTGCATAATATAACTTCTGCATAACTTTCGTCCTGCATTGAACTTCCACCTATCACAGTTATTATCAAATACAATATTTATTTTCAAAATGATTGCATGTACAAAGATATGATCCTACATTATTTGTCTAAGCCAAAATCTGCGGGTTACAACATGCGGGTAGTTGGGTCCAGATCAAAGAGGGCTTATTGTACTTTCCTTTAAATAAACGTTCTTACAATCAGGGTAGACCCAGATCAGACGGCTCCTGTGGGAACCGTATGCCCCGGTCTGATCTCTTTGTTAGTCACATGATATACAGTAAAACCTCTCTTTAGCGGCCACTAAATCATATCAAGTATTTTGTGTAAAAGGCAGGTGGTTGCTTAAAGCAAGGTGAAAATAAAACAGAACGCTCCTATAGTAAATCTCAAAGTCGGTTCGATAATGCTACTTGTGAACAGGCCTGGAGTTCTGCACCCGAACGGAAGGTTCGGGTGCAGAACTCTCCGGGGCGTCCATTATCCATTGACATGAAACCACCGACCAAATACCCCCTGGTTGTAAATAACACGCACGTGTGACCCATTTCCTGTGCATGCAATGTCTTACACCCAGCAGTTATCCCGTCTCATATCACATTGCATTTATTGCCTGTTATAAACGGGAAATATCATACTACCATTTGCTCCACATAATATTTTTTTCTACGCCTTTGAAAATAGAATAGAGCCAGATCAGACGGTTCTTTTTAGAAAACAGACAGAGTAATGCTACTGTAAGTGGTCAACTGTGTTCATACCTAGAAACGGGCCATGGGAAAACGGGTTAACTTAGAAACTTAAAATTTTATTGAAGTGAGACCTTTTGGCACATGTACAGGAAGCTGGCCTCCAACCCATCTCTTTATCTGGACAGACTGATTACTTCTGTTTCCATCTACCGAATACTTTTAATACTGAATCAGGAAGAAAATCAGTTTCCCTCGCACTTGGACTTTTTTGTTACCATTCACATATTTTTTTTGTTCCTTTTTACTGTTTTTTTCCCTTTTTACACCCCCCATTTTGTTTGTTTTTTGTATATAATACTTATGTTGTTTCCACTCATAAGTGGACAAGACAAACTGTATATGCTTTTGTTTATTTGCAATAGTGACTTGCTATACTGACTTTACTGGATCTATGTTGTACTCTTTTTAACACATTTACCCCGGAGACTTCAAATGGACCATTCCAAGTCTTAATTAAATAAAATTCATCTATTTAGTTCTGATTCTAACTATATATTAAAAGGCACCTAGCTACAATGCAGACCCTGATCAGAGAGTTCCTTTAGTAGCCCTCTTGCTTAGGGTCTTCACTGTCAGCATAGGACAAATGTACTCTTCATAAGACAAGAGACAAGATAATTTTGTCTCTGGGGCTGAACTGTTGGAGAGCTTAGTACATGTACAATGTCTAAACAATGGAAATAGCTTAAAACCATAAAACTTCTTATAGATAACGCCAGCATACAGTGATGACCTGGAAGAACGGTTTCAACGAAAGCCGTATCGTCTGGGTCTGGGCTGTCTACAAAAGGGGTAAAATCTATCAGTTTGTGTAGAGGTTTAGAAGGTACCTTACTTTTTTTACCTCTGATGAGAATGCTGGTAGGGTAACAGTTTTTTTCTACATATATTATCATATATACTTTATAGCTGAATGTGTCACCTGCTGTAATCAGGGATCGCCGGTCTGTCTGTCTTATCTGACATTTTTTGGAGGGGTGGGAAAAGTAAAAAAGAACAAAAAACAAACAAAAACAACTAAAAAATGTTCTAGTGATGTATTTCAGATGAAATTCTATTTAAGACAGGTGCTTGTGGAGTGGAACTTTCTTGTACAATGTTCATTGGTGTGAGAGTTATTTCCCCTTATCCAAATTTCGCTTGTCTGTCTCATGGAAGTTTCTTTAATGGAAAGTTTGATGAGGGGAGATGTCTTGTACATGATACAATACTTTTTTTACATCAATATTATTCAGTAGGGTAAAAAACTGAACTGCACAATTTATTTTTTCCTTTTCAACCCCCACCTCCTCAAAACTTAAGCAGTCATTCCCCAATTATATTTATGGAAGATCTTGCTTACAGCAGGTGACAGTTTGTGTTTCAAGGAACCCCCTTCTAGTATCTATAAGAAGAGATTGAGTTGGTCTTTGTCTGGCTAAATGAATAGTATTAAGGTAAAGTGGAATTTATATCCCTTAAATTAACAAATAACAATAATTTACCAGACTATGACGGACTCAATTCCTTTTGCATAGAAGTTTGATACCAAATTCTGCTATGTTCTGTATGAGGACATGCACATACTTTGTTATTGACACCAAAAGAAAACTTTAACTATGCTACCTGATATATTTATAAAGTTATTAGGTGTCAAATAGATCTAAATTTAGCCTTAGAATATCAGCATTGCTAGAAGTTGGTATCATATGGGATTTTTTGCATATATATTGTACACCGTGACTGTAATTACTATACATGAGCTGATAACTAGTGAATTTCATAGATTTATTTTTTGTTCTGTTATTGGCTCATATATTGGGACGTCTTTTAGCTTCAAATCAGGGGTCTGTGTAAATGTCTCTATTGTTTTGGAGGGGGTATTCTACTGTAAGTTTTTCTTGTCAAAACTCACAGTGAAGTGCCTCCTTTTAACCTGATTCCCCATAAATACTAATAACCTCGCCCAACACTCACTGTCACTCTCTTTGATTAGATACGACACTTTGGGCACACAGTGAAGACCAAGATGAGAGAATAATACAAAGCTCTTCTCATATGGATCAACACTTTTTGTAGAAGATATAAAAAAAATAGGCTATATGGATTGCTGGATTAAAAAATTAAAAATTGATATAAACAGTCACCCAAACATATATATTTCTCTCCATTTCGTTGCTTCAAAGAGAAACATGTACAGAATATATATTGCTAAAACAAACTCCAAAACCCCCATTAAAATAGATTCTAGATTTGAAACTTAAGACGTATTAGTTTGACTCTATACATATAGTTATATCAATTGTAAGAAACTCTTTGTAAGGTGAGACAGGGATGGTTCCTCGACCCTCTCTCACCAATGACGGGGAAAATAAACGAGTTACGGAAGTAACTGAAAATTAAAAAAAAGAAAAGAGTAATGCTACTCTAACAAATTTACAGTAAACATCGTTTTAAGCGGCCATCAACAAGAGGTCTAATATATAAGGCAGGTGTTAGCTTAATGCAGGACAAAATTAAATACAATGTAGAAGCTCTTTGCATAACCTTTGCCCTGCATTAACCCATTCCCTATTAATGACGGCTTTTGACGACTCTGTAAATGTTACTTTCTGAAACCATTTCACGCTCTAGTTATCACAATGGTTTCAAATTACAAAATTCTAAATTTTTCCTTTTCTCTAGTTAATGCTCCTTTTCGGTAGATTTTTTTCAATCAGGTTGGATCTAAACATAGCCTATGAGGTAATGGGTTAAGGAAATACCTGACTTTTTACATGCACAGTAAATGAATGGTCACTTAAGGCAAGGCTTCTGTAAACCAAGCGATTAGACGCTAGGTAGGAAACGTACTGGCTGGTCTGGGTATACACTATTTGCGATGCAACAAAGACGCCTCGTCATTGAAATGTTCAATAGTTCTTCACAAAAGCCCCTCTCTACCAAAGCTCCTCATACATAAGCCCCGCACCAAAATTGTCAAGGTTTGCAAAAGCCCCTCACTATGAAAAAACAATACTAACATTAATTGAAATAACTTTAACTGTTTTGTTGCTAACTGTAATAAACATGGTTGAGCCAGATCATATAGCTTTAAATTTGATTTGGGTCTACCCCGTTTGAAATAAATATAAGGAATCTCCTCCTTCTGATCTACAATGTTTACTATTATAAGGAGTGTGCTAATTATCTTACTTAATGAATCTTTATAAACTTGTCTTTGAGCAAATAGGGTAGATCCAGATCAGATAGCTCAGTATTTTGATTTTGGTCTACTTTGTTTTAAGATATGGAATTCGAAAAAGGGAAACATGTGTGCGTGTGCATGTGCGTGTGCGTGTGCGTGCGTGTGTGTGTGTGTGTGTTTGCGTTTGCGTGTGCGTGTGCGTGCGTGTGCGTGTGCATGTGTGTGTTAGTTCATTGGGGATAATATTATAATAATTTTATACAATATGTGCTAATATTACATTAACCATAGCTATTGAATCTTTATTTACTGTCAGAAAGCAAACATGGTTGAGCCAGATCATATAGTTTTAAATTTGATTTGTGTCTACCCTGTTTGGAAGTTAAGGAAAGGAATTAATAAAACGGTTTGTGTGTTTAAAAGTTAATTGTGGCTATACAATTTATTCTTGTTTTGTATACAATGATATGTGATTCACCTAATGAATATTTATTAATTGTCATTGAGCAACATTTATTAATAGAGTAGAACCTGATCAAAGGGATTTGGTTAAGAGTCTGTATGATCTGGATCTATTCTGTTTGTAGAAAAGATATAAGGAATATCCTCCTTGTGGTAATACAATTCATGCTTTTATAAACATTGATAAGTGTGTGATATTAGCCTTATATTACAATCACATTACCTATAGCTAATGAATATTCAAATAAATATAAATATTAAAACTAATATATTAGAAATGATTTGATAAAATGCATGGAGTGTATGCAGAAAAATAAAACAGATTAACCTTTATTACCGTTGTTGATATTCCTATATAGTGTCCCAAAGTAAAACCGAATCTTATGTTTTTCCAAACTGTTTTGCAAACACCCGATTTTACTAGTGGGGGACTATGCTACTTCTAGAGAATTACATGTCCATATATTTGGAGGATAACAAGAAACCGCCAATGTCGGTATGGCCGGATTGCCGATTAAAGTGATATAGATGAGCGGTCAATCATTATACATTTCTGCATCAACAGATGCTGAAGGCATAATAAATAGTTAAACATATTCCAATTGCATGTAATGAGGTCCTCATTATGACTCCACATGTTAAAAAGTCAACCTAGAAATTCATTGAAGCCTAAAAAACAAGAGATGTTTGTAAAACATGTATACCCCAGACCCCCTGACCTTTGATCTAGTAACCTCAACTATAGAGGTCATCTAGTGGTCATGACTAATCATCACAGCAACTTTGACGATCGTAAGTCAAACCACCAATCATTTATTGATCTGAAAACATTTCACAAGTTAAGGTCATGGTGACCTTGACCTTTGACATAGTGACCTCAACAACTATAGGGGTCATCTAGTGGTCATGACCAACCACCACAGCAAGTTTGAAGATCCCCAACCAAACCATTGAGCAGTTATTAATCTGAAACCATTTCATCAGTTAAGGTCATGGTGACCTTAATATTTGACCTAGATACATCAAAAACAATAGGGGTCATCTAGTTGTCATGACCAACCACCGCAGCAAGTTTGAAGATCCTAAGCCAAACCCTTGAGCAGTTATTGACTGGAAACCATTTAACCAATTAATGTCATGGTGACCTTGACCTTTGCTCTAGTGACCAAAAAACAGGGGTCATCTAGTGGTCATGACCAACCACCACAGCAAGGTTGAAGATCCTAAGCCAAACCCTTGAGAAGTTATTGATCGGAAACCATTTCACCAGTTAAGGTCATGGTGACCTTGACATTTGACCTAGTGACCTCAAAAACAAGAGGGCTCATTTATTTGTCAGAACCAACCACCACATCAAACCACAGCAAGTTTGAAGATCCTAAGCCAAACCTTTGAGCCGTTATTGATCAGAAACCATTTTACTAGTTAAGGTCATGGTGACTTTGACCTTTGACCTAAAAAACAATAGGGATCATCCAGTGGTCATGACCAACTACCACAGACAGTTTAAAGGTGATGTCCCTACATTTGACGCGTTTCATAAACACTTAAAATGTACAAAACTCATTTGTTTATATGCTGAAAAGTAGTATATCGCAAAAAGCCCCATCCAATTACCGTTTATAATGACAAAACATCCATGTGTTTGATATCGCCGATCCCGGTTTTACTCCCCGATGTTTCAGTTTTATTCGGGTTGGGTTTTAGTTTCGTAACTGTTCGCCCTATTCGCGATTCTCCGACCACTTCCGAGAAAGCTATTACGCAAACAATGGAGGGATCGGGTGATCATCGGCAAAACGCGGAAGAATTTAACGGAAATGTCGACAATATTGTGTTGTAGAAAAAAAATTCAGTATTGATGAAATCGGTTTATTTGAATCACAGGGGCATTTTTCGATATAAGTTCAAATTGGGAACCTTCATAATAATAACAAATACCAAGTTTTATGATATTATTGAAAATATGCGATCAGTGTAGGGACTTCCTCTTTAAAGATTCTAAGCCAAACCCTTCAGCAGTTATTGATCGAAAACCATTTAACCAGTTAAGGTCATGGTGACCTTGACCTTAGACCTAATGTCCTCAAAAACTATAGTCCTCTAGTGGTCATGACGTACCACCACAGCAAGTTTGAAGATCCCAAGCTAACCCTTGAGCAGTTATTGATCGGAAACTATTTTATCAGTTAAGGTCATTGTGACATTGACCTTTGACCTAGTGACCTGAAAACAATAGGGGTCATTTAGTTGTCATGACCAACCACCACAGCAAGTTTGAAGATTCTAGGCCGAGTAGTTTATTAGTTATCGATCGGAAACAAAAAGGTCAACCTGGAAATTCTCTAAGTCATTGAAGCGTAAAAACTAGGTCACAAAGGGTTCATAATAACCTACTAACCTATGACATGTGACGTGACCCTCATTATGAACCCACATGCCAAGTTTGGTTACTGTAGGTATCATACTTTGGCTATAACTAACACAAACAAAGAGGTCAACCTGGAAATTATCTAAGTCATTGAAGCGTAAAAACTAGGTCACAAAGGGTTCATAATAACCTACTAACCTATGACATGTAATGTGACCCTCATTATTAACCCACATGCCAAGTTTGGTTACTGTAGGTCTTATACTTTGGCTATAACTAACACAAACAAAAAGGTCAACCTGGAAATTCTCTAAGTCAATGAAGCGTAAAAACTAGGTCACAAAGGGATCATAGTAACCTGCTAACCTATGACATGTAATGTGACCCCATTATGAACCCACATACCAAGTTTGGTTACTGTAGGTCTTATACTTTGGCTATAACTAACACAAACATAAAGGTCAACCTGGAAATTCTCTAAGTCAATGAAGCGTAAAAACTAGGTCACAAAGGGATCATAGTAACCTGCTAACCTATGACATGTAATGTGACCCCATTATGAACCCACATACCAAGTTTGGTTACTGTAGGTCTTATACTTTGGATATAACTAACACAAACAAAAAGGTCAACCGGACGGACGGACGGCATTCGCCATTCTATAAGCCTAGATTGCGAGCAATCCGGCCAATGATTAATTAACAAAACATGTATTGTGAAAAATGAAGTGAATAAACTATATATTTTCATAATGAAGTCCAAATACATGTCCAAATATTTGGAGTAGAACGATTAATTAACGAAAAAGTAATGTGAAAAATAGCGAGGGGCTTTTGTAAGCCTTGACCATTTTAGTGAGGGGCTTTTGATCAAGGGGCTTTTGTAGTAAGGGGCTTTTGTATGAGTAGCTTTTGTAGTGAGGGGCTTTTGAGTGTTCCCTGCGTGTGGGGTGCCCCGTTCGGGTGTATCACAAAAGCCCATCACTACAAAAGCTCTTCATACATAAGCCCCTCACTACAAAAGCCCTTCATGCAAATGCCCCTCAAAAACATTTCAAGGTTTACAAAAGCCCTCACTATATTGATTTTGGTCTACTTAGTTTGACAGTTAAGATATACAATTCGAAAAAGGGAAATATTTGCGTGTTCGTTAATTGTGATTATATTATAATAGTTTATATACAACATGTGCTTATATTACATTATCCATAGCTATTGAATCTATATTAACTGTAACAAAGCAAACATAGTTGAGTCAGATCATAAAGCTTTAAAAATGATTGGGTCTACCCTTTTTGGAAGTTTAGAAAAGGAATTAGTTAATTGTGGAAATACAATTTATGCCTTTTTGTGTACAATGTGGTTCACCTAGTGAATATTAATTAATCCTTTCGCTGCCAAACTCTGTCGTATGCTAACTTTGTCGTCTGCTACAAATTTTCATTTTTTTGATTTTCTTAATTTTTATTTCAAAAACAGTAACAAACAGTTTGGATCCCGATGAGACGCCGAGTTAGTCGGCGTCTCATCTGGATCCAAACTGTTTGCATAGGTAACCACAGATCCGGCATTGGCAGCGAAAGGGTTAATCGGCATTGAGCAAATAGGTTAGAACCTGACCAGATGGCTTTGTTTTAGAATCTGTATGATATGGATCTATTATGTTTGTAAAAAGATATAAGAAATACCCTCCTTGTGGTAATACAATTTATGCTTTTATAAACATTGATAATTGAGTAATATTAGTCTTATATTACAAATATCTAACCTAATGAATATTCATTAATAGAATAAATAAATATTAATATTATATTATAAGAAATGATTTGATAAAATGCATCGAGTGTATGCAGAAAAATAAAATAGATTAACTTTTAATACCGTTGTTTATAGTCCTATATGGTGTCCCAAGTCTTACGTTATTACTCTATTAATTTGGACATACAAATTATACATTTTTCATATTGAGGTCCAAATACATGTCCAACTATTTGGAGTATAATAATTAATGATTAATGAATTAATGATTAATTAACAAAAAAGGAATGATTAATTAACAAACAAGTAATGTGAAAAATAGTGAGGGGCTTTTGTAAGCATTGACACTTTTGGTGAGGGGCTTTAGTAGTGAGGGGCTTTTGTAGGAAGAGCTTTTGTAGTGAGGGGCTTTTGAGTGTACCACCACCCGCTCTGGGTACGGACAAAACCCCATGTGGACAAAATCCCAGTAGGACGTAACCCCATAGGACACAACCCCATTGCCGAATGTGGCAAGGCGGACAAAACCCCATATTTTAGCATAATTAGGTTATAAATCAACTTTTAGATAATTTGAAGAAGAAACCCTCAATCAGAATATAAATTCAAAACAAGATTTTTAAATTTTCAAATTTAAAGTTATAATCTGCAAATAAAAATAGAAATTAAAGCATATTTAAAATAAGGTCAAAATTATGAATAAATGAAGAATGCATTCATAGTTAAACGGGCTTTAGTTCACTTTTACCCTGCATTATGCAACCAGCTGCTTTTACAAACCCATGTATTATTGAATTGTGTGGTCGCAGTAGCACGATTTGGCTGTATACATGTATATTATACTTTCTATATTTCTTTTACCCTGCATTATGCAACCAGCTGCTTTTACAAACCCCTGTGCTATTGAAGTGTGTGGTCGCAGTAGCACGATTTGGCTGTATATATTATACTTTCTATATTACTTTTATCCTGCATTGTGCAACCAGCTGCGTTTGCAAACTCCTTTCTTAATTAATTGTGTGGTCGCATATGCGAGATTTGACCGTGTATAAGAGGCATACTGTCACGATGCTGCCGGAGCAGATGACTTGGAAACGAGGGAGCTATGTAAACCACGAATACAGTTAAAGTTTTCACTTTACATGTTCTAACTAAACCAATGACTAAGTATACGGTATTACAAATTGTGATATGACCTAAATTAAAATGTTTCTGTGCTGTTTTCGTTTCTCTGTACTTTTAACTGAATATAATGATCAGTTGTTCATAGTTTGTTCCTAGAGACCTAGAACCATAAAACCCAATTCACTGTCACTAATTTTGCACTCTCTAATACTGTGCGACTTGCAGTCACTACGCGTTCCGCATGTATGTTCCGTTCTTTGACGAGGATTAATACGTGACCGTCTCTCCTTCGATGAGGATCAGGGGCCATGCTTATAAAAAAAAGCTTTTAGTTGAGTCTGAGTTCCTTCACAAGCTTTTGATTGGTCAGATTTGAGTTCTCAAGCTTTTAATTGTTCAGATTTGAGCCAAAGGCTCAACTCTGACCAATCAAAAACTTGAGAATGAACTCAGACTCAATTAAAAGTTTTATAAGCATGGACCCAGATTCGTCACCTAAATAGCCTTCCGAACGTCTGCTCTACCCTCGACCCGTTATGGCCCTATAGGTTCTCAGCAATGGTCTTAGTCCTCCGTAAACTTATCTCTAGATCGTGTATATTTCTCTTTCGTTTGTTTGTATTCTATATCAAACCACTCTGACTTCTTACATAAGTCATTTCTATCACGGGGTTTATTAAAGACAATGTCATTTTTACAAAAGAGGGATTCATCCGCTTGTGTTATAATATTTGTGAAATTCTCTATGCATGTATTAACATCAGCTTTACTATTTGGAGAAAATCCACAAGCAATAGAATTTAGAAAAGGCAGCTTAGAAATCAAAGTTCTCCTAAAATCATTGCGCAATTGACTGTTCCATTTTATACGAGTGCGTGTGCGTGCCAATTCGTCACGGCCCTCAAGTTATATAATTGTAATCGACTCGCAGATGAAAATGGATGAACCCATATTCCGCGTAAACTCAATCTAAAGGAATCAGCAAATAAACAAGCACCATTATAGACATGTAGTTGCTTCATGCAAGATGAAAGTAATACAAAAAGTTATTTTATTACTCGTCGCTTTAGATACGTTTTACCATAAATGTATATCATTTTGGATTACTATCGGCTTATGGTAATCATAGTATCGGAAGATCCCGAGAAGCTTGCACGAAATTCCGGTTTAATGTTGCATTTGGACTGACCCGAGCTTCATCCCTGGCAGGAATGTTAACACTAATATTTCGGATGAGTTTTCGGATTTTTAGTGGTTCACTAAAAATCCGAAAACTCATCCGAAATATAAAGTGTACATCTCATTTAACAGCTTTTATAAATAAAAATAAATGATAATCACCCATTGTGAAGACGCTGCTTTCCAGCAAACTTGGAAATACGGATGAGTAGTGGGCGGGACCTCGTCGCTGAATTTGCATGATCCATTTGCATGCGCAAAACTTACAGTCACGCACGCGCTGTGACTCTGACACGCCACACAACATGCCAATAAAGAGGGTACTTGTTGAATCGCTATCACACGCGCCATAGAGCGATCTTGGTACATCACAAATTCTCTAGCTGCTCTTACTGCAGCAAATACATTTAGGAGAAGTAAAATAGCAATTTGATATGTTTTATTTCTCATAGTAGTCATCTTTTATACCTGGTAGAACACTCTACGTGAATGTAACAACTAAATGTAATACAATCAAACCGACGGAATGACAAACACATATACAGTGAATCTGCAGTAGTTCGAACACTAAAAGATGTATCATTATCGGTCTTTAAGACAGGTGACAGCTTAATGCAGGATGAATGTTATGCAGAAAGCTCCCAGAGAAGTTTTTGCATGACGTTCACTCTGGATTAAGCAGCCACCTGCTTACAAACATAAATTATTTATTACTGAACTTTCGTAGTATCGAGAATTTACTGTTCTGGCATTCACACTATTGCTTTAAACAATTGCCGTAGTTTTGCATCAACTCTTTTGAATGGATGCTATCGAAACTCGGTGAACGTTTATCCCAAAGGTACTCATAAATAACACAATTACATTCGTATGAGTTATGGTACATACTAAATAATGTAAATAGCATTTTCAATTAAATTCTATTTTGACCATTCGAATGCAGGCAATGTCTGTTATAGCTTTTACAAAC
Organism: Azorinus chamasolen; assembly: GCA_963576725.1. NCBI lineage: Eukaryota > Metazoa > Mollusca > Bivalvia > Cardiida > Solecurtidae > Azorinus > Azorinus chamasolen. The sequence continues at coordinate 98,508,248 of OY755236.1, read as the reverse complement.
AGTGTAGACCCAGCAATTTGATCAGGATTTGCGTTGCTTTTCACTCAAAATCTTGCAACGTATATTATTTCATACTGAATGGACCCTGCTGTTCAAAACTGACTGATTGTTGCACATTAAATATTCAGTATTCCGCTAGATCTCTGACCTGTTTAACTTTTCACTGAAGTTGAACTATCTGAAAAACTATTGACCGAGCGTCAAACAGCTTTGAAATAATGACGTCCTGAATATTAATAAGATTATTCTTTATAATGGCATATGGACACATGACATTGTGATTCAAGTAGAAACTGTAGAATCAGATCTATATTACACCATAAGCAAACAGAGCAAACCCTGATCAGACGGCTCCTATAGGAACCGTCTGATCTGGGTCTACTCTGTTTGCAGATGCGTCAAAATACGCTTACATAAGGGCAAGGGTTAAGCGACATTATATTGATTGGACACAGAAATCTTAAAAAGCAGGTGGTTGCATATTGCAGGGAAAACGTAATGCAGAGAGCTCTTATAGGCGTTTTCTGTATTACTTTTGATCTGTCCTAATCTACCACCTAGCTTACAGTCCCCTTTTTGATATTCGCAGGTTCTGCTGCAGTGTGCCTCTCATCTCGATCAAGTCTGTTTTCAAATGCCAACCAAGACATGCTAAGGGTGAGTTATATATGGCATTGACTCTTATGAAATATATTCAGTTATGACAAAGACACGTATGCGTTCTATCATAAATATACAAAGTTATTCATTATTCATTAATCACCTTTCAATTTGTTTTGAACAAAATAGTAACGTGGAATACCTCTAGTATCGCGGAAAACCTTTAGTCATGTGAGTTATAGCTATGGAAGAACTAACTCCGCATTATCTCTCACAAAAATATTGGTCCTTAATCAGACTAATTAAAACAGAGCCTGCATTATTTTGATAACCCTTAAATTTCCCATAAATTTCTTTCACACTGCCGCTGAAGGAGGCGTTTGACCAGGGTTTACGATTTACTACTGTGTCAGTCGAATTTAACCCTTCTCTTGCTGAATTTTAAAATATATTTCTCCTTCTTTACCCATGTCCTGTTGTATAATTACATATATCTTCACTGTGTACAAGTATTGGCTGTGCAATCACTGCTGTGGAGTGCACTGGTTGCACAATAAACTTGTAAATAGTGCAGACCCTGATGAGACAGCTCCTGTAGGAGCTGTCTCATCTTGGTCTTCACTATTTGCAGGTAGGTATATTGACGCGAATAGCACGCGAAGGGTTAAATTTATTAAAGTTGTGCTAAATTGACTTTTAGCTTTACAAACAAGTGACCAGCGGAGCTTGGGTGTCCGAATACACAGGGAAAAAGGATAAAAGAGTAAACACAATACGTCCTCTCTAAAGTGACCGCGTAATCCTTCCTTGTTCAGTATTCATGTAAGAAATAATGACATCATGACTGACATGTAAGAAATAATGACATCATGACTGAAGTTCTATAATGGCATTGGTAGACATGGTTGTTTTGGTATGGGTAGAAACTGTAGAGTCGGACCAATTATAATTTCGTAATCAAACAGAGAAGGTCTGATCCGGGTCTACTCTGTTTGCAAATGCGTGAAAACACGTTTATATATGAGGGAAGGTTTTAATGGATTGACACGATAATGCTTTAAAAGCATATGGTTGCTTAATGCAGGACGAAAGGCAGATGGTAGGTTAATACAAGCTTTCTCTATTTATTTCGCCCTGTATTAAGCTACCGCCTGACAGCCTTGTGTATTAATCAAGTGGTCACTGTAGATATGTTCTACTGTGTCGTACTCTTCGTGTTATTCAGTAGAACACGTTATACCCAGTTTTTGTCATTAGCGACTCTATGATTACCGATTCTAACCCATTGACTCCAAAGTTTAAATAAAACATGCGCCTGTAGCCAAAGCGAATGGATTACAACTTGTTACAAATGGGATTTAGATCGATATGGTAACCAGGCATGTGAGAATAACAATAAGCCACTCTAATATTAATAGAGGCAGGAAGTATCAAACAGGACAAAAATTATGCAGAAAGCTCCTACATAAAGCAATTTTAAAATTTAGATCAGTTTACCATTTCCTCCATTTGAACGCCTTTTCACGAATTTGCAAACGGAGTAGACCTAGATCAGACGATAAGAGTCGTCTGATCAGTCTTCTTTGTTTGCTTATGGTACAATCTAGATCTGATTCTGCAGGTTCTGCCTGAGCCAAAATGTCCTGTAGTCATTATAAAACATATCTAATCAATATTGATGACGTCATTATTTCGTACAGGAAAATGCAACTGGGAAAGGGTTAACTCTTTCGGCGCCAATGTCGCCTGTTGGCACCATTAAAAACAGTACAGTCCCAGGTCAGATGCCGCCTTTTCAGGGCGGCATCTGACCTGGGACTTTACTGTTTTCTGTATTATTTTAGCCCAAGGATACAGGTTTTCAAAAACGAATGTGTTTTTCTAATATACGTTTATTATTTAGTTGAGAATTATATTTAATATGAAATTATCATTGCAGACGACACTTTTAAATTTGGCGCCAAAATAGTAGAATACATACGTGTTTATTGATTAATCCTTCTCCCGCTAAATGCGGACTGACTCGTATATGCAAATAGCTCGGATCCAGATCATACGCCGAGTAACTGGGTATTCTCATCAGGATACAAGCTGTTTGACACTCGGTCAACCGTTTTGGAAAAATTAGATCACATCGCAAGTGACCAAAATTGCACCATTTCAGATTTGAGCAGACATATATTTTACAGCAGGTCAAGGTTTAAATGGTTGATGTAAATGGGTTCCATTGTATATACGAGGAGGGGCACTGATCTACCAAAAGTTGTTAATTCTTAGCCAAACAATAATAGATAAAGAAGGTATTCCGTCAATGTTTTAACCATTCTCTTGTTGAATTTAAAATACATTTCTCCTTCTTTACCCATGTCCTGTTGTATAATTACATATATCTTCACTGTGTACACATATTTCGCTGTGCAATCACTGCTGTGGAGTGCGATGGTTGCACAATCAAATTGTAAATAGTGCAGGCCCTGATGAGACAGCTCCTGCAGGGGCTCTCTCATCTGAGTCTTCACTATTTACAGGTAGGTTTATTGACGTGAATTGCAAGCGAAGGATTAGCCCTTGAACCTCCATAACTTCGCATTTTCTACGCTTTTGCAAATGGAGTAGACCCAGACCAGACGGCTAATATTGGAGCCGTCTTATCAGGATCTTCTGTGTTTGCATATGAAATAAGATATATCTAATTCTACAGATAATGATTCTGTCATGATGATAATGGCCTTTGTTCGTAGTGTGATTATAAAAATATTATTAACTAATTAATAATCATTATTTTTCTGGATAAATATTCATCGAGTAAAAAGATAATTAATGAGTGATGGTGTTACAAAAACAAAACAAGACCGACCATGCAAACCGTTGAACAAAACGGCGTAGGGACAAAACCCCATATGGACAAAACCCCATTAGGTCATAACCCTACAGGACAAAACCCCATCAGGACATAACCCCATTGCCAATTGTGGCAAGGCGGACAAACCCTCATATACATGTATGTAAAAATAATTGGGTTATAAATCAACTATTAGATGATTTGAAGAAGAAAACATTCAAAGCAGGATTTTTAATTTTCAAATTTAAAGTTACAATCTATAAATAAAAATAGTAGTGAAAGTATAATTGAAAATATGGTCAAATTATTAATAAATTAATCTAATTTCTAATGCCTCAACATTTTAAATAATGTTGATTTATATTCCGTAATAACTATCACTATCAATGACAACTATTGCAGATCTTGATTAAATCGCTTCCTTACAAGTGACTTGATTTGGACAAACACTGCCTGTTTTGATAGTGACCAGGTAATTGGTTTTATTTGGTACATGTAATAAAATTTAGGTTATTACCATCTGCATAACAACATAGTTATTCATTAGTTTTATTCTGATTGCAATTAAATAGTTATACATATTTCTTGTCTCATATGTTTTCCCTTACTATTACTATGAAATGCCATTTGTATATATAATTCCTTAATTAAATACATAATTATGTTTCACATGGAGTTATGTCCGTTTGGGGTTTAGCCCGTGTGGGGGTTTGTCCATGTGGGGTTTTGTCCTGTGGGGTTATGTCCTAATGATGTTTTGTCTATATGGAGTTTTGTCCTACACCTGAACAAAACATATAACCAAATTGTAACAATACTTTCATTACTATGACATTTCCATGTTACACACTGAATATTTTCCGGATGAAATGTTTTAGACCCATTATTCATCAGTCAGACTAGTTATCAGTTATCATCGTTTGATAAAAGTGCAGTAGACCCCCTCTAAAGTCACAACTTATGTGTAAACAATGACACCTTCTAGCCCATTCCCTCATAGGTTATTTTTAGACCCAACCTCTTTGGATAAATACACTGAAAAGGAGCTTTTGCTATAAAAGGGATTTTTTTAAATTGTGCAGTTTTGAAAACATTTTGATAAATAGACCATTTGCTCCGTTGGAGCAAATGCTCTATTTATCACAAGAGTGGCTTTTACAGAGGCGTCAGAAAACGTCAATACGAGGGAATTGGTTAACGACAGTCATGCTATTTGTTAGTAACTTATGCACATATTATCTCCTTATATATTGAATCAAAATCAAAGTACCATATCAGACCGAGTCAAAAAGCAAGTGCATGTAATGTAAGTAAATGCACCGATTAGCTGCAATGTGCTATCACAAAATACAGATTACAGTAAAACCTCTCTATAACGACCACTAAATTACATCAATTATTTTGTTTTAAAGGCAGGTGGATGCTTAAAGCAAGGTGAAAGTAAAAGGAGCGTTCTGTTTTACTTTCACCTTGCTTTAAGCAACCGCATGCCAAAACACCTACTAATTAACACAAATTTAGTGGTCGTTATAGAGAGGTTTTACTGTACATTATGGTCTATATGTGAACGGAAACATAGCTGTAACACGACTAACTCGTCTAACCCTTTCCCTGGTCTATATTTATTCCAAATTTCAATACCCACTGAATATTCATAGACAAATAGTTATAATGAAATATGGAAGGTGTAGCATTGTAGCCATTTTCGAAAGTAAAGAAACAGATCTATCAAATGTTAGCATACAGAGCAGACCCTGATCAGATGACTCCTATAGGAGCCGTCTGAATTGATATGGGTCTTCTCTGTTTGCAAATGCGCGAAAACACGTTTATATGAAGGAAAGTGTTAACACGAATCGAAAACTCATTATTAGACATGTCAAACGTATTCTATCAATTGAAACTGGAAAAAATGCATCATACATTATAACTATCTATGACAAATAGTGTAGATCCTGATTAAATTGCTTCCTCGCGTGTCATGTATTTGGGCACACACTACATGTTTTGTTGGTAACCTTGGTTTTATATCGATTTGCCTATCCCTTCTTGATGTTGATTTACTTTGTAAAGTAATATAACTATGCATGACAAATAGTGTAGATCCTGTTTGATTTGCGTCCTGTAGATAATTGATCTTCACTATTTGTTCTGATATTCATCAGGGATGACAATCAGGTTATTACCATGTGCATTACAACATAATTATGCATTGCTTTTATTCTCATTGCAATTAGATAGTTATACTTATTTCTGTTCTCATATATTTTATTCTCCCGTGCTATTACCATATCAAGGGCCATTTGTATATATATAATACTTTAAATTATTATATTGACAGTGGGGGTTTGTCCTTGTGTGGTTTTGTCCTAATGGGGGTTTGTCTAAGTGGGGTTTTGTCCTAATGGCGGTTGTCAATAGTTATAAAACTGACGTTAGTCGCATTCATTTTTGTAAATGTAAAAAAGAATATAAAACTATAGTTAGAAAGAAGAAACGTGCATTTGAAGCTAAGAAATTGAATGAGCTAGAAAAATTAAGATACAGTAAACCAAGAGAGTTTTGGAAACATTTTAAAAGAAAAAGATCTAGGACAGAAACTTCAATCAAACTTGCAGACTTCTTTCAGTACTTTTCAAATCTAGAAAATGATATTTTCACATGCACAAATAATGAAGCGGAAGATTTCTGTAATACACACGATTTTAATTCCCTTCTTACAAACGATGAGTTGGACTTTCCATTTAATACAGCTGAAATTTTACAAGCGATTAAAAAATTAAAGACAAATAAAGCATATGGTAATGACGGGCTGCTAAATGAATATTTCATTGAATGTAGTGATATCTTGGCTTCGCACATATGTGATATTTTCAATGCTATTTTAGATTCTGGCATTTTTCCGGACCAATGGAGAGAGGGAATAATTATACCATTGTTAAAAAAGGGAGATAAAAGGGACGTTAAAAATTATAGGGGAATCACGTTACTAAGCTGTTTATCTAAACTGTTTACATCTGTCTTAAACCAGAGGATTGTGAGGTTTTGTGATAAATACAATAGTATATCAGACGCACAGTTCGGCTTCAGGAAATGTAGCTCAACAATAGATGCTACATTTGCGTTAAATACATTAGTGGAAAATTACTTGAATAATAAAAAAAGATTATATGTTGCGTTTATAGACTTGAAAAAATGCTTTGATAGTATCTATAGAAACGCATTATGGTTAAAAATTTATAAATCTGGTATACAAGGTAAGGTACTTAGAGTAATTAAAAATATGTATGAAGAAGTGAAATCTTGTATTAAGCCCTACAACAGCTATTCTGATTTTATTGAATATTCAGTAGGATTGCGACAAGGGGGGGAGTTATTTTTACATCAGGATATGGACTCTGGTATGCTAATTGATGACATTGTTTTAATGCTATTACTTTTCACAGACGACATGGCATATTCGGTAATACACCGAAGCATCTACAGGATAGTCTCGACTTATTACATACGTATTGCAACAAATGGGGTATTGAAGTCAATACGTCGAAAACAAAAATAATAGTTTTTAGAAAACGGGGCGGTCTGAAAACGGATGAGAAGTGGTGTTATAATGGCGAATTGGTAGAGGTAGTAAATAGTTTTAACTACCTCGGTGCAGTTTTTAGCTATACTGGGAATTTTGCATTGAATAATGAACATATAATAGGAAAAGCTTTAAAAGCTATGCACACCCTATTGGCTAATTGTAAGTTATTTCCACTCAAGCCAAAGATTTTGTGCCAACTATTTGATTCCTTCACAGGGACAATATTGAGTTACTCTTCTGAAATTTGGGGTTTCACAAAATCTAAAGATATTGAAAGAATCCATTTAAAATTTTGTAAACGTGTGTTAAGAATTCCACTAAACTCGAGTACAACAGGCGTGTATGGAGAACTAGCGCGATATCCGTTAAATATTGCACGGTACAGCAAGATAGTTAAATACTGGTGTAAGATCCAGTTTTCTGATAATATTATATTAAAGAAATTGTACCAGTTAGCTCTTAACGACTATTCTATGGGTCACAGGAATTGGATTTCCCGTGTTAAAACACTATTTGATGTCTATGGATTTTCAGATATGTTTATAAATTTTGACATTAATCTAGTCAAATCGTTCCACTTGATTTTTAAGCAGCGAGTTGTCGATTGTTTTATACAAGAATGGTACGGTGCTTTAGAAAGAAATGCAATTTTGGAAGAATATAAGATGTTTAAAACACATTTTGAATATGAGCAATATCTTGATTATGTACCTACATACTTACGATTTTTTATCACTAAATTAAGATTATCAGCACATTCTCTTAGGATACATACTGGCCGTTTTGGTGCAGATCGAATCCCGAGAGATGAAAGATATTGTCTATATTGTAACCTGCATGATATAGAGGACGTTTACCACTTTATTTGTGTATGTGCTTGCTATAAAGATATAAGGAACAAATATCTAGATATGAAATATTATATTAATCCCTCGGTTTACAAACTGAATTTATTGTTAAGTAATCATGAAAAAGGTTTAATGAAAAATGTGGCAATTTTTATCAAAGAGGCACTTATCAAAAGAAATAGTAATATAAATATATCTGTTTAATCTACACTTAGCTATGTATAGTAAGTAGATTGAAGAACACATTCACTGCAGTGCAGTGACTTACAAGTGTAATTTGTTTTAATGGGTAATGTTTGAGAGAGTAAAAGACAGAAAGGTTTGTTTGTTGTTTTTTTGCACTGCAGTGGGGGTTTCTATCAATTGAAGTGATCGATTGTGTGATCGAAGTGGTTTTATTATGGATTGTGTTGTTTGTATTTTGTTATTTCCCGTGTGTATATATAGGTGATACAAGTCGTGTGCACCATGATATGTGTTATTTAAGAACTTATACTTACATTGACAGGCAAACATGTTTTATCCAGGTTGGGAGACTTGTTAAGAGTCCCCTAGTCTGAAGAAGCACCGGTTGCATGTTTTGCCTATGACGTTGTCCACAGCACTTGTCGTCACAATATCGTGGTGTATAGATGTATCACAATACGTGTAACTGAGTTGATGATTACCGTTCGAATAGCGTTGCAAACAGTGTAGATCAAAACCGTGGGTCTTACGAACCCACTGATTTGAGTATATATCTGCACTGTGTGACTGCCTTGCGCATGCCGTGTACATGGTTTATAAATCTTAATATCAAATGTTTGTCTTCTGCTCTCCGATAATTTCAAGCATGTTATAAGAAGTATTTAAAATAGCCATAACCTGTAACACTTGTCAACCTGCATGTTTTGAATCGAAACGAAAGGTGTTACTGACCAAAATATCACGTGAACAGTTGTAATGGTTGTATATATGTATGTAAAGACGATGTATTATGTACAAGTCTAAATAAAAATATTGTTCTGTTCTGTTCTGTTCTAAGTGGGATTTTGTCCTGTGGGGGGTTTGTCCTAGTGGGTGTTTGTCACGCACCCTAAAAAAGATACAAACTGAAATTTGAGCCGCGCGATATAAAATTCGTCCATCAAATTGTTGTTTAACCCTTACAGTGCGGGACACGAGTCACTAATGTCCTTTGCAAACAGTGTAGACACAGATGAGAGGGCTCCTAGAGGAGCCCTCTCATCAGGGTCTGCACTGTTTGTTATATAACACTTTTCTTTAGAAAAATCCCTGATTATTCACCATAAACTTGACCTGTTTGAATTTTGGAATAGTCCATTTGAAAATTCAGCGTTGTAAGGGTTAATACAGTATGGTTGTATTGCAGAATGCTGCTAAGGGAACTCTCTGTCTATCTTTTTATTCGGTGGTTATAGAGAGGCTTCACTATGTTAGTGTACAGACGGTATTGTAGAGCCAGAGTATCAACGACGGATATAGGTTTCTACTGTTTTCGGCGACAACTGACAGAATAATGTTACTCTAACAAATGTAAATGTAGCCCAGAGGTCAGACGCCAGGTAGATGACGTAGCGGCTGATCTGGGTCTACACTGTTTGCGATACAATAATGCCGCGTTGTCATTGAGCTGTTCAATAAGTTCTCCCAAAGCTATCACTCGCACGACTAGAGGCATTCCGCGTTACCAGAGGTATTCCGCGTTACTCTTTGTATAGGTTAGAGCTTATAAACTGCAGTCTTCGAAAATAAGACGGCCGATAACGCGAGCGAAGCGAAGCGTTTTAGGCCGTCTTATTTTCGAAGACTGCAGTTTATAAGCTCTAACCGATTTAGCGATTGTCCTACTTTTCATCAGGCTGAGTTTATACACATGTAAGTCCCGCCCACTGAGCAATGACAAACTTGTATATAGTCACGTGATTAAGGTCCACCTAAAAACCACACTCGTTTATGCAAAATAACCAGAAACCCCACCAATCAAACAAACGTCGTCTTTGTTAATATTCTCACGTGTTTATGTTTTGAAAATCCAACACAGTGAAACTGATTTCGCGCCTTTTTCTTGTAAACATTGCCTAATTTGGCTGTGCCACGTTATCAAATATTCCCCATCTGTGTGTAAAACATTTTTACGCACTTTTCTGTAGCCCAAATAATAGCCGACAGCAATCTCATCATCATCATCATCATCATCTCATCTTCAGTAATCGTTTTACTCTTTCAGAGTATACTCGCGATGATCAATGGTTGAAAAGCACATGCACAGAATGACTTGGTCAATCTATCTGAGAGTTAAAAAGGGGTTAATATACACATTTGTTTTAAAAGAATATGTTAAAAACCGCCCGAGTTTAGGTAGTCAGTACAACATTGCCGAGGGCCGACCGGAGGGTTTCCACAGTTGGTTGGACCACGACTGTGTCCGGGAGGCGGTTCCACAAGACGATGCTGACAGGAAAGAAGCTGTGTTGGTAGGAAGTTTTCTTGCATAGAATCTGGCAGTATTGTTGTGAGTTGCCTCTTGTAGATCTATACGTATCCCCAAAACTGTGAAAATATAATTCTTGTGAAAGACGAGCCCAAAATCGCAATGGATATATTTAAATGATAACCCTTTACCTAATAGTAAGTGACGCCTTTTGACCGCTTTGCAAGCCGAGAAGACCCAGATTAAACAGCTCCTATGCTGTCTGATCAGGATCTACTCGGTTTGCATAAATTTAAATCTTCGCTGCTACCGAAACCCCATATAAAATACAGCTTATTATATTAAACATTCATTATGGACAGAATACTGAAATAAGAATAAACAGGTAAAGGCTTAAACAGATTATGTACAGGTTTGATCGTTAGCGTTTTGTTGAAAGAATTACAGTTTTAAATACAGGTTTTTAATATTTCCTGAATCATTTGCTTATTTACATTAGTCTTTTCAATAATCAAGCTTCAACAGGTGGGATGTTTAATTATTAATTTGTCCATTTTAGTCCACGACAGCCCAATTACTAGATCTATATGTCTGCCTCTCAATTGTTTACATAGTCTTCCTCCCCACGTTTTATACATGTGAACTCTTGTATACACTCGTTCGCGTGTCGATAACGTCACAAGTTCAAAACATAGCAACTCGTTTGTTTTTTTCTAGTCGTGGGCGGAGCTTTGTTGTACATGCGCACTGGAAGGTTCGTCTTCGAAAGTTAGAGTCGATTTTATAAAATTTATTAGAATTAGAGTCTGAAAAACATGAAGAATGCGGCTCGCTGATTGGATGGAAAAGTAGGGCAATCACTAATGTTCAAAACAAATTGAAATATGAATAATAAATAACTTTGTGTATTTATGATAGAACGTCTACTTGTCTTTGTCATAACTGAATATATTTCATAAGAGTCAATGCTAAACAATGACTTCCCAAATGCGTGTAATTATGTTATGCATTTGTCAGTACTTTTGAGATAAACATACGGAGTAATTTGTGAACATTTATTCAAAAGTGACACAATCCTTTGAAGTATTAATTAATGTGAATACAAATATATACATTTGTCAATCCAGTTGTTTGGTTGCATTTACCTGGAGTTGTTACATCCGCGTAGGGCGTTCTACCAGGCACAAAAGAGATATTTTAAACTTAGAATGAATACGAGTAGAACTAAGACATATACAATTGCTATTTTACTTCTCCTAAATGTATTTACTGAAGTAAGAGCAGCTAGAGAATTTGTGATGTACCGAAATCGCTCTATGGCACGTGTGATAGCAAGTCAACAGGTACCCTCTTTATTGGTTTGTTGCGTGGTGTGTCAGAATCATAGCGCGTGCGTGACTGTAAGTTTTGCACTTGCAAATGAATCATGCAAATTCAGCGACAGAAGCCCCGCACACTACCCATCCGTATTTCCAAGTTTGCTGGAAAGTAACGTCTTCACAATGGGTGAGTTATGAAATGTTTTATATAAAAGTTGTTAATCAAAGTGTAATCTTTATATTTCGGACGATTCTTCGGATTTTAGGGGTCAGATGTTATTGATGTTAACATTCCAGCCAGGGATGAAGCCCAGACCAATCCGAATGCAAAATTAAACCAGACATTTCGTGCGAGCTTCTCAGGATCTTCGGGCTCTATGATTGTCCTACGCCAAGGGTCAATACGATTATACGCGATATTGAATGTTAGCAAACTTAAACCTGAAGTATTACAAAAGTCCTTTTTATTCGTACGAGTTTCTCCGGATCTATGGTTACCGTAAACCAAGAGCAATCTCAAAAGATATTCGGTAAAACGTATCTGAATCGACGAATAAAAAGAACTTTTGTATTAATTTTATCCTACGTGTCTATAGAGACACCATTGTTCATTTATTGTTCATTTATTGTTCATTTATTTACTGATCGCTTTATACGGGGTTTACTGTATACGCATTACGTTAAGTAATTTATACGCTCAGCATGTTATTTAGAAAATCTTTACAATCATAAACTTTCATAAAACAGTGTTAAGTTTGATAAAAAGGTAATATATTCATTTATCATTTTGAAAATAAATATTGTATTTGATAATAACTGTAATAGGCGGAAGCTCAATGCAGGACGAAAGTAATGCAGAAGTTATATTATGCAGTAGCTTTCGTCATTACTTTTGTCCGGCATTAAACAGTCGCTTGCTGATAACGACAACCGCCATGTTTATATAAACCCTTCTCTTGCTGAATTTTAAAATGCATTTCTCCTTTAAAATGCATGTCCTGTTGTATAATTACATATATTTTCACTGTGTATACGTATTTCGCTGTGCAATCACTGTTGTGGAGTGCAATGGTTGTACAATCAACTTGTAAATAGTGCAGACCCTGATGAGGCAGCTCCTGCAGGAGCTGTCTCATCTGGGTCTTCACTATTTACAGGTAGGTATATTGACGTGAATAGCAAGCGAATGGTTAAACGGTATAGTCAGTGGGGTTCTACTTTATGTACAAACATGTACCAACATATACAGTAAATACCTCTAAATAACGACCGCAAATACGAGGTCTATTTTTGTTATGATAGGTGGTTTACTTAATGCAAGGCGAACGTTAGCGGTTATGGGCCATTCTTTCATCCTATATTAAGCAACAACTCTTAAACACGTCGATATCTGTTCATTAAATATTTGCTCAATAAATACACATTTCTACGCTTTTGCAAACAGAGTAGACCCAGACCAGACTACTCCTATAGAAACCTTCTGATCAGGGCCTGCTCTGTTTGCTTATGATATAATATAGATACGATTCTACAGTTTCTGCCACGGCTAAAACTTCCTCTGTCAATTTGCTATTATAACAAATTAATCTAATTAATATTCATAACATAATTATTTCTGACATGTATATTCATTGAGTAAAGGGTTAATGTCTGTTATTATAGACACGTTCTGCTATATGTTATTTGCCATGTTCCTTCAATAGACATGATTTGTAAGAAGATTTGGGAAATTTAACCGTAAACAATATAGAAGTACAAACGTAAATGAGATTCACCATTTACATGATAGAGACGCATTTTTGACACCTTTGTAAACAGAGTAGACCTAAATTTCTCCTATAAAGCGTCGTCTTATAAGGGTATAGATCTATACTGTTGCTGAACTAAAAGATGTAATTGGTTTACACATGTATTAGCATATGTTGTTTGCGGGATCCTCTCAACATGAAAAATGGACATGATCCAAATTTAGATTTTGATAAAATTAGAACTAAGTCATGCAGGAAATGCCACATTATAATCTAAGGCACGCGAGAAGGCACGGAGCAGTTCTGCGAAGCTCGTTTGTGTATGAAATGTGCCTGAAAACTTCATTTGTTCGTCTGGAGTTAGTATGGACTTCCCTGTGGCAACGCCTGTCTGTCTTCTGTTCTAATACAGTGAAAACTCGATACTACGAAACATTAGTAATGTAGAATTTGTGTCTTTGTAGTCAGGTGGCTGTTTAATGCAGTATGAATGACATGCAGAAAGCTCCTAGATGAGCTTTCTGAGTTTCTGCATGACTTTCACCCTGCATTAAGCTGCCACCAGTGTTAAAGATCAATAATGGTTCGTATTTGAGTGTTCGAATAATCGAATTTTCACTTTATTTACACATACTTATTAGTTTAAAATCTTATCCCTCCGTGAATATATAATGTCTTCACAAATCTTTATCTGGTGCAATTTTGACTACTTCCAACTTGATCAAGATTCCGAGAAACGATTGGCCGAGTGTCAAAAACTTTCTTACCAGATTAGACATCGAGTTAGCTACGCTTCCCTCTTTGCTTGCGCGATGACAGACTGAGGGTAGTACTCTATGATGGTATACTCTTAAAGTCATACACGGGAGGAGATTACCAGACTCATGTATTACTTTTTCCCTGTCGTGCCCTTAACGGCTTCCCTGCAGGTGCTCTGGCTTCAGCAAAGTCATTGAGTACATATTTGATGGATTTTCACAGTTATTATGCCATGTTTTACATAATGTCATGTGTATACCGTCTTCTATGTTGTGGGTAAGTCCGGCGGGGATACCTTTTTCACACTATTTGTAAAGCTAGAATAACTTTGAGAGAAGTGTGAGGTTAGGACGTCCGCAATCCGGTCTAAACCCCAGTGGTGATTTTGCTACTGACCGTGCCAATGTGGTACTCTCTTTGTCAGCCTTGCTTTCTTTTGGCTTGTGTCTTTGTACTTGTACCTTTGTTCACGTGTGGAATGTAAATCTCTAGTCCTTGTGTGTTTGTTGGTAATTTCTGTGTTCATCTCGAGTATGTGCGTGTGTTTGGGTGCGTGTGCGTTCGTGCTTACGTGCGTGCGTGCGTGCTTGCGTGTGTGTGTGTGATGCTGTCTATCGATGTTTTGGTGGTGGTTGCGTCTTGAATGTGGCTTTGCCTGCTTGACTTTACTACTTTGTCATTTACTCGGCGTCTATCTGATTCCAAACTGCGAGATTTGTGTGATAAGGGTTAATACAAATGTCAGTTATATTTTTTATCTACAAAACAGTTGATGTTGCCGCCGAATGCGAGAATGGATGGCAAAGGATGAATCAATCCTGCTACCTCGCCGTCCCACAGGCAACTACTTTCGACGCTAGCGAGCAATACTGTAATGGCCTTGATGCAAATATCTTGTATGTTGAGAGTTCCATAGAGAACGACTTCACCACACAGTTGTGGTCCGAAGACAATACGCCTTTTTGGATCGGTTTGACAAACACCGTACACAACTTTACCGTATGGACGAACAACCATGCGGTCACGTTCTCTGCCTTCTATACGGGGGAACCAACTGCCATTGATGGGAGCAGTATTCAATGTGTTTTAAGCGAAGGAAAGTGGCATGACGTACCTTGCGGATCAGATTTTTACAGTATCTGCAAGAAAGGTCTTTTCAGTGCATAAGATCAGGTTAAGATTCTCTTATTTTACTAATTTATTCTTCTCATGCATTATTCACTGACAAACAAATTCAATACTTATTGCATGTCGATGGATCCTGACAATGATATCTGAACAATTGATACAATTAGAATTTTCTTACGCTATAAAATCATTTTTAACATTAAAAACAATTCAGTAAAGCACCCTCTAATGCGACCACCAAAAGGAGGTATAATTCTGGATTTAGAGGCAGGTGGATGCTTAATACAAGACGAAGGCAATGCAGAAAGCTCCTGAATATCTTTGTTATTTTATTAACCCTTCTTCCGCTAGCTGAAATCAGACCTTACATGTACAAACAGCTTGAACCAAGATGAGACCCCGAGTTACAAAGCGTCTCATCAGGATCCAAGCTGTTTGACACTCGCTCAATAGTTCCCCAAGAGTCTGGTTCGACAAGGAAGTAGTTAAAATGCACCAGATCCAAATTTGAGCAGACACTTGTTCATGCAGCGGGCCAAAGGTCGAAAAAGAAGTACAGTAAAACCTCTCTATAACGACCACTAAATTACATCAAGTAGTTTGTGTTAAAGGCAGGCGGATGCTTAAAGCAAAGTGAAAGTAAAACTATATGAGCGTTCTGTATTACTCTGCACGACTTTCGCACTTCATTAAGCAATCACCTGCCCAAAAGTATCTTATTTTTCCCCACCAGAATTCCGATTTAGAAGGGTTCACTCTAACCTCTATGCGATAAAGTTTGAATTCGATCCATTCAAGCTTCAGCGAAATAATTGAATGAGTGTCACCCATCAGTAAGGATGCGCGATAAAACCGATATACCGGTAAATTGCAGTTCATTTTCAAAGCAAGATACGTACCTGTACATCTGCCGTATCGCGATATTTTATATATAAACAAGAAAACCTATGTTCATCTTAATTTATATAAGCTGTAACTAACCTGAAAATGATACTTTCCGACCGTCTTCTGTAATTAACTAAGACATGTGTTACAGGGTTTGTTTCAACTTTGTTTCTAGTCACCGTTTTATAGTCTGTTCTTTGTTAATTTGCAAAGTGAGTCCTTTAAATCTGGCTACTGATGTGGATATCAGCCTGCTATGTGCGGATGAGTGAATATCTATGCAAACAGTTTGAATCCAGATGAGACGCCGAGTAACTCGGCGTCTCATCAGGATCCAAACCGTTCGACTACATGATTTCATTTTGGTAGATACATTGATTATAGCATGCATTTTGAAGATGTAGTCGGTGAAACAATCTGTAAAAATAATTTTCTCAGCAGTCCAATGGTTAAAGAGTAATATAACAACAACATCTGATGTTTCCTCACATATTCTCATAAAATCCTTTTAAAATATCGCAATACACTGTTGCATATTGCAATATACCGCAATACAAAATTACACGGCAATACCAACTCCTATGTACAGATCAGTTTCCGAGGTTATAAATTGTTTTGCTTGAGACTAAATTCATTCTCAAGTATCTAATCTGTCAGACTTTGATCAAGATCAAAACCTGGTCAATCATATACTAAATAGTGTTCATGGCAACTATATTCCAGAAATAGTTTACATCTCTGCAATGTTATTTTGTATATCTCCATGTAGTACAGGTACCATTTCTGAATCAATAAAGTATACGCCTGTCTGTCTTGTCTTGAATTCTTCTATCCTTGATAAACAGCGAAAGCTCTCTATAACGATCACTCTCTATAACGATCACCCAAACAAGATACACTTCTGTAATTTTAGGACAGATAGTAGCTTTATGCAGGATGGCAGTTATACATAGAGCTCCCCACAGAGCTTTCTGTATTACAGTTAAAACTAGATACTACGAAATTTTAGTAATGACAAAATATGTTTTTGTATCCAGGTGGCTACTTGATTCAGGTTGAAAGTCATACAGAAAGCTCCTAGAAAAACTGTGTACATGCCTCTCATCTTGCATTAAGCTGCCATCTGTCTTAAACATCGATAATAATACGTATTTGAGTGTTTGTATAAGTGGGATTTACTGCATTTTTGTTCGGCTTTAAGAAACAGACTGGTTTTTTTAAGATCTTTGGGGGTATTTTCCATTAACCGGTCCACTATAAAGCAGTTCTACTGTACTTTATTCGCTATCGTTTTGTTACCATTGTATGAAATAGAATAAACAGTAAAACCCCTCTTTTGCTAGTACCCCTTCATGAATATACGTTGGCGCCTTTTAAAGCTGGTGATTGCTTCATGTAGGATGAAGGTAATGCTGGAAGTGATTATAGTAGCTTCGTGTAACACGAAGTAAAATGGTACTCGTTCTCGATGTGACTGCTATCGTTCATTGTTCTGCGAGACAAGAGTACCTGTTGCTATAACCCTTTCAACCATAGACAGGCCTTTGATCGCCTTTGCAAACAGAGTAGACCCTCACCACTCGGCTTGACCATAAGCTTGACCAGTCTGAATTTTGGAATAGTCCATTTGAAAATGTGTAAGGGTTAATATGCACCCCTACAAGCTATACAACACGTGACTAGGGGAGCTTGTGTCCGAATACATAGGATAACTAGGATCAAGAGTAAATAATAATAATAATAAAGACTTTATTTAAAGAGGAAACGCATTTGGTAAAAAAAAAGCACTCTTCCATGCGGCCCTCAATTCAGTAGTACCTCTATAAAGGGGCCCGCTTAACCCTTTCCCTGTTCAATATTCATGTAAGAAATAATAACATCATGAATATTTATTATCTGAAGTTCTTCAATGTCATTGGTAGACCTGATTGTTTTGGTATGGATAGAAACTGTAGAGTCGGACCTATTATAATTTCATTAGTAAACAGAGAATACCATGACCAGATGGTTCCTATAGGATCTACTCTGTTTGCAAATGCATGAAAACGCGTTTATATAAGGGAAAGGGTTAATGGATTGACATGAGAATCTTTTAAAAGCACGTGCTGGATTAATGCTAGGATCCAGATGACAAGCCGAGTAACTTGGAGTCTCGTCAGAATCCAAGCTGTTTGACACTCGGTCAACCGTTTTTCAAAACACGTAGAACACATCGGCGTGATCACATTTGCACAAACTCATATTTGAGCAGACATTGTATACAGTAGAACCCCTCTAATGCGACCACTTCTTGAACAAACATTTCTGCATTTATTAGCAGGTGGTTGCTTAATGCGAGGCGAAAGTTATGCAGAAAGCTCCTATAGGAGCTTTCTGCATAACTTTCGTCCTGCATTAAGCTATAGCCTGCCTCTGCCACCCACAGTTATACCCATTTTTGGTGGTCGCATTGGTTATACTGTATTTCACAGCGGGTCAAGGTTTAAGTGGTCGATGTAGAGGGGTTCTACCGTATATACGAGGAAGAGCACTGATGTCCCCAAATTTATTATATATTGTACTTGCAGAATATAAAACAATATAGGAAAAGGTTGTAAATGAATGGAAATGTGCCATATTACCTCTTCCGTTCAATAAATTTTTTTTGTTATATTTATATTCAACTTTTGATGGGGATCTACACAAATTATTTGGATTCCTTCTCTAAACCGCCGATTCCTAAGTGTACCACACCCCGGTGTCATGTTAACTCTTCCTTGTAAAAATGAATAATGCAACAGCACGTTAAGTTCAAAATAAGAAATAAAAGGGGGAAAATGACATACGAAAAGAAAACTATTTTGGTTTATACCAAGGGTCGAACTCGCGTTTACTAAGCCAACGCGTTACCCCTACACCACACCGTCTAACGCTAAGTGTGTAAATCAGCATTTGGATGGAAATGCCAAACGACGGATAAAATCGAAAGGGGTTTAAATGTTTGTTTCCGTATTATACGTTTAAATACTTACTGACATTAAGAACAGCCAAATAAAACACACACTTTCATGAAATCGAATTGCATTTATACAATACAATATTTACTTTTAATTCATATAAACATGTTGCATTCCTTTTCTTTAATGACATTTGTTTTTTGTAATTATATCCTTTCGATTAATGAATAAAGTGCTTTCAAATATAGAACCAGAACTCTTTCATAAATATGTGCATATAAAATCGAAATACAAAAGCATCATACGGAGTTTAAAATGTAGTAAATGGGTACCCGTAATAAATATTGAAATAAAATCATAAGTTTCGTGAATTTCAAAATAGATGAGCTAACGAAAGATCTGTAGCAGTCGGCATTCATAGTAACATAGGACCGCAGTAAATTATGCACAAAAGTAAATGCCGTATGGAATTGAGCTGACTTCGGCAGCTCAAGAATGAAGGTGTTCCGTCAATATTTTAACCCTTTCCTCCATAACCTCGTCTTTCTACGCTTTTGCATACAAAGCGCAGACCCAGATCAGACGGCTCCTATTGGAGCCGTCTTATCAGGCTCTGCCCTGTTTGCATATGAAATAAGATGTGTCTAATTCTACAGATTATGTCATGATGACAATGACCTTTGTTCGTAGTGTGATTATGCTTGTATATTGGGTAATTAAATGGGTAATTAATGATGCTACAGTTTTATTAGTTGCAGTTTACTGGTATTTAATGAGTGACAGGGTTACAAACAAAACAAAACAAGGCCGACCATGCAAAAGATATTGAACAAAACATATAACCACATTGTAACAATACTTTTATAACTATAACATTTATTCAACATACTGAATGGATTCCGAGTGAAATGTTCAAGACCCATTATTCACCAGTCAGACGAATTATTATTGTCTTATAAAAGTACAGTAGAATCCCGCTAAAGTCACCACATATGAATAGATAATGGCACCTTTTATCCTGTTCCATCATAGGCTAGTTCTAGACACAACCTCTTTGAATAAATCTACTGAAAAGGAGCATTTGCTAGAAAAAAGGTATAATTGTGTAGTTTTGGAACCATTGTGACAACCAGAACATTTGATCTTTTGGAGCAAATGCTCTACTTATCACAAAGGACTCACCAAAAGTGTCTTTTGCAGAGGCGCCAAAACGTCAATTTTAGAGAATGTGTTAAAGACATATACTTGTTACTTGTTAGTAACTTGTACATATACTATATCGCTATATATTTAATCAAAATTACAGTCTCATATCAGATCGAGTCAAATAGCAAGTAATGTAAGTAAATGCGCCGATGAGCTGCAGTGTGCTATCACAGAATACAATTGCATCATGGTCTATATGTGGAGCGAAATACAGCTGTAAATCGACCTACTCTTTTAACCCTTCGCTTGCTGTTCACGTCAATATACCTACCAGTAAATAGTAGTGAACAACCAGATGAGACAGCTCCTACAGGAACTGTCTCATCAGGGTCTGCACTATTTACAAGTTGATTGTGCAACCAGTGCACTCCACAGCAGTGATAGCACAGCGAAATACTTGTACACAGTGAAGATTTATGTAATTATACAACAGGACATGGGTAAAGAAGGAGAAATGTATTTTAGAATTCAGCAAGAGAAGGTTTAACATGAATCGAAACTCGTTAGTATATTCTACTATCAAATGCAACTGAATAAAACATATCATAAATTAAGAAAGCTACAAACTGAAATTTGTGCAGCGCGATATAAACTCTGTCTAGCAAATTGTTGTTTAATACAGTAATGTAGTATTGTAGAATGCTGCTATGTGACCTCTCTGTCTATCTTGTTATGTGGTCGTTAGAGAGAGGTTATGTACAGACGGCAGTGTAGACTATGGATATCAACGACAGTTATGGGCTTTCACTGTTTTCGTGATGAAACAACAGGTAGAATAATGCTACTCTAACAAATGTAAATGTAGTCCAGATATCAGACGCCAGGTAGATGACGTAGCGGCTGGTCTGGGTCTGCACTGTTTGCGATGCAATAATACCGCTTTGTATTGGAAATGTTCAATTAGTTCTTCCATAGCTATAACTCACATGACTAAAGGTTTTCCGCGATACTAGAGGTATTCCATGTTACTATTTTGTTCAAAACAAATTGAAAGGTGAATAATGAATAATGAATAACTTTGTATATTTATGATAGAACGCATACGTGTCTTTGTCATAACTGAATATATTTCATAAGAGTCAATGCCATATATAACTCACCCTTAGCATGTCTTGGTTGGCATTTGAAAACAGACTTGATCGAGATGAGAGGCACACTGCAGCAGAACCTGCGAATATTAAAAAGGGGACTGTAAGCTAGGTGGTAGATTAGTACAGATCAAAAGTAATACATAAAGCGCATATAAGAACTCTCTGCATTACGTTCGCCCTGCAATATGCAACCACCTGCTTTTTAAGATTTCTGTGTCCAATCAATATAATGTCGATTAACCCTTGTCATTATGTAAGCGTATTTTGACGCATCTGCAAACAGAGTAGACCCAGATCAGACGGTTCCTATAGGAGCCGTCTGATCAGGGTTTGCTCTGTTTGCTTATGGTGTAATATAGATCTGATTCTACAGCTTCTACCTGAATCAAAATGTCATGTGTCCATATGCCATTATAAAGAATAATCTTATTAATATTCAGGACGTCATTATTTCAAAGCTGTTTGACGCTCGGTCAATAGTTTTGCAGATAGTTCAACTTCAGTGAAAAGTTAAACAGGTCAGAGATCTAGCGGAATACTGAATATTTAATGTGCAACAATCTGTCAGTTTTGAACAGCAGGGTCCATTCAGTATGAAATAATATACGTTGCAAGATTTTGAGTGAAAAGCAATGCAAATCCTGATCAAATTGCTGGGTCTACACTATTTGTAAAAGCTATAACAGACATTGCCTGCATTCGAATGGTCAAAATAGAATTTAATTGAAAATGCTATTTACATTATTTAGTATGTATCATAACTCATACGAATGTAATTGTGTTATTTATGAGTACCTTTGGGATAAACGTTCACCGAGTTTCGATAGCATCCATTCAAAAGAGTTGATGCAAAACTACGGCAATTGTTTAAAGCGATAGTGTGAATGCCAGAACAGTAAATTCTCGATACTACGAAAGTTCAGTAATAAAGAATTTATGTTTGTAAGCAGGTGGCTGCTTAATCCAGAGTGAAAGTCATGCACAAACTTCTCTGGGAGCTTTCTGCATGACATTCATCCTGCATTAAGCTGTCACCTGTCTTAAAGACCGATAATGATACGTCTTTAAGTGTTCGAACTACTGCAGATTCACTGTATATGTGTTTGTCATTCCGTCGGTTTGATTGTATTACATTTAGTTGTTACATT
Organism: Azorinus chamasolen; assembly: GCA_963576725.1. Classification (NCBI taxonomy): domain Eukaryota; kingdom Metazoa; phylum Mollusca; class Bivalvia; order Cardiida; family Solecurtidae; genus Azorinus; species Azorinus chamasolen. The sequence continues at coordinate 98,485,718 of OY755236.1, read as the reverse complement.
CACGTAGAATGTTCTACCAGGTATAAAAGATGACTACTATGAGAAATAAAACATATCAAATTGCTATTTTACTTCTCCTAAATGTATTTGCTGCAGTAAGAGCAGCTAGAGAATTTGTGATGTACCAAGATCGCTCAATGGCGCGTGTGATAACGAATCAACAAGTACCCTCTTTATTGGCATGTTGCGTGGTGTGTCAGAGTCACAGCGCGTGCGTGACTGTAAGTTTCGCGCATGTACATCTCGTTTAACATGCTATTTGTTAATAACCTATGCACATATTATCTCGTTATATATTGAATCAAAATTAAAGTACCATATCAGATCGAGTCAAATGGCAAGTACATGTAATGTAAGAAAATGCACCGATTAGCTGCAGTGTGCTATCACCGAATACAAATTACATCATGGTCTATATGTGGACGGAAACATAGCTGTATCTCGACCTACTCGTCTAACCTTTACCTGATCTATATTTATTCCAAATTTCAATACCTACTGAATATTCATAGATAACTAGTTATAATGAAATATGGAAGCTGTAGCATTGTAGCCATTTTCGAAAGTAAAGAAACAAATCTATTAAATTCTTTTAGCAAACAGGACAGACCCTGATCAGATGAATCCTATAGGAGCCGTCTGATCTGGGTCTTCTCTGTTTGCAAATGCGTGAAAACACGTTTATATGAAGGAAAGGGTTAACACGAATTAGTAGACATGTCCAACGTATTCTATCAATTGAAATTGGAAAAAATACATCATACATTATAACTATCTATGACAAATAGTGTAGATCCTGATTAAATTGCTTCCTCACGTGTCATTGATTTGAGCATACACTACATGTTTTGACAGCAACCTTGGTTTTATATCGATTTGCCTATCCCTTCTTGATGTGGATTTATTTTGTAAAGTAATATAACTATGCATGACAAATAGTGTAGATCCTGTTTAATTTGCTTCCTTTAGATGATTGATCGTCACTATTTGTTCTGATATCCATAAGGGATGACAATCAGGTCATTACCATGTGCATTACAATATAATTATGCATTGCTTTTATTTTCATTGCAATTAGATAGTTATACTTATTTCTGTTCTCATATATTTTATTCTCCCGTGCTATTACTATATTAAGTGTCATTTGTAACATATAATATTTTAAATAAATACATCATTTTAGCATGCAACGTCACCGAATACAGTCACTTCCTACTAGCATAATCTTTTCCACGTCGACGCTGTATTTTGTGAGGTATAGTGCATGTGTACTGACCCGACTGGAATGCAAGTTTGGATCAGCCAATAGGAGGAAAACAGAAGGACGAAAAAGGCATAATTAAACATAAACATCAAATTAACATATTTTCTCACCTTTGGATCAACTATCTGTCCATATAAAAGGATTAAATCAAGTTTGTTTATGTTGTAAAAGTCGCTGCATGCCAATTTGACGTCACGCAATACGTACTTACATGTATTTTCATTCAGGGGACGAAACCGCTTTAGTAATCTTTCTTTTTCTTCATTTTCTCCATTTTTCTTGGAGTTGCATGATAAAAGAATTACTATGCTAGTAGTTTGGAAGTTCAGCTGTATTTTGGCTCGTCAGAAAAGTAGCTAAATGCACGCCAAGGCTCGCATTTAAAACAACTTTTCTAAATGGCCAAAATACAGCTGAACTTCCAAACTACTAGCATAGTAATTCTTATTAAACATGCAACGTCACAAAATACAGTCACTTCCTACTAGCATAATATTTTTCACGGCGACGCTGTATTTTGTGAGGTACAGTGCATGCGTACTGACCCCACTGGGATGCAAGATTAATTCAGCCAATAGGAGGAAAACAGAATGAAAAAGGCATAATTTAACATAAACATCAAATTTAACACATTTGCTCACATTTGTCTCAACGTTATGTCCATATAAAAGGATTAAGTATAGGTTAGACCATGGTTGAGCGCGACTAAACGATATAGTTCGAGGGGGCATAGCCCCCGAGAACTGTATCGTTTAGTCTCGCTCAACCGTTGGCTAAATTAATTAGCACTGGCTTGGGCTCAAGGAAAAACAAGAAATAAACGTCATCAGTTTGACGTCATCGAACGCATGCTGATTTTCTCTCCTTTCCTTTCGCACAAGATTGAAAATCTATTATTTTGGATGATAAAGCTGGAAATTTAAAGGCAAGATATTAAAACTGTGTTCAGATCTAGATCTAGAATCTACTCAATAATAATTTTTATTTCAATATGTTGCATTTGAAATAAAAGTTGCTGTTGAATAGTGAATTAATTTAGCGCTCTAGATCTAGATCCTTTTTTGCAGCAGATTTATAATTTTCTTCAATTTGTTTATAAAGAATGTTTTCAACTTTTCACTCATTAAAAATTTGTGTAATTTCTGTTCTCAATGTCCTCAATGTTTTTGATTATTCATTGTTTACAGTAACACTTCTACAACTATAGATCTACCAATAAAAGAATACACTAATCTACCGCTTTTAAAAGGCAACTTGAATGTCAGATAAAAGTAATACAGAAATCTCAAAATAGGAGCTTTCCGCATAACTTTAGCTGCATTAAACTGTCACCTGTATAAAAGTGCAAATTCTTTTCGTTTTACTCCAGCTGATCAAGGCTACGATGCATTGGGTGAAATATCAAGCGAGAGCGTAGGATGTGACGTCATGAAATGCATTATGGTGATTGGTCGACAGGAACCATTGACTAAATAAACAGTTTGTTAGTCCTTAGTGATTGCCCTACTTTTCAATCCAATCAACGAGCCGTATTCTTGACATTTTTCAGACTCAAATCCTCATAAATTTTATAAAATCGACTCTAACTTTCGAAGACAAACCTTACAGTGCGCATGTGCAACAAAACTCCGCCCTCTACTAGACAAAAGTTGTTGCAATTTTTGCTCTCGGATGATCACCTCCTTTCAGAATTTATAATCTTCACAGCAGCAGGTGTTAAGTGCTTGTGTGGCGGCCGTAAAACGTCGCCCCGTACTTCATTCTCAGTGTTGTTATACCTTCTGATCCTTCGAGATCATGAATTTCAGTACTTCTTGTTCTGAAAATTGAATACCGCTTAAGCCGGTGCTAGGGGGCGTGGGTAGTGTTGCACTTTCAATTACTGTTCATGAACAGATTCAATAAAACCGAGTCTGCAGTTTTCTCTTTTTGTGCTGCAATTTTTGCTCTCGGATGATCACCTCCTTTCAGAATTGATATGTTATGACGTTATCGACACGCGAACGAGTGTACACACAAGTGCAAGTGTTCACGTGTGTAGACCCTGGCGAGGAAGCGTTAGACTGTATGAAAACAACTGAGAGGCAGAATTATAGGTCTAGTAATTGGGCTACCGTGGACTAAAAAAACAAAATAAATCGAGAAACATCCCGCCTATTGAAACTAAACCTGTAATCTTTTAAATTTAAGACTTCGTCTGTTTATTCTTATTTCAATAATAAATCTGCCCATAATGAATGTTTAATATTAATAAGCTGTATTATCTGGGGTTTCGGTAGCAGTGAATATGTAAACATGTGTAAACCGAGTAGACCCTGATCAGACAGCATATGAGCTTCTGATCTGGGTCTTCTCGGCTTGCAAAGTGGTCCACAGACGTCACTTACTATAAGGTAAAGGGTTAGCTGCTAGCTCGGTGCCCGATAGCAGGTCAAAAGACACATTGTTGTGAATGTCAGCCATTATTATTTGGACTCCAGAAAAAATATGTTAAACATGTTTTACACACAGATGGGGAATATTTGATTACGTGAGAAAGCCAAATAAGGCAATGTTTACAAGAAAAAGGCGCGAAACCAGTTTCAATGTGTAGGATTTTCAAAACATAAACACGTGAGCAAATTAACAAAGACGACGCTTGTTTGATTGGTGGGTTTTCTGAGTATTTTGCATAAACGGATGTGGGTTTAGATGGACCATAATCACGTGCCTATATATAAGTTTGTCAGTGCTCAGTGGGCGGGGCTTATAAACTCGGCCTGTTGAAAAGTAGGGCAATCACTAAATCGGTTAGAGCTTATAAACTGCAGTCTTCGAAAATAAGACGGTCTAAAACGCTTCGCTTCGCTCGCGTTATCGGCCGTCTTATTTTCGAAGACAGCAGTTTATAAGCTCTAACCTATACATGTTTTTTTTCAAAAAGCGCCGAACTAAACGATATAGTCGACACTTTTTGAGACATCTGATTGGCCGAGAGCTCCAAGCCATGTGCTAAATCAAGTTTGTTTATGTTGTAAAAGTAAAAATCGACGACGTCACTGCACGCCGATATGACGTCACGTATATTGTACTATGATGTATTTTTATTCAGGGGACAGAACTGCTTGAGTAAACTTTCTTTTTCTTCATTTTCTCCATTCTTTATTTGTGTTGCATGATAAAAGAATTACTACGCTAGTAGTTTAGAAGTTAAGCTGTATTTTGGCTCGTCAGAAAAGTAGTTAAATGCTCGCCAAGGTTCGAATTTAACAAATTTTCTAACTCGCCAAAATACAGCTGAACTTCCAAACTACTAGCATAGTGATTCTTATATATTTGACAGTGGGGTTTTGTTTTGTCCTAACGGGGGTTTGTCTAAGTGGGGTTTTGTCCTGTGGGGGTTTGTCCTAGTGGGGGTTTGTCCTAGTGGGGGTTTGTCATAAGCCCTAAAAAAGATACAAACTGAAATTTGAGCCGTGCGATATAAAATTCGTCCATCAAATTGTTGTTTAATACAGTATGGTTTTATTGCAGAATGCTGCTAAGCGAACTCTCTATCTTTTTATTCGGTGGTTATAGAGAGGCTTCACTAAGTTAGTGTACAGACGACATTGTAGACCCAGAGTATCAACGACGGATATAGGTTTATACTGTTTTCGGCGACAACTGACAGAATAACGCTACTCTAACAAATGTAAATGTAGCCCAGAGGTCAGACGCCAGGTAGATCTGGGTCTATACTGTTTGCGATACAATAATGCCGCCTTGTCATTGAACTGTTCAATATGTTCTCCCAAAGCTATCACTCGCACGAATAGAGGCATTCCGCGTTACCAGAGGTATTCCGCGTTACTCTTTTGTTCAAAACAAATTGAAAGGTGAATAATGAATAACTTTGATGACAGAACGTCTACTTGTCTTTGTCATAACTGAATATATTTCATAAGAGTCAATACTAAACAATGACTTCCCAAATGCGTGTAATTCTGTTATGATTTTATTAGCACTTTGTTAACATTTATTCAAAAGTGACACATCCGTTTAAAGCATTGATTAATTTGAATACAAATATATGCATTTGTCAACCCAGTTGTTTGGTTGCATTTACCTGGAGTTGTTACATCTGCGTAGATCGTTCTATCAGGCACTAAAGAGATATTTTACACTTAGAATGAATACTAGGAGAACTAAGACATATACAATTGCTATTTTACTTCTCCTAAATGTATTTCCTGACGTAAGAGCAGCTAGAGAATTTGTGATGTACCAAAATCGCTCTATGACACGTGTGATAGCAAGTCAACAAGTACCCTCTTTATTGGTATGTTGCGTGGCGTGTCAGGGTCACAGCGCGTGCGTGACTGTAAGTTTTGAACGTACAAATGGATCATGCAAATTCAGCGACAGAAGCCCCGCCCACTACCCATCCGTATTCCCAAGTTCGCTGGAAAGTAACGTCTTCACAATGGGTGAGTTATGAAATGTTTTATATAAAAGTTGTTAATCAAAGTGTAATCTTTATATTTCGGACGATTCGTCGGTTTTTAGGGGTCATTTGTTATTAGTGTTAACATTCCAGCCAGGGATGAAGCCCAGGACAATCCGAATGCAAAATTAAACTTGACATTTCGTACGAACTTCTCACGATCTTCGGACACTATGACTGTCCTAAACCAAGGGTCAATATGCGTATACGCGATATTTAATGTTAGCAAAATTAAACCTAAAGTAATACAAAAGTTATTTTTATTCGTACGAGTTTCTCCGGATCTATGATTACCGTAAGCCAAGAGCAATGTCAAAAGATATTCGGTAAAACGTGTCTAAATCGACGAATAAAAAGAACTTTTGTATTACTTTCATCCTGCATTAAGTAACTACGTGTCTATAGAGACACCCTTGTTCATTTATTGTTCATTTATTGTTTATTTATTTACTGATCGCTTTGTACGGGGTTTACTGTATATGCATTACGTTAAGTAATTTATACGCTCAGCATGTTATTTAGAAAATATTTACAATCATAAACTTTCATAAAACAGTGTTAAGTTTGATAAAAAGGTAATATATTCATTTATCATTTTGAAAATAAATACTGTATTTGATAATAACTGTGATAGGTGAAAGCTCAATGCAGGACGAAAGTTATGCAGAAGTTATATTATGCAGTAGCTTTCGTCATTACTTTTGTCCGGCATTAAACAGCCGCTTGCTGTTAACGACAACCGCCATGTTTATGTAAACCCTTCTCTTGCTGACTTTTAAAATGCATTTTACCTTGTTGTTTAATTACATATACCTTCACTGTGTACACGTATTTCGCTGTGCAATCACTGCCGTGGAGTGCACTGGTTCCTGTGTATGTATATATGTGCCTGAAAACTTCATTTGTGCGTCTGGAGTTAGTGCGGACTTCCCTGTTCCAATATAGTGGACACTCGATGCTACGAATATTTAGTAATGTATAAATTGTGTCTATGTAGTCAGGTGACTGTTTAATGCAGTATGAGTGACATGCAGAACGCTCCAAGATGAGCTTTCTGCATAACTTTCATCCTGTATTAAGATGCCACCAGCGTTAAATATCAATAATGATTCGTATTTGAGTGTTCGAATAATCGAATGTTCACTGTATTTACACATATTTAACCCTTCGCTTGCTATTCACGTCAATATACCTACCTGTAAATAGTGAAGACCCAGATGAGACAGTTCCTGCTGTAGCTGTCTCATCAGGGTCTGCACTATTTACAAGTTGATTGTGCAACAACCAGTACACTCCACAGCAGTGATTGCACAACGAAATATTTGAAGACAGTGAAGATATATGTAATTAGACAACAGGACATGGGTAAAGAAGGAGAAGTGTATTTCAAAATTCAGCAAGTGAAGGGTTAAACTCTTATCCCTCCGTGAATATATAATGTCTACACAAATCTTTATCTGGTGCAATTTTGACTGCTTCCGACTTGATCAAGATTCCGAGAAACGATTGACCGAGTGTCAAACACTTTCTTAGCAGATTAGACACCGAGTTAGCTACGCTTCGCTCTTTGCTTGCGCAATGACAGGCCGAGGGTAGTACTCTATGATGGTATACTCTTAACTCATATACGGGAGGAGCTTACTAGACTAATGCATAACTTTTTCCCTGTCGTGCCCTTAACGGCTTCCCTGCAGGTGCTCTGACATCAGCAAAGTCATTGAGTACATACTTGATGGATTATCACAGTTATTATGCTATGTTTTACATAATGTCATGTGTATACCGTCTTCTATATTGTGGGTAAGTCCGGCGGGGATACCTTTATTTACAGTATTTGTAGAGCTAGAATAACTATGAGAGAAGTGTGAGGTTAGGACGTCCGCAAACCGGTTTAAACCCCCAGTGGTGATTTTGCTACTGACCGTGCCAAGGCGGTACTCTCTTTGTCAGCCTTGCTTTTGTTTGGCTTGTGTCTTTGTACTTGTGCCTTTGTTCACGTTTGGAATGTAAATCTCTAGTCCTTGTGTGCTTGTTGGTAATTTCTGCGTTCATCTCGTGTATGTGTGTGTGTTTGGGTGCGTGTGTGTGTGCGTGCGTGCGTGCGTTCGTGTGTGAGTGTGTGTGTGTGTGTGATGCTATCTATCGATGTTTTGGTGGTGGTTGAGTCTTGTATGTGGCTTTGCCTGCTTGCCTGCTTGACTTTACTACTTTGTCATTTACTCGGCGTCTATCTGATTCCAAGCTATTTAAACTGAGAGATTTGTGGGATAAGGGTTAATACAAATGTCAGTTATTCACCAAACAGTTGATGTAGCCGCCGAATGCGAGAATGGCTGGCAATGGATGAATCAATCCTGCTACCTCGCCGTCCCACAGGCAACTACTTTCGACGCTAGCGAGCAATACTGTAATGACCTTGATGCAAATATGTTGTATGTTGAGAGTTCCGACGAGAACGACTTCGCCACACAGTTGTGGTCCGAAGACAATACGCCTTTTTGGATCGGTTTGAAAAACGCAGTACACAACTTTAACGTGTGGACGAACGAAAAGCCGGTCACGTTCTCTGTCTTCTATTCTGGGGAACCAAATGCCATTGATGGGAGTAGTATTCAATGTGTGGTAAGCGAAGGAAGGTGACATGACGTATCTTGCGGATCAGATTTTTACAGTATCTGCAAGAAGGGTCTTTTCAGTGCATGAGATCAGGTTAAGGTTTTCTTATTTTACTAATATATTCTCCTCATGCATTATACACTGAAAAACAAATTCAATACTTATACCATGTCGATGCTATCCTGACAATGATATCTGTGCATTTGATACAATTAGAATTTTCTTACATTATAAAATCATTTTTAACATTAAAAAGAATTCAGTAAAGCACCCTCTAATGCGACCACCAAAAGGATTTATAATTCTGGATTTAGAGGCAGGTGGATGCTTAATACAAGAAGGAGGCAATGCAGAAAGCTCATGAATATCTTTGTTATTTTATCAACCCTTCTTCCACTAGCTGCAATCTGACCTTGCATGTACAAACAGCTTGAACCAAGATGAGACACCAAGTTAGACAGCGTCTCATCAGGATCCAAGCTGTTGGACACTCGCTCAATAGTTTCTCAAGAGTTCTCAAGCTTTTAATTGGTCAGATTTGAGCCATAGGCTCAAATCTGACCAATCAAAAACTTGAGAATTATCTCGTTCGACAAGGAAGTACAGTAAAACCTCTCTATAACGACCACTAAATTACATCAAGTGTTTTGTGTTAAAGGCAGGTGCATGCTTAAAGCAAGGTGAAAGTAAAACTATAGGAACGTTCTGTATTACTTTCACCTTTCTTTAAGCAACCACCTGTACAACATTCCAACACAATTTAGTGGTCGTTATAGAGAGGTTTTACTGTAGTTGAAATGCACCAGATCCAAATTTGAGCAGACATTTGTTCATGCGGCGGGCCTAAAGGTTCGCCTTTGCCCTACTGCTAAATATAATGGTAATAGTTTCACAGTAAAATCCCTGTCAACCGGACGTGTCTGTTAGTTTACATATCGGTTTCGGAGACAGGTGGCAGCTTAATATAGGATGAAAGTCATGTAGCAACCTCTAGGACCTTTCTGCACGACTTTCGCCCTTCATTAAGCAGACATCTGCTTAAAAGTATCTTATCCCCCCCACTAGAATTCCGTAATTCTGTAATCTCTATGTGAGGTTTGATTTCGATCCATTCAAGCTTCAGCGAAATAATTGAATGAGTGTCAACCACCAGTAAGGATGCGCGATAAAACCGATATACCGGTATATCACAGTTCATATTCAAATCTGATCAGTCAGACTTTGAGCAAGATCAAAACCTGGTCAATCAAATACTCAGTCTCAACACACATACTATTGGGACATGGTTCCGGCCAGATACCGAGTGATCGTTCATAAGAAAAACCAACAACTACTAAATAGTGCTCATGGCAACTATATTCCAGAAATAGTTTACATCGTTGCAATGTTATTTTGTATATCTCTCTGCTGTACAGGAACCATTTCTAAATGAATAAAGTATACGCCCGTCTATCTGTCTTGTCTTGAATTCCTCTATCCTTGATAAACAGCGAAACCTGTCTATAACGACCACTTTCTATAACGATCACTCCTATAACGATTACTCTCTATAACGATCACCCCAACAAGATAAAATTCTTTAATTTTAGGAAAGATAGTAGCTTGATGCAGTTTGACAGTTATGCAGAAAGCTCCCCACAGAGCTAGAAATTTTAGTAATGAAAAGATATGCTTTTGTAGCCAGGTGGCTGCTTAATGCAGGTTGAAAGACATACATAAAGCTCCTAGAAAAGTTGTGTGCAGGTCTCTCATCTTGCATTTAGCTGCCGTCTGTCTTAAAAGAAAACATAGATAATGATACGTACTTGAGTGGTCGTATAATTGAGATTTTACTGTACTTTCGTTCGGCTTTAACCCATTCCCTCATATTGACGACTTTTGACGACTCTGTAAAATGCCCTTTGTGAAACCATTGTGATAAATAGAGCATATGTTCCTATAGGAGCAAATGCTCTATTTATCACACTGGTTTTAAACCACAAAATTCTAAACATTTTCCTTTTTCTCTAGTTAATGCTCATTTTCGGTAAATTTATTCCAAGCGGTTGGATCTAAAAATAACCCATGACGGAATGGGTTAAGAAACAGCCTGTTTTTAAGATGTCTGAGGTTTTATTTTTCCATTAACCGGTCCACTATAAAGAAGTTCTACTGTACTTTATTCGATATCGTTTTGTTACCATTGTATGAAATAGAATAAACAGTAGATATCCTCTATGGCTAGTACCCCTTCATGAATATACGTTGGCGCCTTTTAAAGCTGGTGATTGCTTCATGTAGGATGAAGGTAATGCTGGAAGTGATTGTAGTAGATTGGTGTAACACGAAGTAAAATGGTACACGTTCTCGATGTGACTACTGTCGTTCATTGTTCTGCGAGACAAGAGTATATCTGTTGCTATAACCCTTTCAACCATAGACAGGCCTTTGATCGCCTTTGCAAACAGAGTAGACCCTCATCACTCGGCTTGACCATAAGCTTGACCAGTCTGAATTTTGGAATAGTCCATTTGGAAATGTGTAAGGGTTAATATGCACCCCTACAATCTATACAACACGTGACTAGGGGAGCTTGTGTCCGAATACATAGGATAACTAGGATCAAGAGTAAATAATAATAATAATAAAGACTTTATTTAAAGAGGAAACGCATTTGGTAAAAAAAACAATCTTCCACGCGGCCCTCAATTCAGTAGTACCTCTATAAAGGGAACCGCTTGACCCTTTCACTGTTCAATATTCATGTAAGAAATAATGACATCATGAATATTTATTATCTGAAGTTCTACAATGTCATTGGTAGACTTGATTGTTTTGGTATTGGTAGAAACTGTAGAGTCGGACCTATTATAATTTCATTAGCAAACAGAGAATACCATGACCAGACGGTTCCTATAGGATCTACTCTGTTTGCAAATGCATGAAAACGCGTTTATATAAGGGAAAGGGTTAATGGATTGACATGAGAATCTTTTAAAAGCACGTGCTGGATTAATGCTAGGATCCAGATGACAAGCCGAGTAACTTGGAGTCTCGTCAGAATCCAAGCTGTTTGACACTCGGTCAACCGTTTTTCAAAACACCTAGAACACATCGGAGTGATCAAATTTGCACAAACTCATATTTGAGCAGACATTGTATACAGTAGAACCCTCTAATGCGACCGCTTCTTGAACAAACATTTCTGCATTTATTAGCAGGTGGTTGCTTAATGCGGGACGAAAGGTATGCAGAAAGCTCCTATAGGAGCTTTCTGCATAACTTTCGTCCTGCATTAAGCTATAGCCTGCCTCTGCCACCCAGAGTTATACCTATTTTTGGTGGTCGCATTGGTTATACTGTATTTCACAGAGGGTCATGGTTTAAGTGGTCGATGTAACACCTGCTGCTGTGAAGTACATATATTCCGAAAATGGGTGATCCCTCGAAAGCAAAAGTAGAAATGCAAAATGAGAAAATTGCAGACTCGGTTTTATTGAGTCTGTTCATGAGTAGTAATTAAAAGTGCAACACTACTCACGCCCACTAGCACCGGCTTAAGCAGTATTCAATTTTCAAAACTAAAAACATGAAAACTAATGATCCCGATGGACCAGAAAATATAACAACACTGAGAATGAAGTATGAAGAACATATAACCACATTGTGACAATACTTTTATAACTATAACATTTATTCAACATACTGAATGGATTCCGAGTGAAATGTTCAAGACCCATTATTCACCAGTTTGACTAATTATTATTGTCTGATAAAAGTACAGTAGAATCCATCCCGCTAAAGTCACCACATATGAATAGACAATGGCACCTTTTATCCTGTTCCATCATAGGCTAGTTCTAGGCACAACCTCTTTGAATAAATCTACTGAAAAGGAGCATTTGCTAGAAAAAGGTTGTTTTTTAATTGTGTAGTTTTGGAACCATTGTGACAAACAGAACATTTGGAGCAAATGCTCTTCTTATCACAAAGGACTCACCAAAATTGTCTTTTGCAGAGGCGCTAAAACGTCACTTTTAGAGAATGTGTAAAAGACATATACTTGTTACTTGTTAGTAACTTGTACATATATTATATCGCTATATATTTAATCAAAATTAAAGTCTCATATCAGATCAATGGAAAAATAGTCAAACAGGGAGAGCCACACACGAAATGAAACCGCACCAAACACCATCAAACAAGAAACGGTATAGCCACAAGACAAAACATAACAGGACGCATATCAAGACAAAAAAATTAAACATTAAGCATATCAAACAACAAATTTGACCATAGGCTGAAAGCAGGAGTACCGCCTTGGAACGGTCAGTAACCAAAATAAGCTACTGGGAGACTTAAACCTGGTTTACGGGTACCCAACCTCGTCCTTATCCCACTTTCACCAAAGTCAAAAAGTAAATAAAATTCCCCCTCCAGACAACTCTACAACATGCATAACGATGTCTGCCAAAATGAAATGACTTGAAAATAAACGCTAGAGGTAAACAAGCGACGTCATCATGTAATTGACGTCATGATTTAAAAGTACGGGAAAACTATATGAAGTATTAAGTACGGTGGCACTGAGGTGACATATGCAAGATTTTTTTTCAAGTTTGTTTTCCCAAGATAATTATTTTATTATCTCGAGAATACGAAACAAAGTTCGTTTTCCTGAGATAATATTTTTTATTATCTCAAGAAAACGAAGTAGTTCGTTTTGACGAGATATTTTTTTTATTATCTCGAGAAAACAAAAAAAATGTTCGTTTTCATGAGATATTTTTTTTATTATCTCAAGAAAACGAAGGAGTTCGTTTTTACGAGATATTTTTTTTAAAATCTCGAGAAAACGAAATAGTTCGTTTTAACGAGATAATTGTTTTTATTATCTCGAGAAAACGAAACAAAGTTCGTTTTTCTGAGTTAATTTTTTAAGTCGTGCGCACGACTTAATAAGCCAATCAGAACCCTCCATCAGAGTCAACAGTTTTCGCAAGTATTTGAGGCCTATGACAAAATGGCCGAGACAATGGATGAACTTATATGACGTCATAATTGCGTATAACGTTACCGTGACGTATCAAACATCACTATGACGCGCGCTTTTTACTTTACATGTTCGCAGTATGAAAATGTATATAAACGCGTGTTAAATCTGCGATTTTAAAGCTATCTCCATAATTTATACATCATTATAAAGCTTAGCCCATTCCCCGTCCTTTGTGTAATGCAATATAAATGTACATAAACACCAGGCAACGATCACAGATATTCTCACTTTATCCCAATTCCTATTTTGCGCACGAACAATTCTGGAAATGCACTGCCCAAAGTAAGAATTCCTACTCTGTCCATCATTAACGGAATTCTTACTTGCGCTGCCTGATTCCTACTAGTACTTAGCCGAGAACATCTACATCATAGATCCCAGTAGTAATCAATCACACAGTTGTAGATCTACTACTTCAAAGATTTATTATAGGCTTGTAATTGGTTTATTATACAAAATCAGTGAATCAGATTGGTTAGATATGAGACCAAAGTACATGTAGGCCTATACACTTTTCAATAGACGCAAATGTTAGTCGCGTTGATACGCTAACCATTTCCTCCATAAATATTTAAGAGAGTTTCTACCCTTATGAATGCATGTAAATCTATATAACTAGATCTACCTAAAATTAAGTTTTAATAGAAACTATGAAGGAAAGGGTTAAATTGTTTATGGATAGCGTCCATCCGTTTCCCATATGTCGAATACATCTTCCCGGCTTTCAACAGGTTTATACACCTGCGATTCTTCATATTAACCCATGCACTCCTACATGTACATGGATATTCGTGAAAGGCTCCATCACTATGAATATACCGATATAATAAATATTTATTTAGGAGGAAACTGATAAGATTTTTGAGGCAGTAGCCTATATTCTATATTTTAGTATATGTTATATAAGCAAACATAGAAGACCCTGGTTAGACACTCCTTCAGGAGCTATCTGTTCAGGGTCTACTCTGGCGTAGACAGTTAACTTCTTCTGATTCGCTTACTTTGGGAAAATTATATTGCCCGAGTATCAAACAGCTTAGATCCTGACCAGACACTTGTTAATTGTTGTCTGATCTAGGTCCAAAGTGTTTGCAAATCTATCAAGCCTTGCTTAGCGGGAAACGAGAAACCCCATATATGAACAATTGACTCTGACGGAGGGTTCTGATTGGCTTATTAAATCGTGCCGACGACTTAAAAAATATCTCAGGAAAACGAACTTTGTTTCGTTTTCTCGAGATAATAAAAAAATTATCTCGTTAAAACAAACTACATTTTTGTATTTCGTTTTCTCGAGGTAATATTTTTTTTATCTCGTTAAAACGAACTACTTCGTTTTCTTGAGATAATAAAAAAAAATCTCATGAAAACGAACCTTTTTCATTTTCTCGAGATAATAAAAAAAATTATCTCGTCAAAACGAACTACTTCGTTTTCTTGAGATAATAAAAAAAATTATCTCAGGAAAACGAACTTTGTTTTGTTTTCTCGAGATAATAAAAAAAATTATCTCGTAAAAACGAACTTTTTTCGTATTCTCGAGATAATAAAAAAAATATCTCGGGAAAACAAACTTGAAAAAAAATCTTGCATATGACACCTCAGTGCCACCATAATTAAGTCAAATAGCAAGTAATGAAAGTAAATGCGCCGATGAGCTGCAGTGTGCTATCACAGAATACAAATACATCATGGTCTATATGTGGATCGAAACAGCTGTATCTCGACCTACTCTTTTAACATGAATCGAACCTCGTTAGTATATTCTATCAAATGAAATTGAATAAAACATATCATACATTAAGAAAGATACAAACTGAAATTTGCGCAGCGCGATATAAACTCTGTCTAGCAAATTGATTTCAACAATATTTTATTCTAGCAAATATTATTCTATGTACAGACGGCAGTGTAGACTAAGAATATCAACGACAGTTATGGGCTTTCACTGTTTTCGTTAGGAAACAACAGGTTGAATAATGTTACTCTAACAAATGTAAATGTAGCCCAGAGGTCAGACGCCAGGTAGATGACGTAGCGGCTGATCTGGGTCTACACTGTTTCCGATACAATATTACCGCGTTGTATTGGAAATGTTCAGTTAGTTCTTCCATAGCTATTACTCAAATTACATTCCGCGATACTAGAGGTATTCCACGTTACTATTTTGTTCAAAACAAATTGAAAGGTGAATAATGAATAATGAATAACTTTGTATATTTATGATAGAACGCATACGTGTCTTTGTCATAACTGAATATATTTCATAAGAGCCAATGCCATCTATAATTCACCCTTAGCATGTCTTGGTTGGCATTTGAAAACAGACTTGATCGAGATGAGACGCACACTGCAGCAGAACCTTCGAATATTAAAAAGGGGACTGTAAGCTAGGTGGTAGATTAGTACAGATCAAAAGTAATACAGAAAACGCCTATAAGAGCTCTCTGCATTACGTTTGCCCTGCAATATGCACACCACCCGCTTTTTAAGTTTTCTGTGTCCAATCAATATAATGTCGCTTAACCCTTTCCCTTATGTAAGCGCATTTTGACGCATCTGCAAACAGAGAAGACCCAGCTCAGACGGTTCCTATAGGAGCTTTCTGATAAGGATTTGCTCTGTTTGCTTATGGTGTAATATAGATCTGATTCTACAGCTTCTACCTGAATCAAAATGTCATGTGTCCATATGCCATTATAAAGAATAATCTTATTAATATTCAGGACGTCATTATTTCAAAGCTGTTTGACGCTCGGTCAATAGTTTTGCAGATAGTTCAACTTCAGTGAAAAGTTAAACAGGTCAGAGATCTAGCGGAATACTGAATATTTAATGTGCAACAATCTATCAGTTTTGCACAGCAGGGTCCATTCAGTATGAAATAATATACGTTGCAAGATTTTGAGTGAAAAGCAATGCAAATCCTGATCAAATTGCTGGGTCTACACTGTTTGTAAAAGCTATAACAGACATTGCCTGCATTCGAATGGTCAAAATAGAATTTAATTGAAAATGTTATTTACATTATTTAGTATGTACCATAACTCATACGAATGTAATTGTGTTATTTATGAGTACCTTTGAGATAAAAGTTCACCGAGTTTCGATAGCATCCATTCAAAAGAGTTGATGCAAAACCACGGCAATTGTTTAAAGCAATAGTGTGAATGCCAGAACAGTAAATTATCGATACTACGAAAGTTCAGTAATAAAGAATTTGTAAGCAGGTGGTTGCTTAATCCAGAGTGAAAGTCATGCAAAAACTTCTCTGGGAGCTTTCTGCATGGCATTCATCCTGCATTAAGCTGTCACCTGTCTTAAAGACCGATAATGATACGTCTTTTAGTGTTCGAACTACTGCAGATTCACTGTATATGTGTTTGTCATTCCGTCGGTTTGATTGTATTACATTTAGTTGTTACATTCACGTAGAGTGTTCTACCAGGTATAAAAGATGACTACTATGAGAAATAAAACATATCAAATTGCTATTTTACTTCTCCTAAATGTATTTGCTGCAGTAAGAGCAGCTAGAGAATTTGTGATGTACCAAGATCGCTCAATGGCGCGTGTGATAGCGAATCAACAAGTACCCTCTTTATTGGCATGTTGCGTGGCGTGTCAGAGTCACAGCGCGTGCGTGACTGTAAGTTTTGCGCATGCCAATGGATCATGCAAATTCAGCGACAGAAGTCCCGCCCACTACTCATCCGTATTTCCAAGTTTGCTGGAAAGCAGCGTCTTCACAATGGGTGATTATGATTTATTTTTATTTATAAAAGCTGTTAAACGAGATGTACACTTTATATTTCGGGTGAGTTTTCGGATTTTTAGTGAACCACTAAAAATCCGAAAACTCATCCGAAATATTAGTGTTAACATTCCTGCCAGGGATGAAGCTCGGGTCAGTCCAAATGCAACATTAAACCGGAAATTTCGTACAAGCTTCTCGGGATCTTCCGATACTATGATTACCCTAAGCCGAGAGTTATCCAAAATGATACACATTTATGGTAAAACGTATCTAAAGCGACGAATAATAAAAATAACTTTTTGTATTACTTTCATCTTGCATGAAGCAACTACATGTCTATAATGGTGCTTGTTTATTTGCTGATTCCTTTAGATTGAGTTTACGCGGAATATGGGTTCATCCATTTTCATCTGCGAGTCGATTACAATTATATAACTTGAGGGCCGTGACGAATTGTTACGCACTCGTATAAAATGGAACAGTCAATTGCGCAATGATTTTAGGAGAACTTTGATTTCTAAGCTGCCTTTTCTAAATTCTATTGCTTGTGGATTTTTTTCAAATAGTAAAGCTGATGTTAATACATGCATAGAGAATTTCACAAATATTATAACACAAGCGGATGAACCCCTCTTTTGTAAACATGAAATTGTCTTTAATAAACCCCGTGATAGAAATGACTTATGTAAGAAGTCAGAGTGGTTTGATATAGAATACAAACAAACGAAAGAGAAATATACACGATCTAGTGATAAGTTTAATGCATGTAAAAATGACCTTAACAGAGAAGAATTGTGCACGAATAATTTCAATAGTTTATAAGCGACTTATAAAGAGAAAGAAAAACAAGAAGAAGTATGGAAAATGAAAGAAATTGAAAGTCTTTGGCATTGTAGACCTGTTGCGTTTTGGAAGACATTCTCTAGCAAACGGAAGGCATCGCAGCGTAATAGTATTAGTGTACATGGCTTTCATAATTATTTTGCAGTTCACTGATACTTTTAATGATGATGTTTTGTACTGTTTTGTAATAATTATATATTTCAAGAAAACGATGTGATATTTGAAGAATTAGTTTATCCAGTTTCGACAAATGAAATAGAGCAGGCTATAAGTAAACTGAAAAGAAATGTCGTTTTCTGGAGATAATATTTTGAATGAATATTTCATTGAAGCAGCAGATATATTACTTTCGCCTTTCCTAGGTATTTTAATAGTATTCTCTCTTCTGGATTTTTTCCAGATCAGTGGACGGAAGGTATTATTGTTCCCCTGTTTAAAAATAACGACCCAACCGATGTGAATAATTATAGAGGAATTACTTCAGTCAGCTGTTTTTCTAAGATTTTTACTAGTACTAGTATATTGAATAAAAGGTTATCGGATTGGGCTGAACATAATAACGTTTTAAGTGACTGTCAATTCGGTTTTAGAAAAGGGCGTTCTACCACTGTTGCCATATTTGTTTTGAATGCTGTCGTCAGCAAATTACTTAATGAAAACAAACGCTTACCTTGTGCCTTTACCGACTTTAAAAAGGCAGTTGATAGTATCTATCGCAATGGGTTGTGGTTAAAACTTCACAAACTTGACATCAGAGGTAAAATGTTAAGAATTATACATGATATGTATTCAAAAGTCAAAACACGAATTCGTCACTGCGAATCATATTCCGACTATCTAGAGTGTTCGGTTGGATTGAAACAAGGGGAGATTAATGTTTCCAATATTATTTTCTCTATTTTTAGAAGACTTTGAATTATTTTTAATTGATGGGACAAATTCCAGAATTACTCTCGAAGAAATAAGTTTTATACTAGTGTTATGTGCTGACGATATGGTTATATTAAGTAATTCAGCTGCAGAATTACAAAAGAGCTTATGCCTTCTTCAAGACTACTGTGTATCGTGGGGACTAGAGGTTAACGCAAACAAAAGTAATTATAATCTTTATTTCCTCAAGTATAGGAGAGCCATATACAGACAAGCAAACTGACAACATACAATCATACAATCAATGACAAATACAGACATCTACAACCAATGAAACACGTATATTATGACAATACAACAAAAACATACATACAATACAGCACACGAATCATGAAAAAATAGATACAAATAGAGAGAGAGAGAGAGAGAGAGAGAGAGAGAGAGAATTATGTAGATCTCTATAGAAATGAAATGTAGAGATGGTGGAACGGACATATTTACATGTATATCATTTACACGTTTTGTTAAGTCTCTAGCGAAACGAAACTTAGAGAAATGTTAAACATGTTTTAACAAAATGATTGGGTACGCATAAACTGTACCTTAATTACATGCGCCGATACATCTCTAACGAAACGAAATATAGAGATGTGTCAAGCGCGATTAACGAAATATCAAATGGCTAGGAATAAGGACAAAACAGTTATAGAAATGTTTATATTTATATTACATATCCTGAATACAGTACACTCATGAAAATTCGAAGTCTATACCAAATTTCATTACTGATCCCAATGACAAGCGACAGCCTAAGGTAGGCCGAAAGTCACGCAGAAAGCTCCACTGGGAGCCCTCTTCCAGCTTGCAGAAACCAGCATTCTTTCCAAGATACTTCAAACAAGGCTTCGATTTATCGAGGGTCCACTGCATGACATTTACACAGTTCATCGGTAGCACATATACATATATTTACATTATACCTTATACATATATGCGAAACACGCTGTATACCGATAATAGTACATGTATATCGAACGAGATGAATACAACAAAGCGATTCTTTGACGTATCACCCTATCCACTTTCATAGGAGCTTTTCAATACATTAAAACAAAATGAACCAACGAATTGATGGCATACTGAGGTTAAGGCTGCAAAAAGTGACGTAGTCCAGATAAAAGATGGACGACTTGCTGACGAGGAGAATATGAAATTAAGTCTTGATATACCTCGTTACCAAAAGCGTTACACATATTCTTCCATAGTCTGCTTCTTGCGCTTAACGTACACTCACACTATAAAGCATATTCATCAGTTTTACATCTGTATATGTAAGGTTTCACAAAGAGAAAATGTATAAACTTCACAGCAGCCTGTGGAAACTGTAAGCGAGTACGATTAGGTTTACTTAGAAGCCAAAATTGGCAAGGACAAATCTCAGAAAAAGACTGGATTATACAATATTCTGAGAGTTTATTGTCCGACAAAATACGAGATTGAACGGATGCCATATACTTAATTTTGATGTTATTATGAATTACTGTCTTCCAAATAGATTTGAATGGAAATTCGCCCGCCCTGTAATACTTTTCGAGTATTTCAGTTAAGCCATATTTGCCACAAATCCTGCGTATGTCGGGTATAAAACCCTTGACATGACTGCAGAAATTAAAGTAATAACAAAGTATGGAGGACGATCAACGCAAAAATTGCATCATGCTTTGTGGCAATTCAGTTTGTTTCATGGTAAATGCATCATGCATTGTGGCATTTCAGTTTGCTTCATGATAAATGCATCCTGCATTGTGGTATTGAACAGTTTGCTAAACCATTATTGTATGTCAGATTGGGAGTCCTTCTTACATTGAAGTTTCTTCAATGACACATGTCCCAACGACACACGACCCAATGCGGTAAGCCCATAACAACAAGCATAAAGCCGAACGCCGAAGGCATAATGCAAAAAAAGTACAAAAATGAGTCATGCAGGAAATACCACATACAGAACAAACACTCGCCCGAACAGCAACACAAGGAAACAGCAAATGTACATGGGTAGAAAAAACAACAAGAGACGCATAAAGACAAAACAAACATACAATAGGAGGAAGATGGAAGTACCGCCTTGGAACGGTCAGTGACAAAAGTCACCGGGGGTTTAAACCGGTTTATGGGCGCCCAACCTCACCCTTATTCCATCCCCATCCTAAAAGACAAACAGTGTAAATAAACGTATCCCCTCTCCGACTAATCTACAACAACCGCGACAGCAAATACAGTGGTAAAGTGCATGTATAACAAAAAAACATTTAATTGAACATACTGTATCCACCTATCGCTAGTGTACTCAATGATTGAGCTGCAAACAGAGTAACTGTAGAAAAGTAATAAAGGGTACGACAAAAATGAAATAGTACAGATATCCGACATTCTCCTTCCATTTCTGGATTTAAGAACTTGCCATATAGGTGGCGCTGCATATAAAACCAGATAATCAAGCTACTGTAAGTACTGAGGATGGATTCAACGTAGATCGAATTAAATGTTTGGTTTGGTTTTTAAATGTTGTTTTGAGCGAAAAAAGAACATTATTGAGAAGTGTGTGTATGGGGGGGGTTAATTATTTAAAAATGATGTTGCCTTTGGTGCAATTTTATTTGTTGCTTTTTTATGTCCGTCTGATCAGGGTCTGTCTTGTTTGCTGATGATCTGTCATAGATATCATTCTGCATAGTTTGCCCTGATAAAACTCACCTGTCCATATGCTATTTTAACAATATATTTCAATGTCATTGTTTTCACTTGAATATTCATTGAGTAAAGGGTCAACTGTGTAGTACCCTGATCGCCGATGTGTGATAGACCACGCGTGGCTCATTTACGGACCGTCTGATCAGGATCTGCTCTGATTGCTAATGGAATTTCTTTCATCTGTTCATTTAGAATTTCTGAAATGACTGCAATGTTCCACCTTCCATTTTTGGTCCATAAATAAATGTATAGGTATTGGAATCGGGACTAAATATAGAACAAGGAAAGGGCTAAGATTATAAATATAAACATGTCTAATATATCATGAAATAGCATATATTTATTAGATTTATATTGGGTTTGAGAAATACGTTACATTACATTATTTTATATAGATCTACACAAGAAATCAATGTTCAGAAATTCAGTAATGTTGCGTCTGGATAATTAATAAATGTTGTCTGCTTCAATTTGTAGATTTATTCTTTATGGACACGCATTTGGATCCTGATAAAACTCCGAGTAACATGGCGTCTAATCTGGATCCAATCTGTTATCATAGATTTTATTTACCACTAGCATCCAAATAGTTAATATAAAGCTATAGATCTAATATATAAAGTGTTGCACATAAAACAAGAGTACCGCATACGATACATAATACGCCCACTTGCAAACTTTCTCTGATTCAACATGCCTTATAAGTGTTGACATTTTCTAATCTTTGCTTCAGATCTTGATTTCCATATTAAGGTGATATTTTTTTTTAAAAAGATGAAGTGAATATCTTATTAAATAAAACAGTTACAGCTTATCCTCATTTTGCAGATTTTTGTAAAGTGCAACGGCCATAACTCTGTAAAGACAAACTGAATGAACCTCAAAATTAACTCAGCTTCAAATTTTGTTGCTTAAAACATTTGTGTTAAGTTTCATTTATATCATTTTAATAGTTTTCCCAGAAAACAACAGACAAATTAAAAGTTGACCGACAAACAAAGCAACGAACACACAAAGTTCAAGGACCATAACTTTAGAATAAAATGACATATCAAAACCCCGCAATATATGTGAAAATTCACATGAAAATGTTATGGCCATCCTCATATTTGCATAGATTTGCATTATTTTTTAAGCGCAAGGGCCATAACTCCTAAACAACAAATCAAATGATCCTCAGAATCAACTTAGCTTCAGGTCTTGATGCATTAAACATGTGTATGAAGTTTCATTAATATCTGTCAAACAGTTTTGCCAGAAAACAGCCGACAAACTATTTGCATATATTTGCATTATTTTGTAAGTAAAAGGGCCATAACTCCAAAACGACAAATCAAAATCGACTCAGCATCAGATCTTGATGCATTAAACATTTGTGTGAAGTTTCATTAATATCTCTCAAATAGTTTCCCAGAAAACAGCGGACAAACTATTTGCATGCATTTGCATTATTTTTTAAATACAAGGGCCATAACTCCGAAATGACAAATCAAATGAACCTTAGAATTGACTCAGCATCAGACCTTGATGCATTAAACATTTGTGTGAAGGTTCATTAATATCTCTCTAATAGTTTTCCCAGAAAACAGCTGACAAACTATTTGCATATTTTTTAAGGACAAGGGCCATAACTCTGAAATGAAAAATCAAATGAACCTCAGAATCAACTCAGCTTCAGATCTTGATGCATTAAACATTTGTGTGAAGTTTCATTAATATCTGTCAAATAGTTTTCCCAGAAAACAGCCGACAAACTATTTGCATGTATTTGCATTATTTTTTAAGTAAAAGGGCCATAACTCCGAAACGACAAATCAAATGAACCTAAGAATCAACTCAGCTTCAGATCTTGATGCATTTAACATTTGTGTGAAGTTTCATTAATATCTCTCAAATTGTTTTCCGAGAAAACAGCGTACACACTATTTGCATATTTTTAAGAACAAGGGCAATAACTCTAAAATGAAAAATCAAATGAACCTCAGAATCAACTCAGCTTCAGATCTTGATGCATTAAACATTTATGTGAAGTTTCATTAATATCTGTCAAATAGTTTTCCCAGAAAGCAGCGGACAAACTATTTGCATGTATTTGCATTATTTGTTAAGTAAAAGGGCCATAACTCCGATACGACAAATCAAATGAACCTCAGAATCGACTCAGCTTCAGATCTTGATGCATTTAACATTTGTGTGAAGTTTCATTAATATCTTTCGAATAGTTTTCCGAGAAAACAGCGGACAAACTATTTGCATATTTTTTAAGGACAAGGGCCATAACTCTGAAATGAAAAATCAAATGAACCTCAGAATCAACTCAGCTTCAGATCTTGATGCATTAAACATTTGTGTGAAGTTTCATTAATATCTGTCAAATAGTTTTCCCAGAAAACTGCGGACAAACAAAATGTTGACGGACGAACGAACGAACGAACGAACGTACGAACGAACGAACGGACGGACGGACAGGGCCACGACAATATACGACCACCTTTATTAGGTGGGCGTATAAAAATGAAACGCATAAATGACATCTGACCCGATTCAGGTGGATGCACGTGCTATTAATTGTGACGTCATTTACCAACGCTGTCATTATTATAAATACGAGAAAATATTTTTGCTCAATACTAGTTAAACTAAAATGACCTCTGCTTCAAATTTTAAAAAAATGCAGTTAGATTGTGAACTAATTGAACCTGATGAGACTTTGAGTTATTAACGATATAGATCTAGATTAATATATTCTTTCTGAAATTCAACCAATTTGCCCAGAGAGAGCTTGCAGGCGCGTAGGCAATGGGCCGCAGAGGCCGCGGCCGCGGCCCCAATATTTTGGCCACCTGCGGATTTGGGGCCGCGA
This sequence comes from Azorinus chamasolen, assembly GCA_963576725.1. Lineage (NCBI taxonomy): Eukaryota > Metazoa > Mollusca > Bivalvia > Cardiida > Solecurtidae > Azorinus > Azorinus chamasolen. The sequence goes on along the minus strand of OY755236.1, from coordinate 98,461,254 downwards.
GCAACTGTGTTTGGAGCTGTAATCCCTTGGTGTTGCAATTAACATAAGTGTTAAACTGATAGTTGCGGATTAGCGATGATTTAATTAATGGCATTAATGACGCGTGTTGTTAACAACCGGTCCACTATAGGAAACTTTTTCTGCCCTTTTATCTGTATAGCCGAGAAAACAGTATTGGCGCAATCTTTTGATGGTGAAACTGAAAGACCGAAAAGAACCTAAGAGAAGGTAATTAAAAACAAACACTTTAAAGGTAATTATACCAATTTAATAATTACTCATATAATTGTTCATATTGATTATACTCAAAGTAAAAATTAGCACATTAGCAATCAGATTTGATATTCATTCTAAAAATCATCTTTGAAATGGACGCACCAAATCAACCCAAAAACATAAAAAATTTCCTAAACGAACTTTTGCTATCAAGAACCCTGAGCAGAGATCGTTCAATCCTCAGTGGTTCATGTCACATCCTTGGCTTCACTATGACGAGGTTAATATGCTTTTCTGTTTCTATTGAAAAACTTATTAATATTATTATTATTATACCACATTTATATAGCGCTCTTTTCACACAGAATATGTGCTTTCAAAAGTGCTATTGAACAGCTTATTACACCGCGCTTTATGTCCAATCAATCATGTGCTGTATAAATGAAGGAAACGTTTTAAAACCACTTACATTCTGTTTTTACCATATTTTCAGGCTGGTGACTTGGCATTTTGCTGAGCTGGGGAGCTGCTATCCTCCGCGCACAAACAAGAAAAAACAGACAATCGTGCTCAGTTTCTTCAGTCTGATCTAGGTCTACTCTATTTGCGAATACGTGAAAACACGTTTATATGAAGGAAAGGGTTAAATGTTTTCTGAGATATGATGTCGATATAACAGTGGCATCAAGTCACTGGTCATGCGCCTGACGGGTTCTGACACATTTGGATTCGAATGGGACATCGAGTTACTCGGCATCTCATCTAGATCTACACTGTGTGCATATGACAGTTCATGTCTTGCAGACGAAGGGTTAATACATGCATACTGCTATAACAAGCATTGATTATTATGATGGTTTGTATTAAAAATGCAGAGTTTTTGTTATTACATTTTATAAATATATTCTCGTCGTTTCTTATGTTTGTTTGATTCAACAATAGTTCAGTGATATCAGATTAGCCTAAGTTTCCTAGCCACGCAGGAAATCGACAAACAGAATGACGTTTTGTTGGTAAAATAACAATAAGCTGTAAACAGTTTATTAATCGCATGGAAATCGCATCTAAGAAAACACAAATTTAAAAAAAATCGGCACGGGAGGGGACACCCCTCCCCTACCCACCCCATTTGCGGCCCCAATCTTCAAAACTTGCCTACGCGCCTGGCTTGTGTGAATGCCCTTATTTAGATTTACATTGTTAGATTCTATATGTTTTCATTTACATTTTCTTAAATTTTCTTCACTTGAGGTCCTCTACAAAAGTTACATAAATTATGCCACTTGTGTCAAAATTGGTTCTCCCCAGGAACGGCTAGTTTTCTATAGAAGCACATAGTGAAAACTTTGAAAATCTTCTCCTCTGATTGTCTGGTGAGCGATGTCAGGGCTTTTCAGACCATCTTGTTATTATTATACTTCTCCCAGCAGGTTTCCTAGCCACGCAGGAAATCGACAAACAGAATGACGTTTTGTTGGTAAAATAACAATAAGCTGTAAACAGTTTATTAATCGCATGGAAATCGCATCTAAGAAAACACAAATTTAAAAAAAATCGGCACGGGAGGGGACACCCCTCCCCTACCCACCCCATTTGCGGCCCCAATCTTCAAAACTTGCCTACGCGCCTGGCTTGTGTGAATGCCCTTATTTAGATTTACATTGTTAGATTCTATATGTTTTCATTTACATTTTCTTAAATTTTCTTCACTTGAGGTCCTCTACAAAAGTTACATAAATTATGCCACTTGTGTCAAAATTGGTTCTCCCCAGGAACGGCTAGTTTTCTATAGAAGCACATAGTGAAAACTTTGAAAATCTTCTCCTCTGATTGTCTGGTGAGCGATGTCAGGGCTTTTCAGACCATCTTGTTATTATTATACTTCTCCCAGCAGGTTTCCTAGCCACGCAGGAAATCGACAAACAGAATGACGTTTTGTTGGTAAAATAACAATAAGCTGTAAACAGTTTATTAATCGCATGGAAATCGCATCTAAGAAAACACAAATTTAAAAAAAATCGGCACGGGAGGGGACACCCCTCCCCTACCCACCCCATTTGCGGCCCCAATCTTCAAAACTTGCCTACGCGCCTGGCTTGTGTGAATGCCCTTATTTAGATTTACATTGTTAGATTCTATATGTTTTCATTTACATTTTCTTAAATTTTCTTCACTTGAGGTCCTCTACAAAAGTTACATAAATTATGCCACTTGTGTCAAAATTGGTTCTCCCCAGGAACGGCTAGTTTTCTATAGAAGCACATAGTGAAAACTTTGAAAATCTTCTCCTCTGATTGTCTGGTGAGCGATGTCAGGGCTTTTCAGACCATCTTGTTATTATTATACTTCTCCCAGCAGGTGACACATGTGTTCCTTTGAACATTCTTGTTTATAATGTATAATGGCATTAGTATACCGGGGTTGTTTTGTGTGTGTCACCTGCTGAGAGACAGCGTGTCAGACAGGGGTCACTTTTCCGTCGTCTGTATGACCGTCCGTCTGTCTGTCTGTCCGTTACACTTCCCCCAGCAGGTGATACATGTGTTCCTTTGGACACTATTGTGTTTGGCAATGATAGAAACAGGTATTTATTCTAAGTTCATAAGCAAACAGAACAGGCCCTGGTTAGTTGGACATGAAAAGACAACACAATAAAATTGCACCAAAAGTAACATCCTTTAACCCTTGAGGTTGGCAGCGAAAGGGTTAACCCCCCCCCCCTTTCCCCCATAATCTTCTTTTTAAATTAAATGTGATGTCATCAACTTAAAATAATATTATTTATATTAAACAACAACAACATCACCCTTTTCCCATAATTCTGTTTAAAATTAAATATGATGCCACCAGTTTAAAGTTCTATTTATAATAAATTTAACACAGATACTCGTGGCCTATCACACATCGGCGATCATGGTACTGCACAGTTGACACATTAGCCTACTCATTGAATATTCATGTGAAAAATAATGACAACGTGAATATTAATTATATTGTTAAAATAAAACATGGACACAGGAATTCGTTATCATGGCAGACTTTGTAGAATCATATCTATAATGACAGATCATTAACAAACAGGGCAGACCCCCACGCACACACACACACTAATGTAATGGATCAGTAACCATTCTATTTCTTTGTCTTCAGCGTTTTTCGAAATCCTTCTATTTCATTCTTTATCTATGTATTCGGCAAATCACTTTAGCGTTTTAGTCCGTGACTCTTAATTGTCTGCTAGAGTACGAAAAAGGCCGGGGCCGAACGTAACGACGTTGGAACTACGCACCACGCATCAAGCATCAAGCACCAAGCGCTAAGCAAATAGCACAAAGTATATGCTTCAAAGAAATTTAAACAATGCTACACATCATTTGACGTTTATAATAATCAATAAATAAGTTTAAAGAATGTTGAATGTCGGATCGAGGAAGAAACTTCAAAGAAAGAAGAAAGCACATCGTGGCATGCAATAATCATATAGCATAATGCATTTACCATGAAGCAAGTTGAAATGCCACAAAGCGTGATGCATTTTTGGCGTTGATCGTCCTCCATAACAGAGTTTGTAGTTGAACAATTTCTTAACAACATTACAATTGTCCAGCCTGTATAACTGACCAAAAATACAAATTTTCTTTTATTAATCTCGGTCTCAAAAGGCAGCATGCCCAAAGTACATGTAATTAAGATAATATCTGATCTGGAACTTTTAGATAAGCCCCGTATAAATTTCAAACAGAATCTATGTGTAATTTCAAGGGTTACTCAAGTCAGACCACAATTCACACCCATACAAGGCTTTTGGGAGGACAATAGTTTCATATAAGTGTTTAGCTGAAATGGGGTAAATGCCATTCTCACATATGGAAAAGTAGTAAAGTCAAGCAGGCAAAGCCACATACAAGACGCAACCACCGCCAACACACCGATAGACAGCATGGCACACATACACACACAACCACACACCCAAACGCACACTCACACGAGATGAACACCGAAAACACCAAGACACACAAGAACCAGAGACAAACGTTCCACACATGAACAAAATCATAAGCACAAAGACGCAAGGCAAACAAAAGGAAGGGTGACAAAGAGAGTACCGCCTTGGCACGGTCATTAGCAAAACACCACTGGGGTTTAAACCGGTTTACGGACGTCCTAACCTCACACTTCTCTCAAAGTCACCCTAGCTTTACAAATAGTGTAAATAAAGGTATCCCCGCTGGACTTACCCACAACATGGACGACGGTGAACACAGGACAACATGTAAAACATAGCATAATAACTGTGACAATCCGTCAAATATGTACTCAATGACTTTGCTGAAGTCAAAGCACCTGCAGGTAAGCCGTTAAGGGCGCGACAGGGAAAAAGTAATACATGAGTCTGGTAAGCTCATCCTGTATCCAAGTTTAAGAGTATACCATCATAGAGTACTACCCTCGGCCTGTCATCGCGCAAGCAAAGAGGGAAGCGTAGCTACCGACTGTAAAAGGGTCGATAACCAAACATGCAGTGCATTGCAATATAATAGGATCATAACCTTTCTTTTTAAATGTTTTAATGAGTTTAATAAACAAATCATGAAAATGGATATGACCCTGAATTTTCCTAAGTTTGTAGATAACATCCCCATAAAAGTCTGGTTGAGAAATGCATTGTTGCAGTAACGTCCGTAGATTGCAATTATATTTACTAATGAGTGGTAAATTTCGATAATAAAATTTAGAAAAAGTTTTCCGAAGTTTGTGATATCTGTAACCTTGCTTAAGAAGTTTATCAGTTATAACTAAATTACGTCTGTTAAAATCTTCAAGCAAAGAACAGGCTCGGGCAAACCTAATAAGTTGAGAAAAATTAACCCCATAAGATGTAGAACGTGGCACATCTCCATCTAGAAAAGGATAATTAACAATTTTAAAATTAAAATCTTCTCTTTTATCGTATATTTTGGACGAAACTTTATCATTTGTAATTGAAAGATTCAAATCTAAAAATGAAGCTATTATGTCAGATTGATTCGCTTTGTTTAAAGACAGTTCTTTTGGGTAAATTGAAGAAATCATAGTATCAAAATAAGGATTATCTAAATTCAAAATATCGTCTAAATACCTTAAAGTTTTATTAAAAGCATTAACAATATCGGTCTGTGTATCAGGTTTTAAGCTAAGCATAAAATCCCTCTCATAGCAATACAAAAACAAATCTGCAACAAGAGGGGCACAATTTGAACCCATGGGTATACCAACAACTTGACGATATATGGTATCCCCATAACGCACAAATATATTATCTAAAAGAAAGGTAAGAGATCTACAAACATCAAGGCAAGTCCACATTGCGTAATGTTCACCTTCTGAATTCGAAAAGAATGAACGTTGAACATTACAAGCAATGAACATTTTGTTTTCTCTGGCAAAGGTTTTTTCTATTAATTTAATAAGCTTATCCTTTATAAGATGGTGAGGTAGAGTAGTATAGAGTGTAGAGAAATCATAAGAGCTCAGTAAAGAAATGTTATACTGTTCAGTTTCAAGTTTTGTTAAAACATCATTTGAATTTTGTATGGACCAAAAAACATTAATACCAGAATTTTCATATATTTTATCACAGTAGCGTTTTACATGTTCTGTGATCGTAGTAAGACAGGACGTCAAAAGTATAGATAATTTAGTAGTGGTACAACAGCTAGAGTTGTCAATAAAACGCGCCTTATAAGGGTTTTTATGTAGTTTCGGAATCCAGTACAAAGTAGAAAGTTTATGTTGTTTTATGTTAGGACCAGACTTAATATTATTGCACATTTTTACATGTTCCGAGACTATATATTTTTCAGGTGTTTGAACTGTTATATAAGTTTTTGAATCAGTTAGCTCCTTCTTTAAAACATCAACATAATACAATCTTCAAATAATGATTACACTATTTGATGCCTTGTCAGCAGGAACAAGAACATAATTTGAATGAAAATTAGAAATGTTTTTCTTCAAATAGCGAAATGTAACTCTAGGTCGAGGTGGTAAAAGATGGTAATTTGATTTGTAAAAAGTAATTCGCGTATCAATAATATCGAAAATACATTTCTTCCAATCCGAAAGGGCATTAACACCAGCATGTTCTCGTCGACACCATTTGATGCAGAATTCTTGAATAGCTTCCGCAATATAAGTTCGACAAGCGTCAAAATCAATAAGGGAAGGTAATCTATATTTAGGTCCTTTAGTTAGGAGGGTCCTGAGACGTTTATCCTTAATGATATCAAAATTACCAGTAATGACATGACCAACCGGTTTATAGCAAAAGCTAGAAATGCTACAATCTCAAGAAATAGGGGTATTAACATCAATATTTAAGACAGAGACAATTTTATTGTAGTTAAAAATAACATTTCTAATAGGTTTATTATATTTATAACAGATGATAGGTGATTCAGAGTTGATGAAATATTTGGGAATAGTATCGATTACATTCTTATCACGAAATATACTTTGAATATCAATAAAATCGATATCTTTATTTAGGAACTGAAGTTTCAGAAAATGTCTTTTATGTTCAGATTCTGTATCAATACGTGGACGGAGAACATGCTGTGTGTAACTTTGTATAAGTGAGACAGTATTAATTAACGGATCTGTACGCATATAGATTTTATCAGCCTCTTCGTCTATGGACTTGAGACAGGAAAAGGGTAAAGACGATAAACAAGATAACATAGAATGTTTACCAGTTTATTTTAGAATGGTAACTATGTGAATCATGAATAGACATATTACGACGTAATTTACGCTTAATATTACCATTTCTACGTCTGCCATGTGATCTACTTTTACGTTTTCGAATAGAAAATATAGAGAAAATATCGATGCTTGGATCTTTAGAAATGTTGCCGCTTTGGAAAATGTTATCATTAAGGCCTAAAGGAAAATGTGTTTGTAACTTCTTTATCCAGTCTAGCTCTGTGATAAAGCGAGCTTTAGATTTTAAACTACTAGTAGTTTTAGAATCATAATAAATTTGTTCTAATGGTTGAACCGAAACATATTTGAAAGAATTGTATGCCATAATCGACTATACTAAAACAAGTTTTCCTTAGCTTACTGGAACCAGTCTTGTATTATCTGTGATAAGTCTCCATTCTTAAATAAAAAACCTAAGCGATTATATGATTCGCACTCAGCAACCTTGTCACATCCTAAATTCAAGTTTCTATTACAATTCATTCTGGTCGAGGATTTTTCATTTGTTACTATAACTGCTGATTTATGTGCGTTGTATGTGTATCTAAATGTACATCCATATTCATAACATATATCCATTAACCTTTGCAAACCGGATTTTGACAAAGACAGTAACACCATATCGTCTGCTGACGAGGGGCACGTACAGTTAAGACCATACGTAGTTAATCCGTATTTACTACACAACAGTTTATCTATCAAATATCATTGATAAAAAGACGATATAATTGTGGACTGATAACCTCACCCTGCATTGTGCCCTTTAAAAAGGGGGAACCAATTAGAATATGTCCATTGCTTCTAACTCTACTCTGCATATCCTGGTACAGATTATAAATAGCCTTTTACAATATTTGAATGATACAGTTTTACCATGGGCGCTTCATGTCATACTCTGTTAAAAGCTTGACGAACATCTAAGAAACAAGTATACAATTTACTCCCATTTGCCCTCACATAATCACAAAGTTCGCTAAACAGAAATGATGTCATAAGACAACCCATGCCCTCTCTAATCACAGGTATCATACCTGTTTCGTGTATGGTGAGCTGAATGTAAATTTTGTAGCAGTAGAAATCCATATATGCTTTCAGTGGTGAGTAGGCACGAATCCCGTACGTGCGATATCCCTTTCCTTTGTAAAAACGTGTTTTCACGCGTTTGCAAACAGACCAGACCCTGATCAGACGGTTTCCATATGAGCCGTCTGATCTAGGTCTGCTCTGTTGGCTAATGCAATTTGAAACATCTGTTTGTATACTTTCTAAAATGACTATAATTGTCTACCTTCCATATTTTGTTGTAACTATTATTTCCGTGAATATTCAGTGAGTATTGAAATTTTGAATAAACGTAGAACAGGGAAAGGGACAGGGTTAGACACTGAGATACGCGGTGTCTCATCTGAATCGAAGCTGTTTAAAACTGCGACCCAAGTTGCGATTTGTGAGGTAAGGGTCATTGAGTATATATTTGACGTACTTTCACAGTTGTCGTCATACTATGTTATACATTTTGTCCTGTGTTTACCGTCTTCTATGTTGTGGGGGAAGTCTGGCGGGGAAACCTTTATTGTTCCGCGCCCACAGGGCGTGATTAACATTGTGCTTAACGTGTATACTTTTCATGATTTTCTACAGTTTCTATTTTAATTAGCTTTTATAAATGTATTCAAGATGTATGCAATACTAATAATTATAATAGCAATATTTACACTCCGAATATGTCACGATTTTATCGGACACGAGTTTTATAGGATATTCCTTTCCGTGTTCACGTCAATACGTTTACAGAGTTAACTACCTCTGTGAATACTGTCTCCAGTACGGTGATATCGTGGATTGCTAAGTTTTGTTGATTATTAAAGGTTTTTGTTTGTGTTGATTTGTTTAACGAACGACATTTTGGGTCTTTGTGTAGACCAATAAGTCACAATGCCATACGAAAGTAGTTCAGGGAAGCAATGTGCTGCTTTTCACTACAATAACAATCGAACGGAAATGGGTCAAACTAGGTCAAATCGGTCCATAGCCAACCCGTCCTCAATAGAGTTAAAGACGCCCCAACTTTGGTCAAACCGCTGCCCCATCAACTTTGGCTGGTCAAACCGGCCCCATTATAGTCAAAACGGCCCGACAAAACCATAACGGACTTTTGATCAGCACAGTGGTCTACACAGTGCCTCAAAAAGTAGGAGCTTAATATTGATTTACTGATACTGTTAAAGACATATTTAAATAAGTAACACATGTTGGTTTTATCCTCGTATATGTCTCTGTTTTATTTGATGTTGAATATAAATTTAAATGAAGAAAATATTCAAAAACAGGGAATTAATATAACACATAAATACTTGAATTGCTTTGATGAAGAATTGATGTCACACAAAAAAGTGCCAATGTTTTACAAGAGATTCATTGATGATGGTTTGGATAGTACAATTCAAGAACTGGAAGATTTTGCGAAACATCCAAACAGTATTCACCCGAATATTAATATAGAGCTTAGATATGGTTTGGATCAGATAGAATTTCTGGACACTCTAGTTAAAATAGACAATGGCCATATATAAACAGTTGTACCTTAACAATTCTTCCTGTCATCCTCCTAGTACAAAGCAGAACACAGCATATGGTTTGGAACTAAGAATTAAGCGTATACATATGCGAAAGAGAATCCGATTATATTAGAGAAAGAAATAAACTCAATGGTCAGTTGAGGACGAGAGGATATAGTGGCAGGAAGATAGAAAATCAGTTGGTAAGGGTAACTTGACAGATCTGCCACTTTAGTAAAGAAACAAATAGTTAGATCTAATAGGAAAATGAATATGGTCCCTTTAGTTTTGACATATTCAAATCTGCTTCCGAATATACACGACATTGTAAAAAAAACAACATTCAAACAGTTTGCGCCAATCAGACCGGCTTAAAGAAGTATTGTAGCATACAGGCGTGATAAAAATCTATGTGACACACTGATGCATTCCAAAATTAACCGGATTGTTAGGCCAAGCAATACAGTTTGTTCACAGGGTTGAGCTACTTGCAGTATTCTTGAAATGTCAAGTATTAGTGACACAAATAGGCAATCAGTTTACAATGTGTGTACCAATATTAACTGTAGAGAAAGAAATGTAGTATATGCAATTAAATGCAGTAAATGCGATATAATGGTGTATGTCGGCGATATTGAGAGAGAAATTCGGGAGAGAATGAAATAACATTTGAGTGATGTGAGGCATGAGAGAGAGCGAAACCAATAAATAGACAGTTTGTAATCGGTGGTCATAGCAGTGATGATGTGAGATTTGTAGTTTTGAAACGGATGTTCCATGCATGTAGAATTGAAAGACAGATCCATGAAACTGATTGGATATGGAGGCTGAAAACATACCATTTGACTGTAACATCAAGGAGGATAATGCGCTAATGCATGCATGACGTCGTTACACTCATGACGTCATTTGATTACGTCATTTTAATGACGTCATGACATTTAAAATAACGACCCAAGGGTCGACGATACCATATTTCCATATGGACATTCAGGAAATTCAGATTCATGTAGTTCAAGATATGTGTACATGTATGAATAACGAATTGATTCACTCACCATTTTGTATTTTAAAAGACTGGTGTTTTGTCTAGACAAGAGTAAAATGCCTCGGTTCTTTGTCTATAGATTATTTTTAAAATGTGCCAATATTGTAATAGACCCCCGTCCCCATACAAAATAAATGAAATCTGATGATTTTTTCCCATGGCAGAAACTGAATAGAATTAGGTCTCTATATTATTCCATAAGCAATCAGAGCAGATGGGACAGATGGGTCATTCGTGATTTGTCTTATGTAGGTCTACTCTGTTTGCAAAGATGTGAAAAGTCATTATATAAGTAAAGGTGTTAACCTGGATATACGGGAAGCAATTATTCAAATAACATCCATACACTTTGGAGTTTTTTTAATTTTTACTTTTAAGGTTGGTTTATATGGGGGAAGGGGTTAACCTAAAAATACGGTATAGTAATTATTCAAACAATAAACATGCTGTTTAAATATTGCTCTTTAGAGTTAGTAATTAATAACAAGGGTAGTGCTTCAATCTGCACTAGATTTATCAACAGTATTTTTGCTTTGATATGAATTGAAAGATGGACACTGTCACTCGGCATTGCAGATCTGACTTGCTGAGGTCAAGGACTGTGTTTTGCTTATAACAACGTTGTTAATGATTTGACTGTTGTTAAGTCTGTCATAGTTTCGTAATACATTAATAAATACCAAGACTTCAAAAATGGTGATTAAGGTGTGCACTATTTCCCCCCTTATACTTAACATCTATTTATCCAGCCCCCAGGCTTCTCTAGTGATGTAATAAAGAGAGTGCAGATAAATTTAGGTTTATTAGTTTACTTCCGGTAGTAGAATGTTTATTAGATTAGTAGACGTTTCTAAAGCGTAATGATTATATAGCCACGGAACTGCTTTAATTTTCCGTGCATGAAAATATGTTGACAGAATAGATGTAACAGAAAATTCATCAATAGAATCGTCCAATAAGAGAAAAGAAAAAAGAAGAAAGAAAAAATGGTTATAACTGGAATCGAACCCGCGCCGGATCATACAAAAGTCATTTGCAATCACTAGAGACGTAACGATTACCGATTACACCACTGACGACAGAGAAAAAATGGCGTTAATGTTTTCATTTTTATTAATGTAATCTACCGCTGGCTAAACGCGTTTTTGATAAGAAACAAGTCTTGAAACAAAGATAAACAGATAGATAGTACATTTTTCTTTTAACTCTCATGACGATTTAATTGAGAACCTCCTAAAGGATTGGGGATTGTCATAGACAAAGTCTGATCAGTTCTGTCGATTTATGAGTAGACATATCTAAAAATAGAAACCGACACGACGGAACTCGAATTTGACCAGAGAGCCTCTGGGAGAATATAAGCATGTCTATTTGAATTATCATATCGACTTTCCCGATTCAAATGATCTTGTTTTTCAAATTCAACCACGTTTTCTACTCTTGTAATGTAACTATCGGAACTATTTTCCTCTGCGGTACTACGGTAGCTCAATAAATTTTCGTCTAAATGGAAATGAAAAGGGAGGTCCGTTGATGGAAAAAAACGCATTTTTAATGCAAATTATTTCACGATTATTATACGTTTTATGAGTCTATGAAAAAAAGATAAAAAAAAAAAACCCAACTAAACTGACTGGATAAATAGAAAAATAGGTTAGTGCCGTGGATGGGACGCTTTTTTCCAACTCGGAGACAAACAGTTGAGGCTCGACAAGCCTCGCCTCCACGCGCCCCACGCACCCCACCCCTCCCCCTCGTCGGATAAAGGTGTCCTATCTACGACACTCACTAACCTATTATTCTCTATATCCAACCCGGAAACCAGTATGGCCCTTGAGGCATTTGATTATTTTAAACTTGCAACTTGTTGTTACAAGGTTTTCATTCTGGTCATACTATAACCATTTTCTTTCAAATTGAATTACCCTTGTCATCACTATCAAAGTCCATAAGAGTTACTTTCATGCATCTGCAAACATGGCAAAACCAGATCAGATATACAGAAAATATTTTCAGTTCTCTTTAATTATGTAATTTCACCTTCATTACAATCTGTTACAGAGGTTTGCTCAGCAATCTTCAAAAACAATACCGAAAATATTCACTTAATAAGCACTTAAAATAAAGGGATAATGATATACTATTTGTTGTATCCGCATGAACCCTTTTTGAAACTTCCATTCTTCATGAAAAGTAAATGAAGAGTAAATGACCTAACCATTGTCGTCTGATCTGGATCAAAACTGTTTGTGAATGTCAGTCAATGTGCTCGTTTTTCTATGCTTGACCTTGTTTTACAACGAATTCTGTATTAGGCAGCCAATTAATGAAGAAACATTGGAGTTTCAAAATATAGGTTACTGCTTAGAGTGGGACATATATGATGTACGAAGCTCCCGAAAGAGTTTCATGCACTACACCTATCGTGCATTAAGCTGACTTTAAGCTGAAAATATGAGTAATTAAAATGTTTAAACTAAACTAAGCTGACACATATTCCATCTTATTTTGAGTGTCTGTTTCACACAGGTTTTTCTGTATTTATCTCGTTTTCAATCCTTTCATAATCGTAACTGTATTACTACTCCTATGTTCGTTTCGTAGGAGAGTATATATGGGTGCGTGGTATTTCATGATTTTCATCCACTGTAGGTGTGTTGTTTCATCCGTTATAGGCATACTTATGTGTATATCTGGGTATCAATCATATTAACTACGTTTGTTTTCTTATTTAATTTGTGAAATCATGGATATCCGTATTACTTCTCCTTTCGTTTCGTTGGAGATTATATTCGGGTGTCTGTTGTCATTTGGTTAATGATGCCTACCTGTACATTGTAACTCTTAGCCCTTATTCCGCCGTTAATGTCGTCTGCTTGGAAATAGTTGTCTGCAAATGGTAAACTTCGGATTGTTGCATTTAAAAATGGGAAATACCTAAAGACGAGTGTCAAGACAGTTTTGATCCAGATCAGATGCTTCGTTACGTGACGTCTGATCCTGTTCTAACCTGATCGCAAAAACCAGTGAAGCCGCATTCGACAGGAAACGAATTAACTGATACAGGAATAGATTATATGTATTGATGACCCAACGTAAATGTATGGTCATTGCATGTATTGTGTACCATTTTGTACATTATGTCATGATGTGATACTGAATAGTAATTCTGCTCAAATGCAATATTCATATTAGATCTACATGTTAACAGTGTTATCTATATATGTTACTGATCTCCATTTGTGGAGGAAATGCATAAGCTAACTAACTTGCGTTTTGCTGTTGACAATGTGTTAAAAAGTTACCTAACCTATGAAAAACAGTTTCTAACTCTGCTTGTACAAATATGGTTATCATTTGAAAATCAGTTTATTTCCTGTCATTTCTTCTCCAACTCAGTGTGTTCCCCACGTTTTAGAGAAATGTGTCAAACAAGGTTTGTTCTCTAACTCTTCTTACAAATATCGCTGTATAACATATGTATCATAATAGTAGAGTATACGATATCTGCCATTCACTACTGCAATTCAATCTCTTTGTGGCAAACACCAACTTCCAGTTTTGAAAGATTTCTATTACCATTTCATTTGCAAATTTCTTTTGTTTTGCGCGGAGCTTCCCCTTTGCTGTTTTACAGCAACATTTGTACCTGTTTACACTATTTGTTAAGCTATGGTGACGCTGAGATAAGTGTGAGGTTCGGACGTCCGTGAACCGGTTTAAACCCTCAGTGATGCTTTTGCTACTGACCGTTCCAAGGCGGTACTCTATTGGTCACCCTTGATTTTGTGTTTGTATCTTTGTGCTTGTGCGTTTGTTCGTGTTAGTAGTTTTCGTCTCGTGTGTTTGTGTGTGTGTTCGTGCGTGCGTGCGTGCGTGCGTGGTTTTGTGTATGTTGCTTGCTTTCTGTCGGTGTATTGGTGGTGGTTGCGTTTTGTGTGTGTCTTTTCCTGCTTGACTTAACTATTGCTTCATTAATACAAATGTCAGTTATATTTTTATTTACCAAACAGTTGATGTAGCCGCCGAATGCGAAAATGGATGGCAAATGATGAATCGATCCTGCTACCTCGTCGTCTCACATGCAACTACGTTCGACGCTAGCGAACAGCACTGTAATGGTCTTGGTGCAAATCTTTTATATATCGAGAGTTCCGAAGAGAACGACTTCACCACACAGTTGTGGACCGCCGGCGAGACGCATTTTTGGATCGGCTTGACAGACGCCGTTCACAAGTTGACCATGTGGACGAACAACCAGTCGGTCACGTTCTATGCCTTCGATACTGGGGAACCAAATGCAGGTGAAGGAAGAGATAGTCACTGTGTGGAAAACCTCGGTAACGGAAAGTGGAATGACATGCCTTGCGATTTAAATCGTTACAGTATCTGCAAGAAAGGTCTTTTCAGTGCATAAGATCATGTCCTGCTTTTACTGATTTATTTTTTACAAGTATATTGTCATGCATTACACACTGACAAACAAATTTAATACTTATCACATGTTAATGATACCCTGACAATGATATCTGAGCAAATGATACAATTAGAAATTTCTTACACTAGAAAATGATTTTTAACATTAAAACAATAATATAGTAAAAACCTAATGCGACCACCAAACTGAGGTATAATTCTGGGCTTAGAATGAATGAATTGGTTTAGAGGAAGGTAGAAGTTAAGTTTTATACAATACGATGATATTGCAGAAAAAGCGCCCACAGGAGCTTTATGCGTTAGTTTCATCCTGCAATAAGTAACCACATGATTCTAAAGACACCAATGTATTGCCATTAACCCTTTCGCTGCGAATGCCGGATCTGTGATTACTTATGCAAACAGTTTGGATCCAGATGAGACGCCGAGTAACTCGGCGTCTCATCAGGATCCAAACTGTTTGTTACTGTAACTATGTGTTTGAAACAAAATAAAGAAAATCAAAAGAATGAAAATTTGTAGCAGACGACAGTTAGCAGACGACAGAGTTTGGCAGCGAAAGGGTTAAGTGGTCGCTTTTGAGTGATTTTACTGTGCAGGCATTTACACAAACAGAAACGAATGCACGTGGAACACTGTACATTGATTATGTTCTGTTCTCACACATTCTACATGAAATTGAACTGTTACCTCATGAATATTCATGTAAGAAATAATGAAATCATGAATGTTAATAAACGAAAGTTTAGATAATGGCTCTAAGAACGAAATAATATTTTATCACGGCACAAACAGTAGAATCTTTATTTTCCCCATGCAAACAGCACACCTTAATCAGACGGCTCCTGCAGGGAATGTCTAATCTGGGTTTATTCTGTTTGCATCGGTGCCAACAATCGTCTCTATGAGGGAAATGGTCCAGCTTTTGTCCCACTGGGGCGTATTTTGACACATTGCAAACAGAATAGACCCAGCTCAGAAGTCCCTGTATGAACTACCTGATCAGGTTCTACTTTCCTTGCTTATGGAATAGTATAAATTTCCCTCTAAACTTCCAATCATGGTAAAATGAACCCATTGTTCATAATGCAATTATAAAGAACCGTTCACACATGGATATTTATTAGTTAACTGGTTAAGAGATATGCACAGCAATGCGATATTGCCAAGTTGATACAAATAGACAGTATAGTCTATTAAATTTAATAATACTACATCAATCAATGCAGATTTCTTATTTAAATATGCTGTCAGAGCTACAGATGAAGGTGCGCACCGAAATACAATGTACTAAAATCGTCATTTCTGCACAAAACCCTATATTGTGACCACTCTTTAGACTGGACTCGAAGAGACGATTCTAAAGAGTGGTCACAGTATAGGGTTTGGTGATGAAAATAGTGGAATTGTTCTAGAAAAGGTTTAAATTTACTCATCTTATCTGGACTTTTGTGTTGTATTACATCTTTTACCACTAATTGTGGATATGTGATTACCTTTGTAAACTGTATGGATCCAAATGCGACACCGAGTGACCTTTGGTAATGCTGTTATTACGTACAGTAAAACCTCTCTACAACGACCACTAAGTTACATAATTAAGCAGCCATCTGCCCTAAATATCAACAAATTAACACGATTTAGTGGCCGTTATAGAGAGGTTCTGCTGTATAATGGAGCAAACACGACGGGCATTGCAAAAACTAACCATTTGTCTAACAAACCTATGGCTGGTCTTGCAAATAGTTTGGGGCCAGATGGGATACCCAGTAACCTGGGGCCATGCTTATAAAGCTTTTAGTTGAGTCTGAGTTTCGTTCTCAAGCTTTTCATTGGTAGGATTTGAGTTCTCAAGTTTTTGATTGGTCAGATTTGAGCCAAAGGCTCAAATCTGACCAATCAAAAACTTGAGAACGATCTCAGACTCAACTAAACGTTTTATAAGCATGGACCCTGGTGTCTCATCTGGATCCATACTCTTCAATCCACACTCCCAGTTGAATATTCATTAAAAACATAATGACATTATTAATATTCATTAGCTGCATTTTCATAATGACATACGTTATGATTTGGTACTGAAAGAAACTGTTAGAGTTAGATATGTTATATTTTCTTAAACAGAGACGACCTTGATGATGTTAAACAGTAGCCGTGTAATATGCATACAACGACACAAAAGTCGATGCAATTATCCTTACAAAGTTTATTAGTAATTAGACTTAGCACATCCAGAATATATTTATTATTTTATTAACCCTTCATTCGCTAGCTGTGATCTGATCTTACATGTATAAACAGCTTGGACCCAGATGAGACACTGAGTAACACATCGTCTCATCAGGATCCAAGCTGTTTGACACCCGGTCAATAGTTCCTCAAGAGTCTGGTTCGAAAAAGAAGTAGTTAAATGCACCAGATCCAAATTTGAGCAGACATTTGTTCATGCAGCGGGCTAAAGGTCCGCCCTTGCCCTGCTGTTATATAAAATGATAATAGATTCAAGTAAAATCCATCTCAAACAGACGTTTGATTTAGTTTACGTATCGGTCTTGGAGACAGATGGCAACTTAATGCAGGACAAAAGTCGTGTAGCAAGCTCCTCTAGGAACTTTCTGCACGACTTTCGCCCTTCATTAAGCAGACATCTGCTTAAAAGTATCTTATTGTTTCCCTACTAGAATTCCGGTTTAGAAGGGTTCACTGTAATCTCTATGTGATAAAGTATGCTTCCGATCCATTCAAGCCTCAGCGAAATAATTGAATGAGTGTCACCCATCAGTAAGGATGTGCAAAAAACCGATAAACCGGTATATTGCAGTTCATTTTCAAACCTGATCAGTCAGACTTTGAGCAAGATCAACACCTGGTCAATCATATACTTGAGAATGAACTCAGACTCAAAACACAGACTATTGGGACATGGTTCCGGCCAGATGCCGAGTGATCGTCCATAAGAAAAACCAACAACTACTAAATAGTGCTCATGGCAACTACATTCCAGAAATAGTTTACATCGTTGCAATGTTATTTTGTATATCTCCATGTTGCACAGATACCATATCTGAATGAATAAAGTTTACGCCTGTCTGTTTTGTCTTGAATTCTTATATCCTTGATAAACAGCGAAATCTCTCTATAACGACCACTCTCTATAACGATTACTCTCTATAACGATCACCCCAACAAGATAACCTTCTGTAATTTTAGGACAGATAGTTGCTATATGCAGTATGACGGGTGTGCAGAAAGCTCCCCACAGAGCTAGATACTGCGAACTTTTAGTAATGAAAACATATGCTTTTGTAGCCAGGTGGCTGCTTTATGCAGGTTGAAATTCATACAGAAAGCTCATAGACAAGCTGTGTGCAGGTCTCTCGTCTTGCATTTAGCTGCCATCTGTCTTAAAAGAAAACATAGATAATGATACGTATTTGAGTGTTCGTATAATTGAGATTTTACTGTAGTTTCGATCGGCTTTAACCCACTCCCTCATATTGACGACTTTTGACGACTCTGTAAAATGCAATATGTGAAACCATTGTATTAAATAGAGCATATGTTGCTATAGGAGCAAATGTTCTATTTATCACAATTGTTTAAACCACAAAATTCTAAACATTTTCCCTTTCTCTAGTTAATGCTCATTTTCAGTCGATTTATTCCAAGAGGTTGGATCTAAAATTAGCCCATGACGGAATGGGTTAAGAAAGAGCCTGTTTTTAAGATATCTGAGTTTTTTTTCCTCCATTAAACGGTCCACTATAAAGCGGTTCTACTGTACTTTATTCGCTATCGTTTTGTTACCATTGTATGAAAAAGAATATACAGTGAAACCTCTATATGTTTAGTACCTCTTCATGAGTATACGTTGGCGCCTTTTAAAGCTGGTGATTGCTTCATGTAGGATGAAGGTAATGCTGGAAGTGATTGTAGTAGATTGGTGTAACACGAAGTAAAATGGTACACGTTCTCGATGTGACTGCTATCGTTCATTGTTCTGCGAGACAAGAGTACCTGTTGCTATAACCCTTTCAACCGCATAGATAGACATTTTATTGCGTTTGCAAACAGAGTAGACCCTCACCACTCGGCTTGACTATAAACTTGAACAGAATTTTGGAATAGTCCATTTGAAAGTTTGTAAGGGTTAATATGCCCCCCCCCTACAAGCTATAGAAACACGTGACTAGGGTAGCTTGTGTCCGAATACATAGGCTAACTAGGATCAAGAGTAAACGCAGTACTACCTCTCTGAAGTGACCGCTTAACCCTTTCCCTGTTCAATATTCATGAAAGAAATAATGACATCATGAATATTTATTATCTAAATTTCTATAATGTCATTGGTAGACATGATTGTTTTGGTATGGGTAGAAACAGTAGAGTCGTACCAATTACAATTCCATATGCAAACAGAGAATACCCTGATCAGTCGGTTCCTATAAGAGCCATCTGAGTCTGATCTGTATCTACACTGTTTGCAAATGCATGAAAACGCGTTTATATGAGGGAAATGGTTAATGGATTGACACGAGAATCCTTTAAAAGCACGTTCTGGATTAATGCAGGACAAAAGGCAGATGGTAGCTTAATACAATAGTTCTATATTTATTTCGCCCTGCATTATAGTAACTTTGGTCTCATCAGAATCCAAGCTGTTTGACACTCGGTCAACCGTTTTTCAAAAGGTTGTAAATGAATGGAAATGTGCCATATTACCTCTTCCGTTCAATAAAAAATTTTTGTTATATTTATATTCAAGTTTTGATTGGGATCTACACAAATTATTTGGATTCCTTCTCTAAACCGCCGATTCCTAAGTGTACCACACCCCGGTGTCATGTTAACTTTTCCTTGTAAAAATGAATAATGCAAAAGCACGTTAAGTTCAAAATAAGAAATAAAAAGGAAAAAAGACATCCGAAAAGAAAATATATGTTGGTTTATACAAAGGGTCGAGCTCGAGTTTACTAAGCCAACACATTAGCCCTACACCACACCGTCTAACGCTAAGTGTATAAATCAGTTAGCATTTGGAGGGAAATTCCTAACGAGGGGCAAAATCGAAAGGGTGTAAATTTTGTTAACTTTCTGTATTATTATTATTATTATTATTATTATTATTATTATTATTATTATTATTATTATACCACATTTATATAGCGCTCTTTTCACACAGGGTGTGTGCGTTCAAAAGCGCTTCACATGATTAAATTGCATGTACAGAATTGAGTATATATTATGCATATAGAATATTCAAAACATATTAAATTTAAGATAGAGATATCAATAAAACTATCAAAAATTGAATTAATTTAAGAACTATAGATAAAAACAAAATAATCCTTTTCTGTACATTTTATGTCCGCAATTCAGGGGAAACAGACGCACACCGTGACTACCGGTATATTGTGTCAACCCACTTATGTTACCAAACTCAAATGAAACATTATATGTACAGTGTCAGTACATCATACAGTTACGACCCAGAAACATCTCGATCAGGTTTATGTATGACATACAACACTATAAATAAGATATTGCCTTACACATGTAGGACAATGGGTTAACAGAATAGGTCAATTTTGTAGCTAATGCATATAAACAAACACAATGCAATTACAATTACAAACAAATCACCAATATATACACCCCGTATGCAAAATTGGCAAAGGAGTACCGTAATATCAATCCAACCGACACTGAACGAGACAAACAATGCCGTGCCAAGCCGCGACGCAGGCGGTTTCAAAGAGATTGGGCTATCCCTACCATCAAGATCCACCGGCCAGCACAAAGCGACACAAACATCAAGTGCCTACGAACAGTGCCCATCCAAACAATTGACAGGATATTCCCTGACCAATAATTTGCAAGTAACAAAATGCTCGATATGGGAGGGATTCGAAAATGTCCCGTGGCCAAGGCAACAGTCATCATGATTGATAATTATTAGCTACGTTCTCTTAATTTCCCTAATAATTTCTTAGTAAAATATGCCAAAGAAACGCGTTTTTCAGACATCAACTGATACTGAATGAGACACACAATGCTGGCCCGAGCCGCAATCCGGGTGGTTTCAAAAGAGATTGGGCTATCCCTACCGTCAAGACCCACCACTCCGTAGCCAAGGCAACAGTCATCGCGATTAATTTCTTACTTAAATCAAGAAAAGCCAAATGAAAACAAACTTTCATGAAATCGAATTGCAAATATTCAATATAATATTTTCTTATAATTCATATAAACACGTTGCATTACTTTTCTGTAATGAAATTTTTTGCAATCATATCCTTTCAATTAAAGATGTATGCTGCGCAAATTTCCGAAAAGTTTGCGTTTCGAACTGACCTCAGAATTGGAATATATATTATTATTATTATTATACCACATTTATATAGCGCTCTTTTCACACGGGATATGTGCGTTCAAAAGCGCTGTACATGGATGAAATCAATAATCGGAACGAACCGCATGATTATCTATCCAGACAATGAAAGATTTACAATAGATATGCAATAAATATAAAAATCACTAGCCGGACGGTCAGTGAAGGATATACAAAAGATATACAATAGATATGAAATCATAAACCGGAAGGAACGGCATGATCGTCCATCCAGTCAATGAAATGTATGCAATATATATACAATAAATATAAAATCACTAACCGGTAGGAACCACATGATTATCCACCGGTCAATGAAAGATATGGAATAGATATACAATAAATGTGTAACCACTAACCGGTAGGAACCACATGATTATCTACCCAGTCAATGAAAGGAGAAATATAAGAAATATATGTACCTTAACACTTATTTGACGCTAAACAGCACGGTCAGTAAATGGTTGTTTGTGTCGAAAAAACTAGAAAAATGGATTGCTACGGAAACCAACGGAACAGCCTTCGCCATTGGCCGGAATCTGTCGTAAGATTCAATTTTTTACATACCGGAAGTAATCAGTCAATCAGGGTATGAGTTAGCTCCCTTTGACCGTTACACATGTATTTGATTGACACCATTGAACGGCATATTTAGTATGTGGTAAGATGGGCATATTTCCTTATTTACCTGAATAAAATCTATTATGTAGGCCAACAACCAGTGTCAGCCATTGTACATGTGGTAACAACCTAATAAATATTCAAAGCGTTGTTCCGAAATAGAATCGGATTCATTTAGAAATTGGCCGAATATGTCCGCTGATTTCCGAACAAAATCTCCGTAATAAAAAGGAGGCTCCTTTTTAAGAATTTAGCAGTATTAGGATAGCGATAATATTTAGCTGAACAAATATGTCCTTTCGGAAAATGGATTGTAAGCATTATTTTCATTATATGTATACCTGTACAGCTTCTGGTGTTGATTGATTAATACGAAAAATGCGCATAATACATCCTTAATGAAGAAAGCGCTTTCAAATACAATACAAGAACTCTTTCATAAAAAAATTTATGTGCATATAAAATTAAAAAACAAAAGCATCAAACGGAGTTTAAAGAGTAATAAATGGGTACCCGTAATAAATATTTATAAACACAGGACCGTGGTAAATCATGCACAAAATTCAAAGCCGTATGAGATTGAGCTCAATAAAGAGCGTGTTCCGTCATCAATGTTTTAACCCTTTCCTTCATACATTCGTCTTTCTACGCTTTTACAAACAGAGCGCAGACCTAGATCAGACGGCTCCTATTGGAGCCGTTTTATCAGGGTATGTCCTGTCTGCATATGAAATAAGATGTATCTAATTCTACAGATTCTGTCATGATAATAATGACCTTTGTTCGTAGTGTGATTATGCTTGAATATTCATAAAGTAAATGGGTAATTAATGAGGTTACAGTTTTATTATTTTGCAGTTTACTGGTAATTAATGAGTGATAGGGTTGCAGACAAAACAAAACAAGATCGACCATTCAAAACATATTGAAAAAAACACACATAACCACATTGTAACAATACGTTCATTGCTATGACATTTATTTCAACATACTGAATGGATTCCGGGTGAAACGTTTACCCTCCTTGCTATTCACATCAAAATACCTTCCTGTAAATAGTGAAGACCCAGATGAGACAGCTCCTGCAGGAGCTGTCTCATCAGGGTCTGCACTATTTACAAATTGATTGTGCAACCAGTGTACTCCACAGCAGTGATTGCACAGCGAAATACTTGTACACAGTGAAGATATATGTAATTATACAACAGGGCATGGGTTAAGAAGGAGAAATGTATTTAAAAATTCAGCAAGCGAAGGGTTAAGACCCATTATTCATCTGTGAGACTCATAATTATTGTCCTATAACCGTACAGTAGAACTCCTATAAAGTCACCACATATAAATACACAATGGCACTTTTCATCCTGGTCCCTCATAGGCTATTTTTAGACCCAACCTTTTGGATAAATATACTGAAAAGAAGCATTTGCTAGAAAAAAAAGAATTTGGGTTTTGTTTTAAATTGTGTACATGTATTTTAAAACCATTGTGATAAATAGAACATTTGCTCCTTTGGAGCAAATGTTCTATTTATCAAAAAGGTTTCACCAAAAGTGTCTTTTGCAGAGACGTCAAAAACGTCAATATGTGAGAATGTGTTAAAGACAGACGTACTGGTTACTTGTTAGTAAATTATACATATATGTATATTATCTCGTTATATAAGTAATCAAAATCAAAGTCTCATAACAGATCGAGTCAAATGACAAGTACCTGTAAAACCTCTCTATAACGACCATTAAATTGTGTTAATTAGTTGGTATTTTGGGCAGGTGGTTGCTTAAAGCAAGGTGAAGGTAAAACAGAACGCTCCTGTAGGAGCGTTCTGTTTTATTTACATCTTGCTTTAAGCACCCACCTGCCTTTAACACAAAATACTTGATGTAATTTAGTGGTTGTTATAGAGAGGTTTTACTGTGAGGTAATGCACCGGTGAGCTGCAGTGTGCTATCATATAATACAATTGCCAATTATGGTCTATATGTGGAGCGAAACATAGCTGTATCTCGACCAACTATTTTAACATGAATCGAAACTCAGTGCATTCTATCAAATGAAACTAGAAATGTTTTTCATACAAAAACTAATGTCTCCGCCATCTCCACCCTACCACGCAAAGACGAACTTTTCCATTTCCAAGCCCCATTACCCAGCAGAAAATTATCGAACCGGAACAGGAATAAAATACCTATACAGAACTAGGCATGATGGTGATCAGTCCTTTGAAGTTACAGGAAAATCAAACCAAAGGTTTTTGAGAAACCGTGCGGACAAAACGTTTGCCCTGCAATATGCAACCACCTGCTTTTTATAATATAATATAAGGTCGCTTAACCCCTTCCCTTATGTAAGCACATCTTGACGCATCTGCAAACAGAGTAGACCCAGCTCAGACGGCTCCTGTAAGAGCCGTCTGATCAGGATTTGTTCTGTTTGCTTATGGTGTAATATAGATCTGATTCTACAGCTTCTACCTGAATCAAAATGTCCTGTGTTCATATGCCATTTAAAAAAAAAATCTTATTAATATTCAAAACGTCATAATTTCCTACATGAATATTCATCAGGGTAAGGGTTAACCCTTTCCTCCATAAATACGCCTTTCTACGCCCCTGTAATAACCACTTCTTGAAACCATTGTGATAAATAGAGCATTTGCTCCTATAGGACAAATGCAGTATTTATCAGAACGGTTTCAAACTACAAAATTCTAAAATTTTACTTTTCTCTAGTAAATGCTCCTTTTGGGTAGATTAATTCAAAGAGGTTGGGTTTAAAATAGCTTATGGGGGAATGGGTTAAGACAGGCTATATAGTTACTCGGACACTCATTGGGTATTCAAGCTGTTTGACACTAGGTCAATAGTGTCTCAAAACATTGAACTTCAGTGAAAAGTTCAGCCGATCAGAGATCTAGCAGACTATTGATTAGTTAATGTGCAATATTCTATCAGTATTAACCATTACAGGGTCCATTCTGTATGAAATAATATAATTTGCAAGATTTTGTGTCAAAAACTAACGCAAATCCTGATCAAATTGCTGGGTCTACACTGTTTGTTAAAGCTATAAAAGACGTATCCTGCATTCGAATGGTCAAATTAGAATTTAATAGAAAATTGCTATTGACATTATTTATTATGTATTCTAATCAGCGACTCCCTATACGAATGTAATTCTATTATTCATGAGTACCTTGGAGATAAATGTTTAAAGGATTTGATGTAAAACTGTGCAATTGTTTAAACCAATTGTGTGAATGCAAGAACAGTGATTTCTCGATACCATGAGATTTCAGTAATAAAGAATTTATGTGTTTGTAGGCAGATGGCTGCTTAATATTAAGTAGGGTGAAAGTCATGCATAAAAAAGGCTCCTCAAGGAGCGTTCTGCGTGGTTTTCACTCTGCATTAAGCTGCCACCTGTCTTAACTATTTCCCTGTTCTGTATCTAGGCCACATTTCAATACCTACTGAATATTCATTAACAAAATAGTTATAACGAAACATGGAATGTGGAACATTGTAGTCATTTCAGAAAGTAAAGAAACACGTCTATCAAATTTTATTAGCAAACAGAGCAGACCCTGATCAGACGGCTCCTCTAGGAGCCGTCTGATCTGGGTCTTCTCTGTTTGCAAATGCGTGAAAACACGTTGATATGAGGGAAAGGGTTAAAGACCGACCGATAATGATACTTGTTTAAGTGTTCGAACTAATGCGGTTTCACTGTATATGTGTTTGTCATCCCGTCGGTTTGGATGCATTACATTGTGTTACATTGCGTTACATTTTGTTGTTACATTCACGTAGAGTGTTCTACCAGGTACTCAAGATGACTAATCGGAAAAATAAGACATGTAAAATTGCTATTTTACTTCTCCTAAATGTATTTGTTGAAATAAGAGCAGCTAGAGAATTTGTGATGTACCAAAATCGCTCTTTGGCGCGTGTGATTGCGAATCAACAAGTACCCTCTTTATTGGCATGTTGCGTGGTGTGTCAGAGTCACAGCGCGTGCGTGACTATAAATTTTTCACGTGCAAATGGATCATGTAAATTCAGCGACAGAAGTCCCGCCCACTACCCATCCATTTTTCCAAATTTGCTGGAAAGCAACGTTTTCACAATGGGTGAGTTATTATTTATTTATATTTATAAAAGCTGTTTTACGAGTTGTACACTTTGTATTTCGGACGATTCTTCGGATTTTTAGGGCTTCAGTTGTTATTAGTGTTAACATTTCTGCCAGGGATTAAGCCCGGGTCAGTCTGAAATTTCGTGCAAGCTTCTCGGGATCTTCGGGTATTATGATTACCCTTAGTCGAGAGTAACCAAAACGATGTATGGTAAAACGTATCTAAAGCGACGAATAAAAAGAACTGTTTGTATTACTTTCATTTTACATTACGCAACTACTTGTCTATAAAGGCTATTTAATGATCATTTTAGATGGAGTTAACTGCATGCGCAATATGGGTTAATCCATTTACATCCACGATTCGATTTATATAAAAGGTGCATTGAGATCTGATCCCAGTTTCACAAGTAACCACTTAGCTAAGCCCGTTTTTAGAGCATAACTTTTCATAAAATAGTGTTTAATTTGACAAAAAGGTAAGACATTCAATTATGAGACTAAATATTGTATTTGATAATAATTGACACTGATCTAAAGTGAAAAGAAAACTATTTAACATATGTAACGGCAATAACCCTTTCCTTCTTATAAACGCCTTTTCACGCATTGCAAACAGAGTAGACCCAGATCAGACGGCTCCTAAAGGAACTGTTTGATCAGAGTCTGCTCTATTTGCTAATTGAATTCGATAGACCTGTTTCTTTTTTTTAAATGGATACTTCCATATTTCATTATATTTATTTTGTCTATGAATGTTTGGTAGATATTGAAACTTTGGAACAATCATAGAACAGGGAAAGGGTTACCCATTCCCGCACATTGACGCCTTTTGACGATTCTGTCAATGCCACTTTGTGAAACCATTGTGAATAAATAGAGCATTTGCTCCTATAGGAGCAAACACTCTATTTATCACAATAGTTTCAAACTAAAAAAATCTAAAAGTTTCCTTTTCTCTAGTAAATGCTCTTTTTTGGTAGATTTATTCAAAGAGGTTGTATCTAAAATAGCCTATGACGTAATGGGTTTAGAATTAGACGTTCCCTGCAAGACAAGCAATAAGAAGAAAAGTTTGTTTAAAAATATAACATTGTCTTTCAAGTTATTTCACTTATCTTCACTAGATGCCAGTTTGATAGCTTTAACCCTTCGCTTGCTATTCGCGTCAATATACATACCTGTAAATAGTGAAGACCCAGATGAGACACCTCCTGCAGGAGCTGTCTCATCAGGATCTGCACTATTTACAAGTTGATTGTGCAGCCAGTGCACTCTACAGCAGGGATTGCACAGCGAAATACTGTACGCAATGAAGATATATGTAATTATACAACAGGACATGGGTAAAGAAGGAAAAATGTATTTTAAAAGTCAGCAAGAGAAGGGTTAAGTACGAAAGACCGGCGGTGACATTTACATTTCAAGATTTCACACAATGCAATTCATGATTTCACGATTTCACAATTTCACGATTTCATGATTTCACAATTTCACTTCAAAATTTCACGATTTCACGATTTCACTTCAAAATTTCACGATTTCACGATTTCACAATTTCACGATTTCACGATTTCACAATTTCACGATTTCACTTCAAAATTTCAAGATTTCACGATTTCACGATTTCACAATTTCATGATTTCACTTAAAAATTTCACGATTTCAAAAATTTCACGATTTCACAATTTCACGATTTCACAATTTCACGATTTCACGATTTCTCTTCAAAATTTCACAATTTCACAATTTCACGATTTCACAATTTCACAATTTCACGATTTCTCTTCAAAATTTCATAATTTCACAATTTCACGATTTCACAATTTCACGATTTCACAATTTCACGATTTCACGATTTCTCTTCAAAATTTCACGATTTCACAATTTCACGATTTCACAATTTCACGATTTCATGATTTCATGATTTCATGATTTCATGATTTCAATTTGTCCATGCTAAGTGTTATGACGTCATCAAAACGCGGGAAATCACAGCGTTGGAGTAAAAGCCACGAAGAAAGAAACGGCGGAAAACTATGACAATTTTCCTCTCCAGAACTGTAGGGCCGAGGACCTTCATATTTGGCATGTAGCATGTGCTCATGGCCCGCTATCAAGATTGTTTAACCCTTTCCTCCATGAATATTCATGTATGACAATTGCCAATTATGTGTTTATTATGTTAAATCGTTGTCTTATGTTTGTATGACACTGTATTGGAGGATACTTTAACTAATAATAAACTGTAAGAAATAATAACATCATGGATTTTAATTAAGATTAAATCCTATAGGAGTCGTCTGAGCCGGGTCTACCCTGTTTGCAAAGGAGTAGAAAGGTGTATTTATGGATTTCAAATCGCCATCCTGATTTCAAGGATTAGAGCCTCTCTGTTGCCTTAATTACGTCAGCGTGCCACGTGACTAAAATATTTTACACGAGGTTGAAATTGCGAAATCGAGAAATTGTGAAGTCGTGAAAGCTTGAAATTGTGAAATCGTGAACTTG
Organism: Azorinus chamasolen; assembly: GCA_963576725.1. NCBI lineage: Eukaryota > Metazoa > Mollusca > Bivalvia > Cardiida > Solecurtidae > Azorinus > Azorinus chamasolen. The sequence continues at coordinate 98,432,591 of OY755236.1, read as the reverse complement.
TGAAATTTTGAAGTGAAATCGTGAAAGCGTGAAATCGTGAACTCATGAAATTATGAAATTGTGAAATCGTGAAATCGTGAAATCATGAATTCTATTGTGTGAAATCTTGAAGTGAAAATGTCACCACCGGTCTTTCGTAGAAAGACCGGCGGTGACATTTCCACTTCAAGATTTCATGATTTCACGATTTCAAAATTTCACAATTTCACGATTTCACAATTTCACGATTTCACGATTTCATTTCAAAATTTCACAATTTCACGATTTTACGATTTCACAATTTCTCGATTTCACGACTTCACAATTTCTCGATTACGCAATTTCAACCTCGTGTAAAATCTTTTAGTCACGTGACACGCTTGACGTACAATAAGGCAACAGAGTGGCTCTCATCCTTGAAATCAGGATGGCGATTTGAGAACCATAAATACACCTTTCTACGCTTTTTCAAACAGAGTAGACCCAGCTCAGACGACTCCTATAGGATTTAATCTTAATTAAATTCATACTGTCATTTTTTCTTACAGTTTATTATTAGTTAAAGTATCCTCCAATACAGTGTCATACAAACATAAGACAATGATTTAACATCATAAAAACATGATTTGCAATTGTCATACATGAATATTCATGGAGGAAAGGGTTAAACAATCTTGATAGTGGACCATGAGCACATGCTACATGCCAAGTATTAAGGCCCTCGGGCCTACAGTTCTGGAGAGGAAGATTGTCATAGTTTTCCGCCGTTTCTTTTTCGTGGCTTTTACTCCAACGCTGTGACGTCATAACAATTAGAATGGGCAAATTGAAATCATGAAATTGCGAAATCGTGAAATCGTGAAATTGTGAAATAGTGAAATTGTGAAATTTTGAAGAGAATTCGTGAAATCGTGAAATTGTGAAATCGTAAAATTTTGAAATTTTGAAGAGAAATCGTGAAATCGTGAAATTGTGAAATTGTGAAATTGTGAAATCGTGAAATTGTGAAATCGTGAAATTGTGAAATTTTGAAGAGAAATCGTGAAATCATGAAATTGTGAAATCGTGAAATCGTGAAATTGTGAAATTTTTGAGTGAAATCGTGAAATCATGAAATTTTGAAGTGAAATCGTGAAATCGTGAACTTGTGAAATTATGAAATCGTGAAATTTTGAAGTCAATTGCAATGTGTGAAATCTTGAAATGTAAATGTCACCGCCGGTCTTTCGTAGTTAAGCCTGATAATTACTTGAGAATATTCGTGAAACTGGGTTTTTGAAATGTTTGATGAATCCATCGATGTTGGTTGTTTACTTGTATACCGGTATACACCTTCTTTAATGACGACCCATACGAGGTAATTTTGGAGTTTTGTGACAGGAGAAAGCACAATACAGTGTGAAAGTTAAGCAAAAAGCTCCTTTACATAGGAGCTTTATTCATTAATTTCGTCCTGCATTAAGACGCCACTTGCTGTTAAGACACCCACATTGTTTATTTATTAAATTCTCGCTTTGGAAGGGTTCTACTAGTCTATATGTACAATGTCGATACAAGATTGCTGCATTGGACTGATTTGAATTTCTGCCGAAGTATGTGTTCTCACAGCGGCGCAATAATTTGTGTGGTTTGTATTTCTATCGCATGGTACATTGAATTTTGCATTTGCTTGATTTGATTTTCTGTAAAACGATGGGTCGTATGTCTAGTTTATCGCCGAACATTAGCGTGTTTTGCATTTCTGTTGAATGGTGAGCTGAATGTGTATCTAATAGCTCTGTGTTTACATACATTGTTCGTTGGCTTTTTATACGCCCGAATGTAACCTCGGCCGTATTATGGTATGGCGCTTGTTCGTCTGTCCGTCCGTCCTTATGTCAGTCCGTCCGTTAGCCACGTCATTGTCCGCTCAATAACTTGACAACTATTGGGTGTGCTGTCTTCATACTTAGTAGGAAGGTTGGTCATAGCTTGTAGATGACCTCTATTAATTTTGAGGTCAGTCGATTAAAGGCCAAGGTCACATTGACCTTCAAATCAAACATTTTGTCCGCTCAATAACATGAGAAGTATAATGTGTGCTGTCTTCATATTTAGTAGGAAGGTTGGTCATGGCTAGTTGATGACCCCTATGGATGTTGAGGTCATTCAGTCAAAGGTCAAGGTTATGGTGACCTTCAACTCAAAAACCTTGTCCGCTCAATAGCTTGATAAGTATTAGGTGTGCTGTCTACATACTTAGTAGGAAGGTTGTCGTGGCTAGTAGATGACTCCTATTGATTTTGAGGTCAGTAGGTCAAAGGCCAATGTCATGGTGAAATTCAACTAAAAATGTTGTCTGCTCAATAACTTGATAAGAATTTAGTGAGTTGTCTTCATATTTTGTAGGAAGGTTTGTCATGGCTAGTAGATGACTCCTATTAATTGTGAGGTCAGTCGGTCAAAGGTCAAGGTCATGTGACCTTCAACTAAAAATATTGTCCGCTCAATAACTTCATACACATGTACGTATTAGGTGTGCCGTCTTCATACTTAGTAGGAAGGTTGGTCATGACTAGTAGATGACTCCTATTTATTTTAAGGTAAGTGGGGTCAAAGGTCGCGTTTGCTATAGGAGCCGTCTGATCAGGGTCTGCCCTGTTAGCAAATTTAATTTGAAATATATATTTGTATACCTTCCATATATTCTTGTATCTATTTAAATTTAAGTATTTAAATTTTGAATAAACGCAGAACAGAGAAAGGGGATGCGTGCGTGCTCACTTCATTTGTGCTTCTGGGATTACTATGGACTTCCCTGTGGCATCTCCTGTCTGTGTTCTGTTCCAATATATACACATACAGTAGAACCTGTCTTAAAAGTGACCATAAAAATATGTCTAATTATGGGTCTGTAGACCAGGTGGTAGCTTAATGCAGGTTAAGCGTAATGCTGAAAGCTCATCGAGGAGCTTTCTGCATTACTTTTGCCCTTCATTAAACAACCACCTCCTATTTTAAGATCTCTGCGTCCAATCAATTCAAAGTCGCTTAAGACAGGTTCTACTGTACTTAAATTAGTTTTAGCTCTTACTCTGATGTGAATTGATAATGTCTGCTCAAATCTGGATCTGGTGCTATTTTGACTACTTTCAATTTGATCAAGATTCTGAGAAACGATTAGCCGGATGTCAAATATAGAAAAACCTACCTATAACAGCCACTAAATTGTGTTAATTAGTTGGTAATTATGGCAGGTGGCTGCTTAAAGCAATGTGAAAGTAAAACAGAGCGCTCCTATAGGAGCGTTCTGTTTTGCTTTCACCTTGCTTTAAGCAGCCACTTGCCTTTAACACAAAATACTTGATGTAATTTAGTGGCCGTTATAGAGAGGTTTCTTCCCAGATTAGACACTGAGTTACTCGACGTTTCATCTGATTCCAAGCTGTTCAATGGATTAATGCAAATGCCAGTTATATTTTCATTTACTAAATAGGTGATGTTGCCACCGAATGCGAGAATGGATGGCAAAGGATGAATCAATCCTGCTACCTCGCCGTCTCACATTCAACTACTTTCGACGCTAGTGAGCAACACTGTAATGGTCTTGATGCAAATCTTTTATATATCGAGAGTTCCGAAGAGAACGACTTCACCACACAGTTATGGACCGACGGCGGGAAGCAATTTTGGATCGGCTTGACAGACGCCGTTCACAACTTTAACGTATGGACGAACAACCAGTCGGTCACGTTCTCTGCCTTCGATATTGGGGAACCAAATACCAGTGATGGAAGCGATATTCACTGTGTGGAAAACTACGGTAACGGAAAGTGGAATGACATACCTTGCAATTTTAATCGTTACAGTATCTGCAAGAAAGGTCTTTTCAGTGCATAAGATCAGGTCCTAATTTATTTATTGTTTACAAGTATATTGTCATGCATTACACACTGACAAACAACTTTAATATTTATCACATGTAGATGCAATCCTGGCAATGATATCTGAGCAAATGATACAATTTGAAGTTTCTTGTTCTGCAAAACCATCAACTCGTATTAAATTAACACGATATCCGATAAGGCACAGGGTCTACGGAATTTGAAATATTTTTCAAATTACGTTACGTTGCCGAAAGTTTTTAACGTGATTTGAAAAAACATTTCATTTCTCGTTACGATGTCCCTTTTCTTAACGGGATTTGAATTTTGTTTTCATTTCTCGTAGTTTTTTAGCTCCACTTTTTCAAAAAGTGGAGCTATTGTCATGACCCTCTCGTCGGCGTCGGCGTCGGCGTCGGCTTTGGTTAACCTTTTTGTCAAGGTCCATTTCTCAGAAGCCATCAAAGATATTTGGTTCATATTTGGTATATATGTTTACTGTCACAGGGGCAACCCATTTCACAAGGGTAGGTAAACCTAAAATTAATTTTGCCATAGTTATGCCTCTTTTTCGACTTAGAATTTTCATTGTTTGTTAAGTTTTATGTTAAGGTCCATGTCTCAGAAACTGTCCAAGATATTTGATTAAATGTGGTATGCATGTTAACTATTACAAGGGGGACCCATTACACAAGGGCAGGCAACCCTAAAATTAATTTTGCAATAGTTGTCTGCCCTTTCTGACTTAGACTTCCACTACACTATCCAGCACTAAAGAAAGTGGAGCGCGCTGTCTGCGGACATTTTACGCGTCTTCACATTATGACAACTCTTCATGCTATATATAGACAGACAGCGCGGAGCGTCAGCGAAGCCAGTCTATTTCATGAAGACGTATCATTGGCAGTCTTACAGATTTAACCCATTACCTCATAGGCTATTTTTAGATTCAACCTCTTTGAATAAATCTACCGAAAAAGAGCATTTATTATAGAAAAGGATTTTTTTTTTAAAATTTGTAGTTTGAAACCATTGTGATAAATAGAGCATTCGCTCCTATAGGAGCAAATGCTCTATTTATCACAATGGTTTGTTTCACAAAGTGACTTCTACAGAGTCGTCAAAAGTCGTCAATATGAGGGAAAGGGTAAAAACACTATTTCATTTTGGCGGCAATAATCCAGTCTTCATGAAAAAGGACAAAAAAAGAATAACCAACTCTGATAGGCCAACCCTACAGACGTTTCAAAACCTGCGGTTTAACGTACTGTTAACGCGACGTAAACCTGATAAACACAAACAAAACACAGTCTATGTACTAATTGGTTACTTAACCATTTCCCCTGTTCTATGTTTACTTCGGATTTCAATACCTCCTGAATATTCATGGACAAAATAGTTATATATGGAAGGTGCAACATAGTAGCCATTTTAGAAAGTAAAGAAACAAATATTTCAAATTCCGTAAGCAAACAGAGCAGACCCTGATCAGACGGCTCCTATATGAGCCGTCTGATCTGGGCCTACTCTGTTTGCAAATGCGTGAAAACACGTTCATATGAATGAAAGGGTTAATATAGGAGGTCAGAAATACAGAATGTTCCTATGTAAGCTCTCTGCATAACTTCCGGTCTGCATTTAGCGACCCCTACCGTAAACTTTACTCAATAAATACACCCTTGTCTGCCTTTGCAAACAGACTAGACTAAGACCAGATGGCTCATATAAGAGCCATCAGAAAAGGGTCAGCTATGTTTGCTTATGGAATAACATAGATATGATTCTTCAGTTTCTGCTCTGGCAAAGTTCTATATGTGAATAGGTAATTCTAAAACTTAATCTAATTACTTTTTATGATGTCATCATTTCTTTTATGAATATTCATAGAGTAAAGGGTTATGATTCAAATCTAGAGCTCCTAATGGTGACCGTTACAGAGAGGCTTTACTATGTTAGTGTACACTACAAACAGCAGAGTAGACCCAGACACTCGATGACCGGCATGGGTTTTCATTGTTTTCGGAGAAAGCAGACACACTAATGCTATTCTACCGAAAGTAGACCCACGAATAGAATTACTCCCTGACTTTGGCATAACTGATTATACAGTAAAACCCATCTAAACCGGACGTTAATTTTAGTATAGATATCGGTTTTGGAGACATATGGCAGCTTAATACAGAGTGAAAACAATACAGAAAGCTCCTCTAGGAGCTTACTGTATGACTTTCACCCTGAATTAAGCAGCCATCTGCCTAAAAGTATGTATTTTTTCTCTACTAGAATTCTGGTTTAGAGGGGTTGTACTGTATTAAGAAAGAGTCAATGTCATATTTAATTATTCTCACGCTAAGCTCGTCTTACCTGCCATCTGCAATCAACTTGTATCCAGGCGAGGCGTAAAGTAACCCGGCGTCTTATTAGGATCCAAGCTGTTTGACACTCGATCAGCCGCTTTCCAAAAACTAGATCGAATCAAGTGACCAAAATCAGACAGTGTTTTATTTAGGGTAAATATTAACTCATTCCCTCATATTGACTCCTTTGAGATCTCTGTTAAAGTCACGATTTGAAACAAATTATTGTGATAATTAGAGCATTTGCTCTTATGGAGCAAATGCTCTGTTTATCACAATGGTTTCGAAACTACGCAATACTAAAAGTTTGCTTTTCTCTAATAAATGCTCGTTTTCGGAAGATTCTTTTAAAGAGGTTGAGTCTAAAAATAGCCTATGAGGGAATAGGTTAAGAGGTCGCTTTAAAGTAAAGTCAAGGGGTCAATATCACATTTAATTCTCATGCTGAGTGCGTTCATGCTGGCATTTGAAAACACCTTGGATCCAGATGAAACGCCGAGTTACCCAGTGTTTCATCAGGATCCAAACTGTTTGACACGCGGTAAACAGCTTCTCGAAGAATTGAATGTAAGTGAAAAATTCAGTAAGTCAGAGATTGTGAATGTTTGCTGAGTATGATAAGGATCAGTGCTAACCTAGTAGAGTATGTCTCAAGCAGCCATCGAAAAGAGGTCTAATTATAAATCTTTAACCCATTCCCTCATAGTGATGCCTTCTGGCGTCTCTGTAAATGTCACTTTTTTAAACCATTGGATAAATAGAGAATTAAATTTTGCTCCATTGGAGAAAATGCTCTATTTATCCCAAAAGTTTAAAAAAAAACTACATAATTCTAAAATTTTCCTTTTCTCTAGTAAATGCTCCTTTTCGGTAGATTTATTCAAAGAGGTTGAATCTAAACATAGTCTATGATATAATGGGTTTAGGCAAGACATGGTGATAACTTAATGCAGATTAAATGTATTGCAGAAAGCTCCTATAGTAGCTTTCTGCATTGCGTTCGTCCTGCATTAAACAACCACCTGCTTTTTAAGACTTCTATGTTTAATAACTAAATGGCCGCTTCAGAAGGTTCTGTTGTAATTGTGTTTCAATACTTCTGAATCTGAAAACTCGTGTTTAACGGGTGGTCACTTAATGCAGGGCAAATGTAAAGCAGATAGCTCATAAGACCTGCATTAAGCTACCACCTGCCTTACAGACCAATAATTAGACCTGTTTCTATGGCCGCTTAAAGGCAGGGTTTACTGTACTCTACTCATATAATCCTGCAATGCATGACGCCTTTCAAGACATTTTACTATAATTTATTCATCCGTATTGATACAAAACTGATACAATTATCAAACATCATTCATGTGGATATATGCACATGCATTTGTCAATCTGGATTTGATTGCATTACATGTACATCTACTAGGTACTAAAATCTTAGAATGCATACTCGGAGAAATAAGGCATATGTTCTACTTCTCCTAAATGCATTGAAGGAAGTGAGAGTCGCTAAATTTTTGATCTACAAAAATCGCTCTATGACACATGCGATAGCAAGTGAACAAGTATCCTCTACACTGGTATGCTGGGCAGCGTGTCAGAGTCACGGCGTGTGTGTGACTGTAAATTTTGCACGTGTAACTGGATCCAGCAAACTCAGCGTCTGTCAGCCCCGCCCACTACACATCCATATTTCCAAGGTTGCTGGAAAGCAACGTCTTCACAATGGGTTGGGCCATGCTTATAAAGCTTTTAGTTGAGTCTGAGTTTCGTTCTCAAGCTTTTGATTGGTCAAATTTGAGTTCTCAAGCTTTTGATTGGTCAGATTTGAGCCAAAGGCTCAGATCTGACCAATCAAAAGCTTGAGAACGTTCTCAGACTCAACTAAAAGTTTTATAAGCATGGACTACACCATGCCTTCTTCTCTATTGAGTGAGAATGTCGAACTCTCAATCTCGATATCAGAGTCAATATTGGCCATATAGCACAGATCATGCCTCTGGGTTATAAAACGTGTTGCTTTTTTCAGACTCAGACTCAGAAGTTTTATAACCTTAGACCATGTTTTCCGTTTAGAGCAGACAAAGTCAGCTCTGTAAATGTTTTAAATATGTATAATTATGTGTGTCCGCACTTTATATGTGCTTCCGTAGTTATTGTGGACTTTGATTTCTTACCTATATCAAATAAACCACTGAGATAATACTTATTACTTATCTTTTATCCCACACTGAATTTATAATGGCTGCTCAAGTTTGTTTCTTGGACAAGTTTGACTACTTATCAAGATTTTGATAAAGTTTTGACTCAGTGTCAAACTGCTTGAACCCCGATGAGACACGGAGTTACTGGGTGTCTCATCTGGATCCAAGCTGTTTGAAAATGCGATTCAAAACGCAATTTGAGGGGAAAAGGTAAGTACAAATATCAGTTATATTTTTATTCACCAAACAGTGGATGTTGCCGCCGCATGCGAGAATGGATGGCAAAGGACGAACCAATCCTGCTACCTCGCCGTCCCACATGCAGCTAATTTCGACTGAAGCGAGCAATACTGTAATGGTCTTCATGCAAATATGTTGTATGTTGAGAGTTCCGACGAGAACGACTTCGCCACGCAGTTGTAGCCCGACGGTCACGAGGGTGTTTGGATCGGTTTGACAAACGCCGTACACAACTTTACCATGTGGACTAACAACCGGCCTGTCACATTCTCTGCCTTCGCTAATGGTGAACCAACTTATAGTGATGGATGAGCTGGTACTACATATTGGAAACTGGAATGACAACCCTGCGAGAGCATTCGCAAAAGTGTCTGCAAAAACAAGTCTATTCGGTTTATAAGATTCAGATTAAGCTTTTATTGACTTACATTTTTCAAGTATCGTGTCATGCATTACACAATTAACCCTTCTCTTGCTGAATTTTAAAATACATTTATATTCTTCTTTACCCATGGCCTGTTGTATAATTACATATATCTTCACTGTGCACACGTATTTCTCTGTGCAATCACTGCTGTGGAGTGTACTGGTTGCACAGTCAACTTGTAAATAGTGAAGACCCAGATGAGACAGCTCCTGCAGGAGCTGTCTCATCTGGGCCTTCACTATTTACAGGTAGGTATATTGACGTGACTAGCAAGCAAAGAGTTAAAAAGTTCAGGTTTTATCGCGTGATAATACTATCCGAGCAAACGATACAATAACATCAATAAATAATGATACATGTATAAACAATTGCGCACATGGAAACGAATGCACCTGGAACACTGTACGGTGGAAACTATTTTTCCTCACATATATTTCTTCACGAAATTATCTATTTACCTCATGAATATTCATGTAGGAATAGCTGGCATCATGTATGTTAATTATTTCAAGTTTTATAATGTTATTATAAACGAAAAAATATATTAACACAACAGAACTTTGGACTCAGATCTATATGTTTTCTGAAGCAAACGACAGACCCAGCTCAGTTGGCTCCTGAAGGAGCCGTCTGATCTAGGTCTACCCAAAATTGCATTGGTGCCAGTAATTGTCTCTATGAGGGAAGGGCGTCAACACTGGGTCATTAATTTCCCAAAAGCTAGTTCGAAACGGAAGTAGTAAAAATGCACAAAATCCAAATTTGACCTGACATGTATTCATGAAGCGGGCAAAAAGTCAGTCATTGTCCCTTTAATAAATGATTATATTCTCTATGTGATAATCGGTCCATTCAAGCTATCATTCTGTCACCATTCTATGAAATAGAATATATAATAGAAACCCTTTTTAGCAACCACTTAATAAATGGTAATAGCTTTAATCTATGTGGTACGTTTCATTTGATCCATAACAACTTCTGTAAAATTAATGCATGAGTTTTGCTTGAGACCTATAAGTTCATTATCAAGTATCTGGGTCAAAGGTTATAAATTTTCTGAGTCTGAGTCTGAGATCATTCTCAAGTATCTGATTGGTAAGATTCTGAGCAAGCTCAGAATCTGACCAATCAGATACTTGATAATGATCTCAGACTCAAGCAAAACACTTTATAACCTTGGAACCAGATTGTTTAGAGTTTGAGCAAAAGTCATAATCTGACCTATCAGATACATAAGAATGAACAATCTGATCAATCAGATACATTGGAATGAACTCAGACTCGGACACATAATGTTGGAGCCTGACTACAGTGAGATACCGCGTGATACTTCATAGCAAAACAAAGCAATAACAAAATAGCGCCATAACAAAAATATACAGTAAAACCTCTCTTAACCGGACGTTAAATTTGCTTAAGTAAGATTGAGATAAAAACTCACATCAAACTTAGTAGTGTTGCCCTTTTAATTAGTACTCATGAACAGACTCAATAAAACCGAGTCTGCAATTTTCTCTTTTTGCATTTCTACTTCTGCTTTCGAGGGATCACCCATTTTCAGAATGTATGTACTTCACAATAGCAGGTGTTACGTGCTTGTGTGGCGGCCGTAAAAAGTCGCCCCGTACTTCATTCTCAGTGTTGTTATATTTTCTGGTCCTTCGGGATCATTAGTTTTCATGTTATTAGTTTTGAAAATTGAATACTGCTTAAGCCGGTGCTAGGGGGCGTGAGTAGTGTTGCCCTTTTAGTTACTACTCATGAACAGACTCAATAAAACCGAGTCTGCAATTTTCTCTTTTTGCATTTCTGCTTCTGCTTTCGAGAGATCACCCATTTTCAGAATATTAATAATATAATATGTGAAGCGCACGATAAAAAGTGCAAAGAATGACCGCTTTGGTTTTCCTCTGATTGAAATTATCTGGACATCGCGATATGACGTGAATACTGTTAAAATGACGTAAACCCTTTGCTAACAAGCAGACAAACAAAAAATAGTCTTATTTAGAAAACGGTTGTTCAAACACAGGACGACAGTAACGCAGAATGTTCCTATATGACATTTCTGTATAACTTCCGGTCTGTAAGTAACGGCCAATTCCTTAAAATCCAAATTTATACTTGTTTTAGGAGGTCGTTATAGATAAGTTTCGCTCTGTTAGTGTACAATCAGCAGTGTAGACCCAGACACCCGTAGCCCACGTGGGTTTGTACTCTGTTCTTTCAAAGGAGACCATATGCAGTAAAACCTCTCTTAACCGGACGTTAAATTTAGTATAAATATCGGTCTTGGAGACAGATGACAGCTTAATGCAGGGATGAGGTCATGCAGAAAGCTCCTTGACGAGCTTTCTGCATGACTTTCACCCCGCATTAAGCAGAATATATTAATTCTTCTCAACTAGAATTCCGGTTAAGAGAGGTTTTACTGTAATGCTATTCTAATGAGTGTAGATCCAGTGTTCAGGTCGGAGACGTGGGAAGTCTACGTTCTAGCCAATAAATAACCGCGTGTATTTGTAATGGAACGTCTATTTGCCTCTGCCATTAATGAAAATATTTGGAAAGAGTCAATGTCATATTTACCTCTTCTCATGAAACGTGTTGGATCCTGATGGGACGTCGAGTAACTCGGCATGTCATCATGGTCCAAGCTGTTTGACACTCGGCCAGCATGCAAGTTGGTTGACACTCGGTCAATATCCAAGCTGTTTGACACTCGGTCAACATCCAAGCTATTTGACACTCGGTCAAGCGTTTCCAAAACTTAGATCGAATCGGAAGTGAGCAAATCATATTTTGAGCATTGTATCATTTAGGGCAATGTTCAACCCTTTCCTTCATATAAACGCCATTTTCACGCATTTGCAAACAGAGTGGACTCAGATCAGATCCTCCATTAGGATCCGTTTGGCCAGGGTTTGCTCTGTTTGCTTTTGGTACAATACAGATCTGATTCTGCAGTTTCTGTCTGACCCAAATCATCCCGTGTGTATATACTTTCATAAAAAGCTGCTTATAAATACTCATGATGATATGATTCTTTTCATGAATATCGAACAGCGAAAGGGTTAAGTGGTCACTTTGGAGTCAAAGAGTCAAGTTCATATGTATTTTCCACATGCTAACCGCGTCCATAATGAAATAAGCAAACGGCTGTGATCCAGAAACCCGACGTTTCGTCAGGGTCCAAGGTGTTTGACACTATGTCAATAGTTTTTTAAAAGCATTGAAATTCAGTGATAATTTCAACAGTTTGAGCAGGCATTATTTTAATCAGCAGAAGTATCAGTGTACATACTGGTGTTTCAATACGTCTGAAACTGATAACACATAACACAATTGATAACATATACATCTACCCTTTCAATACTGAATATTCAATGTGGCATGATCTAGCAGTGTTTAACAACAGTATCCCTTCAGTATATATTAATCTACTTTGCTAGGGGATTTTGAATAACAAACAACGCAATCCTGATCAGCGGGTTTATCTAGTTATCCTCTGATCTGGGTCTACACTGTATGCAAACGTTATTACACCCATTTCAGGCATTTAAAGGGTTAGGTAAATATTTCATTGAGAATGATATTTTACATTATTTAGTACATATTTTGTAGAAGACTTTTCAAACATTTTTCTATCATTTATTCAAAAGTACAGTGATACCCCGCTAATGCGACCACTTAATAAACAGCCACTGAAGTCGTCTAAAGCAGGTGGTTGCTTAATGCAGGACGAAAGTTATGCAGAAAGCTCCTATAGGAGCTTTCTGCATAACTTTCGTCCTGCATTAAGCTACCTCCTGCCTCTGCCACCCAGAATTATGCCCCTTTTTGGTGGTCGCATTAGCGGGGTTTTGCTGTATTGATAACAAACTCACGCATTTTAAAAAAATTTTTAAAGCGAATATAGTTATTCAGATGCATTTGTCAGTCCGAAGGTTTGGTTGCATTCAGTGTATGGTTACATCTACCAACCAGGTACTAAAGAGATATTGTAGCTCAGAATGCATACTAGGAGACATACGACAAGTATCATTACTATTCTACTTTTCCTAAATGTATTTGAGGATATAAGAGCCGCTAGAAAATTTATGATGTACCAAGATCGCTCCATAGCACGAGTGATAGCAAGTCAACAAGTACCCTCTATATTGGGGTGTTGCGTAGCGTGTCAGAGTCACAGTGCATGTGTGACTGTAAGTTTTGCACATGCAAATGGATCATGCAAATTCAGCGACAGAAGCCCCGCCCACTACCCATCCGTTTTTCCAAGATTGCCGAAAAGCAACGTCTTCACAATGGGTGAGTTATGATTTATTTTTATAACAATATTTTTGCATCCAGTTAAACAAGGTTTACACTTTATATAACGGACGATTCTTTCGAATAGCTTTTCGGTCCATTTTTCTGTTGGAAGAATTCCGAAACGCTCATGCGAAATACAACGTCAAACCCTACAAGTCTGTTTCGGAATTTTTAGGTTTCAGCTGTTATTAGTGTTAATATTATCAGACAAGGATGATGTCCAGGTCAATACGAATACATCCGATATTGATTGTTAGTAAAATTAAACCTGATATTTCGTACGAGCTTCTCGGGATCTACGGGCAATGTGATTACCCTACGCCAAGAGCAATCCGAAATGATATACAATGCGTTGTAAAACCAGGTTTTCGATAAATACTCTAATATTAAAACTCCTTATAGGTATGACTGTGTACAGTAAAACCCCTCGAATTCGACCACCAAAAATGGGCATAATTCTTGGTGGCAGAGACAGGTGGTAGCTTAATGCAGGACGAAAGTTATGCAGAAAGCTCCTATAGCAGCTTTCTGCATAACGTTCGTCCTGCATTAAGCAACCACCAGCTTTTAACGACGACAGTGGCTGTTTATTAAGTGGTCGTATTAACGGGGTTTTACTTATTTTTTATATGACCAAACCTCGAGCATGTCTACAACCACAACGATAGACCGCGATTCTCTTTTTACCGTCCCCATTGAAAACTCCTCGAGATACATTGTAAACTATCCCAGAATATGCCGACATCCAATTCCAACACTATAGACAGGTCTGATGAGTTCTCAACTTTGGCAGAAACTGTAGAATAAGATTTTTATAATTTCACAAGCAAACAGTGCATACCCTGATCAGAGGACTCCTCCAGGAGCCATCTGAGCTGGGTCTACTCTGTTTGCTAAAGCGTGAAAAAGGCGTTTATATGAAGGAAAGAGCTAAAGTTTGAACATCGTTCAGAGTCCTTCATGAGGAACACAGTCGAAATTCTACAATTTTATTTTTATCAAATATATATAATTGAAAACGAAATAATAGATGGTTACTATTTCGAATTACATAAAAAGCAATTATCGTCAAAAACTGCATTTCCTGGTAGCAGTACATAATGATACGTCAGATAAATGTTTCGATTTCTTTTTTTATCAAAAGCGTCGACCTTCGAGGAAACAGGGCTGAAATGAATCAGATAAGAAATAGCCCTGATTATTCACGTCAGAAATAATGTATGAATGAATATTTGAATATTATTGCTAATATTTATGTCATATGAACAAGAAATTATTGGTAAGAGCAGAAACTGTAGAGATCGAGGGTCCATGCTTATAAAGCTTTTAGTTGAGTCTGAGTTTCGTTCTCAAGCTTTTGATTGGTCAGATTTGAGTTCTCAAGCTTTTGATTGGTCAGATTTAAGCCAAAGGCTCAAATCTGACCAATCAAAAGCTTGAGAACGTTCTCAGACTCAACTAAAAGTTTTATAAGCATGGACCCAGGTCTATATTGCAGTAAAGTTTCGCTAATGTGGCCACGTAATGGATTAGCATTGAAATCTGTAAACGCAAATGGGTGCTTAACGCTGAGCAAAAGTAATACAAAAATCCTATTTTTCTGCATAACCTTTGTCGTGCATTTAGCTAACACCTGCCATAACCATTTACCCCATAAATACGCTTTTCAACGCCTTTGCAAAAAGAGTAGCCCAAGATCAGACGGCGCCTATAGGAGCCGTCTGATCAGATTCCATTATGCTTAAGGAATTATAAAGATCAGATTCTTGAGCTTCTGCCATGGTCAGAAGTCGGAATTCTAGTAGAGAAGCATTTAGATATTTTTAGGCAGGCGGCTGCTAAATGCAGGGTGAAAGTCGAGCAAAAAGCTCCTAGAGGATTTTCTGCATATATTTCACCCTGCATTAGCCTGCCACCTGTCTCCAAGACCGATACTTATACTAAATTGAACGTCCGATTTAGGGGTTTTTACCGTAAATGTGCTCGCGCAATTCATTTAAGCTCTTAAGCATCTCCTGTCTGTTTTCTGATCTATGTTACCTAAAGCACGGAGGTAATACGTACTGCGTACTTATCAATTTTAACTCTTATCCCATCCCGCTGCGAATTCATAATGTCTGCTCAAATTTGTATCTGGTGCTATTATGAAAACTTCCGACTTGATCAAGATTTGAGAAGCGATTGAGTGTCAAACAGCGTATATACTGATTAGACACTGAACTATTTGGCATATCATCTGGATTCAAACTGTAACTCTTTACGCCATAAATACGCATTTCTGCACATTTGCAAAACAGAGTTGACCAGTTCAGACGGCTCCTTTAGGAGCCGTCTGATCAGGGTCTCCTCTGTTTGCTTAAAATATAATGTAGATAGGATTCTATTGTTTCTGCCAAGGCCAACTTTTTATCTGTGTTCATTTGCTACTACAATAATTAATTTAATAACTATTCACGGTGTCATTATTTCGTACATGGATATTCACTGAGAAAAAGTTTAAAGATGTTAACAAATTCACGATTGGTGACATTAAAGGGTTAATACGAATGTCAGTTATATTTTATTCACCAATAATGTAGTTGTATTTTTATATATCAAACAGTTGATGTTGCCTCCACATGCGAGAATGGATGGCAAAGGATGAATCAATCCTGCTACCTCGCTGTCTCTCATTCAACTACTTTCGACGCTAGCGAGCAACACTGTAACGGTTTTGGTGCAAATCTTTTATATATTGAGAATTCCGAAGAGAACGACTTTGCTCCACAGTTGTGGCCTGACGGCCATACCTACTTTTGGATCGGTTTGACAACCGCCGTACGCATGTTTGACGTGTGGACGAACAACCAGTCTGCCACGTTTACTGCCTTCAATATTGGTGAACCAAATTTCATCGATGGGAATACTGTTAGGTATTGTGTGGAAAGCTACGGAAAGTGGAATGACGTACCTTGCAGCAGCACCCGCTACAGTATTTGCAAGAAAGGTCTTTTCAATGCATAAGATTCAGATTCAGATTTTATTGACATATATTGTACATGTATGCATTATACAAAGACAAACACATTGTTATTTCTTGACAATACAGTAAAACCTCTCTTAACCGGCAGTTAAATTTAGTATAAATATCGGTCTTGGAGACAGGTGGCAGCTTAATGCAGGGTGAAAGTCGTGCAGAAAGCTCCTAGAGGAGCTTTCTGCATGACTTTCACCCTGCATTAAGCAGCCACTTGCCTAAAAGTATCTAAATTATTATCTACTAGAATTCCGGTTAAGAGAGGTTATACTGTACTATCCGAGCAAATGATACAATAACCATGTTCTCTACTGGGATATCAATTATAAGATTATAGACTCTTTGCACGCTAGGGGCAAAATCATGATTACCTATGCTAAACGTTTCGATCTAGATATGGCGCCCTATACTGCAACATCTCATCAGTGTCCATATTGTTTGACACTCTGACCAGATCTCCACGAAGAAATGAGAGAGAAATTTACCTTATTTTAAGAATTGAAGCAGACGACAATTGTGGCAGACAAAACATAATACTTAGCATATATAATAATATGGACAGTTACATACAGAGACTTGAGTGTAGTAAAACACTGTACAGTGGAATATTTTGCTATTAAGCCATTACCCCATAGACTATTTTAGATACAACCTCTTTGAAATAATCTACGGAAAAGGAGCAATAATAAGAGAAAAGCAAAATTTTAGAATTTTGTAGTTTGAAACCATTGTGATAAATAAAGCATTTGCTTCTATAGGAGCAAATGTTCTCTTTATCACAATGGTTTCACAAAGTGGCTTTTACAGAGTCGTCAAAAGTCGTCAATATGAGATAAAGGGTTAATATGTTTTCTTCATGAAATAAAAAAAAATGACCATTTATTTCATTACTATTCATGAACGAAAACATGACAGCATGCATGCTAATTAACTAATTTTTATGATAGCATAATGAAAGAAATATTATTCTACCACAATAGAATCTATGGAATAAAATCTATAAGTTTTCTATTGCAAACAACAGGCCCAGATCAGATGGCTCTGACCGTAGCCATCTTGGTCCATGCTGATAAAGCTTTTAGTTGAGTCTGAGTTTTGTTCTCAAGCTTTTGATTGGTCAGATTTGAGCCAAAGGCTCAAATCTGACCAATCAAAAGCTTGAGAACGTACTCAGAATCAACTAAAAGTTTTATAAGCATGGACCTGATCTTGATCTACTCTGTGTGTACAGGTGCCAACAATCGTCCATATGAGAGAAAATGGTTGAGCCTTTGCCCGACATAGTCACATTATTACGAACTCTTTGCACTTCCCTCTCTATGTGCCTATGAAATAATGTAGATCTGATTATAAAGTTCCTAACACCCTTTATGTAATCGTCATTATAAAAATCACTTTACATGAATACTCAATAGCTTACATGTTAAGATATATTCAAGAAGGATTTCCATGGCAATGCGATCTTTTTCAAGTTAATACAAGCAGACAGTAGTGTTAATGTAATAATACTGCATGTATATAAACAATGATGCAAGCTTTCTATTTTTAAATACTGTAAAACCATACACTACATTAACCCTTTCCGCCATAGGCTATTTTAAGACCTAACCTTTTTGAATGAATATACCCCAAAAGGAGAATTTACTAGAGAATTATTTTTTTTTTAGAATTTTGCAGTTGAAACCATTGTGATAAATAGAGCATTTGCTCCTATATGCTTTATTTATCACAGTGGTTTCAAGAAGTGGTTATTACAGAGGCGTAGAAAGGCGTATTAATGGAGGAAAGGGTTACACAGCCACCTTTCCTAAGGCTCAATACTGAATCTTATATGAGTATTCGTATATCGAGATTTTACTGTATTTTGTTGTTCGTATAATCGAGCTTTTACTGTATTTTGATGTTCGAATAATCAAGATTTGACTGTATGTTGTATTAACTGGTGTTCAACTAACCTCGAATATTGTCACTAAACTTAATTTGTGGCGCAGGATTCTTTTGGATACCTCTTTAGGAAACACATTCGCTTAAGTAACATTGAGACAAAAACTCACATCAAACATATAATATTGAAGCGCACGATATAAACTCTCGGATACGAAATTTGTCTTGTGCTAAGTATAACCTCTTGGATCTTCCTCTAGCTGTAATTATCTGGACGTCGCCATATGACTGAAATAATTACCAGTTAAACGACGTAAAACCCGATACCAGTAAACAGACAAACAAGGTATAGTCTATCTAGAAATTGATCATTTAAAAACAGAACGACAGTGACGCAGAATGTTCCTATATGAGATTTCTGTAAAACATCCGGTCTGCAAGTAACGAATTCCTTAAGATTCAAATGAATTATGGAGAGATTTCGAGAGATATATTATTGTACAAAGAGTAGTGTATACCAAGGTACTCGACGACCGACATGGGTTTCCACTATTTTCTTCGAAAGGAGACACAATAATGCTACTCTAATAAATGTAGATCCACTGTTCATACACCAGGTCTGTGACTTAACCACTAATCTAGATTTACATTGTTTGCGACGCAATTATGCCGCTTGGACATAGCACTTATTCCATATGTTCAAACCAAATTCAAAAAATGTACCAAATCTTAGCCCATGAATAACTGTGTATAATTGTGACGGAACGTCTACTCGTCTTTGCTATAAATGAATATACAGTAAAACCCCGCTAATGCGACCACCTAAAAGAGGTATAATTATGGGTGCTAGATGCAGGTGGTAGCTTAATGCAGGACAAAAGTAATGCAGAAAGCCCCTAGAGGAGCTTTCTGCATTACTTTTGTCCTGCATTAAGCAACCATCTGCTTATAAAGGCAGCTAGGGTTATTCTTTAAGTGGTCGCATTAGAGGGGTTCTACTGTATTTGTTAAAAATCAAAGCCATATTGAACTCTTCTCATGTAACGGGTTGGGTCCAAATGAGAGCTCGAGCAATTCGAAGTATAGTCATGGTCAAAGTTGTTTTACACTCGATCTACACCCAAGCTGTTTGACACTCGATCTACATCCAAGCTGTTTGACACACTCGATCTACATCCAAGCTGTTTGACACACTCGATCTACATCCAAGCTGTTTGACACACTCGATCTACATCCAAGCTGTTTGACACACTCGATCTACATCCAAGCTGTTTGACACTCGATCTACATCCAAGCGTTTCCAAAACCTATATCGAACCGGAAGTGATCGAAAATGTTTCAACTCATATTTTGAGCAGGCGATAAGAGTCAAATCTTCCCTTCATATAAACGCCTTTTCACGCATTTGCAAACGCAATAGACCTAGGCAAACCGTCTGGTAAGGGTCTGCTTTGTTTGTCTGGTCAGGGTCTGCTTTGTTTATGGTATAATACTGATCTGATTATACAGTTTCTGCCTGAGCCTAAGCATGCCGTGTGTATATGCCATCATTTAAATGTGCTTATAAATACTCATGTTGTTGATTCCTTTCGTCGATATTTAACAGGGAAAGGGTTAAGTGCTTGCTTTGGAGTCAAAGAGTCAATTTCATATGTAAATGTCCATATACTAAGCGCGTCTATAATTGCATTAGCAAACAGCTTGGATCCACAAACCGGACAACACGTTTGATCAGAATCGAAGTTATTTGATGCTATATCAATTGTTTCTCAAAGAATCGAGACTGAGTTAACATCATTTTGATCCAGCAGGAGCAGGATCAGTGCTCATTATACTGGTGTTTCTCCAGCAGGATAGGACCAGTGCTCACTATACTGGTGTTTCTCCAGCAGGTGCAGGATCAAGGCTCATTATACTGGTGTTTCTCCAGCAGGAGCAGGATCAGTACTCATCATACTGGTGTTTTTCTAGCAGGTGCAGTACCAGAGCTCTTATACTGGTGTTTCTCCAGCAGGAGCAGGATCAGTGCTCACTTTACTGGTGTTCCCCAGCAGGCTCAGGACCAGTGCTCACTTTACTGGTGTTTCTCCAGCAGGATCAGGATCAGTGCTCATTATACTGGTGTTTCTCCAGCAGGAGAATGATCAGTACTCATTATACTGGTGTTTCTCCAGCAGGAGCAGGACCAGTGCTCACTATACTGGTGTTTCTCCAGCAGGTGCAGGATCAGTGCTCATTATACTGGTGTTTCTCCAGCAGGAGCAGGATAAGTACTCATCATACTGGTGTTTTTCTAGCAGGTGCAGGACCAGAGCTCTTATACTGGTGTTTCTCCAGCAGGAGCAGGACCAGTGCTCACTTTAATGGTGTTCCCAAGCAGGCTCAGGACCAGTGCTCATTATACTGGTGTTTCTCCAGCAGGAGCAGGATCAGTGCTCACTATACTGATGTTTCTCCAGCAGGTGCAGGATCAGTGCTCACTATACTGGTGTTTCTCCAGCAGGAGCAGGATCAGTGCTCACTTTACTGGTGTTTCTCCAGCAGGAGCAGGACCAGTGCTCACTTTACTGGTGTTTCTCCAGCAGGTGCAGAACCAGTGCTCATTATACTGGTGTTTCTCCAGCAGAAGAAGGATCAGTGCTCACTTTACTGGTGTTTCTACAGCAGGAGTAGACTTCAGTGCTCGCTACATTGGTGTTTCTTCAGCAGGAACAGGATCAGTGCTCACTACACTGGTGTTTCAATACTTCTGAAACTGTGACCTCGTAGGTTTACCCTTTCAATACTGAATATTTAATTTGGAATAGCCATTCAGTTTGAGTTATAGTACTTTGTCACACCCGTTTCATGCATTCAAAGGGTGACATTAGCCTTTTATTGAGAATGATATTATATATTATTTAGTTCACATGTTTTCGAGAACAAAGACGCTTCATATATTTATGTAATGCATGAAGACATTTGAAGACTTCCAGACAGCTTGTTATCATTTATTCAAAGGTATTGATACAGAATTACACATTTTTGTTTAAAAAACAATTAAGCAAATATATTCAGACGCATGCCATTCCGGAGATATGATTTCATTGCATTGTGTTGTTACATCTGTCAACTGAATACTATAGCGATATATTAGCTCAGAATGCATACTAGGAGAAATAAGACATGTATGTTCACTATTCTTCTTCTCCTAAATGCATTTGAGGAAGTAAGAGCCTCTAGAATATTTGCGATGTACCAAGATCGCTCTATGACACGTATGATAGCAAGCCAACAAGTACCCTCTATACTGGGGTGCTGCGCAGCATGTCAGAGTCACAGCGCGTGTGTGACTGTAAGTTTTGCACGTGCAAATGGATCATGCAAACTCAGCGACAGAAGTCCCGCCCACTACCCATCCGAGTTTCCAAGATTGCTGAAAAGCAACGTCTTCACAATGGGTGAGTTATGATTTATTTTTTTAGATAAAAGATTTTTATTCCATGCAATTAAGCGGGGTTTACACTTTATAGTTCGATGTGGGGTTTTGGTTGTTATTAGTTTTGATATATCAGTCAGGGATGAAGCACTTGGACCCATATTCATAAAACTCCTTAGGAATATTTAACCTACAGACAATTAAGGAGAATTTTTTTGTCTAAATTTATAGCAAAACTATCGAGTACATTTTTATTCAATGACTTCTAGAATATTTGGTTGATTATTTATTCTATTTAAAACGTTATTTCTCTTAAATATCTTTACTTGTATAAATTTGATAAAATTAAGGAATATTCATGAAACTAAGGCATTTCCTCAAGTTTCTCCTTAGGAGAATATGAGTCAATACGAATACCTGCGATACTGAAGGTTAGCCAAATTTAACATGCAGTTTCGTGCGAGTTTCTCTGGATCTTCGGGCACTGTTATTACCCTAAGCCAAGAGCCATCTGAAATGATATACGGTAAAACCCTCGAACTCGACGAATGAAAAGAGTTTCGGACATTTATTTACTGATCGCATTAATCGTGTTTAATAAGAACTGAAAATGATCTAAAATGAAAAACAAATCATTTTGGGTTTAATTAGCTGCTTCATGCAAAAATAACACACATAACCAAAGCGTCGTTTTTAATATACAACACACTGTCTCCGGGGGTTATGTTTACTTATAAAGTATTTTACTAATATTCTCTATACACAAGTGAAATACCTGTTACATCGAAGATTTATGTATGTCCGAATGGACGTTGACCAATGGATAAATCCGGCATGAATAAATGAACATGTCAGTTTGTAGTTTCTGTATTGTAGTTATCATATACATGTATAACATTCGCAAATTATATACCATGTAAATGTCTAGTCTGGTAATCAAAACCGAATGTGGTCAGAATAATTTGCAGAAGTATTATAATTACATTAGTGTTGTATTTCTGAACACACTGAAATAGTGGCGAACGCCGTCCAAGAAATTAAAACTACATTTTTCCGGCCGATGTCAATGCATTTCATATTTTTATATATTATTTACAACAAACATATTACAAATTCTTAACAAAATAAGATCTTTATAAAATTCTTTATGAGAATTATAAGTGACTGTTCCCTACCACAGAATATTACTAATACACTGTTTATACAATATAATATATGTATGAATGGAAAAGTAGTAAAGTCAAGCAGGCAAAGCCACATGCAAGACGCAACCACCACCAGAACACCGATAGACAGCATGACACACGTACACACACACAACCACACAACCACACAACCAAACGCACACACACACACACACACACGTAAAACCACGTGCTTGCTGCTATTCTATTATTAAAGACTGTCATAAATGGAATGATGAATGGGAGATAATCGCTACTGTCAAGACGGTTGTTGTTATGCTCCAATATAAAGTTAAATTGTGTGGAACCTGAGCAAATTGTTTCAGTGAAGTATAGACTATTGTGTGTTGGAAATATTTTTCAACCAATTTGGACTTTTACTTGGACTATAGATATTGCTACAATCGAAAGGTATGTCGGATTCTGAAACTCAAAGTACATTACCAGAAGGACTAAATGCCAAATATGGCGGCGCTCCGATTGTTTTTCTTCAAGAGAAGTGTTTATTTGGAGAACGGAGGCCTGATCAAAAAGAGTGGTTGAAACATTCTGAATTATATGGAGCATTATCGAAAGTAATAGACTCATCACATCTTACAGGGTTGCAGAGAGTCAACGGGTTATGGCGGATTTACATTGATAACATAGAAGACAAAGTCGCCTTACTTAAAGAGGGGGTGAACTTGAGGGGTAAACAGATAGCCATGTTAAGCACTAATCCTAACCGCCTTGACGGCGAGGGTACAATCAAGGTCAAGGTCAAGAACATTCCTTTATCCGTTGACGATGGTGTACTTTCTAGAACTCTGATATTAAAGGGTCTTGAAGTTATTTCTCACAGTAGAGTGAAACTGCGTATTGATGGACGCCTCACAAATTGCGAAACAGGAGACCGGGTCTTTATAGTGAAAGCAACCACCCTTAAGGAGCCCCTGTCCCGTTTCATGTCCTTCGGGAAGTACACGGGGCGTGTCATTCACGACGGACAAGATGCAAACAAAGGTTCAAATCCCGTTACCTGCAAAAAGTGCCTGGAGCAAGGGCACACTTTCCACGAATGTCCGAACGAGTGGACGTGTATTGACTGTCGCCAACCAGGCCACAAACGGGGTCAATGTGTAGTGCCGGAGACTACCGACACCGATGCATCGACCCAGAACATCGTGCAGACATCAGTGGATGAGCAACCCGAGTCGCACGTGATCAACGAGCCGACACAGTCGACCGATGACCGTGAGACAGGTAAACGTAGCCGCCGCAACAAGAAAATTGGCAAGGTGGTCAAAGGTCAGCCAGCGATAGACGCCTTCTGCAAGACAAGTACTCCGGGCAAAGGCAAGTCATCTGGCAAAGTGGCACGTTCACCACCGACTCCGTCAGAAACACTGAACGACCAGAGCAAGAAGACGCGTATTGCAGAAGAAGCAACCGCAAGTGATGCTGACACTGATTCGTCCGGCGAAGCTTAAGTTAAGTACACTGCCAAACGCACGATTTCGAACATCCTTGCTTTAATTTACGGAATATGAGACTGAATAGCGATCTAAATATTTTCACACAGAACTCCTCATGTCTATGCGGTAGACATATATTATGTAAGTATACTTACAACGATTGTGTTCTAGCTAGAGAGACATTATCGTACATAATTTGAACTGTAACAACTTTTGTCAATGGTGGATCTCACGGTTGGGTCTGCAGAGTAGGTCTAATCGGATTTGCTTACCCAACTCTTTCGGCTCAATAGGTCGAACGACATGGTTATCCAGGGTTTATTACCCATAGGTATAGTTAAGCCTTCCTTATGTTTCTGACGCACTGTTTTGTCTTAATACAGTGGATCGATTGTTTTAAACACATGGTATCAACTATGTACACTCAGGCAAACGGCTCTTGCGAGAGCCGAATGCCAGAGTCTACATCGTGCATTTCACGCTTTAAGTTTTTTTGTGTGTATGGTAATCGTGAAAAGTGTGGGTTGCCGGATAAAGCGACTCCTTTAGAGCCGTACTATCCGAGGATGCACTGTATACATACATGTACTGCTAGTCTTTAGTTGTACACACCACGTGGTCTTGTCATATATGTATATCGGTTTGATAGATACGCATACGCGGATCAAACCAGTATGGCCTAGAGGTTTTGTCGCCTGTTCTATGTTTTTCCATGTACATATCGCTACTAAATGATACGTTCAGCTCATATTAATATTACAGTAACTGTACTGCCGCTGACATTGCATCCTGTACAATACTGCCTTCAGTGCCTTGAGTCTTTCAGTGTTTGTGCATACGCGGATCTAGCGACCCGATATAGCGGGCCAACTCCAAGACTGCCTCGCGGTATGTTTTTAGATTCTAAAGATATATCTGTATACTCGAGTTAAGCGACCTCCATGGGGGTCACGCAACCCGGATCTGCAGTGTTGTAAATCGTTATCACACTGAATTATGCGGTAGATATGTACCTCATTGTACAATTGTTCGTAAGTGTTCATGTGGTGCGTTTTGACGAACAATATGTGCCACTGGCCCTATGAGGTAATGGCTGAGGCAGATGCCCTAACTGGGCGACTCTCGACGAGATCGCCCATCTACGGTATTTTTGCGCCCGTTCTTTGTTTCAGTCGTACAAGAAAATTGCACGGAGCATAATTTATATGAATGTAAAATTGTATCTGTATATTTTATTGCACAATCAATTCTGTATATTGTCAGCCATAAGTAACTGCGTGACTTTTTCGCACATGCACCTTGTATCCGTTTCTAATTGTTAAATTTTCGCTGATATAAATGACACATTTTAATAAGACTGTGCATATATTATCCCTAAATGCACAAGGTTTAAGAGATAAAATGAAACGCACAAGACTAATTGTATGGCTGAATCAACAAAAGACTGATATTGCTTTTCTGCAAGAAACTCACTTTTCTACGGACATGATCACGATTTTAAATAATGAATTTAAAGATTGGAAACTTTATCACTCATTCGGAGACAAAAATAGTAAGGGATGTTCTATTTGCATAAATAAAAATCTGGATTGTAATGTTATTGACATACATAGTAGTGATGATGGAAGATATATACTTACCAATGTCGATACAGCAAATAATACGTACTCCTTTTTAAATATATATAGTCCAAACAATAGGAACACTAGAAACACATTTTTTAACAAGGTATCGTCATTGCTGCTTGAGCAAGCCCAAGGAATAAAGGTCGTAGGCGGAGATTTTAATGAAACAATTAATAATGAATTCGATCGCAAATCACGATCTTACACCACACAAATAAGAACAAACAAGTCCACAAATCTTAAAAAGATGATAAAGGAAAATAACTTATGTGATATATGGAGAAACATGCATCCAAATACTCAGCAATTTACATGGCACAGGAAAAACAATACCGAAAAAAGTCGAATTGATTTTTGGCTGACAGAATATAACTTAAGACCACTAATTTTAACTACTGATATTAGACCGGCTATTATTCAATGTACAGATCACATGGCAATTTCTCTTAAGATAAAGAACCCTATTAATAGAGGGCCTGGGTTTTGGAAACTGAATAACACGTATTTAAAAGATGATAAGTACTGTAAACTCGTTATCGATATTATTAACCAATGTCGCCAACTTAATATTGAAAGCTACATGACCAAGTGGGAAATTTTCAAACATGAAATAAAATTGATGTCAGTATCATACTCTAAAAGAAAATCACGTGAAAGGCATAATAGACTCCAACTTTTGGAAAAACAATTAAAACTGCAATACGATACTAATACAAATAATATAAACTTGGCACAAATACACGCCATCGAATCTGAAATACAATCAATATATGATCTAAAAGCACAAGGGGCACAAATAAGATCACGTGTAAAAATTCTCGAAGAGGGAGAAAAAAATACTAAATTCTTTTTAAACCTTGAAAAATCTCGCCAAAATCGGAAAAACTTAACCTCAGTCATGGTCGATGGAAATCGTATCACTAATATAAATGACATTTTAAATGAAGAAGTGAAATTTTATAAACGACTCTACTCCTCAAACAGTTATGACAACGAAGAATCTCAGTATATTAAATTTTTAAACTTAGAAAACGTTTTGGCAAGAAATAATGCAAACAAATGCGAGGGTCCTATCAAAGCAGAAGAATTTTTTAACGCCATAAATGGCATGAAAACAAATAAAAGCCCCGGACTAGACGGATTATCAACAGAATTTTACCAGAGATTTTCAAACGAACTGGCACCTTTATTACTTAAAACATTTGAACAGTGCTTTGAACAAAAACAACTGACAAGATCCCAGAAACAAAGTGTATTTTCGCTTCTTTATACAAAAGATAACCCAGAAGATCTAGAAAACTGGCGACCCATTTCCTTACTTAATTTAGACTATAAAATAGTCGCTAGAGTCCTTGCACTTCGTTTACAAAAAGTTTTGCCGGCAATTATAAATATGGACCAACAGGGTTTCATTAAAAATAGGTTCATTGGTTTTAACATTCGACAAATTCAGGATATCATTGATTATGCTGACATGTTTAATATTGATGGAGTCATTCTATTTTTAGATTTTAAAAAAGCATTTGATACCCTAGAATGGAAATTTATGATCGATGTACTGGATAAATTTGGCTTCGAAACAGGTTTTATTGAATGGGTTAAACTATTGTACAGAGATATAAACTCGTCTATAATTAACAACGGTTGGAAATCACAAAGTTTCAAACTCGAAAGGGGTGTTAAGCAAGGCTGTCCCCTTTCAGCGCTACTTTTCATTATTGTAACTGAAATTTTATCAAGTAAAATAAGATCGAACCAAAATATTTCGGGTATTTGTGTTAATTTGGAAAATGGGTCAAGAAAAAACTTAAAAATAACACAGCTAGCAGATGACACGACATTATTTTTGAAAAATATAGAGGAAATTCCCACGGTTATTAAAGAAATAGACGAATTCGGCGCACACTCTGGGTTAAGACTTAATATTAGTAAAACAAGTGGTATGCTCATTGGAAAAACAAAACAAAACAAAGAAAAGGTTATTCACGGTATAAAGTTCGAACAACAAGTTAAAGCTTTAGGCACTTTCTTTGGAACCGACAAAGCTGAATGTGAGCGGCTTAACTGGCAAACTAAACTAGATTCATGCCAGCTTCTTATTAATACATGGAACAAAAGGACCTTGACGTTTTATGGTAAAGTAACTATTATAAAATCCTTACTTTTACCGAAACTAGCATATTTAGGCCAATCTATAACAATGCCAAAAGAAATAATCGATAAACTGAACAGAATGATTTTTAAATTCCTTTGGACTAATAAAAACGAAAAAATAAAACGCAATACATTGATAGGTTCAAAACATGATGGTGGACTTGAAATGCCCGAGCTACAAACATACATTAACACACTGCAACTAAAATGGATAAAGGCGCTTGGTGACAATTCCATAGCAAATTGGAAAGTTCTACCTAGCTTATTTCTGAACCAATACGGTAATAATCTCTTGATATTTAATATGAATATTGACTCGTTTAAATCATTACCAAAACCTAAACTAAAACTTCCAACATTTTACAAAGACGTAATCGAAATATTTATAAAATTAAAGAAATGTAAGAAACAAACTAACTATACAACATACCATGACATAAGAAATCAAGTTTTATGGGGCAATAGGTACATTAAACACAAAGGTAAATGTCTTTTGTTCAAAAACTGGATTAATTCTGACATAATTTGTATTGATGACATTATGAAAAATGGTAAGATATCCGAGGAACTCGTCTACAACAAATTAATGAATAGATCAAACTGGATTTCTGAAATTGCTTTATTAAAGAAATGCGTTCCGAACGAATGGAAAAAGATACTCCGGTCAGACGATTCGATAAACACTAAAATCAAACGTAATCTAATAATTTCAGTAGGCAATGTTCCTTTGAACGAGTTGAACAACAAACAAATAAGAATGCTGTTTATTTCAAATAAATTTGTAAAACCTTATGTCCATGGTTATTGGGAAATTTTCATAGGTCATGCAATCAACTGGAATAATAAATCATGTCATTACTGATAATAGACTCAAACAACTTAGGTATAAAATAATACATAAAATTGTACCTACAAATGAAAACTTATTTACATGGAAAATCAAAAACTCACCTAATTGCTTGCTTTGTAACCATAAAGAAACACTCGACCACTTTTTCCTGACATGCCCTGGTGTAACATCCTTTTGGACTACATTGTCCACTTGTTTTAAACGTATTGGCATACATAAATCCTTACAGTCGCTATACTACATCGTCATAGGTTACAAAACTGCATATCAAGGATACAACGATATAAACATCATTCTAAGCTATATCAGCTACTGCATCTACAAATCATACATGATCAGCGAACGACGTACAAAAGCATTCAACATTTTAGTAACGTTTATGGATGAAATTAAAACTCTGAATGCTTTTTATGAAAAACAAAAAATAGCACATCCTATGCTAAATAAATTTATGAAATGTCTTCAGGAAATAACTTTTTAATTAAATTTCAAACCCACGCTGGTCTTCGCTTCAACACAGAAACGATGACACAGCTCGTGTTTGTAAATTAATGTCTGTCGGACATTTGGTCTTTATAAAAACAAAAAACAAGTTTTGTTTTTTAAATACATACAAGAAAACAATACCCTCTATGATGTTAAATACCTATATTATATACTGTGATATGGTATTGTTTTAAAGTTCCAACACTCTTGTTATATGTTGAATGTATTATCTGTACTATAGGTTTACTTAAATAAATGGACTGACACTTAGTTGGTTCCAAATAGAAAAAAAATAAAATAAAAAAAAATGGAATGCTTAACCCTTCGCTTGCTATTCACGTCAATATACCTACCAGTAAATAGTGAAGACCCAGATGATACAGCTCCTGCAGGAGCTGTCTCATCAGGGTCTGCACTATTTACAAGTTGATTGTGCATCCAGTGCACCCCACATCAGTGATTTCACAGCGGAATAAGTCATCATATAAAGGACAATCTAAAATCACATCCTCGACGACAGTTTTACAAAAATGACATTTACGTTCCTCTCCCTTAATGTTTTCATGTTTCAGTACATATGGGTACAACGCCGCATCTAAGTTTGCAAAATGCAGATCAATGGCTTACTGGCAAAATCATTAAGCAATATATTTCTACGGAGTAGAACTCTTTAAACTTGCGGTAAGTCCGCGGTTTGTTTCTGTCTCTACCATTTATACCGACATGCCTATTTAACACTGGATGCCATTCCACCTTAAACTGGGTTATTATACGCCATTTAATTTCTTTCCCGAAAGAAGCTTTACACATCCTATTGTTGATATCACAAAAATTACCCAAGTTTAGTACTGCAAATTTACATTTAGTAAAACCTTTTTTTTATATGAACTAGAGGATCTAAGATCAGCCCAACACGCTATACGTTTGTTAAGTATAAAGCGGCCTAAACAAGAAACCCTACACCAAATATTTGCCAAATAGCCCCACTGCCTGACAATCGGAGTCCCTTTCCTCAAGCCATTTCCTCAACTGGCACTTGATCGAAACATACTATTGTTGCATAATACTATAGTCATATCATATAGTGTATTAATGTACTAGTTGCTATAAATAAACTATAGTCTTTTTCGACCAAGTAACAGTTTTCGAGATTATTGCTTATATAGTTATGTCCCTTTCTTTAAAAGGTTTGTGTTGGTCCCTCTGTAGACTCTTATTCCACGCTGTTTCTAAGTAAAATCTGACTGGACTCCAATGAAACTTGACATGATACTTTATTATAAAGATGATATGCGCATCCAATAATAGTTTTCCAGTTATGCACCTCAAATTGTACAAAGGCTTTTTTCATGTGACAGTCACGTTTGTGGAGGTATTAAACACCTTAAGTGATAGTTCTAGTTTCTGTCAATTCAAACATTTTACCGGTATCTATCCACATGTAATATTAATCTAATTAATCTTATTAATATTCATTGTGTCATTATTTCGTACATGAATATTAATGGAGGATAGTGTCAATATGAATAGAGAACAATACAAATGTGAGTTATATTTTTACTCATCAAACAGACGATGTTGCCGCAGCATGCGAGCAAGGATGGCAAAGGTTAAAACAATACTGTTACCTCGCCGTCTCACGGATGGCTACATTCGACTCAAGCGAGCAGTACTGCAATGCCCTTGATGCAAATCTGTTGTATGTTGATAGTTCCGATGAGAATGACTTCGCGACACAGTTGTGGCCCGGCAGCCAGACACGTTTTTGGGTCGGTTTGACAACCACTGTACGCATGTTCAACGTGTGGACGAACAACCAGTCTGTCACTTTCTCTGCCTTCGCTCTTCATGAACCAAATTTCGTTGGTTGGGTCGCGGATGCTAGTTACTGTGTGGAAAGCTACGGAGCGTGGAATGACATACCATGTAGTAGAACCCGCTACAGTGTTTGCAAGAAAGGTCTTTTCAGTGCATTCACATCTAGATTTTACTAACTTGTATTTACATGTATGCATTGTACAAAGACAAACACATTTTTAATGCGTGACAATACTACCCGAGCTAATGATACACTACAATAAGCATATTGTATATTGGAAAATCAATTCTAACATTAACCCTTTCGCTGCCAAACTCTGTCGTCTGCTAAATGTGTCGTCTGCTACAAATTTTCATTCTTTTAATTTTCTTCATTTTTGTTTCATAAACATAGTAACATTAACAAACAGTTTGGATCCTGAGTTACTCGGCGTCTCATGTGGATCCAAACTGTTTGCATAGGTAATCACAGATCCGGCATTGGCAGCGAAAGGGTTAATTCTTACCATGCTTACCTATGTAATCAGTTTGGACCCAGATGAGACGCCGCATATTGCAGCGTCTCATCAGGATCCATATTGCTCAATACATTCTTCGAAGAAATGAGAGAAATTTACTTTAAGAGCTGAAGCAGACGACACTTATTGTTGCAGACAAACAAAATACTTAGCTTGCAAAGAGTTAAGAAAATAATATGGATACTTGCTCGGAGACACGAATGCAACTAGAACACTTGATAGTGGAATATGTTGGTCTATATGTATTCTATTTTTATAATAGTATCATGAACAAAATATCATTTTACCACTGCGGAATCTGTAGAATCCAATCTATACATTTTCTATTGCAAACAGCAGACCCAGATTAGATATTAGTCTACCCTATTTGCCAGGTGCCAACAGTCGTCTCTGTCACGGAAAACGGTTCAGCCTCTGCCCGATAGAGTCGCATTCTTACG
Source organism: Azorinus chamasolen (assembly GCA_963576725.1). Classification (NCBI taxonomy): domain Eukaryota; kingdom Metazoa; phylum Mollusca; class Bivalvia; order Cardiida; family Solecurtidae; genus Azorinus; species Azorinus chamasolen. The sequence goes on along the minus strand of OY755236.1, from coordinate 98,400,366 downwards.
AACTGTTTGAGCAGGACCCTCTCTATATGCCAATGAAATAATGTAAATATGATTATAAAGTTCCTATCAAACTTTGCTCAATTGTCATTATAAAAAATCACCTTGCGTGCATACTCATCAGCGGATGAGTTAATATACATTCAAAAAGGATTTTCATGGCAATGCGATCTTTTTCAAGTTGGAGCAAACAGACAACACTGTCTATTAAATGTAATAATACTACAAGTATATAAACAATGTAAGATTATAACTACAGTAAAAACTCAATACTACGAAATTTGAGTACAGAAGAGTTATACTTTTTCAGTTAAGTAGCTGCTTTCTGCATGTTTTCCTGCCTTCATCAAGCAGCCATCTCTAAAGAGTGGTCACCGTATACGGTTTGGTTGAGAAATGACGATTTTAGTATTTGGGTACGTACCGCTATCTGTAGCTTTGAAAGATACAGCCTGTGGTACAATAGTACACAAGCGTGGTTTTACGCAAGCGTAAAATGGCTGCCTAACATGTATCAGGTGGCAAGATCAGCAGTGTAATCCAAGACCTTAAATGTCAATAAATAATTAAATGAAAAGCGGATTACATGTATATAGTGTACTTGCAGAAAATAAAACAATGAATGAAAAACTTGTAAATGAATGGTAATCAGAGAAACAACATACATGTATAACACTTTCATTAACCTGTCGTGTTGGAGAGGGTTTGTTGTGTTAGTTTTTATTATTTAAGTTACTTTGAAATAAAAAGTTTGCATTCAATTAGTTGACGGTTAATCAGTTATTCACTTGCTAACTTGTTGACGTCATTTCATCAGCAAATCATAGTTTAAGGTGCAATTTGTTTTCATTTCATCAGCAAATCAGAGTTTAAGGTGCAATTTGTTTAAGTGTGGAGTACGTTCTACACACGGAACGATTAATGTCTGGATGGTAATATAAATAGAGTTAAAACAAAAGCACGTTTATGTCAAAATAAGAAATAAAAAGGAAAATATGACATACGAAAAGAAACAATATATTGATGTCTACCTAGATTCGAACCCGTGTACTCGAGTATCCTAGGCTAACGCGTTATCCCTTTACCACGATGCTTTACACTTATCATAGCTATATATGACATAGCTATGTCACTACCATTTGGGAAATCCCTAAAAGACTGACAAAATTGCAAGGGCGCAAATGTTCGTGTCCGTAATGCACGTTTAAATCATACTGAAATCAAGAAAATCGCAATAAAAACAATCTCTCAGTAAATATAATTGCAATTATACAGTACAGCATTTGATTTTAATTCATATAACCATTTTGCATTCCTTTTCATTAATGACATTTGTTTTTGTAATTATCTCCTTTCGATTAATGGAAAAAACCGCTTTCGAAGAACATGCATAAACATGTGCATATGAAATTAAAATGCAAAAACATCATGTGAAGTTTAAACAGTAATAAATAGGCAATTCATAAACTTTGAAAAAACAACAACATAAGTTTCGTGAATTTTAAAATAGACGAGATAGCATAAAATAAATCCGTAGCATTCGGCAGTTATAGAAACACAGGACCGCGGTTACTCATGCAACTTTTTCAAAGACGTATAAGTTTGGGCTGCCTTCGGCAGCCCAATAAGTAGATTCCATTATCTTTACAAAGTGTACCAGTGATTGGACGTAGCGCAAAGATAATACAGTTGTATCTTTTGTTGTATTTTGTCAACATTTCCTTCGCTAACTACGACCTGACCTAGTACGTGTAAACAGCTTGGACCCAGATGAGACATTGATTAACACTGGCTATCATCAGGATCCAACCTGTTTGACACTCGGTCAATAGTTTCTCAAAAGCTTGTTCGAAAAGGAAGTACAGTAAAACCTCTGTAAGCCAGAAATCTAGTAAAGAAAATGTAGATGCTTTAACCCTTTCCCTGTTCTGTATCAGGGCCAAATTTCAATACCTACTAAATATTCATTAACAAAATAGTTATAAAGGGAAATGGAAGGTGGAACATTGTAGACATTTAAGAAAGCAAGGACACAGATCCATCAAATTCTATAAGCAAACACAGCAGACCCTGATCAGACGGCTCCTCTAGGAGCCGTCTGATCTGGGTCTACTCTGTTTGCAAATGCGTGAAAACACGTTTATATGAGGGAAAGGGTTAAGACAGGTTCCTGCTTAATGCAGGGTGAAAGTATTACAGAAAGCTCATAGGCTTCCTTCCGTCTACAATACCGACATGTATACTTAATTTCACCTCCGGCGTAGAGAGGTTTTCTGTAGTCAAACTTGCACCAGATCCACAGTTTGAGCTGAGATTTGTTTTAACTGCTGTTACATGTAAATGCTAGTAGGCTAGTAGCTTTAATATATATGTGATAATATCATTTTCGATCCATTTAACCCTTTACTCCATGAATATTTATGTAAGAAATAATGACTTCATTAATATACATTAAACAGTTAAACCCTTCTATACCAAACCCCTACACGAGAACAAAATCTGCAATTTGAAAATATGCGTTAGCTTAATTTATATTCAAAGCTCCCCTGAAACCTTTTTTTCATTTACTGGTCTACTGTGAAAAGGTCCTGCTGTAGGTCGTCCGCTGTTACCATTGTACGAAACAGAATATACAGTAGAACCCCTCCATAGCGACCACTTAATGACTATATCGCTTTATGTACAGTGAAAAGTCGATTAATTGATGACTCAAATACGTATCATTATTTATATTTTACACAGGTGGCAGTTAATGCAGGGTGAAAGTCATGCAGAAAGCTCCGAGAGGAGCTTTCTGTATGACTTTCACCCTTCATTAAGCTGCTACCTGCCCACAAAGACGTCAATTCCTCAACACTCTAATTACGTAGTATCGAATTTTACTGGACATCGGTACACAAAGTAAAGAGGTGTTTGTTTTCGACGTCATTGATGTCGTTCATTATTGTGTTCCTAAAACGGGAATACCTGTCACTCAAACCCTGAACTCCATAGGTATGCATTTTAACGCCTTAGAAAACAGAGTATACCCAAATCACACGACTCCTTTAGCCATGTAAATAATGTTCATGATGCCATTATTTCTTACATGGATACGTATGGTATAAAGGGTTAAATGGATATAGTATGCACTGAGACTATACTCTTCAACAAATGCTTCCTATGTTGGCTTTAGGAATTAACATAATGGAATTTCCAAACCTGATCGCTCGATAAATAGAACATGAACGACTCGAATGCCGAAGTCGACTCGGATCTAGACGAAAGCTGAAGTTGAAGTTCTAGAGACATTGCAGTGACACTCGCCCATTGCAGGAACACTCGTCTATGTTGCTTTTATCTTAACCCTTTCCTTCATGTAAACACATTTTCCCGCAATTGCAAACAGAGTAGACCCAGATCAGACGGCTCCTACAATAGCAGACAGAACATACCCTGATCAGAAATTTCTTTATATATGGAATTATAAAGGTCTTGTTTATTTACTTTCTAAAACGTCTACAATGTTTCACCTTCCACATTTCATAATAACGCTTTTGTCCATGAGTATTCAGTACGTTTGAAATTTGGAATTATCATAGAACAGGGAAAGGGTTTAAAGGATGACATAAACCGTAGTATAGCTGAAGCTTTCCTGGTACGAGTAGGAATAAACTTGTTAGCTGACAACTCGATTGACTGCGACACAGACTCTCCTTTACCTGAAGTGAAACAGTTCATATATCCACTGCTGAAGAAATGCTCTGCAAACGAAGTAAGAAAAACGCAGTTTTGGTGAATAATAAGGTTCTTGACCCATGCGACAAAATAATTGTTTCGCTAATACCACCACTCAAACCTAGTTTAAGTCTGGATTTTTAAAACAGATGGCAGTTTAATACAGGACACGTGCATGCTGAAAGCTCTAAAGGAGCCTTCTGCATTACTTTTGCTTTGCATTAACTTTTTACTTCATAAATACGCCTTTCTACGCTTTTGCAAAAAGAATAGACCCGTCTCAGACGGCTCCTGTAGGAGCCTTCTGATCAGGGTCTGCTCTGTTTGCCTATGACATGATATAGATATGATTCTACAGTTTCTGCAATGGCCAAACGTTCCTATGTGCTATTATCACAATTAACATTTATACCATCATCAGTTCTTTCATGAATATTCATGGAGTAAAAGGTTAAGCAACTTACTGCTTCTACAGAGACACGCGTTAATAATTTGTTTTTCTTTTGTGAGCTATGACTGGCTGTATTTTTTTCATACCCCCATGAATAAAAAAGTAGGACAGACTACTTTATATTCGTCCGCAGTTATATGAATCGGTATGAAAATAAACAAATGATTTGCGATATAGACCATGCTTTTGTTTTCATGATGGTATGAAAAGAAATCTTGGTAACACTTTAGTATAAAACCGCTTCGCAGTTTAATATTGTGTGACCATGCATACCTCCATGAAAACAAAAATATTCTATACATTCCTTAAATAGTTTTGTGGTTGCGTTAGCAAGATGTGACAGTATATATGAGACATACATGTCAGAACGTATATAGGAAACATGGCACAATGAACTAGCAAGAAAAGGAGAAATAGCGAGAATGCTTGCAACAAGGCTTCAAAAGTCAGTTCATCAATGATAAGTGGTCAGGAATGGGGTTTTTGACAGATGGATTGAATGTAGCATATTGCGGGACAATCACTAACTTTCCACCGACACCAGCATACTGTGAAAACAATCAACCACAATAGTGATATAATCAATTTGTCTGAACCGACTCAACACTAAGACTGAAGTTTGGAACATGTAGAGGAATACGGAGCAAATAGAAGCACCACAGAAAGCCACAACCTTTGACAGAGTATGTTGTAATGGTATGCGATAATTTCCAAGAAGCTTCAAGACAGATAATAAAACGGTTCTCTATGCAACTTCCAGCAGCGTCTGTCTGAACACTAAAGTGGGGTAATTCTTCTAGACAATCATATGAGTTCTACAATTCTTTTCAGTCTATTTCTTAAGAAAATAATACAGGACACCTTCTTGACTACCTCACACCCGGCTCCATTGGTGCCCGTCCATGTGAATTTCTGTTATTTTAACAATATTCACATCATGGTCGGAAGTTACAATGGGTTGTAAAATCTAACAAACAAGCTTATCACACCATCCGTGGCATATAGCACGAAGATCAGCAAAGACAAGCCAAAGGTCATGGCCAACATCTCAATTGCTAACATTGCATTGGATGGTGAATTATTTGAAAAGGTGACTGGCCTGAAGAAATTAAAATGACAACCTGAGCAAACATGGCTATCGATATGATGTGCATGCGCAAGCTCCTTTGCAAATAATACTCACAACACAACACTAATGAATATGTGTGGAGATTTAGTCAGACATCTTGCGAACACAGGTGAGACTCTTCTGAATACAATACAACGACAAATGATGGGCTGTCTTGGTCACATTACCGACAAGACAGAACATATCAGAGACAATTCTACAAGTTACTCGTGTAGACAAGTGGCTTTGTTATCGCAAATCCTTTACTCCATGAATATATTTCGTCAGGCATTTTGACAGTAACAATATTAATGATCCCAGAAGTCCAGATAAAATACGTCATTTTCAAGAATAACTCCTTTACCCCCCCCCCCCCCCTATGTTGTGACCACTCTTTAGAATCCTCTCTTCGAGACGATTTTGAAGAGTGGTTACAACATAGGGTTTGGACGAGACATGTCAAGTTTAGTATCTAAGTACGCACAGTAACTCTAATTAGCTGCTACCATGAATTCATGAATAGTTTTGTCAGCAGTACTAACGGTATGAGTGTTTATTGTCTGGTATTTTGAACAAAGGAATATCTTGGCATTAATTGCAGGCATAGAACTGATATTTGATACGCAAACAGAGCAGACTCTGACCATACGGCTGCATTGTATAGGAGCCGTCTGATTTGAGTCTTCTATGTTTGACAAGGTACCAAAATACGTCTATGGAAATATGGTTTAACAGTCTTTTAATTTACAAAACATGAACATAATGTTGCATAAACGAGTGGATAAACAGGTAACATTGATTTGAAACTTCTAAATCAAAACTATAGACGAAGTCAAGTTTTGTAAGACAAAATAGCAGAATCTACCTATAGTGACCATTAAACATTTACCCCACAGTGCAAAAATAATGTTTGCTCAAATTTTGATCGGTTCAATATTGACTGCATGTACTTCTAATTCGATTTAGTTTTGAAGAACAATTGACCATGGGTCATGGCACAGGCTTAGGGTTATGCGCTTTCTCTCATATACATACTTTTAACGCCTGTATAAAGTCACTTTTAAAAACAAATGTGATAAATAAAACATTTGCTCCATATGAACAAATGCACTATTTATCAGAATGCTTTAATAATTACACAATATTGATGTTTTAATTTATTTCTAGTAAATGCTCTTTTTCAGTAGATGTTTTCAGAGATTGTGCATAAAATAGCATATGAGGTAATAAGCATTTACACCATGTATATACCTTTTGGCACCATTGCAAACGGAGTAGACCCTTAACAAGCCAATCCTGACAATATAAGGCAAAATATTGTCTCTACTAAGCTACATACATATGCTTTTTATTTAAGTTAGCAATAATGACAGAAATGGAATAACTTGCATATCTTAATCCTTGGTTCAGGTTTGTTTGGGACACCCTGTATATCGGATTCTACAAATTCTACCATAGTACAAATCCCTTGTTCCTGATGTCATAAACAACCAGGTAATTAACCCTTCTCTTGCTATCACGTCAATATACCTACCTGTAGATAGTGAATACCCAGATGAGACAGCTCCTGCAGGGTCTGCACTATTTACAAGTTGATTGTGCAACCAGTGCACTCAACAGCAGTGATTGCACAGCGAAATACCTGTACACAGTGAAGATATATGAAATTATACAAGAGGGTATGGGTAAAGAAGGAGAACTGTATTTTAAAATTCAGCAAGGGAAGGGTTAATAGTCATACAATCATTGCTTCTTATACGAATATTGATGGAGCAAAGGGTTAAATATATAGCTTATTAGATAGTTATTTTCCCAATCGCCCTAAACAGATATATTTTTCAGTTCAACAGAGCCCAGTGTGATTTTTCCACAGGGTCAAAATCGCGAAACCAGTTCGATACTGATACCTGTGACATAATCCGACTAAGGTTATACTGAATCGTCTTATGCGTACCATGACGTGACTTAAACGTTTATTCCATGAATATTCATACATCTTAAATATTTATGATTATTCATTATAATTGCAACTTTTGGCTATAAAAGAAATTATAGTATCATATCTATATTATTTCATAAGCAGATATCTACTTAAACTCTGATATCGATCATTTTAACTGTCCACCTCATTCATTCAGGTGCCAAATATCTTTGATCCTGATGAGACGCCGAGTTACTCAGCGTCTCATCTAAATCCAAACTGTTTGCAAATGATGTCAGGACAGGCTTTGCATAATAACTAAAGGTTTGTTTGTGTTGATTAACGTCCGTTTCTGCTCACTATGGGCTAATTGGACGCCCCAGAGAGAGAGGAGAGGATACAGAGAAACCCGGGCGCGATGCCCTACTCTTTTTATCGACTGACTTTCTCTTGTTCTTTTAGATGCCCAGTGTAAAGCGCTGATACATAAACCCATTTTGAACAACTCTCAGCAGAGTTCTAATAAGATACGTAAATAAATAATTTTTCAAGTATAACCTCTTTATCTCTCCGCCAAGCCCTACATGTATGCTATGAACACTTTTTAGAATCGTCTTGAGACGATTCGAAAGAGTGGTCACAACAAAGCGTTTGGTGGAGAAATGACGATTTTAGTATCTGAGTACGCATGTTTATCTGTTGCTCTGTTACACCACTAAGCGTTATCGAAATGTATTTCTTTTTGCTTTTTTGCATGCAGAAGCAACGAAACACTTGAGCAAAGATCGACACACTGTTTTCCTTATGTTCTTTGCGTTATTTAATCATTGACTCCATATTTACTATAGGGACCGTCTTGATCAGGCTCTGCTCTGTTGCTTATAAAATAATACATGTATAATTCTATATTTTCTACCGTGGTAAACGATTCTCCTTTTAATAATGCCAATATAAAACAAACAGCTAATTACTAATTATAGAGTCATTATTTCTTACTGAATATTCATGAGATAATTGGTTAATATGTAAGCAATAATTGCATGTAAAACAAATTTACCATGAATAAACAAGATGGTAATCTTAACCCTTTCGCGACGAACAAAGCAAAGGCCTGCCAAATACGCTGATCTTTTTTATTATTATTTCTGATTCCTATAAGTGTTTGCGAAACATTTGACCGAGTGTCAAACAACTTGGATCCTGATGAGACGCAGAATACCTCAGCGTCTCATCTGGGTACAAGCTATTTGAAAATGCGAGCTAGGTCGCGCGTAGTATTATAAGGGTTGATCACTTACTCAATGAATATCATTATAAAAATAATGACATCATGAGTACTTACTAGTCTATTGATAACCCTTTCGCTGCCAATGCCGGATCTGTGATTACCTATGCAAACAATTTGGATCCAGATGAGACGCCGAGTAACTCGGCGTCTCATCAGGATCCAAACTGTTTGTTACTGTTACTATGTTTTTTGAAAAAGAAATAATAAAATAAAAAAAATTATATAGCAGACGACAAAGTTAGCAGACGACAGAGTTTGGCAATGAAAGGGTTAACATGACACATGAACACAGTACATTTAGGACCTGGCAGAAACTTTACAATCTAGATAGCCAATAGAGTCATACATGTCAAGACATATATGGAACATTAACGTATTTGAAGAATCATTACAACACTACAGTACAAATTAAAATAAAATGCCCATAAATGCTAATACTCCAGACAAATATGAATTTCAATTGTCATTTGAGAAAAATGAATGTTTCATAACAATAAAATAGATCATGCAAAAACTAAGTATGGGAAGTCTGTATCCTTATGAGACCGACCCTGAATTATACAGCGCATCATCGGCATTCAATTGTTTCTTTATTTACCAATATTTTAATACATAACTGCAGAGCGTCCCTTCAAAAGGACATACAAAAAACATTTGTAGACGACCCATATAAAAGGGCTCCTTAAGCACAGCCAGCTCTATTTGCTGAACCCATCGATCGTATTAGTTTGTTTATGTACTAACAAACTATTTCACAGGGGCCACGACTTTGATAAAGTTTGGATATTGACACTCATGTATTGAATATGGGAGTCTTAAAGCAGGTGGTTGCTTAATGTAGGGCAAACGTAATGCCGAAAGCTTCTATACGAACTTTCTGCATTACATTTGAACTGTATAAATCTAACATTGTATTAGACTTCTTTTTGATGGCCGCTTAAGGCATGTTCTATTTATAAACAAGAGTACCGCATACGGTACATAATACGCCCACTTGCAAACTTTCTCAGATTCAACATGCCTTATAAGTGTTGACATTTTCTAATCTGTGCTTCAGATCTTGATTTCCATATTAAGGTGATACTATTTAAAAAAAAAAGAATTGAAGTGAATATCTTATTAATTAAAATAGTTACAGCTAATCCTCATATTTGCAGAATATTGTAAAGTACAATGGCCATAACTCGGTAAAGACATAGAGAATAATAGGTTAGTGCCCGTAGATGGGGAGAAAACGTTGAGGCGAGGCTTGCCGAGCCTCAACTGTTTTCTCTCCGAGTCGGGTAAAGGCGTCCCATCTACGGCACTAACCTATTATTCTATCTATCCAGTCAATTTAATTATGTCTTTTTTCATAGACTCATAAAACATACGAATATTGAAATAATTTGCATTTAAAATGCGGTTGTTCGATCCTCCCTTTTCATTTCCATTCTAGATACGTAAATAATGAGCTACCGCAGAGGAAAATAGTTTCGATACTTACATTACAAAAGGGGAAAACGTGGTGGAATTTGAAAAATAAGATCATTTGAATCGAGAGTCGATATGTTAATTCAAACAGACGTGATTATTTTCTCCCGGAGTCTCTCTGGTCAAATTCGAGTTCCGTCGTCCCGGTTTCTATTTTTAGATAGGGCTAACGTTACTCATAAATCGATGGAACTGAACAGCCTATATTTAGGTCTATGATAATCACCGCCCCTGTAAGAGCTTATCAATCAAATTATTATGAGAGTGAAAAGAAAATATTTACTATTTGTCTGTATATCTTTGCTCCCTGACTTAATTTTTTTTCAAAAACGCGTTTCGCCAGCGGTGAATTAAATTAATAAAACTGATAAATCAACGTCACTTTGTATGTGACCTCAGTGGAATAATCGGTAAGCACGACGTCTCTAAAGAGATTAGATTTGGCTTTTGTAGAATCAGGCGCGGGTTCGAATCCAGTTATAGCCATTTTTTTCTTCTTTTTTTTTATATTTGAATAATTATATTGGTGCATTTTCTGTTAGATCTATTCCGCCAACATGTTCATGCATATTTACAGAAAATTGAAATAGTTCCATGGTTATAGAATCATTCATCTGGGTATTCACTATTTACAGGTAGGTATATTGACGTGAATAGCAAGCGAAGTGTTAAAATGATATAAATGAAACCTTTCTTGTTAGATGGTGTTTGGTGCGGTGTCATTTCGTGTGTGGCTCTCCCTGTTTGACTATTTTTCCATATTAACACAAATGTTTTAAGCAGCAAATCTGAAGCTGTGTTTATTTTGAGGTTCATTCAGTTTTTATCCAGTCACCAGGCTTCTCTAGTGACATAATAAAGGGGGTGCAAATAAACTTAGGTTACTTCCGGTAGTAGAAGGTTTATTAGGTTAGTAGATAATAATAAGTGCATGGGCTATAACTCCGAAACAACAAATCAAATTGAACCTCAGAATTGTTTTAGCTTCAGATCTGGATGCATTAAACATTTTAATTCAAAGTTTCATTAATATCTCTCAAATAATTTTCCCAGAAAACAGCGGATAAACTATTTTATCCAGTCACCAGGCTTCTCTAGTGACATAATAAAGGGGGTGCAAATAAACTTAGGTTTATTAGGTTACTTCCGGTAGTGGAAGGTTTATTAGGTTAGTAGATAGGCGTAATGATTCTATAACCATGGAACTATTTTAGTTTTCTGTAAATATTCATAAACATGTTGATGGAATAGATCTAACAGATCTATTTGGTCACCAGAAGAATTATTCAAATGAGAAAAAATACAAAATAATTGGCTACAGCTGGATTCGAACCCGCGCCTGATCCTACAAAAACTAATTCTAATCTCTCTAGAGACGTCGCCCTAACCGATTACGCCACTGAGGCCACATACAAAATGACGTTGATTTATCACTTTTATTAATTTAATCCACCGCTGGCAAAACCCGTTTTTGATAAAATCAAACCTGGAAGCAAAGATTGACAGATAAATAGTAAATGTTTTCTTTTCACTCTCATGATTATTTGATTGACAAACTCTTACAGGGGCGGTGATAGTCATAAACCTAAATATAGCCTGTTCAGTTCCATCGATTTCTGAGTGACGTTAGGTAGAATCTAAAAATAGAAACAGAGACTACGTAACTCGAATTTGACCAAAGACTATAGATCTTGTCTGTTTGAAATAACTTATCGACCCTCGATTCAAATCTTCTTATTTTTCAAATTCAACCACGTTTCCCTTCTAGTAATACAAGTATCGAAACTATATTCCTCTGCGGTAGCTCATTAGATCTATTTACGTCTAAATGGAAGTGAAAAGGGAGGGATCCGTTGATCGAAAAACTGCATTTCCAATGTAAATTATTTCAAGAGTGTTATGAGTCTATAAAAAGACATTTAACTATATTGACTGGATAAATCGAATAATAGGTTAGTGCCGTAGATGGGACGCCTTTATCCGACTCGGAGGGAAAACAGTTGAGGCTCGGCAAGCCTCGCCTCAACGTTTTCTCCCCTCGTCGGATAAAGCGTCCCATCTACGGCACTAACCTATTATTCTCTATTGCATGTATTTGCATTATTTTTTAAGACAAGGGCAATAACTCCGAAACGAAAGATCAAATGATCCTCAGAATCGACTCAGCTTCATATCTTGATGCATTAAACATTTAAGTGAAGTTTCATTAATATCTCTCAAATAGTTTTCCCAGAAAACAGCGGACAAACTATTTGCATGTATTTGCATTATTTTTTTAAGTACAAGGGCCATAACTTCGAAACGACAAATAAAATGAAACTCAGAATCGACTCAGCTTCAGATCTTGATGCATTAAACATTTGTGTGAAGTTTCATTAATATCTGTCAAACAGTTTTCCCAGAAAACAGCGGACAAACTATTTGCATTATTTTTAAGTACAAGGGCCATAACTCTGAAACGAAAAATAAAATGAACATCGGAATCGACTCAGCTTCAGATCTTGATGCATTAAACATTTGTGTGAAGTTTCATTAATATCTGTCCAATAGTTTTCCAAGAAAACTACGGACAAACAAAATGTTGACGGACGGACGAACGAACGAACGAACGGACGGACGGACAGGGCCACGCCAATATACGACCATCTTTATTAGGTGAGCGTATAAAAACACAGTTGTCACAATAAAGAGGTTCATTAAGAAATTGGGAGTTTAGCATTTGAGACAGGTTAATTTATCTTTAACTCTGTAAATACGTTTGCATTACAATTATTTCTTCTTGCTCTGAAACAACTTAAACAGTAATATCGACGACAACCACTTTGCGACATTGTTTCTTGGCTTGAGTGACATTGACTCCCAATAACACTCAAATGCCGCCTCAAACTCTCTTTCCATTTCTAAACATTGTCCAAGGACGTTCAAACTCGTATGCTTATGGCACATATGTGTTGAACAACGGACATAATTCTCGAGTTTTGACAGAGCTTCACTTTGTCTTAGCTTCGTCAATGGATCTCGTGCTAGTTGCCTGTAAGTGATGTATAGCAGATAGTACAGACAAGGAATAGAATCTATCATCACCCAGTCAGGCCAAAATTCATCCTCTTCATCTACAAGCTGGTTGTCGATTTTTTTATTCATTAAGCAGAGTTTAAACTCATGAAGCAATCCACGTAGTGTAATATGTGGATAATGCCAGTGCTCTTGTTGATCAATACGCTGTAAATATTCCCGTTCTTCCCTGAATGCTTCATACAGTAATGCTTTAGGCATGCAATGAGTTTCCCTTGGTGTAAAGTGAACACAAAATGCAATTGTTGTGCTCGTATCAATAAGAGTACCGCATGTACTGCATGCGCACATTGATCTGAATCCAGTTTTAACCAGCATTTTCTCCAAGTTACACAGAATTTGTTTTGTTCGCTGTAAATTGCCGGAACAATAGAGAATACAGGACAGATGAAGCATGTTCGAAATATAATTCCAGTATGATCCAAGGTCGAACAAAATATGAGCTTCTTTTGCACGTCTTGATTTGCAGCGTATCGCTTCTGCCGACAATAAAGATCCAAGTAGAGAACACAGAAGAGGTACGATTGAACGTATGGCCTGTCGGTCAAAATAAGCTGACCTGTTGTATAATTATACCAACTTTCTTAACACGTCCACTACCTTCTTTGCACATCGGCGTATCGGTAAAGCATTTGGGTTTCTCAGTTTGAGCAAACCACTAACTAAATAGAAGAAATTAGCAACTAGTTGAAGTTGACGTCTATCGCGCATTCGCCTACATGTCATGTGTGTTCGCGACACATACGAGTCAATGTAACGTTCTGAACAAAGTTTCTTTTTCAAGCGTTCGCCAATATCGACTGCTGTAATCTTGAATATCACCATGCCTTTACTTTTGATAACTAATCTTAGGAGAAGTACCAGTCGTTTCTGCTCAGTAGCTCCAAATTTTCCAGCGAATACGTTTTCCCCAGAAATTAAATAATTAGGACAATACCCAGTTTTTACATATTCTAATAACATAAATAAGTACATTGATATGCACTTTAACAAATTTTGCGTTACCCACAAACTCAAAGGTGTATTTTCCATCGCATGAAACATTGTGTTTTTCAAGTGAAAGCTTGTTATTCCTCTATCATCGGTACACTGCAGGAAATGTTTCGCGATCAATTTTAACATGAAGTAGCATTGTACCTGCGTAAGATTCATACTAAACATGAAACTTCGTTCTGCTAGTGATGGTGAAATCCGCCATTCGATGTCTGGGTTTGAGCTTAGTCGATGTCCGGTTGGTACTAAGAAACACCCTGAAGTAGCTGCATATTTGAGCGTTTTTGCTGATGGCCAACATCTCTGTTGATGTTTCCACCTTTCGTCTCGAAAAGACCACGATGAGCAATAAAAACTGAAGACTTCATCCAGCGTGAACCCACTTCTGCTTGTATGCGTTTGAGCTGGTCCGTGTATCTGGACCATACGGTTCGTATCTAGCAATATATTGTGTTTAATATAAACTAGGCCGTTTACTTCGAAAGTGTACCCAGGAAAGTGTTTGAATGATGGCATGGGGTACGGTATATCGTTTCTGAACAATAAGAGCTTGCAATGTGCAGGGGAAGTGTTTACCATTAAGAGGTTACATTGACCAGGCTTCCACTCAGATATATCTCGCATTATGTTCACATTATGATAGCATATTAAACTATCACTATCAGTGCCTATACCTTCTAATGTCGAGCCTTCTATTTGACTGCCTAAGTAATATGTTGATTTTGGCATACTGGCCAAACTGTAGGTCAAATTCGACACTCTTTCGCGCAGGATATATTCTTTTCTCCGTCGTTTTATCGTTTTTTCATTCATGCCAACGTCATCTAAGACCTGTGACAGGCAGATTGAAACAGCTTGGAAACATTGCGACTCGATTGTTCTCTCCATGATTTCCGCCTGAATATTAAATGATCCTGAAATTCATAATGAATATATAATTATATAATTGTAAATCCTTTTGAATTTGTGACGATAGAAATAAATTAAGTTGCGTGGCTTAGACTCTTGAAACAATAGTTTCAAAAACAATATATGTCTATCCATGTGCTTCATGTTTACCGGTATACATATAAGTAACTATGATACCGTGGTCATCAATTGCTGCTTTTTAAAAATGGCACAGATTGTCAGAAGTTGTAGAATCAGAGCTATTTTATTTCAAAAGCATGCAAAGCATTCCGGTCTAGGTAGCTTCAATAGGAGCTGTCTGATCTAGATCTACTGCGTTTGTATAAGTGCTTTATAGCGAAATTTTGAGGGAAAGATTTAACAGACATTTAACTTTACGAACGTTAACAGGATAGTTGATTTTGAATAACCACATTGATATTTTATTCAGTACAAGGTGGCATATAATCATTGTCATAGTCAACACAAGAATTAATTCAAAATGCTCATATATTTGTACATTCATTCTAAAATACTACACATACACATATTTCCGAACGGAAAATCATTTGTGTTGGGTTTAGTTTTTATATCTATTATATCTGACAACTCAGTAAGTAACAACTTTTATTACATAATCATCAACCAGTGTGCAAACTACTACCGACACAACCAGTACGCAGTGAACTTTGCAGAATGATATGTTAGCATAACTCAGTTAAAGAAACATTCTAAGATCGCGCTAACTGTGAATTGACAATATGGCTGACCGTCGGGTTTTGTCATCTCGGAGTTAAATGTTTTTTTCATCTTCTCAGAACATAAGGACATTACAATGCACCAAGCATAGGTAGAAAATATTGTTTACTTATTTTCATGAGGTATTTTACTTTTGAATATTTGATAGTGGTGCATTGTGATATTTTCGCATGAACAATACTTAAATGCTTTGGTAAATAATCTGTGTATAATAAGCCTTATTCTGCTCGTGTCCGGTGTAAATGTTATATGTTAATAAACACAGTCTATTGAAATCCAACACAGCGTATGGTGCTCCGAAAATGTCAAAAGTCTACTAAAAGGTTGTTATGAGCAGCGCTAAATGTTCAAGTTCTAACCCTTTAAAGGGGTTCTAAAACATTTCTTGCCATCACCTGACAATATAGATGACTTGCAAAGAGGCAAATATAATACTTTTTCACGACTAGTAACCACAATAGAAAAGGACTCTGCTCCGATTTCCATTTTTCGTCTATAACATTTTACGATTTTATATGTTTTGCTGATATTCTGTTGTGCGATTCTTCTAGATCTGAATAAGTATAGGTTAGACCATGGTTGAGCGCGACTAAAAGATATAGTTCGAGGGGGCGTAGTTTAGTTTAGTCGCGCTCAACCGTTGGCTAACCTATTAAACACTGGCTTGGGCTCGAGGAAAAACAAGAAATAAACGTCATCAATTTGACGTCATCGAATGCGAGCTGATTTCCCCTACTTTCTTTTCGCACAAGATTGAAAATCACTGTGCCTGAATCCATTATTTTGGAATTTAAAGGCAAGATATTAAAACTGTATTCAATTAAATATATTTACTGAATAAAAATTTATTTCAATATGTTGAAATAAAAGTTACTGTTGAGTAGTGAATTAATTTAGCGCTCTAGATCTAGTCTAGATCCTTTTTTGCAGCAGCTCTATAATTTCCTTTAATTTGTGGATAAATATTGTTTTAAACGTTTCACTCATTAAACTTGAAAAGTGTAATTTCTTTTCCTAATGTCCTCAAAAAGTTTGATTATTCATTGTTTACAGTAAAACTTTTACAACTTCCAATAAAAAAAATACACTATGTGTGGTAGATCTACCCCTTTTTAAACGCAACTTGAATGCTTTAATGCGGGATAAAAGTAATACAAGAAGCTCAAAATAGGAGCTTTCTGCATAACTTTAGTACGTCAAAATGCATTATGGTGATTGGTCAATGCATTATGGTGATTGGTCGACAGGAACCATTGACTAAATAAACAGTTTGTTAGTTGGTCCATGGTTCTTTCAAAAAGGGTTGAACTGAACGATATAGTCGAGGCATCTGAATGGCCGAGAGCTCCAAGCCATGTGCTAAACTGAATTGGTTGATTTCGATGCCTCACGATCAAGCAAACAAATAAAGTGTGAGGAGATCGACGACCTCAAGAGGGAGGTGGGGTCTGTTCAGAAAATAAAATGAGTCATTGGAAAATACTGCACCTAGATGCTTTTCAGGAGACGGTTACAAAACTAAAGTACGTTGCTGAATTAACCGAAAGCAATAGACACAATTCATTCCGTATCTCTGGATACCATACTCAGAGTCTGAATCTACAGATGAGCTGTTACTCGACATGACAGGTTTCCCCCTGGATGATCGGACCAAACTCAGCAGTATGATCTGATGCGAAACTTTTGCGAGTTGTTCGATGTAATATGTGAATATCACGAATAACATGCAGGTTGTACTCTGGTTGGTGGAATGTGTGGCCCTGTTCTTTCTACATTGATTCAGATTAAACTGCCGATATAGAAACAGCCAAATATACGTCTAATTACGACGTGTTCGCAAATTTTGAAATGCTCAATGACCTCTTGCTCTTGAGTTGTATATGGTTATAAATATCGATCTGCTTGTGTAAGCCATCTACATCTAGTTGATAAGCCAATTTACTAACATGTCAACAGGATTCGGCGTTAATTTGGTGGCAAATTGTTTCTATGTCAACTTTAATGATTTTCTCCTTGTAGCGGAGAAACCTTACATGTGTGTAAACCCTTTACTCCATAAATTACACCTTGGCAAACAGAGTAGACCCTGATCAGGCGGCTCTTATTGGATCCATCTGATCAGGGTCTGCTCTGTTTGATTGGAATGATATAGTTCTGATTCTGCAGTATCATTTGTGGCAAAATTCCATGAATTCATGTCATTTTAAACTTAACCTAATTAATATTTATGATGTCATCATTTCTTTCATGAATAGTCATGGAGTAAGTAAATGGTTCTAGGTACACATACACGTTAAGTGTTCATCATTACAGTCTGTTTTTTCTAGCATGAAGTTCGACCATGTTCACCATATCACGTGTATCACGTGAGCTACAGATAAACGTGCGTACCCAAATAATAAAACCATAATTTATCAGCCAAGCCCTTAGCTATGACCACTTTTCCAGGCGATTCTAAACAGTTGTCACAGTATAGGGATTGGTGGAAAATCAGCTGCTATTCTTGTAAATGTTTAATGTACGCATCTTATCTGGATATCTGGGTCTCAAGCTTTTGATTGGTCAGATTTGAGTTCTCAAGCCTTTGATTGGTCAGATTTGAGCCTTTGGCTCAAATCTGACCAATCAAAAGCTTGAGAACGTTCTCAGACTCAACTTAAAGTTTTATAAGCATGGACCCTGAATTATTTAGTAGACTCACTATTGTGCTTCTATCGATACATCATTATATCTTATCTTACCTTAATAATTGACAGAACACAGGAATAGATATCACCTGACCAACAATGGCGGACGCTACTTTCCATTAGCGTCGGAAGATTTAGTGTTTTTATCAATATTATCGACATAAGTGATTTTGGAGTATTATAAGTTAACAGGGTTGTCAAAGTGCCTTCCCGGAAGAGTTGTGTAGGACATGGGGAAGACTAAGGGCCAAAATAAACGGAAACACTGCAGTGAGGGTATGATTGTAAGCGCCAAAAATGCGCGGGATTCAAGCGGACAAGGTGTAACGAATGTTAGATTACACATGGAAAAACTCATTGTTTCTAATGATGACGATATCTTTCACATATCAACATTTGAATATCAAAGAGTGTTTTAAGTTTTACTGAGACAAGCATAACCCTCTTTGAGCAGCAATATGCAACCAAAATAGGTAACTACTGGCTACGTTACGGAGATAATTGGCTATACTACAACATTTTTTGTATAGAATTAAGTAACATGTATGCTACAGATGCGTTTTTAAAGTTATTTATTTTGACAGCTATTGTCATGGCCTTTACGGTCATCATGAAACATTTGAACAAGCTTCATGATAGCTTCGACAACACAATATCAAACAAATGCAATATTCCATGGAAACATTTATTTCATGAAACCATTATGTTTCTTTTTATAGTACTCTGAGGGAGTGATAGAACACACGTTTCACATAAAATGGAACCAAACACCTATATTAACATTCAATCAAATATGTTAAATGATTGCAGATTTACATGCATCACTGGACTAAATGTAACCTGAACGTTCGTTACGGGGGTTAGACAAAAAGTCAAATAATTAGCACCTGTATTCTAATTCCACAATGTGAAACCATTAGTAAACAGCTTAAATTCTTATCAAGCACCAAGTTATTGAGAGTTTTATAATTATGATCCAAACTGGTTGACGTCCAAACTGTCTGCTCTCTCATTATTTGTTCCAGACACAAAAGTTGATTGGCTAATTACGTAGAAGACTGACGTGCTGATAAAACTAATTATGAATAATTTTCTGTACGTAATATTTTGTTACTCATAAAATGAACTACAAACTTCACAAATGTTTTAAAGAACATAGATCATGGCAGGACATAAAGTATGTAACCACCAGTAGTTCAGGTATGAATGTAACTTGACTGTTAGTTTCGACGGCGTTTAGCAACACGTAAATCTTAATGAAACCAACCTATTAATCTTAATCATGCATATGAAGCAGGAAATCATACTCATACAGCTTTCATTATCATAAACACTTAGTAAACTGCAAACTGTTTGAAAGCTAAAATTTGTTTTGTCTTTTGAATTTATTCGCGATATTTCTGTCTCTGCATGGCTAGCCTTTTACCTGACAATTCAACATAATGTATGTAACGGCCTTCTGTTTTAGCCGCTTTTTCTCCAAAACTCTCTGCTCCTTTCATTAGTTTGCCTTTCTCGCTATGTTTCTGTCTTTCAGCATTAGTGAGTGCCATCGTGTGGAAAAAATAACATGATTGCATAAGGACCAGAAAGCATATACTTTTTCCAAACTTGAATGAGTGTGAGGTTGTGCGCCCATAAACCGGTTTAACCCCCCCCCACACACACACACACACACACCCCTACCCCCCTCAGTGACTTTTGTCACTGACCGTTCCAAGGCGGTAATTCCATTTGCCCCCTACTGTATGTTTGTTTTGTCTCTGTGCGTCTCTTGGTGTTTTTTATAGTTATTATATGTACATTTGCTGTTCCCTGGTGTTGTTGTTCGAGCGACTGTTTGTTCTGTATGTGGTGTTTCCTGCATTACTCATTTTTGTACTTTTACTAACATCCGTAAAAACAAACAAAATAGTACTATTTTAATTATAAATGATATATTATTCAGTTATTTAGTAATAATTTAATTATAATTGATATATTATTCACTTAATTAGTAAGAACTACTTATGTTATTATAGTATTGATCTAAAATAAACTAATGGAACAATGGTGAATGTAGTAAATTCGTACTGACATTTAACATCAGAGAGTACACACTTAACTAAAACTTCATCTTACACCCGTAACACAATTTATATCTCTATATCTAAAGATTTATATATCGACTTTAGCACACTAATGTTGGTCTAAATAGATTGTGAAACATGGTTTAAGAATTACAGAAGGAGTGCACACTGATTATTCAGGATTGAAACATGCTTGTTTAAAGGTCTAACGTACATAAAAAAACAAACGTGATTTAATTGGTCTGTACCATTTTACCACATCACCGGTATCACAGCTGCACATTGGGTTAACAAACACATTCCTGATTGCTACAATTAATATCCACCTTAAGTATGCTATTCAAAAGTCCCCACTCGTAACGAAATATATCATTAACAACATAACATTTATCACATACCTTCCCTTATCTCCGAGTTAGAACAACAGGTTAAGATTTCCTTATTTGTAACAAGTGTAAAAGTACAAGTGTAAGATCAGTTTAGAATGTATGACGTCATATATGACGTCAAGCCTTGGAAACCTATGTTTACATGTTATGTCATTTAAACGGTGAAAATACACTTTTTTGATATGTGAGAAAAAGAATCTAATGCTCGTTGTCTTTTAAGATCACATGTTCCTAAACTCACCAAGAAAATATTATTAAGCTCGCCAAGGCTCGCTTAATGACATTTGCTAAGGCTCGTTTAGGAACATGTGATCTTAAAAGACAAGTTGCAACAGATCCACTATATCTTGCACTTACATTCAATCTCCAGGATTTTTTCAGAACGCCATTCTAACAGACGTTGTATTCTTTTCCGCAAGTAAGCACAAACGATGGTGTCATTATAGAATGTATTCCTGATTAAGGGAAGTAACTTTTCGAAGAATAGAAACATTGTTACGCGGATGTTAGCAATTACGTACGTTAGAAAAAAAATCGTTAAACTTCAAGATTAGCTAATGACAGTCGGTATATACTGACTTTCGATGTTTTAAATAGCTACCATTGATTAGAGACAAGCAGAATAGGACACTATTTTTACTGATATCAATCACGTTTTTATGGAAATCGCCGTTACGGGTGTTAACAATAAATTTGTCACAAACAGATAGGTTGTATTCAATACGTTACTGTCAACCCAATTTTGGTTCATCCTTAAAAAGTATCATGCTTGCATCTATTTGGAAGATACAACAGCCATTTTATTATTGTTATAAGTGCCTGGGACAGGCAAAAATACTAATTCTAGCTTATTTATAGCAGAATACTGTCCAATTTATGTATCTTGTGACTTTCAAAGTGTAATGTTTATACACCGTTATGTTCAGTCATGTGATAACACGAGTTTTGTTTGTCATTTTTAGGCAGTTGTTGTTATTTACATATGGGTTTATGATACAAGTGTTTTTGTAATTGTCCCAATTTTCTGATAATGACTGTAGTGACTACTCGTCATGCTAATCAGGTTTTGTTTGAAGGTCCAGTTTCAGTCGTGGAGGACTCTGTTTTTGAGGACAATAAAAATGTGATTGAGAATCCTAGAAACATCGTTGATAAGTGTTTGCGGTTAAAAAATAGGGAACATGTCAGGAAACCAAGGTTTACTTTGAAGGACACTGGATATTTTGTGTATGAACAATTTCCGAAGGAAATCGCAGATCGGCGAAAGCAGTTGGTTCCCTCGTTACGAGCGGCTAAGCAGGATTGTAAGCAAGCGTGGTTGAGCTATATTAGATTACTCGACCAGATTATACTGAAACTCCGTGCATATTCCGTATTCATCCGTAATATTGGTATGTATGGACATAGAATGCATCCGAATATAGCCGGAAACGCTAACGGAAATTGATGAGTCTCAGTTTAAAATGGTCAAGTAATACGACACACTGTTTGTTGACAAACAGCAGGTCAGCTCGTACATAAGTCAGTCGGTCAACGCAGAGGGCGGGGCTACGAATCGGTCGGTCGAAACAGGCGTCAACTCTGCTACTGGTGCTAAAGGAAACAATCATTAGGGTTCACTAGGAGTTGGGCTGATAATTATATCGTGGAATATTCATGGGCTCACCAGAGAAACACTTGAGAACATTATCTGCATCAATAAACTTTACGAAATTATATTTTATATGAGTCGCAGGCCAATAGAAATTCTCAATTAAACATTTGCTCTTACAGGTGTTATGATTTTTAAAGAAAGCTGCAAAACAGACTAGCCAAAATGTTTAACGGTGGTATTGTTTTATATATTAAAGACTATAATATATCAGCTGATATTTAGATCTTTCTGAATCATTTAGATACAATCATATGGATAAAATTGATAAGAACTGTTGTAAAGATGTATTATGCGCATGTTTCGTATTAATCAACACCAGAAGCTGTACATGTATACGTATAATGAAAATAATGCTTACACCCTATTTTCTGAAAGGACATATTTGTTCAGCAAAATATTATCGCTATCCGGATACAGCTAAATTCTTTAAAAGGAGCCTCCATTTTATTACGGAGATTTTGTACGGAAATCAGCGGACACGTTCTGAATGACTCCGATTCTATTTCGGAACAACGCTTTGAATATTAATTAGGTTGTTACCACATGTACAATGGCTGACACTGGTTGTTTGCCTACATAATATATTTTATTCAGGAAATTAAGGCAATATGCCCATCTTACCATATGCTAGATATACCGTTCAATGGTGTCAATCAAATAAAACGGTCAAAGGGGGCTAACTCATACAGGTACATCGACTGATTATTTCCGGTATGGTTGACATGACAGTATGAAAGGTGGATTCAGAGGCAAACATATTTCAAATCTCCCTGACCTTAACAACATAGTAAATAGCAAAAACTCAAATGATATAAACTCTATAGATGAGTATGTAGAACACTTTTCTGCATTACTTCGTAGTGTGGCGAATCCACTTTTTTGTAAAGTTACTAGTGGTACACAGTCCGTCTTATCGGACGAGCACTCTAGGAACATTTGAAGAGAATCCGAGTGGTTTGATATCGAATGTATTACGGCAAAACATGTTTACAAGAACGCATTGCGTGATTTTAACGTTTTAAAGCTAACGAATAAGATAAATAAGCGTGAATGTAGAACAGCATATCGAGGGCTTGGTGCAAAACTATTCTAACTCCTTCACTAAAGTGAAGGAGTTAGAATAGTTTTCCACCAAGCCCTCGATATGTAAACGCACTGTAAGATAGTAAAAAGCGCACACGAACGCAAAAAGATTTTAGAATTAGAGCGATTTAGAAATAAAATACATAAAGCATTTTGGAAATTGTTTTCTAGGACGAAAAATAATCACATCAATAATATCTCTCTTGAACAGTTTTATGAATATTTTTCAAATATGCAAATAGACGGGATTGGATTAATGTTTATAATGAAGAATCAGAAGAATTTTGCAGGGACCACGATTTTAATATGGATTTCAACGTTGACGTGTCTGACAAAACTATTACTTTAGCAGAAGTAGAGGCAGCAGTACGTAAATTAAAAAGAGGCAAATTTCAAGCGGGTGATGTCATCAGCTATTAAACAAATATTTTATCGAATCTATAGATATTATTGGTCCACCTATTATTGATAATTTTAACACCAATTAAAACTCATTTTCCAACAAAGTGGTCAGTGGGTATTATTGTGCCTTTGCATAAGGAAAATGATATTAATGATGTTAAAAACTCTCGAGGAATAACGTTGGTCAGTTGTTTATCTAAACTGTTTACCCCAGTTCTTAACAAAAGATTAGCTCATATGATTGAAGACAATAATGTACTTAGCGATGCTCAGTTTAGATTCCGGAAGGGTAGGTTAACTACAGGTGCAGTTTGTGTTTTAAATGCTGTTATAAAGCATATAATAAGACCCTGCTGTACATTTGTAGATCTCAAAAAAGCATTTGATAGTGTTTATTCAAATGGTCTGAGGTTTAAATTGCATAAATTTGGTATTAATGCTAAAATGCCGAGGATTATAAGGGACATGTATAGTAACGTCAAAACTTGTATAAGGGGATGTAACGCTTACTCTGACTTTTTCGAATGCGCGGTTGGCTTGAAACAAGGCGAGATCATTTCACCGATAAAGTATTCTCTTTTCATTGAAGATCTGGAATTATTTTTACAAGGCAACCAATTAAGTGGATTAGCCTTTGAGGATATAACTTTTATACGGATGCCATTTACTGATGATATGGTAATTATAGGTAATACTCCAGAAGATCTGCAGAACAGCTTAAATTCGCTGTCAATTTTTTGCGATATGTGGAAGTTAGAGGTTAATACTGATAAGACAAAATTAATGGTGTTCAGAAAACGAGGTAACAGTTTGCCAGGTGAGACATGGTCCTATAACAATGTTGAATTAGAGATAGTGAACGATTTTAACTATCTAGGCACTGTGTTCAATTATACAGGTACTTTTGTCTTAAATCAGCAGACTTTGATAGGTAAGAGTTTCAAAGCACTTAATGCTATTTTATCTAATAATAATCGTTCTGCGTTATCTACTAACGTTTTATGTCAACTAGTAAACGCATTTGTTGGATTTATTCTCAATTATTCGTGCGAAGTATGGGGTTTTGGAAAAGCAAAGGCAATTGAACGTGTGCAACTCATATTTTGTAAAACTGTATTAGAAGTTCGCAAGTCTACTTCTATTAAAGGAGCGTATGGAGAACTTGGAAGATATCCCCAATATGTATCAATATTTATACGAACTGTTAAATATTGGTCTAAAATTGTCTGCTCAGAAAATATATTAATCAGAACATCGTATAATTTTCTTTTACATGAGTGTGATAATTGTAGTGTAAACTGGGCAAGGAGTATCAAACACCTGTTGGAAGTTTATGAATTTGCATATGTATGGTATATCCCATTCGATGTTGAATTAAACCACTTTCATAAAGTTTTTAAATCTAGAGTTACAGACGTGTTTATCAATGGAAAAACGATAATAGAAAACAGTAGTTCTCAACATTTATAAAGAATTATAAACTGTCTTTTGGCTTGGAAAAATATCTGAATATTTTTCCCAAGAACAAAGAGCTACTTTTACTAGGTTCAGACTCTCAGTAAATAGTTTGAGAATAGTTACTGGTAGATACTCTCAAAATAGAGAGAATCATAATATGCGGCTTTGCACCTTTTGTCAATGTTCAGATATTCAAGATGAATATCATTTCTTACTTGTCTGTCCAGTGTATAGAGAAATACGTAAAACGTATACAAGTTGGTACTACTATAGGCGTCTGAGTGTATTTAAATTTTATAAACTGATGAAATGCACACAACTCTCGATTATGGAAAGGTTATCTAAATTTGTGTATGAAGCATTTATGTTGCATAAATCTATAAGTAGTAACAACGGATTTTAATTTACCCCACCTCTGATTTGGTGTTATAAGTGTGTGTGATTGGTTGAATTCTGTCACGTGATCGAAGAGTAAAACTTATGCACGGTCACTAGACAATCAATAGACAGTCAGTAGAAATTCAATACACGGTCAGTGACTATGTTACTTCCCCTTCACGCGTAGAACCCAGACTTGAGGCAATGGCTGTACGGTGTTTTTGTCAGCAAATGGTAACTGAGTAAATTAGACTATTTTCCGGTCCTTCGGGATCATTAGTTTTCATGTTATTAGTTTTGAAAAGTGAATACTGCTTAAGCCGGTGCTAGGGGGTGTGAGTAGTGTTGCACTTTTAATTACTACTCATGAACAGACTCAATAAAACCGAGTTTGCAATTTTCTCTTTTTGCATTTCTACTTTTGCTTTCGAGGATCACCCATTTTCAGAATATATTTATTTAAAAGTTAAATACATAACGGATTTTTCGCATTAGATTTGTTTTCCATTATCATTTTGGTTTGCTCGATTAAGACTTGCCGAATTGATGTTGGGTCGAATTGACACGGTACACTTACAGTAAGAGTTGTCGTTAGTTTGTTAAACAAATATGGTGAAATGCTTTGCTTCCTTGGACGCAGGCGATATTGAGAAAAAGAAGCAACCGAACACTGACAGAATATAGACTGGTCATCGGTGGGGTAAATTCGTTACGTAATCATGTAGTGACCGGGTACGAGATGCATTTACTAACCAAGTACCATCCCGTACCCGGGCACTACACGACTATGTAACTAATAATACATACTCATGTTAACAAGTCCGAGTCCTAGTAACTAATGTTCATATTCATTAACAGGTATGTATGCATGTTTAACATCAATATTTGGTCATGTGATACTTGTTTATGTATATTTGTATGACTAAACTTATTATGTATATTTGTATGACTTGAAACTGTAGCTGTAGTTTAACTGTAGTTTATGTCAAATAAAATTTCATATTCTACTCTATTCTTAATTAATCACTATCCCTACTCCTTTTCCCGAGTTTAGCCACTGATCCTGATCATCCACATCGTTTATCCTTGTAGGATGTGAACCAACGGCATCTAAATGAACTGTCTAAATAAATCACTGTACAACCGTTGAAATGGGTTATAGTTGTACGGATTGGCGTTTAGTTATAGGTTAACGGACACAAACCTGCGTCTTTGTAGGGCGTAAAAGTTAATACTTACTTACTGAATATCTAAGAACGAAAATTAAAATCTTACCTTTTGATTTAATCTGTTTATCCTGTTTTTGCAACCTGTTCGGTTTTGCAATTAGTTTGGATATAGATGAGTTAACTCGGTAACGACGACTCTATCGTTTTGTCGCTCAGATACATGCATTACCAAATAGAGAATAAGTGAACGTTACAGCAGGGCCCTGCTTAACACATTATTTTCGTAGGGAAAATGGTTAACGTTCACAAGAAATATTTTGGTCATGGTGATTTAAACCTTAGGAGACGAGTCTGTGATATCATGTGAAACGAAATGAGACGACAAGAGTAATATGGTGATGGTGGTGTTTTGTGTGTGGCTTTTCCTGCTTGACTTTACTACTTTTTCATTAATATCAACAAATTTCCACAGATCTAGAGGGCCTATGTGGAGATACCCACTACAGACATACAGGAAACTAATACTTAAATTCCAGATAAAGATCTTAAACAACACTATTACATACGTGGGGAGTAGTGAAATTTTACAAACAAAGAGTTTACTGATGGAAATTGGAATGACTAACCTATATTTAAACCAACATGACCTGCCTTCTAATATTAATTATAATGACATTTAAACAAGGTATTTTAGACATGCATTTGCATGTTTTATGTAAGTATAAATAATTCAAGACGCCTATCATTCTTCTGTACCTACAAACACGAGTTTAATAACCAAAATTCTTATATTATGTCTAACAATTAGGAACCCTTAACGAAAATGTTTACATACATGTATAAATTTGATTATAACGATGCTATATTACCAATGTTTATTTCTCCGTAAAATGTACTTATTTGTGTATTTTTGTGTATATTTTTTTATATATATCTTTAGGAATTATTCGTATTCTTGCAATCCGCCTGTATGCATTTTCAGACATTCTTAACCCTTTCCTCCTTGAATATTCATGTAAGAAATATTTACGCCAATAGTATGAATTACTCATAACTATTTTTTATCATCAGCAAGCAGAGCAGATCCTGATCAGATGGCTCCGATATGAGCCGTCTGATCTAGGTCTACTCTGTTTACAAAGGCGTAGAAATGCGTATCTATGGAGTAAAGGGATAAACTCGTCGTAACGTTACGTTTATTTTTCCCGCCATTGTTTATACGATGACGTCAATTCCGTGACGTTAAGTATATTATAGTTGTTATGCACTGATGAAGATGTAAATCGAAACATGTATGCAGTAAAATAAAAAACGTGTTGGTTGTTAATTTATCCCATATTTGATCATATACTAAACAACCATGGAATCTCAAGATCCACGTTCCAAACAACTACAACAATTGGCGAACAAACAGATGAAAAGCGTTCTTCATGCGAGATTTCTGGAGCGATGCAGAAGCGCTGATGTGATACCCAAAGGACTGTCTTTGAAACTAAAAGTAAGTGTTGGAAATTCTTCTGAACATTTGCAAAAAAACAGTTGATAAGCTCCTTCACAAAGTGAGTACTGAAATTTGTGAACTGATTCGGGACGATCACATTCGTAAATCACATCAATATAGTGCAGAGATGGAAAGTATTCATGCTGATTTACGTAAACGCATTCCTGCAGAAACACTCGTAATTATAGACGAAGAAATCAGTGTATCAGTTAACAAATCAAAGATGTCTATCGAGAAGAAACATTCAAAGAAGCTCGAATATTTGATAAAAGAAGAACCAGAGCCACAGCGTTTAGAACAAAATGGCCCGAGTTTTATTGTTAATGACTAGACTGAAAAAGACTTGTCTACAGGAGAATGGCAACAGAAACTTTCGAAAAAGAAACAAAGAAAACTCAACAAACAAAAGAAATATCAGAATCAACAGCCAGATACAGATAAACATTTACATAAACACACTGTTAAAAATAATTCTTCAAAATCACAGAGTAAGAAGTCTAATCAGAAGCCACTGAAAGGAGTACGCCCCTCGGCGCAGGAAAATAAAACAGACAATTCACCAAAAACTATTAGTTCAAAAAACGGGAATGCCTCGGGCAACAAGACCTACGCGGATGCCACACAGAACGGGGCGACAACCCAGAATCTGCAAACTACACTGACATTTTTTACCCAAGCAGTCACACAACTTTTGAAAGCACAGGAAGAAAAAGACAAAGGCGATTCATACGATCGGCAAATAAGAACTCGTGGAGGAAGACGAAGAAAAAATTAAATAATATTAAGAGAGGTAAAGAAACCGTTTTAAATTTATCATCAAGAAAAATTTCCGTAGATGAATATATTCTCCTTGGTAAAGGGTTAACATTCAGTCCAAAATGTAAAGCACATGACAAAGTTAAGTTAGCAGAAGACGTATTCAAATTTACTAGACGTTTAAGGTTAAAAGAGTTTTTTACAGACAAAGGAGGTGACAATGAATATCATAATCTTCCATATTTTAATAAAAAACAGTCATCATTCATTCCACCATCAGGTATTGATCAACACTTGGACTTTTACATAAGTGCTATTACTGAAGAAATATTACATTCTGAAAATAAAAAGAAACGTTTCACAAACATATCTAAAGCAGAGTTAGAAAGTCTTCGTAAATTATCCCGAGATGAAACTATTGTCATTAAAAAAGCTGACAAATCAAATACAATAGTTATAATGGATAGAGATAATTACAAAGCAGAAGTATTTCGGCAAATTCAAAATGAAACGTTTTATGAAAAGCTTAACAGTGACCCCTCGGAACAAATAAAAGAAAATATTTCACAAGGTATAAACGAGATAGCTACAGAAAATGAATTTATCAATGAGGAATTTGATATATTTCCTCTAGAATGTCGTACTCCATCATTTTACGTTCTCCCTAAAACACATAAAGAACCAAACACTGGCTTGCCTATCCTTTATCCAGGCAGACCTATTGTATCCGCAAGCCAATCACCGACAGAAAATATATCGAAGTACCTTGATAGTATATTGAAGCCGCATATGATGAAATTACCTTCCTTTATAAAAGATACGAGTGACTTTATACATAAAATCAAAGATATTACACTTAAAAGTAAAGAAACATTTTTAGTAACATTGGATGTTTCTTCATTATATACAAATATCCCTCATGCAGACGGTGTAAACGCGTGATCATATTTCTTGGATAGAGATGGCACCAACTGTAATTTAACAAATACTCAAATATCTAAGCTTTTGAAACTTGTGTTGGAAAATAATTATTTCAAGTTCAATGATGAGTTTTACCTTCAAAAATGCGGTACAGCAATGGGGAGTTCTATGGCTCCTAGTTACGCATCGCTTTTCATGGGTAAACTTGAACAGGACTTCCTTAATTCACAAGGTATCAAACCAACCCTATGGCTTCGTTTTCTTGACGATATTCTGTGTATATTTGACGGAACGCGAGAGGAACTGGACAGTTTTATAACGGATTTAAATAATTTCCACCCTTCCATAAAATTCACAAGTAGAATATCACAGAAATACGTTGAATTTTTGGATGTTCTTGTATCTAAAGATGATTCAATGCATTTAAAAACTGATATTTATGTAAAATCAACAAATAATCACCAATACCTGCATTATTCCTCCTGCCACCCTAAAGCCTGCAAGGACGGTATACCGTTCAGTCAAGCAAAACGATACAGGAGAATTATCTCAAACAATGAATCATTTAAAGAATCCTTGAACCACTTACGTGAGTTTTTCTCAAAGAGACTTTATCCATCCACAGTAGTTAATAGTGCCTTTGAAAAGATCACTCAACTTTCACAAAATGATGCACTGATGCCGTCGTCAAATAAGGAATTTAATAATAGTGTCATTCCTTTTGTGGTCACATATGATCCGTCTTTGCCGAATACAGGTTTAGTGATAAATAAATATTGGGACTTACTTAAGTTATCAAAAAATGAAAATGTGAAATATGTTTATGATAATTACAGACCAATAATAGCTTACAAGAGACCGCGTGATTTACGGGATCATTTAGTGCATTCAAATTTTTCTTCCCAACAACATACTTGTGCATCATCGATTTGTAATAGAAATAGATGTTCTCATTGTAAGAATATAATTTCAAGTTCTTCCTTCACGAGTAATATTTCGGGTGACACTTATAACCTTAGATGTAATACCAACTGTTCTACAAGTAATGTCATTTATTTGATATCGTGTAAGAAATGTAACATACAATATATTGGTCAAACTATGCAACCTGTTTCTAGACGTATGAACAGCCATAGATTCGATATAAATGGTTTCATCGATTCCAGATTTTCTACCACTGTTGCAACACACTTTAATTCTGAGAACCACTCTTTAGATGACTTTACATTTATGCCTTTCGATATTGTTAATGATAATTTAGAACGACTTTGCAAAGAAACATACTGGATCCATAAAATGGACACTCTTACACCAAAAGGTTTAAATGCAAAAGCTATATTTGATATCTAAAAGTTATATATGATATCTAATTGTTCTATTAAATATACTTGATACACATATTTTCCTGTTAATTAACGTAACGTTACAGAGGCATACAGTCGTTATTTCCTATTTTTGGTTTTTATATATATATCTATAGGAATTATTCGTATTCTTGCAATCCGCCTGTATGCATTTTCAGACATTCTTATCCCTTTCCTCCTTGAATATTCATGTAAGAAATATTTACGCCAATAGTATGAATTACTCATAACTATTTTTTATCATCAGCAAGCAGAGCAGATCCTGATCAGATGGCTCCGATATGAGCCGTCTGATCTAGGTCTACTCTGTTTACAAAGGCGTAGAAATGCGTATCTATGGAGTAAAGGGATAAACTCGTCGTAACGTTACGTTTATTTTTCCCGCCATTGTTTATACGATGACGTCAATTCCGTGACGTTAAGTATATTATAGTTGTTATGCACTGATGAAGATGTAAATCGAAACATGTATGCAGTAAAATAAAAAACGTGTTGGTTGTTAATTTATCCCATATTTGTATTTTTGTGTGTAATTTACAATCCTGTAAAATTGTATTGGCAACATGTGCGTTCTGCAACTTAATACTAATTATCAGAAGAGCTACACTGAGTAACAATATTACTAGTAGATAGTCTGAAAAAGGTAATAGTAGTAGTAACAGAGGTTAAATAGTAAAAGCAGTAGTGGTAGTAGTAGATGTGAAAATAGTAATAGTAGTATTAGCAAAGGTGAAATAGTAAAAGTAGTAGTAGTAGTAGATGTGAAAATAGTAATAGTAGTAGTAGCAAAGGTGAAATAGTAAAAGTTGTAGTAGTAGTAGAGGTCAAAATAGTAGTAGTAGCAAAGGAGAAAATAGTAGTAGCAGAGGTGAAAATAGTGGTGGTAGTAGTAGTAGTAGTAGTAGTAGTAGAAGACGAAGAAGAAGAGGTGAAAATAGTAAAATAGTAATAGTGGTAGTAGCAGAGGTGAAAAAGGTAGTAGTAGTAGTAGTAGTAGTAATAGTAGCAGTAGTAGTAGTAGTAGTAGTAGATGTGAAAATAGTAGTAGTAGTAATAGCAATAGGGGTATTAGTAGAGGTGGCATTAGTATTAGAATTACAAGTAAAACCCCTCCAAACCGCAATTTTAATAAAGACGATTTCGGTCTGTTTAGGCAGGCGACAGTTTAATGAAGGGTGATAGTCAAGCACAAAGCTTCTCATGCGCTTTCTACATGACTTTCACCCTGTATTAAGCTGCCACGTGTCTTAAAGACCGGGATTGATAATACAGTGAACGTCCGGTTTAGAGAGATTTTACATGTAGCATCATAAAAGCAGAATTTGTGGCAGTGTCCCGCATAGTAATACTGCTAAGTATACCTCTGTCTAATATATTCCTCAACTTGCTTTTCTACGTCTTCGCCAGTAACGGACCCACTCTCATAGCGTAAACAAATGCATGAATAAAGACAGAACTTAATTCCTTACCTGCTGAATAATTAAAATTGATTCCTCCCGTCCTGAATATTTATTGACCAAACGAATTCCAAAGGTTATCAATCACAAACAAGAGGGCCATGATGGCCCTTAATCGCTCACCTGCTCATAACAGATTAATGATTTCAATGACAGATTGCATAATTTGAAAAATCTTGGTAGAAAACCATCAGATGATGCTACATACTAAATATAAAGAGTATAGACCTTAAAGATTTTTCTATGAAAAACTGTTATGCCCCAGAGCAGGGTCAATTTTGATCCAGGGTTCATAATTTGAAAATCATGGTAGACGACTATTAGATAATGCAACATACCAAATATCTAAGGTCTATGCCTTACAAGTTCAGAGAAGACTTTTAAAGATTTTTAAGAGAAGATTTTTAAAAACTTTCCTATAAAAAACTGATATGCCCCTGGGTGGGGAAGTTTTCAACCCAGGAGACATAATTTGAACAATCTTGGCAGAAAACTATTAGATAGCGCTACATACCAAATATTAAGGGCCTCTGCCTTACAGTTTTGGAGAAGAAGATTCTTAAAGCTTTTCATATGAAAAACTGATAAGCCCCAGGGCGGGGCCATTTTTGACCCAGGGGTCATAATTTGAAACAAGGTACACATTACTATTGTAGCTTGAAAAGTTGACCGCATGTCTATGATTGCCAATTCTCTTCATTGCAAATCCAAACTAGCTCATTTAGATATTTAGCTGTATAAACAGCAAGCTTGCTACTTATATAGTTAAATACCTAAATGAGCTAATTTTATGGACCATCGGTGAGGCTTGTGTTGAAAACAAATTAATATTTCTAATTTTCATTTGATAACATTGAAAATATCCATATTGTGCAGAGAGTTATTCAATCTGAAAGGCTTATGCAGACAAGGTACACATTACTATTGTAGCTTGAAAAGTTTATTCGAATACAGCCCCTCCAATAGGCTAAAGAATCACACGGCATAAGGTTATCATTCTGAGCAAGAATCACACGGCATAAGATTATCATTCTGAGCAAGCGTGATCAAGATTAGGCAGAAAATGTGGCTTCTAGAGTGTAGGCAAGATTTTTCTAAGATTTGACCTAGTGACCTACTTTTTCACCCCACACCAACCACAACCGAACTCAAATGAGAGATCATCAAGGTTATCATTCTGAGCAAGTTTGATCAAGATTGGGCTGAAAATGTGGCCTCTAGGGTGTAAACAAGATTTTTCTAAGATTTGACCTAGTGACCTACATTTTGACCCCAGCCCACCCATGATGGATCTCAATTGAGATATCATCAAGGTCATCATTCTGAGCAAGTTTGATGAAGAATAGGCAGAAAATGTGGCTTCTAGAGTGTAAACAAGATTTTTCTAAGATTTGACCTAGTGACCTACTTTTTGACCCAAGCCCACATATGATCAAACTCGATCAAGATATCATCAAGGTTATCATTCTGAGCAAGTTTGATGAAGATTAGGCAGAAATTGTGGCTTCTACAGTGTAAACAAGATTTTTTTAAGATTTGACCTAATGACCTACTTTTTAATCCTGCCCCACCCATGATCGAACTTGATCGAGATATCATCAAGAAT
The DNA here is from genome assembly GCA_963576725.1 of Azorinus chamasolen. Classification (NCBI taxonomy): domain Eukaryota; kingdom Metazoa; phylum Mollusca; class Bivalvia; order Cardiida; family Solecurtidae; genus Azorinus; species Azorinus chamasolen. Next base: position 98,365,802 of record OY755236.1, on the reverse strand, counting down.
ATCATCCTGAGCAAGTCTGATCAAGATTGGACTAAAAATGTGACCTCTAGATTGTTCACAAGGTTTTTCAATAATTTGACCCAGTGACCTAGTTTTTAACCGTATGTGACCCACTTTCAAACTCATCCAAGTTTCTATCAAGACAATCATTCTGACTAAGTTTCATGAAGATTGGACTAAAAATGTGACCTCTAGAGTGTTCACAAAGATTTTGAATAATTTGACCTAGTGACCTAGTTTTTGACCCCACATGACCCACTTTCGAACTCATCCGAGATTTTTTCAAGACAATCATTCTGACCAAGTTTCATGAAGATTTGGCTACAAATGTGACCTCTAGAGTGTTCACAAGCCAAATGTTGACGACGCACGACGCACGACGCACGACGCACGACGCACGACGCACAACGCACGACGCACGACGACGGACGCCGGACGGAGCACCATGACAATAGCTCACTTGAGCAAGCTCAGGTGAGCTAAAAATGATTGTGTGGCAAACCGTGCATACCCAGATCAAAGGGTCCCATCAGAAACTTTTTTGATCTTGGTCTACGTTGTTTGCAAAGGTCTTTTATACTCGGTTCATGCATTGTAAGGTCCTTAACGACAGACAGGTATTCAATACGCTTACCAATGCTTCTATTTATAGTGCGTATATCATTTTACCTGGCGATTATATTTTTAGATCGGACCATGCCATTTTGCTTTGGGTTTTCTTTTTCAGATCAGAGGTTCCAGCATTACGCATTTCAGTAATTCTTTTATCTAACACTGAAGTGCAGTCGAAATTTTGAAAAATCTTTCTTTCATAAAAACGTCAAATGTTCTGGTCTAAAACTAAAACACACCCGGTGAAATGAATTCTCCTTATGGTCTTAGTGTATTTAACCAATAGAAAACAACAATATTAGGGTATACTTGCATTGTATAATAATCCCGCTTTACTATTTACTAGCTCTCGAAATCAAACCGACAAGATTATCGATAATTTACGGTGATACCAGTCTGTGTTTTGAATACAACTTCTACAATTGTGAAATGGTGTTAACCTTACACGCTGTAAATCATACAAACGAGTTTGAAGTCTCGATTAATGTTATGTGTAATTTGTTCGATTCTTACACTCCACCAATCTTAATTAACTGCTGTGAATTTGGGGCTTTGTTAACCCTTTCGGCGCCAAATTTCTAATTGTCGTCTGCAATCCAAGTTTGTTAAATCATTCAGTAAAATAAGGACATGAGATAAATAAATGCAATTTTCAAAGGAATAAAGCACACATATAGAACTAGAGATTGAGACAAATAGTGGAGTCCCTGATCAGACGCCGCCTTGAAAAGGCGGCGTCTGATCTGGGACTGCACTATTTGTCGTGGTGGATTTACGCGACTGTGGCGGTGAAAGGGTTAAGGTTGTTTTTATTGAACGAGTACATAGAAAGTTTTGTAAAATGGTTGGTAAATTTCAAAACATCAACAAACTCACTGGCACTACATGCCGAATTAGGGCGTTACCCATTACATATACAGTATAACCTCTCTTAACCGGAATTCTAGTAGATAATAATTCAGATACTTTTAGGCAGGTGGCTGCTTAATGCAGGGTGAAAGGCATGCAGAAAGCTCCTCTAGGAGCTTTTTGCATGACTTTCACCCTGCATTAAGCTGCCACCTGTCTCCAAGACCGATATTCATACTAAATTTAACTGCCGGTTAAGAGAGCTTTTACTGTATGTAGATATATCAGAATCTTTAAGTTCTGGTTAAAGTTTTATGTGCATCAATATGGCAATTGTATTCTTATCCCTTCCCTTGCTGTTAACATCAATATACCTACCTGTAACTAGTGAAGACCCTGACGAGACAGCTCCTGCAGGTACTATCTCATCAGGGTCTGCACTATTTGCATGTTGATTGTGCAATCAGTGCACTCCTCAGCAGTGATTGTACAGGGGAATATTTTCAGACAGTGACTATATATGTAATTATAAAACAGGGCATGGGTTAAAAAAAGAAGAAATGTATTTTAACATTCAGCAAAAGAAGGGTTAAATTTGTTCTCGATAATCAGCGAAGGGACACTGAAGATAACAATAGTACAAGTAACTGGACAATTAAAGTAAAAGAACTGTTCTGTAGTTCGGGGTTTGCAGATGTCTGGGCAGAATATGTCTGCTTACAAGATGTTTTTACCTGTTGTTAAGATACATGTTTTACATTTTTCAATGGCATTATCTAGAGCGCTGATAACTGTATATATTTGGTGTTGTTTAAGGAACTCAAGACAACATTTAGTGTGTCTCCATATTTTCGGCTTATTAGATAAGACGAAACACAGACATTGATGTCCTAAATCAGGTTGTCTTCTCATAAAGGTTTGGTAGAAGTAGGTCTCCATAAATAGATATCGGGGATATTGTGTCAGTTTTGTGAAATAAATGACATGAAGAAGACGAGTACCATTTTATACTTTTATGTCTTAAACATGAAAACAATATATATGTGTCAAATCATTTCTGGCGGAGACAGAGCATATTCAAACTTATTGGATTGTTAAATCGTAACAAGAAATCTGTCTTAAATAAATTAGCTATATACAACGTTTTAAATGCAGGGATAATGAAGTAATCTCATAGTCTTATTCTTTATACAAGGCATTATGCAATGTTTGGAAGAATAATACATGCAGGTACATATTTGGCCTAGTAGTAGTTGAGGTGGAATAGTAAAAGTAGTAGTAGATAATGTGAAAATAGTAATAGTAGTAGTAGGAAATGTGAAAAATGTAATAGTTGTAGTAGCAGAGGTGAAAATAGTAGTAGTAGCAAAGGTGAAAATAGTAGCAGTAGAAAATGTGGAAAATGTAATATTTGTTTTAGCAGAGGTGAAAATAGTAATAGTAGTAGCAGCAGCAGAGGTGCACTAGTAATAGTAGTATATGTAAAAATAGTAATAGAAGTATTAGCAGTACACGTCAAACCTTCTAAACCGCAATTTTAATAAAGAAGAATTTAGGTCATTTTAGGCAGGTGACTGTTTAATCACTGTTTAGTGTGAACGTCAAACAGAAAGCTCATTTGGGAGCGTTCTGCATGATTTCCACCCTGCGTTAAGCTGCCACATAGTAATAACTTGAACGTCCGGTTAAGAGAGGTTTTACAAGTAGCATCATAACAGCAGTAGTTGTGGCAGTGTCCCGCATAGTGATACTGATAATTGTACCTCTCTCAAATATATTCCTTGTGGAATAATGTACATTTGATTCTACAATATCTGTCATGGCCAAAATTTAATGTGCTCATATTTTATTTTACAAATCTATTCGATAAAATATATCTGATGTTTCTTACATGAATATTAAACAGGAAAAATGGGTTAACCTACCGGGGAACTTAGAAACTCGACGATGTTTCTTGTTATTAGTTTGTTAATTTAAATTAACCGACTGTACTCTGAGCAATTGTCGTCTGCACATATTGCAGTCTGCCTCAGTTCTGAAAGTATTTTGTCTTCCCCTAAAAACGGTGTCAGTGTGACAAAACGGTTTGGATCCCGATGAGCACCCGAGTTTCTCGACGTCCCATCTGGATGCACACAGTCCCCAGAAGGGTGCTAAATGTTACAAGATAATTGCTAAACAGGTAGACGTTTCGTTTTGTATAGCTCTTTGTGAGTTAGCGACGATTTTCATCAGGATCCAACTCGCTCGAGACCCTGGTCGTTTGAAATCCACCTTTTTGTGGCAAGCGATCAATTTGACAACCGCCAATTATGTTATTTGTTAGACAAGGGCTCGTGCATTTTGTTTACAGTTCTGATTGGTATAGGAGTGGAAGAGCGTGACCTTGACTTTCAAATTCTCAACTGTTCCTAACTGGTTTAGTGCCAATGGCGAATCTGTGATTACACATGCAAACCGTTTGGTCCCATATAAGACGCCGAGTAACTCGGCTCCTCATCAGAATCCAAAATTGTTTGACTTTATGAATATGATTTTGAAACCAACAGGAAGAATATTCAAACTATTGATGCAGACGACTTATTTTTTTATATAGACGATTAGATTTAACAGTGCAACAGATGAGCCTTATCCTGCCAACATACACCATGGATAGAAAATAGTTCGAATCACTTAACTTGACACTGTCTCGGAAATATTTTGTCAAATAGTCGGCAAAAGATTAGCAAAATTTTAATGAAATGGGATACAGTTTACAATGCAACAGACTAGAAAGTCGTAGCAGGTTAATGCTTAACAGAGGTGTGCATTTCAGTTGTTGCTGTGCTTCCTCGTTAACTGATATTGTTGCTCATGTATTACTATTTTCTGTACTATAGTGCACCCTCTTTACAATAATGATTGCCACTGTTGTCCGGTCCTAACAACAGAGCTCCAGATAAGAGTGTGTAAACACATTTTTTCTGCCGAGTGTTTAAAATGCTACATCAAACCCTATGTAGTTTCCACTCATTAGAATATTTGCTTTACTATGCTTCTACTGAGTGGTCCCAACATAGGATTTGATGAAAGCATACCGGTTTTAAATTACTACTTCAAGTTTATCACAGAAAAATGTTTTTACCACTCAAAATAACACTTTCTGTCTTTCCATATGCCCTCAGATTCACTGTACTCATGGTCTACTCAGGTGAGCGTTTTAGAGCCATTTTAACTTTTCGTACTCCTTCCCCCCCCCCCCCCCCCCCCCCCCCCCCCCCCCCCCCCCATTGAACAACTTACTACCTCATAATGTTTTAGAGCCTGCGAACTTTCACCCACATGTATGCTATTTTAATATGTTTGTAACTTACCACCAATGTTTCTATCACGTAATTTACAGTTTAAGTGGTCTTAACAGAGGTTTTTTACTGTATATACCCTTTTGTTCATTACAATGTTTTTTATAATGCCACCAATGTTTCTATCATGTAATTTACATCTAAATCCTCTATTATGACCACTCAGTTTCATTAATTATTGGATGTTTAAGAAAGGTGACTGCTTAAAACAAGCATAAAGAAAACCGGAGAGCTCCTTCAGTAGCTTTCTGTTTTACTTGCTCCTTGAGTTAAGCTGCCACGTCTCTTTCTCACAATCACTTAGCCTTTGTTAAGTAGTCTTAACCCTTTCCCTGTTCTAAGTTTATTTCAAATTTTAATACCTACTTAATTTTCATGGCCAAAATTGTTATAATGAAATATGGAAGGTAGAACATTGTAGCCATTTTACAAACTAAAGAAACAGATCTATTTAATTTCATAAGCAAACAGAGCAGACCCTGATCAGACGGCTCCTCTAGGAGCTGTCTGATCTGGGTCTACTCTGTTTGCAAATGCGTGACAACACGTTTCTATGAGGGAAAGGTTAACAGAGGGGTTTTACTGTATATACTCTTTTGTTCATTACACATTAAAGCTTTTATATCATTCCACATTAGTTTGTTATATCTCCCAATTCCTTTCCAATCAGATTATGACCAGCTTTTTTCTGGCGCAGCCCTTCTTCCCTTTGCTGTAAATTTACAGCAATTTTTTACTTGTTTCCCTTTACATATTGTTTTTATTAGAGGGGAGACATCCGTTTTTGTGACAAAAACCCCTAGTATCAATAGTTATCACTGAATAAAATGATTTTTTATGACAAACAGTGCATATCCAGATCAACGGGTCCCATCAGAAACTGTTTGATCTTGGTCTACGTCGTCTGCAAAAAGGTCTTACATACTCGGTTCTCGCATGTTAAGGTCCTTAACGACAGACAGGTATTCAATACGCTTATCAATGCTTGTATTGTATGGTAAGTGTACAATTTGACATCGCGATTATATTTTTAGATCAGACAGTATCATTTTGTTTGGGGTGTCTTTTTAAGATAAGAGGTTTATATTGGTTAAATGTTCCAGCATATCGCAATTCGGTATTTGTTTTATTTAATACTGAAGTGCAGCCGATTTTTTTTTTTAAAAAAAACAACTCTAATGTTCTGGTCAAAAAATAATACCACCCGATCAAATGAAATGAATTCTCCATATCGAGGGCTTGGTGTAAAACTATTCTAACTCCTTCACTAAAGTGAAGGAGTTAGAATAGTTTTGCACCAAGCCCTCGATATGTTCTTATTGTATTTAACCCATACAAACAGCAATATGGTACACATGTATTTGCATTGACGTTACCCCGTTTATCTATACCGGTCTGTATTTTGAATACACCTTCTACAATTGTGAAATGGTGTTAGCCTTGCCCCACTGTAAATTATACAAACGAGATTGAAGTCTCAATTAATGTTATGTGTAATGTGTTCATTTCAATCTTGAACTATAGCTGTTAAGTATAGACTTGTTAAGGTTGTTAAGAGTTTTGTAAATGGTTGCTTAACCTTTAGTCTGTTATGGGCGGATTAGTGAATACCTATGCAAACCGTTTGGATCCAGATGAGACGTCGAGTAACTCGGCGTCTCATCAGGATCTAAACTGGTTGACACCATGATTGCATTTTGGTAGACAAACTGATTATAGTGAAAACTGTAAAAATAATTTACTCAGCTTGCTAAAGGTTAATGTCGAGAGATTAACAAAATTATTAGCACTATATGCCGAAATAGGGCGTTATCCATTTTATATATATATATATATATAATCAGGAAAAACCCATCCCTTGCTGGTCACGTCAATGTATACACCTGTAAATAGTGAAGACCCTAATGAGACAGCTCCTGTAGGAGCTGTCTAATCAGGATCTGCACTATTTACAAGTTGATTGTGCAATCAGTACACTCCACAACAGTGATTGCACAGAGAAATATTTGCAGACTGTAAAGATATATGTAATTGTACAACAGGACATGGGTAAAAAAGGAGAAATGTATTTTAAAATTCAGCAAGAGAGGAGTTAAATCTGTTCTCGATAATTAGAGAAAGATATTGAACAGTAGTACAAGTAACTGGTCAACTAAGGTGAACTATCTTTTATGTAGTTCGGAGTTTGTAGATGTCCGGGCATTCCCAGAATCTGTCTGCGTAGAAACTGTTTTACCTGTTGTTAAGACTCGTTAAGCTCGTTTACATTTCTCAATGTAGTGAGGGCGCTACAATCTGTACTTCTTTGGTTTTGTTTAAGGAACTCGAAACAATTAGTGTGTCTGCATATTTAAGCTGATTAGACAAGACGAAACACAAATATATGCAGGTTGTCTTCTCATAAACTATTTAAGTAGGTCGACATAAAATGATATCGAGGAATGAGATTGTGTCAGTTTTGTGAATAAGATGCTACAAAGAAGCCGAGTGCCATTTTATACGCGTATATCCTGAATATGATAACCTTAACACGATATATATATATATATATATATATATATATATATATATATATATATATATATATATATTTTACTCCTTCGGGAGACCATCCGTCCTAGGACCACCGCATAAGGGGGACCGCTGGAATAGGGAGACAAAAAGTGGTCTCCTTAATATTTTGAACATTGACTATCCAAAATCAAGACTGAACAGACCATTACTTTTACTGCTCTGTGATTCAAACTCACTTTATTTATTGTGTAATTAAAAAAAGTTTGACATTTGTAGGGTTTTTTTTAAACTAGAGAGATTTTTAGAAATTGTGGTATATATTTCATCGACCTATATTTTCAGGATTAAGGAGACTTCCCAATTTCTATTTTTTTTTTATTAAACTGGCTATATATAATACAAAATAAAATACATAAAGCTTAATTGTCATTTTAACTACCATGCGGGCCATGATATATAGCCAAAAAATGCATAATAAAAAAATCGATTTTTCACACCCCACAAATTGCTTAAATAATCTCCGGTGACAACCAATTACGTCATCGATGACGTGCGTAGGCTCTTCTCGAATTCCGGTAAAATGGCCGCTGTAGCTTTGCAAAACATCCAGTGATCAGAATTCGGTTTGCAATAAACAAAATGGTTATTGAGATTTGGTGCATTTACTTTAATCAATGCTTAAGACATTTGAATAAACGTACATGTATTGATCGAATGATCCTGACAGCCGAGACGGCAACGACAAAGGAAATATGGCTGCGTCCTTGAACGGTGGAAAGTGCATGGTAAATTTTATGCTTTTATTCTGATAATTGCATTGTTTTAATAATGAGACTGTGGTTTGTTTTACCACCGTTTACCTTTTGTTTCGCTTTGTGTTCTGAACAATTATTATAACAATATTACGCCATAGCTTTCAAGGCAACCTGCTGACGGCCATTGCCCAATTCGTCCTCATGGCAAAACAACCCCATCTCAATATTAGGTTTAAAAATCATGAATTGGTTTGAAGTAGCAAATAAACATAGGACATCACTCAAGTTATGTATTTTAAAGGTATTTTCGAATCAAAGTTTGGGAAAATCAGAATTTTTTATTTTCACCATATGATTGAACAATTCTTTGTAAACTGTATTCTAGTAATAATTTAATCTGTACACAATCCCTCCCTTTTAATTTTGAATATTTCTTCAAACTTCCGTTGCCATTTAGCTCCTGACAGAATCTTCTTCCCGTAACATAGACTTTTTTTTTTTCAATAAAAATACATGTATGTGTAGTTTCTGCTTTCAACTATAGAAAGAAACAATATGTTGTCACAGCAAGCCCACGGTTAATGTAAGGGCAATCAGATCTGAGTTGTCAAAATTGTATTTACTTATGACAATAATAATGTATAATCTGAAATGGAAAATTTGGATAATTTGATAATATGTGAATTTATATTGATTTTCTTATTATATCATTCATGCCATAATGACCCATATATGATAACCACATCAAAATATAAAAAAAGAAAGTTTCATTTTAATAACATTGTGATTTTCATGTGTTTGTATATTTGCTGATTGACCTTAAATGTCAATAAATAAATATATAAAATAAACCACTATCAGACTGAGAAGCTGAACTAACCTGGGGAAATACGAATGTTAATTCATAAAGTGTGAGCAGCATACAACAGGTATTCCTCGTGTATTCATAAGGAGACAGGAATTTCACACATTCACTGGTGTGATTAATTTGAACAAATTTAGTTGTTCTTATTATAAGTTTATTTTTGGACATACGGAATGTTACATTTCATTTAAAAATAATTTGAATACTAACTGCAAATTTCTATGAAGTAAAATTTTTATATCACTTTGATTATAACAATAAAAAATGCCTACGCCTGCTTCAGTATTACACTACATCAGAATAAGCGGGTATATTTGAACATAACAATTTAAAACATTTATTTCTATTTAGCTCTATGTATATTATGTTACATTAAAAATATTTTTTAAATATTTTTTTAAACCAGATCATAAGTAAATAACCTGCATGAGGATCAAACACATTATGAAGTATCTAATAAAATAATAACTTTACATAATTTTGACAAAATAATTTAGGTACGTTTTGGTATTGGGTACGTTTAGACTTGGTCCCCTGTGACATCATATTGCTTCATTCCTAGAAAATGACCTATTTTCAGTTTGTAATGGTAATGGTGGATTGCAAAATAGGCCGAGTGACATTGCTCAACAAACATGGATTTTACATGAATGCAAGGATATTTAAAGGTACGTTTTGAATGTAAACAAAGAATTAATTAAGTAGATAATGAATGACAGTAATCCTAGTAGAAACAGTCCAGGTAATTACATCTATAGGGAAGATAAGTTTGCTGCATGATCAAAAGTGAAAACATTCATTTACATCAAATAATAGAATCAATTTGAAAGTGGGGGACGGGTTAAATTGTTTATGTCCGGTTATTTCTTGTCTATATTCTGTAGCTCTGTATTTTCACTATCTATAATAAAGATAGTGAAAATACAGAGCTACAGATAACAGGGCATACTCAAATACTAAAATCGTCATTTCTTCACTAAACCCTATACTGTGACCACTCTTTAGAATGATCTGTCTGAGAGAGACAATTCTAAAGAGCACAGGGGGCCATTTCGTGGGTCTACATGGTCTAAAAGTAAAAAAAATTGATTGGGTCGATTTAGTGTTATATTATATACAAGGGGTCTAACTACCCATTCGCAGATTTCACGACCGATTCGAAATAACGCCCGGTTTTGGGCTATCAAGATAAAAGACCCACTAATGTTTGGTACGAACGTGAAGCTGGGACCATGTACTTTTCAAATAATATAACTTTTGATACATTTCGACTAAGCCGTAGCCAGTGCCGGCGTGAAATTCCTACAAAATACGCTGATTTAGCTTACTCGAACGAGAAGTCGATCGATTTGTCGCTAGACCCCCCCGTATAACGGCCATAATCGCGATGCCTCGGGACAAAACGATTATGCAATCAATATATATGACAAAAAGCTATCGTTTACCTCTCAAACTATCTGCAGACACTGATGCAGATCCGAAATGCAGGCGAATTTTCGTGCAATTAGCAGATTTAAATTTCTGTCAGGCTACTACGAGTCACGTGACCCGCTTCCTTTACAATTAACAACATCCGCGTGTCTGTTACTTTGCTTACCCAATAAGCGTTTGCGAGAACGCAGGGCACCATCCCTAGGTCAATCAAGTGCCCTGTTACTGATCAACTAGAAACTAGGTCAAGTTGTTGCGACTTCTCGTTCGAGTAAGCTAAATCAGCGTATTTTGTTGGAATTTCACATCGGCACTGGCTACGGCTTAGTCGAAATGTATCAAAAGTTATATTATTTGAAAAGTACATGGTCCCAGCTTCAGGTTCGTACCAAACATTAGTGGGTCTTTTATCTTAATAGCCCAAAACCGGGCGTTATTTCGAATCGGTCGTGAAATCTGCGAATGGGTAGTTAGACCCCTTGTATATAATATAACACTAAATCGACCCAATCAATTTTTTTGACTTTTTAGACCATGCAGACCCACGAAATGGCTCCCTGTGCTAAAGAGTGGTCACAGCTAGTATAGGGTTTTGTGGAGAATTAAATGAGCTATGCTTGAAAATGTTTAAATTTAAGCATCTTATCTGGGGCTCTGGAAAATATGATAATTTTAAGATTGCAGTCAGTGTAGACACAGATCAAACATCTCCTATTTGAGTCGGGTCTGCTCTGTTTGATTATGTTTACTGTCAGTAGCTATGATTGTACAGTTTCTTTCATGGTAAAAAATTCCTTTGCTAAGTTATAGCGTTATTTTAATAATTAATGTAATTAGTATTCATGATATCATTATTTCTTACATGAATATTGATGGAATAAAGTGTTATTTAGGGAGACAGGTATATGTGAATAATTGCTATTTATATTGAAGACAGAACAACAAAATTCCTAAAGTAACCAACAATACTTTATCAAATTGAAATATAATGATATTTTTAGCTCACCAGAGCACAAAGTGCTCAGGGTGAGCTTTTGTGATTGCCTGATGTCTGCCGTCTATCGGCGTTTGTCGTGCGTCGTCAACAATTTGAACCTTTAAAAGTCTTCTCCTCTGAATCTACAGGGTTCTCAGCTTTCATCTTTGGCACATAGCATTACCTATAGGTCCTCTACAAAAGTTATAAATTATGTCCCTGGAGTCAAAATTGGCCCGCCACGGTCCCAGGGGTGGCCAGTTTTCTCTAGCTGACTGTTGTTTCTGTACAAGTAGCAGAATGCTGGGTTCACTTAGGTTAGGCATGGGGAAAGCTTTAAAAATCTTCTTGTCAAAAACTACATGTCACAGAGCTTAGATATTTGGTGTATAGATTTACTTAGTAGGCTTATTGAAATTGGTTAATATCATAGTTCTGAGGTTAAAATTGGCCCTGCCCTGTTGGTTATACTTTAAAATAGACTTTTACACTATAAAGGTTCCCCTGAGCTAGAAGGACCCCAGATACTCAGTCTGTCTTACACAATCACTGGATAGGTCAAGTTCCTGGTCAAAACTCTATAAAGGTGTCTGCTTCAGAATTAGTGTCTGTTTGTTCACTGTTTTTAACCCATTCCCTCATATGCTATTTTCAGATCCTACCTCTTGGAAAATTTCAGAATCTCTGTGTAGATATGAAACCATTTTGATAAATAGAGCATTTACTCCTAAGGAGCAAATGCTCTATTTATCACAATGGTTTCATAAAGTGACTATTATACCTCTTTGAATAAATCTACTGATAAGGAGCATTAATTAGAGAAAAGGAAAATTTCAGAATTGTGTAGATTTGAAACCATTGTGATAAATAGAGCATTTACTCCTATGGAGCAAATGCTCTATTTATCACAAAGGCTTTTTTCAGATCCTACCTCTTTGAATAAATCTACTGATAAGGAGCATTAATTATAGAAAAGGAAAATTTCAGAATTGTGTAGATTTGAAACCAATGTGATAGATAGAACATTTACTCCTATGGAGCAAATGCTCTATTTATCACAATGGTTAGCAAATGCTCTATTTATCACAAAGGTTTTTTCAGATCCTACCTCTTTGAATAAATCTACTGATAAGGAGCATTAATTAAAGAAAAGGAAATTTTCAGAATTGTGTGGATTTCAAACCATTGTGATAAATAGAGCATTTGCTCCATAGGAGTAAATTAACTCATATACAAACCACATATAAAGTTACATATCTGTATGTGTCAGATCAGAATCCAAACTGTGTGCTAATTTCGGTCAAGTCATGCTAAACAGTGATAGGGTTGTCATCTGTTAGAAATGTTGTCTGCTTATTCAAAGAGGTAAATCTGGGTCTACTCTGTTTGCAAATGCGTGAAAACATGTTTATATGAGGGAAAGGGTTAATTAGAGAAAAGGAAAATTTCAGAATTGTGTAGATTTGAAACCATTGTGATAAATAGTGCATTTACTCCTATGGAGCAAATGCTCTATTTATCACAAAGGCTTTTTTCAGATCCTACCTCTTTGAATCAATCTACTGATAAGGAGCATTAATTAGAGACAAGGAAAACTTCAGAATTGTGTAGATTTGAAACCATTGTGATAAATAGAGCATTTACTCCTATGGAGCAAATGCTCTATTTATCACAATGGTTTCATAAAGTGACTATTACAGAGGCGTAGAACAAAGGCTTTTTAGCTCACCAGAGCACAAAGTGCTCAGGGTGAGCTTTTGTGATTGCCTGATGTCCGTCGTCGTGCGTCGTCCCTCGTCAACAATTTGAACCTTTAAAAATCTTCTCCTCTGAATCTACCGGGTTCTCAACTTTCATCTTTGGCATATAGCATCATCTGTAGGTCCTCTACAAAAGTTATATAAGTCATGCCCCTGGAGTCAAAATTGCCCCCCCCTCCCCCCCCCCCCCCCCCCCCCCCGGGGGTGTTAAGTTTTCAATAGTGAAAATATAGTGACATATAGTGACAACTTTGAAAATCTTCTCCTCAGAAACTGGAAGGTTCATATTTTGTATAAACTTTTTATCAAACTTTCATATTTGGCACATAGCATCATATTCACATTCTCTACAAAAGTTCTATAAATTAAATACCCCTGGGGTCAAAATTTGCCCTGTCCCAGGGGTGGCCAGTTTTTTTAAGCAGACTGTTGTTTAAGTTTTCTTTAGCAATAGCAGAGTGTTGAGTTCACTTAGTTGTCATAGGAATAGGGAAAGCTTTAAAAATTTACTTGTCAAAAACTACAAGTCCCAGAGCTTAGATATTTGGTGTATATATTTACTTAGTATATCTTTAGAAATTTTGTAAATATCATAGTTCTGAGGTTCAATTTGGCCCTGCCCTGCCCTGTGGGTGGTAAGTTTTCTATAGAAACATAGTGAAAACTTTGAAAACCTCCTCCTCTGATTGTCTGGTGAGCAATATCAGGGCCATCATGGCCCTCTTGTCATTATTTAACCCTTTTCTTTATAATAAACTCCTTTTCACCCATTTGAAAACAGAGAAGACCCAGATCAGATTGCCCCTAGAGGAGCAGTCTGATCAGTGTCTGCTCTGTTTGCTATTGGAATTTGATAGATCTGTTTCTTTAGATTCTAAAATGGCTACAGTGTTCCATGTTCCATATTTCATTATACCCCTGCATACTTGTTTAAGGTAAGTGAAGTCAAGTCAAGTAATTTAATTAATATTTATTTAAAGTCAGAGGTTTACAATAACAGCCAGGGGGTATACTGGAATTACCCTGCCCAGCAGTCATTTGGGCGATCGGTTGGTCCGTCCGCATTTGAACATGGGTTGCTTTGATGGCACACTCCTCCCTCAGTTATTAAATTTATATTTGGTATACATCTACACATAATAACCATGGCACGAATAGTTAATGTGCAAGAAACAATTTATTAAAGAATAACTTCCATTTAACCGTTTCCCTGTTGAATATTCATGTAAGAAATAATGACGCCAGGAATATTAATAAGATTATTTTCTATAATGGTTCATGAATATTCATGACTGTAAAGGGTTAAACTGTAGTACTGTAATTGTGACACATGTAATATGCATGGGTATCTGAGTCAAGCAAGAGGGTAATTTAGGAGAAAAAGTCTCCCTAACCCTGCATACTTCTCCCTGTTTAGAGCTTAGGAAGAAGTTTTATTATGAAGAACACAGGGAGATACAAAATAAGGACCAAAACTTCTCCCTCAATACCACTAAACTTCTCCCTGATGGAGAGCTCCAGCTTGAGTCCTATAAATCCTTTAGTATTTTATGGAGCATAGCAAACCAGTGAAAGTAGAACCAGATCAATGGATATTGAAGGGGCATGATTATGATATAATCAGAATCTTCATATTAATAATTATGCTTAAAAATATGGAAGGGTAATGCTCATTTGCATTCACAATCTGGCGTTTGCCTTAACCCGGCCTGTTCGCCATTAATATTCATGTAAAAAGTAATGACATCAAATGATCATCAATATTAATTAGATAAATTGTTATAAAAGCACATAGACGCAGGAAATTGTGATCATGGTAGAAGCTAGAATCATATCTGTATTATACATAAGCAAACAGCGCAGACCCTAATCAGACTGCTCCAATAGGAGTTGCCTGGTCTGAGTCTGCTCTATTTGCAAATGCGTAGAAAGGCATATTTATGGAAGAAAGTTTTAAATATTCTCTTGTCTGGTATAATATCTTATATTAATTAGTAGAACTTTAGGCATATTTATAGAAGAAATGGTTAAGTGTTCTCTTTTCTGTCTTATTATGTCTCCCCCCATATTTATATGGGGGAGACATATTGTTTTCGTGAGAGTTGTCTGTCTGTCCGTCTGTCCGTCCGTCTGTCCGTCTGTCCGTCTGTCTGTCTGTCCGTCTGTCTGTCACACTTTTTGTCCGGACGATAACTTCAATATGCCTGATGCCAGTTGATTGAAACTTCATATATGGAAAGAGCATAATGAGAGGAAGTGTCATGCACAAGGTCCATAACTCTGGCTTCACTAATATTGGAGTTATTGCCCTTTGTAAAAAAAAATCACACTTTTTTGTCCGGACGATAACTCCTATATGGCTCATGCCATTGGATTGAAACTTCATATATGGAAAGATCATGACGAGAGGAAGTGTCATGCACAAAATCCATAACTCTGGCTTCACTAATATTGGAGTTATTGCCCTTTGTAAAAAATATCATAATTTTTTGTCCGGACAATAACTTCAATATGCATGATGCCAGTTGATTGAAACTTCATATATGGAAAGAGCATAATGAGAGGAAGTGTCATGCACAAGGTCCATAACTCTGGCTTCACTAATATTGGAGTTATTGCCCTTTGTAAAAAATATAATTTTTTGTCCGGACAATAACTTCAATATGCCTGATGCCATTGGATTGAAACTTCATATATGGAAAGATCATAATGAGAGGAAGTGTCATGCAGAAGGTACATAACTCTGGCTTCACTAATATTGGAGTTATTGCCCTTTGTAAAAAAATCACACTTTTTTGTCCGGACGATAACTTCTATATGGCTCATGCCATTGGATTGAAACTTCATATATGGAAAGATCATAACGAGAGGAAGTGTCATGCACAAGGTCCATAACTCTGGCTTCACTAATATTGGAGTTATTGCCCTTTGTAAAAACAATCACAATTTTTTGTCCAGATGATTACTCCTATGTGACACATGCCATTGGAGTGAAACTTCATACATGGAACGATCATAATAAGAGAAAGTGTCATGCATAAGATCCTTAACTCGAGCTTCAATAAATTTAGAGTTATTGCCCCTTGTACATTTGTTTAATTCTTTCTTGTCCGGACGATAACTCCTACATGGCTCTTGCCATCGTATTGAAACTTCATACATGGAAAGAGCATGATGAGAGAAAGTGTCATGAACAAGGGCCATAATTCTGGCTTCAATACTTTTGGAGTTATTGCCCTTTGTTACATTTTTTGGCCGATCAATAACTCCTGTTCGACTGATGCTATTGGAATGACATTTTATTTTTGGAAAGAGCATGATGAAAGTAAGTGTCATGCACAAGGGCCATAAATCTGGTATCAGTATTTTTGGAGTTATTAGCTGTTATCATTTTCTTCTTGAAAAATGTAGTGTGGAAAACGCATAATGAGGGGAAGTATCATTCATCAAGACCATAACATTTTTAGTGATTTCCCTTTACATATTGTTTTTATTAGAGGGGAGACATCCGGTTTTTTTGACAAAAACCTCTAGTTTGAATAGTCTGACATGAGGTACGTACTAATACAATATACCTGTTTTTCAGCTTTGGATGGGAATTCATCTGAGTGACCAATCAACCATGTTGATGGAAGATGCTGGATGAATTGATAAAAGGGACTACAGCTAATAATGCTCTGCCTATAGATACAGGCTTACCTGTCCAAGGTAAGAATTCAGAATACAGCAAAAACCTATTTTAACCCTTTCCCTGTTTAATATTCATGTAAACAATAGCATTTATTAGCTGGCTGTTAAAAATGAACTCTGTACATATGATTGTTCAGTTTTGGTAGAAACACTAAAGTATGTTCTGCTATAATTTCATAAGCAAATAGTAGAACCTGATCAGATGGCCCCTCTGGTGCTCCAGGGCTACCCTCTTTGCAAAGGCATGAACAAAAATTAATATGAGGGAAAGGGTTAAATGCCCTTAAAATGAAATCTATTTCTGGGTCGTAATTAGTCCTTTACTTTATGAATATTCATGTAACAAATAATGATGTCATGGATAACTATTAGCTTAAATTTTATAATCATACATGAACACATTATGGTTTGCCTATGGCAGACACTGTAGAATAGGATCTTTATAATTCAATATTATAAGTAAATAGAGCAGACCTTGATCAGATGGCTCCTACAGAAGCCATCTGATCTAGGTATACTCTTTTTGCAATGCCATACCACTTTACTTGATAAAAACAATTATATTTGCAAATAGTAGACCCAGATCAGAAGCGTCAGTAGGAGCTGTATTTTGCTTATTGAGTGATATAGGTCAGATTCTACAATTTCTACCATGGCCAAAATGACCTGATCATGTGCAGGTGTAATTATTCTGCTTATAAATATCACAGGGGGCCAATTCGTGGGTCTACATGGTCTAAAAGTTTTAAAAAAATATGATTGGGTTGATTAAGTGATTACTTAGCCAGTCAAAAGGCACCTGTTGACCGAGGGATGGTGCCCTGCGTTCTCGCTCATGCTTATAGGGCAAACAAGAAACACACACAGGGATGTTGCTATTGTAAAGGAAGCGGGTCACGTGACTCGTAGTAGCCTGACAGAGATTTAAATCTGCTAATTGCACGAAAATTTGCCTGTATTTCGGATCTGCATCAGTGTCTGCAGAGAGCTTGAGAGGTAAACGATAGCGTTTTATCATATGTAATGATTGCACAATCGTTTTGTCTCGAGGCATCGCGATTATGGCCGTTTTACAGGGGGTCCAAGCGGTAAATCGTTGCGAGATCTCGTTCGAGTAAGCAAAATCAGCGTATTTTGTAGGAATTTCATGTCAGCAGTGGCTACGGCTTAGTCAGAATGTATCAAAAGTTATATTATTTGAAATGTACAATGTCCCAGCTTCACGTTCATACCAAATATTAGTGGTTATTCCATCTTGGCTGTCCAAAACTGGACGTTATTTCGAATCGGTTGTGAAATTTGCGAGTGGGTAGTTAGACCCCTTGTATATAATTAAATACGACACTAAATCGACCCAATCATTTTTTTTTAAACTTTTAGACCATGTAGACCCACGAAATGGCCTCCTGTGATAAATATTGATAGTAATGATTTCTTCATGGATATTCATTAAGTAATGGGATAATCCTTTCAACACTAACTTACTTCATTCTGGACATATTGTGATTGACTGCAGTCCACCAATAAATGTTTTCATGTATTTATTATACGGCCGTCTTTAGACGGGATGTATTATGTGAATGTAAACCCTTCGGTTGGCTGGCGGGTGGGCGGGTGGGCGGGCGTCTCAATTCGTTTCCGGACGATAACTTTAGTTCTGTATGATTGATCTTCATGAAACTTTACATGTGCATGGATATCAATGAGGGCAGGAACCCTATTGTTTATGGGCTTTACCAGACCAGGGTCAAGGTCACTTTCTAAAATTAGATTGTTTTTCAGTAGTATTTTTCTGTTTCCGGACGATAACTTTAGTTCTGTGTGCTCCATCTTTATGAAACTCCACATGTGCATTGATATTAGTGAGGGCAGAAACCCTATTGAATATGAGCTTTGCCTAACCAAGGTCAAGCTATTTTTGTCTAAAAATAGATTGTTTTTCAGTAGTATTATTTCGTTTTAGGAAGATAACTTAAGTTCTGCATGCCCGATCTTCATGAAACTCCACATGTGCATTGATATTAGTGAGAATAGGAACCTTATTTAACATCCATGGGCTTTGCCCGGCCAAGGTCAAGGTCATTTGTTTTCGAAAAAATAGATTGTTTTTCTGTAGAATATCCCATTTCTGGACTATAACTTTAGTTCTGTATGTCTGATCTTCATGAAACTACACATGTGCATTGATATCAATGAGGACAGGAACTCTATTGAATATGGGCTCTGCCCGACCAAGGTCAAGGTCATTTTGTTCTAAAATATATTGTTTTTCTGTAGAATTTTCCAATTTCCTTTTGATCTGTATGTCCGATCTTCTGAACTTCACATGTGCATAGATATCAGTAAAGGCAGAAACCCTGGGCTTTACCAGACTAAGGTTAAGACTAATAAAAAAAAAAAAAATCCATGAACTATTGCCACCTGATATGGAGTAAGGGCCATTCAACTGAAGACATTTGACGGGCAATATTTTGTGACATTTTGGCACTCTTGTATATATACATCTATATATCTTTTCCAATCCAATAATTATTGGTCTAATTGTTGATCCGAAAATGTCCCTTTTACAAAACTTTTTTACCACTTTGCAAACAGGAAAGGTCTGAATCGGACAACTCCTGGAGGAATCGTCTGATTAGGGTCTACTGTTCTTTTTGCTTGACTGAAATTATGATAGTTCAGACTTTACTAAGTTCATATGCCTTTCAACAAATAAATATTCATGATGCTGTTACTTGTTACATGAATTTTAAGATGGAAAATATTAAACAGCTTGGATCCTCATGACACACTGAGTACTCAACATCTCATTTGAATCCAAACCTTGTGCAAATGTGATCACAATGTGAGGTATAATGTAGAAGAGATGTGTTGTTTTATGTGAAACCTAGTGTTTGTCAAGTGGGCAGGCAAGTAGGCACTCTAAATTGAGCAGTTCCTATCCAATTGTCACAGAACTTGGTGCAAATATCTGCTGTCTTTGCATTGGATATAATCTAGATATGATTCTGCAGCTTAATACTGCCGTGGCAAAAATATGTCTGAGTCCATGTGCTATTATAACAATCAATTTATGGTAAAGCAGGGCTTGCCAAGGAATGGTTTCTTTCAAAATACATAAAATGCATGTATTTATAATTATTGAATATAATGTTGGTGTTTTTATGCCTCCCAATGGTGGGCATATAGTAATCGCATAGTCTGTACTTCCATTCGTCCGTCTATCTGTCTGTCTCTCTGTTCTTCCATCCATCCGCCCCAAATTTCGTGTCTCTTCTAAAACTTTTATCTGTGAATGGATTTCAAAATAACCAAGCACAAATGCTCACCACACATAGACGATATGTTGGCTCACATCCAACACCCTGGCCCATGGGTCAAAGGTCAAGGTCATCCTTCAGGGTCAAAGGTCAAGAGCATAGTGTTTTACAAACACGTCTTGTTCTGTTTTGATATTTCAACCTTTTCCCTAATATAAATGCTTCATGCCTTTGAAAACCGAGTAGACCCATATCAGATGACTTCTGTAAGAGATATAAAAGGACAATGTGATGATTAGGGGGACCAAATAGGGTTAGAAAGGATGAAACAGTGCTTAAGATGACCATCTTGAATTACTTATCAATGTTTAATATAATATGTAGTCCAATAACTTCACATGATTATTGCTTGTTATTTGGAGATGTGTAGACATATGTTTATGCCCCCCAGATCAGATCTGGGGGCAAATTGTTTTTGCCCTGTCTGTCTGTGTGTTTGTCAGCAACTTTAACATTTGTTATACCCCCACAAACAGAGTTTGAGGGGGGTATACTGGAATCAGCCTGTCGGTCGGTCGGTCGGTCGGTCGGGCGGTCGGGCGGTCGGTCGGTCGGTCAGGCGGTCGGTCGGTCGGTCGGTCTGTCTGCAAAATCTTGTACGGCGAACTCCTCCTTCAGTTTCAACCCGATTCACTTGAAACTTGGCATAATTGTTAATCAGGAGTAGTAGATGTGCAAGACACAAATTTCAGGTCTTTGTGACCTTGACCTTGACCTTTGGCCTTGAAATTGGTCTTGAAATTGGCAGGCAAAATCTTGTACTTTGAACTCCTCCTTCACATTCAACCTGATTCACTTGATACTTGGCATAAATGTTACTCAGGGGTAGTAGATGTGTAAGACACAAATTTCAGGTCTCTGTGACCTTGACCTTGACCTTTGGCCTTGAAATTGGTCTTGAAATTGGCAGGCAAAATCTTGTACTTTGAACTCCTCCTTCACATTCAACCTGATTCACTTGATACTTGGCATAAATGTTACTCAGGAGTAGTAGATGTGCAAGACACAAATTTCAGGTCGCTGTGACCTTGACCTTGACCTTTGGCCTTGAAATTGGTCTTGAAATTGGCAGGCAAAATCTTGTACTTTGAACTCCTCCTTCAATTTCAACCTGATTCACTTGATACTTGGCATAAATGTTACTCAGGAGTAGTAGATGTGCAAGACACAAATTTCAGGTCTCTGTGACCTTGACCTTGACCTTTGGTCTTGAAATTGGTCTTGAAATTGGCAGGCAAAATCTTGTACTTTGAACTCCTCCTTCAATTTCAGCCTGATTCACTTGATACTTGGCATAAATGTTACTCAGGAGTAGTAGATGTGCAAGACACAAATTTAAAATCTCTGTGACCTTGACCTTTGGCCTTGAAATTGGTCTTAAAATTGGCAAGCAAAATCTTGTACTTTGAACTCCTCCTTCACTTTCAACCTGATTCGTTTGATACTTGGCATAAATGTTACTCAGGAGTAGTAGATGTGCAAGACACAAATTTCAGGTCTCTGTGACCTTGACCTTGACCTTTGGCCTTGAAATTGGTCATGATATTGGAAGGCAAAATCTTGTACTTTGAACTCCTCCTTCAATTTCAACCTGATTCACTTGATACTTGGCATAAATGTTACTCAGGAATAGTATATGTGCAAGAAACAAATTTCAGGTGTCTGTGACCTTGACCTTGACCGTTGGCCTTGAAATTGATCTTAAAATTGGCAGGCAAAATCTTGTACTTTGAACTCCTCCTTCACTTTCAACCTGATTCACTTGATACTTGGCATAAATGTTACACAGGAGTAGTAGATGTGCAAGACACAAATTTAAAATCTCTGTGACCTTGACCTTTGGCTTTGAAATTGGTCTTAAAATTGGCAGGCAAAATCTTGTACGGCGAACTCCTCCTTCACTTTCAACCTGATTTACTTGATACTTGGCATAAATGTTACTCAGAAGTAGTAGATGTGCAAGACACAAATTTCAGGTCTCTGTGACCTTGACCTTGACCTTTGGCCTTGAAATTGGCAGGCAAAATCTTGTACTTTGAACTCCTCCTTCAATTTCAACCTGATTCACTTGATACTTGGCATAAATTACAGAATTTTCTCTATTTGAACTTTGGGTATTTTTGTTATTTGGTCCTGTTACATGTTCAAAACTTGGATTTGCAATCAAGGCTGCCGTGTGGGGGTATTCATCACCTTTAGTGATAGTTCTAGTTTTAACTGTTGAGCCAGTACAGATAGGGACTTGATATTTGGCATGCATATGTATCTCATAAAGCCGCACATTTTGAGGGGTAACATGTCAAGGTCATCCTTCAAGGTCAGAGGTCAAATATATGGATCAAATCACCAACTTTAACATTGGCCATAACTTTTTGACCAGTAGAGATAGAGACTTGATATTTGGCATGCTTGTGTATCTCATGAGGCTGCACATCTTGAGGGGTGACATGCCAAGGTCAAGATCATCATACAAGGTCAGAGGTCAAATATATGAGGGGGCATAGTGTTTCACAAACACATCTTGTTGTTTTTAAAATGTTGCCATGGTAACCAAATGTGATCTCTAATTGGTAAAAATTTAGATATTATTTGATTTTGCTGAAAATTGCTGTTATGGGGTATTTGGGTACGCCCCAGACCTTTGACCCTGAAGGATGACCTTGACCTTTGACCCATGGACTAGGGAGTTTAACGCCACAAATTGTCTATGTGTGGTAAATATTTGTGCCAGGTTATTTTGAAATCCATTCACAGATAAAAAAAAGTGATAGAAGCGAAACAAAATTTGGGATGGACGGATCAAAAGACAGAGGGACGGACAGACAGAAGGATGGACAATGCAATTACTACATGAAAGGACGAAACAGTGCTTAGGGTGACCATCTTGAATTACTTATCAATGTTTAAAATAATATGTAGTCCAATAACTTCAAATGAACATTGCTTGTTATTTGGAGATGTGTAGAAAACTTTTTATGCCCCCCAGATCAGATCTGGGGGGCATATTGTTTTTGCCCTGTCTGTCTGTTTGTCTGTTTGTTTGTCAGAAACTTTAACATTGGTTATAACTTTTTAGCCAGTACAGATAGAGACTTGCTATTTGGCATGCATATGTATCTCATAAAGCCGCACATTTTGAGGGGTGACATGTCAAGGTCAAGGTCATACTTCAGGGTCAGAGGTCAAATATATGGGTCAAATCACCGACTTTAACATTGGCCATAACTTTTGGACCAGTAGAGATAGAGACTTGATATTTGGCATGCTTGTGTATCTCATGAGGCTGCACATTTTGAGGTGTGACATGTCAAGGTCAAGGTCATCCAGGGTCAAAGGTCAAATTGTCTGTTTCTTTGTAACTTTAAGGGAACCTTAACATTGGTCTTAACTTTTGAGCCAGTACAGATAGAGACTTGATATTTGGCATGCATATGTATCTCATAAAGCCTCACATTTTGAGGGGTAACATGTCAAGGTCATCCTTCAAGGTCAGAGGTCAAATATATGGATCAAATCACCAACTTTAACATTGGCCATAACTTTTTGACCAGTAGAGATAGAGACTTGATATTTGGCATGCTTGTGTATCTCATGAGGCTGCACATCTTGAGGGGTGACATGCCAAGGTCAAGATCATCATACAAGGTCAGAGGTCAAATATATGAGGGGGCATAGTGTTTCACAAACACATCTTGTTGTTTTTAAAATGTTACCATGGTAACCAAATGTGATCTCTAATTGGTAAAAATTTAGATATTGTTTGATTTTGCTGAAAATTGCTGTGATGGGGTATTTGGGTACGCCCCAGACCTTTGACCCTGAAGGATGACCTTGACCTTTGACCCATGGACTAGGGAGTTTAACGCCACAAATTGTCTATGTGTGGTAAATATTTGTGCCAGGTTATTTTGAAATCCATTCACAGATAAAAAAAAAAGTGATAGAAGCGAAACAAAATTTGGGATGGACGGATCAAAAGACAGAGGGACGGACAGACAGAAGGATGGACAATGCAATTACTACATGAAAGGACGAAACAGTGCTTAGGGTGACCATCTTGAATTACTTATCAATGTTTAAAATAATATGTAGTCCAATAACTTCAAATGAACATTGCTTGTTATTTGGAGATGTGTAGAAAACTTTTTATGCCCCCCAGATCAGATCTGGGGGGGGGGGGGGCATATTGTTTTTGCCCTGTCTGTCTGTTTGTCTGTTTGTTTGTCAGAAACTTTAACATTGGTTATAACTTTTTAGCCAGTACAGATAGAGACTTGCTATTTGGCATGCATATGTATCTCATAAAGCCGCACATTTTGAGGGGTGACATGTCAAGGTCAAGGTCATACTTCAGGGTCAGAGGTCAAATATATGGGTCAAATCACCGACTTTAACATTGGCCATAACTTTTGGACCAGTAGAGATAGAGACTTGATATTTGGCATGCTTGTGTATCTCATGAGGCTGCACATTTTGAGGTGTGACATGTCAAGGTCAAGGTCATCCAGGGTCAAAGGTCAAATTGTCTGTTTCTTTGTAACTTTAAGGGAACCTTAACATTGGTCTTAACTTTTGAGCCAGTACAGATAGAGACTTGATATTTGGCATGCATATGTATCTCATAAAGCCGCACATTTTGAGGGGTAACATGTCAAGGTCATCCTTCAAGGTCAGAGGTCAAATATATGGATCAAATCACCAACTTTAACATTGGCCATAACTTTTTGACCAGTAGAGATAGAGACTTGATATTTGGCATGCTTGTGTATCTCATGAGGCTGCACATCTTGAGGGGTGACATGCCAAGGTCAAGATCATCATACAAGGTCAGAGGTCAAATATATGAGGGGGCATAGTGTTTCACAAACACATCTTGTTGTTTTTAAAATGTTGCCATGGTAACCAAATGTGATCTCTAATTGGTAAAAATTTAGATATTGTTTGATTTTGCTGAAAATTGCTGTGATGGGGTATTTGGGTACGCCCCAGACCTTTGACCCTGAAGGATGACCTTGACCTTTGACCCATGGACTAGGGAGTTTAACGCCACAAATTGTCTATGTGTGGTAAATATTTGTGCCAGGTTATTTTGAAATCCATTCACAGATAAAAAAAAGTGATAGAAGCGAAACAAAATTTGGGATGGACGGATCAAAAGACAGAGGGACGGACAGACAGAAGGATGGACAATGCAATTACTACATGAAAGGACGAAACAGTGCTTAGGGTGACCATCTTGAATTACTTATCAATGTTTAAAATAATATGTAGTCCAATAACTTCAAATGAACATTGCTTGTTATTTGGAGATGTGTAGAAAACTTTTTATGCCCCCCAGATCAGATCTGGGGGGGGCATATTGTTTTTGCCCTGTCTGTCTGTTTGTCTGTTTGTTTGTCAGAAACTTTAACATTGGTTATAACTTTTTAGCCAGTACAGATAGAGACTTGCTATTTGGCATGCATATGTATCTCATAAAGCCGCACATTTTGAGGGGTGACATGTCAAGGTCAAGGTCATACTTCAGGGTCAGAGGTCAAATATATGGGTCAAATCACCGACTTTAACATTGGCCATAACTTTTGGACCAGTAGAGATAGAGACTTGATATTTGGCATGCTTGTGTATCTCATGAGGCTGCACATTTTGAGGTGTGACATGTCAAGGTCAAGGTCATCCAGGGTCAAAGGTCAAATTGTCTGTTTCTTTGTAACTTTAAGGGAACCTTAACATTGGTCTTAACTTTTGAGCCAGTACAGATAGAGACTTGATATTTGGCATGCATATGTATCTCATAAAGCCTCACATTTTGAGGGGTAACATGTCGAGGTCATCCTTCAAGGTCAGAGGTCAAATATATGGATCAAATCACCAACTTTAACATTGGCCATAACTTTTTGACCAGTAGAGATAGAGACTTGATATTTGGCATGCTTGTGTATCTCATGAGGCTGCACATCTTGAGGGGTGACATGCCAAGGTCAAGATCATCATACAAGGTCAGAGGTCAAATATATGAGGGGGCATAGTGTTTCACAAACACATCTTGTTGTTTTTAAAATGTTACCATGGTAACCAAATGTGATCTCTAATTGGTAAAAATTTAGATATTGTTTGATTTTGCTGAAAATTGCTGTGATGGGGTATTTGGGTACGCCCAGACCTTTGACCCTGAAGGATGACCTTGACCTTTGACCCATGGACTAGGGAGTTTAACGCCACAAATTGTCTATGTGTGGTAAATATTTGTGCCAGGTTATTTTGAAATCCATTCACAGATAAAAAAAAGTGATAGAAGCGAAACAAAATTTGGGATGGACGGATCAAAAGACAGAGGGACGGACAGACAGAAGGATGGACAATGCAATTACTACATGAAAGGACGAAACAGTGCTTAGGGTGACCATCTTGAATTACTTATCAATGTTTAAAATAATATGTAGTCCAATAACTTCAAATGAACATTGCTTGTTATTTGGAGATGTGTAGAACACTTTTTATGCCCCCCAGATCAGATCTGGGGGGGGGGGGCATATTGTTTTTGCCCTGTCTGTCTGTTTGTCTGTTTGTTTGTCAGAAACTTTAACATTGGTTATAACTTTTTAGCCAGTACAGATAGAGACTTGCTATTTGGCATGCATATGTATCTCATAAAGCCGCACATTTTGAGGGGTGACATGTCAAGGTCAAGGTCATACTTCAGGGTCAGAGGTCAAATATATGGGTCAAATCACCGACTTTAACATTGGCCATAACTTTTGGACCAGTAGAGATAGAGACTTGATATTTGGCATGCTTGTGTATCTCATGAGGCTGCACATTTTGAGGTGTGACATGTCAAGGTCAAGGTCATCCAGGGTCAAAGGTCAAATTGTCTGTTTCTTTGTAACTTTAAGGGAACCTTAACATTGGTCTTAACTTTTGAGCCAGTACAGATAGAGACTTGATATTTGGCATGCATATGTATCTCATAAAGCCTCACATTTTGAGGGGTAACATGTCAAGGTCATCCTTCAAGGTCAGAGGTCAAATATATGGATCAAATCACCAACTTTAACATTGGCCATAACTTTTGGACCAGTAGAGATAGAGACTTGATATTTGGCATGATTGTGTATCTCATGAGGCTGCACATCTTGAGGGGTGACATGCCAAGGTCAAGATCATCATACAAGGTCAGAGGTCAAATATATGAGGGGGCATAGTGTTTCACAAACACATCTTGTTGTTTTTAAAATGTTACCATGGTAACCAAATGTGATCTCTAATTGGTAAAAATTTAGATATTGTTTGATTTTGCTGAAAATTGCTGTGATGGGGTATTTGGGTACGCCCCAGACCTTTGACCCTGAAGGATGACCTTGACCTTTGACCCATGGACTAGGGAGTTTAACGCCACAAATTGTCTATGTGTGGTAAATATTTGTGCCAGGTTATTTTGAAATCCATTCACAGATAAAAAAAA
Source organism: Azorinus chamasolen (assembly GCA_963576725.1). Taxonomy (NCBI): domain Eukaryota; kingdom Metazoa; phylum Mollusca; class Bivalvia; order Cardiida; family Solecurtidae; genus Azorinus; species Azorinus chamasolen. The sequence continues at coordinate 98,338,224 of OY755236.1, read as the reverse complement.
GTGATAGAAGCGAAACAAAATTTGGGATGGACGGATCAAAAGACAGAGGGACGGACAGACAGAAGGATGGACAATGCAATTACTACATGAAAGGACGAAACAGTGCTTAGGGTGACCATCTTGAATTACTTATCAATGTTTAAAATAATATGTAGTCCAATAACTTCAAATGAACATTGCTTGTTATTTGGAGATGTGTAGAAAACTTTTTATGCCCCCCAGATCAGATCTGGGGGGGCATATTGTTTTTGCCCTGTCTGTCTGTTTGTCTGTTTGTTTGTCAGAAACTTTAACATTGGTTATAACTTTTTAGCCAGTACAGATAGAGACTTGCTATTTGGCATGCATATGTATCTCATAAAGCCGCACATTTTGAGGGGTGACATGTCAAGGTCAATGTCATACTTCAGGGTCAGAGGTCAAATATATGGGTCAAATCACCGACTTTAACATTGGCCATAACTTTTGGACCAGTAGAGATAGAGACTTGATATTTGGCATGCTTGTGTATCTCATGAGGCTGCACATTTTGAGGTGTGACATGTCAAGGTCAAGGTCATCCAGGGTCAAAGGTCAAATTGTCTGTTTCTTTGTAACTTTAAGGGAACCTTAACATTGGTCTTAACTTTTGAACCAGTACAGATAGAGACTTGATATTTGGCATACATATGTATCTCATAAAGCCTCACATTTTGAGGGGTGACATGTCAAGGCCAAGGTCATCCTTCAAGGTCAGAGGTCAAATATATGAGGGGCATAGTGTTTCACAAACACATCTTGTTGTTTTTAAAATGTTGCCATGGTAATGAAATGGTGGTCTCTGATTGGTCAAAATTTAGATATTGTTTGATTTTGCTGAAAATTGCTGTGATGAGGTATTTGGGTACGCCTCGACCTTTGACCCCGAAGGATGACCTTGACCGTTGACCCATGGACTAGGGATTTAAATGCCACACATTGTGACTTTGTCTATGTTTGGGAAACATTTGTGCCATGTTAGTTTGAAATCTATTCGCAGATAAAAAAGTTATAAAAGTGACACAAAATTTGGGATTGACAGATCGAAGGACAGACAGATGGACGGACGGACAGAAGGATGGACAATTTATTTACTACATGCCCGCAGTTGGATGCATAATTCTATTTTAATATTTCAACCTTTTCACTAACATAAATGCTTCATGCCTTTGAAAACAGAGTAGACCCATATCAGATGACTTCTGTAAGAGATATAAAAGGACATTGTGATGATTAGGTTGACCAAATAGGTTTAGGGTTAGAAAGGATGAAACAGTGCTTAGGGTGACCATCTTGAATTACTTATCAATGTTTAAAATAATATGTAGTCCAATAACTTCACATGAACATTGCTTGTTATTTGCAGATGTGTAGAAAACTTTTTGTTTTTTAAAATGTTGCCATGGTAACCAAACGGTTGTCTGATTAGTCAACATTTAGATATTGTTTGATTTCGCTGAAAATTGCTGTGATGAGGTATTTGGGTACACCCCCTACCTTTGACCCTGAAGGATGGCCTTGACCTTGACCCATGGACTAGGGACTTAAACACCACACCTGTCTATGTGTGGTAAACATTTGTGCCATGTTAGTTTCAAATCCATTTGCAAATAAAAAAGTTATAAAAGTGACACAAAATTTGGGATGGACAGATCGAAGGCTGACGGATGGATGGACGGACAGAAGGATGGACAATTTATTTACTACATGCCCGCCGTTGGATGCATAATTCTATTTTAATATTTCAACCTTTTCCCTAATATAAATGCTTCAAGTCTTTGAAAACAGATTAGACCCATATCAGATAACTGCTGTAAGATATAAAAGGACAATGTGATGGTTAGGGGGACCAAATAGGGTTAGGGTTAGAAAGGATGAAACAGTGCTTAGGGTGACCATCTTGAATTACTTATCAATGTTTAAAATAATATGTAGTCCAATAACTTCCCATGAACATTGCTTGTTATTTGCAGCTGTGTAGAAAACTTTTTATGCCCCCAGATCAGATCTGGGGGGCATATTGTTTTTGCCCTGTCTGTCTGTTTGTCAGCAACTTTTACATTGGTTATAACGTTTGAGCCAGTACAGATAGAGACTTGATATTTGGCATGCATATGTATCTCAGAAAGCCTCACATTTTGAGGGGTAACATGTCAAGGTCAAGGTCATCCTTCAGGGTCAGAGGTCAAATATATGGGTCAAATCACCAATTTTAACAATTGCCATACTTTTGGACTAGTAGAGATAGAGACTTGATATTTGGCATGCTTGTGTATCTCATGAGGCTGCACATCTTGAGCGGTGACATGTCAAGGTCAAGATCATCATTCAAGGTCAGAGGTCAAATATATGAGGGGGCATAGTGTTTCACAAACACATCTTGTTGTTTTTAAAATGTTGCCATGGTAACCAAATGTGATCTCTGATTGTAAAAAATTTAGGTATTAATTGATTTTGCTGAAAATTGCTGTGGTGAGGTACAGTCAAGCTCACTTATAACGAACTTGGATATAACGAAATACTGCATATAACAAAATAAAATTTATTCCCCCTTTCTGATTACATATAGTAAAATGGACCTGATATAACGAAATTTGGATATAACGAAAGAAATCAGAGGGTCCCGCGGACTTCGTTATAAGTGAGCTTCACTGTATTTGGGTACGCCCCCGACCTTTGACCCTGAAGGATGACCTTGACCTTTGACCCATGGACTAGGGAGTTAAACGCAACAAATTGTCTATATGTGGTAAACATTTGTGCCAGGTTATTTTGAAATCCATTCACAGATACAAAAGTTATAGAAGCGACGCAAAATTTGGGATTGACGGATCGAAGGACAGACAGACGGATGGACAGAAGGATGGACAAACCAATTACTATATGTCCGCCGTTGGATGCATAATTCTGTTTTAATATTCAACCTTTTCCCTAATATAAATGCTTCATGCCTTTGAAAACAGAGTAGACCAATATCAGATGACTTCTGTAAGAGATATAAAAGGACAATGTGATGATTAGGGGGACCAAATAGGGTTAGGGTTAGAAAGGATGAAACAGTGCTTAGGGTGACCATCTTGAATTACTTATCAATGTTTAAAATAATATGTAGTGCAATAACTTCAAATGAACATTGCTTGTTATTTGGAGATGTGTAGAAAACATTTTATGCCCCCCAGATCAGATCTGCGGGGCATATTGTTTTTGCCCTGTCTGTCTGTTTGTCTGTTTGTTTGTCAGAAACCTTAACATTGGTTATAACTTTTTAGCCAGTACAGATAGAGACTTGCTATTTGGCATGCATATGTATCTCATAAAGCTGCACATTTTGAGGGATGACATGTCAAGGTCAAGGTCATACTTCAGGGTCAGAGGTCAAATATATGGGTCAAATCACCGACTTTAACATTGGCCATAACTTTTGGACCAGTAGAGATAGAGACTTGATATTTGGTATGCTTGTGTATCTCATGAGGCTGCACATTTTGAGGTGTGACATGTCAAGGTCAAGGTCATCCAGGGTCAAAGGTCAAATTGTCTGTTTCTTTGTAACTTTAATGGAACCTTAACATTGGTCTTAACTTTTGAGCCAGTACAGATAGAGACTTGATATTTGGCATACATATGTATCTCATAAAGCCTCACATTTTGAGGGGTGACATGTCAAGGCCAAGGTCATCCTTCAAGGTCAGAGGTCAAATATATGACAGGGCATAGTGTTTCACAAACACATCTTGTTGTTTTTAAAATGTTGCCATGGTAACGAAATTGTGGTCTCTGATTGGTCAAAATTTAGATATTGTTTGATTTTGCTGAAAATTGCTGTGATGAGGTATTTGGGTACGCCCCGACCTTTGACCTATAAGGATGACCTTGACTGTTGACCCATGGACTAGGGAGTTAAACGCCACAAATTGTCTATGTGTGGTTAACATTTGTGCCAGGTTATTTTGAAATCCATTCACAGATAAAAAAAAAAAAGGTATAGAAGCGACACAAAATTTGGGATAGACAGATCAAGTACAGACGGACGGACGGACAGAAGGATGGACAATGCAATTACTACATGCCCGCCGTTGGATGCATAATTCTGTTTTAATATTTCAACCTTTTCCCTAATATAAATGCTTCATGCCTTTGAAAACAGAGTAGACCCATATCAGATGAAGCTCTGTAAGAGATATAAAAGGACAATGTGACAATTAGGGGGACCAAATAGGGTTAGGGTTAGAAAGGATGAAACAGTGCTTAGGGTGACCATCTTGAATTACTTATCAATGTTTAAAATAATATGTATTCCAATAACTTCACATGAACATTGCTTGTTATTTGGAGATGTGTAGAAAACTTTTTGTTAGCTCACCAGAGCCTTTTTGTGCTCAGGGTGCAGGGATCATAGCGACTCCTACTTTTCCTACTTTTTCCTACTATTTCCTACTTTTTTAAAGTGCTCCTACTTTTTCCTACTTTTCCAAAAAAAGCTCCTACTATTCCTACTTTTTCACTTGAACTGGAACAAAAACAAAAAGAGAAAAAAACAACAGCAAAACCTTAAATTAGTTTGCCAATTGCTGTCATTTATGATTGTGATTCAATAATAGGTACTGTTAAGATTTACTGATTATGCATTAAATATTATGAATCATCTGGTCAACAAACCCTATACTCTAGGGTTAGAGTAAATGAGAGTACTCAGAGGAATATTATTATTTTTTAGCTCACCTAGTATGAAGTGCCAATGTGAGCTATTGTCTGTTGTCGTTCATTATCAATTTTTTTCTTAAAATGACGTCTCCTCCTAAACTGCTTTCTTGGTTTTTACCAATCTTCGCAGGAATGTTCCTTGGGTCAACCTCTTCCAAAGTTGTTCAAAGAATTTGATTCCATGCAGAACACTGGTTGCCATGTCCAAAAAGAACTAAAATCTTAAAAAATCTTCTTGTAAAAAAAAGCTGTTAGGCATAGGGCTACCATATTTGGTATGCAGAATCACCATGCGGTCACAAGTTTCACATAAGATTCTATAGGAAAAACTTTAAAATTCTTCTTGTCCGAAACTGAAAGGCTTAGAGCTGTGATGTTTGGTATGTAGCACCATCTAGTAAACCTTTATCAAGATTGTTCAAATTAGGCCCCTAGGGTCAAAATTGGTTCTGCCCCGGGGGTCACAAATTTTACTGAAAACTTTAAAAATCTTATTGTTAAATTCCGTAAGGCCTAGAGCTTAACCACATTTGGTATGAAGCGTCATCTGATGGACGTCTACAAAGATTGTTCAAAGTTTGCTCCTGGGGTCAAACTGGCTCTACCCTGGGGATCACAAGTTTTACAAAGGATTATATAGTAAACACTTAAAAAGCCACTTGTCTGAAACCCAAAGGATTAGTTCTGTGATATTTATTTTGTAGCATTATCTAGTAGATCTCCTCAAATATTATTCAATTTTTGTCCCAGGGTAAAAGTGACCCTGCCCTTTGGGTTGTCGGTTTGCATAGAGTTATATAGTGAAATCTGAGTTGAAAGGCTCTTTGATTGTTCAGTGCTGTGATGGTTACTAAGAACAGTCTTCCCCCTGCTTCTTCATATGGTTGGTATGTGACTTGTGTGTGCCCCTCAAAGTACTGCAGAAGCAAAGAGCCTTCCAATTCAGCACCCAGTGGTCTAAGAGTGAGGTAAACTGAAACCTATCATATGATATAAGGTATAGCTTTGTGTTTAGAAGTTCCTACTTTATTGTTTGTTGTTTGAATTCCTACTTTTTTCCTACTTTTCTCCTACTTTTTTATGGTTTGAGCTCCTACTTTTCTCCTACTTTTTTGTGACATGCCACTATGAGGCCTGAGGGTGAGCTTTTGTGATCACTTGATGTCGTCCGTCGTCCGTCGTCGGGCGTCAACAATTTGAACCTTTAAAAATCTTCTCCTCTGAATCTACAGGGTTCTCAGCTTTCATCTTTGGTACATAGCATCATCTTTAGGTCCTCTACAAAAGTAATATAAATTTTGGCCCTGGGGTCAAAATTGGCCCCGCCCCAGGGGTGCCTTGTTTTCTATTGAAATATATAGTAAAACTTTGAAAATCTTCTCCTCTGAATCTACAGGATTCTCAGCTTTCATATTTGGCACATATCATCATGTTCAGGTCCTCTACAAAAGTTATATAAATTATGCCCCTGGGGTGAAAATTGGCCCCGCCCCAGGGGTAGCCAGTTTTGAATAGAAACATATAGTGACAACTTTGAAAATCTTCTTCTCTGAATCTACAGGGTTCTCAGCTTTCATATTTAACACATAGCATCATGTTCAGGTCCTCTACAAAAGTTATATAAATTATGGCCCTGGGGTCAAAATTGGCCGCACCCAAGGGGTAGCCAGATTTCATTAGAAACATATAGTGATAACTTTGAAAATCTTCTCTGATGAATCTACAGGGTTCTCAGCTTTCATATTTGGCACATAGCATTATGTTCAGGTCCTCTACAAAAGTTATATAAATTATGCCCCTGGGGTCAAAATTGGCCCCGCCCCAGGGGTAGCCAGTTTTAAATAGAAACATATAGTGAAAACTTTGAAAATCTTTTCTTCTGAATCTACAGGGTTCTCAGCTTTCATATTTGGCACATAGCATCATGTTCAGGTCCTCTACAAAATTTGCATAAATTATGCCCCTTGGGTCAAAATTGGGCCCGCCCCAGGGGAAGCCAGTTTTCAATAGAAACATATAGTGAAACTTTGAAAATCTTCTCCTCTGAAACTGGAAAGTTCTCAGCTTTCATATTTGGCATATAGCATCATGTTCAGGTCCTCTACAATTTTTTTTATAAATTATGCCCCTGGGGTCAAAATTGGCCCCGCCCTAGGGGTAGCCAGTTTTCAATAGAAATATATGGTAAAACTTTGAATATATTCTTCTCTGAAACTGAAAGGTTCTCAGCTTTCATATTTGGCACATAGCATCATGTTCAGGTCCTCTACAAAAGTTATATACATTATGCCTCGGGTCAAAATTGACCCCGCCCCAGGGGTGGCCAGTTTCAATAGAAACATATAGTGAAAACTTTGAAAATCTTCTCCTCTAAATCTACAGGGTTCTTAGCTTTCATATTTGGCACATAGGATTATATTCAGGTCCTCTACAAAAGTTATATAAATTATGCCCAGGGGTCAAAATTGGCCACGCCTCAGGGGTAGCCATGTCTCAATAGAAACATATAGTGACAACTTTGAAAATCTTCTCCTCAGAAACTGGAAGGTTCTCAGCTTTCATATTTGACACATAACATCATGTTCAGGTCCTCTACAAGAGTTATATAAACTATGCCCCCGGTGTCAAAATTGGCCCCGCCCCAGGGGTAGCCAGTTCGCAATAGAAACATATAGTGTCAGATTTGAAAATATTTTCCTCAGAAACTGGATGGTTCTCAGCTTTCATATTTGGCACATAGCATCATGTTTAGGTCCTCTACAAAAGTTGTATTAAGTATGCCCCTTGGATCAAAATTGGCCCCGCCCCAGGGGTGGCTAGTTTTCTCTAGAAACATATAGTGAAAACTATATGACACAAAATTTGAGATAGACGGATCGAAGGACAGAAGGACGGACAGACAGAAGGATTGACAATGCAATTACTACATGCCTGCCGTTGGATGCATAATTCTGTTTTAATATTTCAACCTTTTCCCTAATATAAATGCTTCATGCCTTTGAAAACAGAGTAGACCCATATCAGATGAAGCTCTGTAAGAGATATAAAAGGACAATGTGACAATTAGGGGGACCAAATAGGGTTAGGGTTAGAAAGGATGAAACAGTGCTTAGGGTGACCATCTTGAATTACTTATCAATGTTTAAAATAATATGTAGTCCAATAACTTCACATGAACATTGCTTGTTATTTGCAGATATGTAGAAGAACTTTTTGTTTTTAAAATGTTGCCATGGTAACCAAATGGTGGTCTCTGATTGGTCAACATTTAGATATTGTTTGATTTCGCTGAAAATTGCTGTGATGAGGTGTATGGGTACACCCCCGACCTTTGACCCTGAAGGATGACCTTGACCTTTGACCCATGGACTAGAGAGTTAAATGCCACACATTGTCTATGTGTGGTAAACATGTGTGCCATGTTAGTTTGAAAACCATTCGCAGATAAAAAAAGTTATAAAAGCGACACAAAATTTGGGATGGACAGATCGAAGGACAGACGGATGGACGATGGACAGAAGGATGGACAAAGCAATTACTACATGCCCGCCGTTGGATGCATAATTCTGTTTTAATATTTCAACCTTTTCCCTAATATAAATGCTTCATGCCTTTGAAAACAGAGTAGACCCATATCAGATGAAGCTCTGTAAGAGATATAAAAGGACAATGTGATGATTAGGGGGACCAAATAGGGTTAGTGTTAGAAAGGATGAAACAGTGCTTAAGAGGACCATCTTGAATTGCCCTCGACCTTTGACCTTGAAGGATGACCTTGACCTTTGACTCATGGACCAGGGATGTCAAATTTTAGACGGACGGATGGAAGGAAGGACAATGCGATTACTATATGCCCACCGGTGGGGGGGGGGGGGAGTGGCATAAACCTGTTTTAATATTTCAATGTTTTCTCAAATGTAAATGCTATTCACGCCTTTGAAAGCAGAGTAGATCCAAATCAGATGACTGATGTACGAGATATAAGAGGCCAATATGATGATTAGGAGGACTAAATAGGAGCATATCTCCTATGCTGTTAAGCAGGAACATCAATTTTGGGAGTTTGTGTACATCCTAACAGTATGGAATGTCTTTTACCAAAGGTTTGCGACCTTGACCTTTAATCTCACTTCTTTCGCTTTTTCTATATGCACATTACATGTGCATTATTTACAATTCTATTTGCAGCATGAAACTGGTGTTAATTTGGACTCAGTTCTATATCTTATTTGATTGGTTGAACATGACGTTTTAATTACAGTTTCGACATGTGACAATGTTCAGAGAAACATAACAGGTTACACATGTGTTCAGAGGAGAAACACCTTTCTGTTTCTTGTTGTGTCACCTGCCGAGAGGCAGTGTGTCACTCAGGGATCACTTTTCTGTTGTCTGTCTGTCTGTCTGTCTGTCCGTCACACTTTCTTTTTTGGCCCTTCATTTCTAAACTAATCATTATAGAGATTTAAAATTTCACTTGTGTCTTCCTCTCATTGAGGACCATTGATGTAACTAAGGTTCATCACTGCATGCAATACTTTTTTAGTCATTCCCCTTTGTTCTGAATTTCGCACTCCGGCATATTAACAGTTTTTGTGTCAGTAACGAGCAGGTGACACATGTGTTCCTCCTAACACTCTTGTTTTGAATATAATGTTCTTTTCTGAAAGGAATTCATTATGAGGGATTTCAAATTCTTTTTTTTTCTTCAGGTAAACAACAGATTATAGACCTCCTGGACACAGTTAAATAGAGTCCCTAGGAGAGTTGTCCCTTGATAAAAGATGCTGGAAACCGAGAACATACCTGTTCAGTGAAAGGAAAAGTTGAAGAACCATTACAAAGCATAACCTTGATAAAAATATCAGTGGGTTAACCCTTTCCCTCATAGAAATGCCTTTTCATACATTTTGGAAACAGAGTGGACCCAGATCAGATGAAAAATTAACTATGAATAGTTTGGCAATGAATATTTATGATGTCATGAATTATGAAGAAATATAAACAAGTGAAAGGATAACAAAAACATTGTATATTTGCTTTCTAGTTCACGTAAAGATCATTTTAGATGCCATGACACACTTGGTGGTTTATACATTTAACTACTACTTACAAATGTGGAATTATTTTCATGGGAAGTCCCTGATAGAGTGATACATGATCAAACAGGATATAGAGACATTGTGAATTAGTTTTAACAAGACCGAACAGGATGTAGAGACCTTGTGCTTACAATATTTAAGTGTTACTTGAAATTCAGCAATTTCTGTTATATGTAGAGAGAGAGGGAGTAATATAGACTATTTCTGATATGGCCAAACATTCCTGTGTTTCTAATGCTGTTATGAAAAAAATCATCTAATTAGTATGTATAATGTCTGTATTAGTTTATAAACATTTATCAGGTTAACCCTTTCCCTGTTGTATATTCATGTAAGAACTAACAACGTCATGAATATTAATAAGATTTGATTTTATAATGGCATTTGAATACATGACATTTTGGCCCAGGCTGAAGCTGTAGCTGTAGAATCAAATCTATATTACGCCATAAGCAAACAAAGCAGACCCTGGTCTGGGTCTACTATGTTTGCAGATGCGTAAAAATACGCTTACATAAGGGAAAGGGTTAAGCATTATTAGTTAAGCAGACAGAAATGTTGGTATGTTTAAATTAAAAGCTTTTTGAAAATGCCATCATATCTCATAAATTATCATAATGCACTTGGTTCCTATAAATAAAAAAAATATCAAATGCCATCATGTCTTGTAATGTACTTGGTTCCTCTTCAATCTTATGGCACCATACAGTGATAGATATCCACTTGCAATAAAGGTATACACTTTCAAAACTATTGAATATGTATCGGAGCTCCAGATAAGATGTGTATATTAAAACGTTTGCAATAATACCTCCTTTTTTTCTCCACCAAATCCTATACTGCCACAACTCTTTAGAATCGTCTCTAGGGTTTGGTGGAAAAATAACAGTTTTAGTATTGGGTACGCATCCTTATCTGTAGCTTTGTATAGAGTTGAAAACCTCTAAAGCCATCACTTAATGAATATAACATTGCGGCAGTTATAGGTATATGTTTGCTAAATGTATGATAAATAATGTAAGAGCTTTCTGCACTACATGTACTTTCGACCTGCATTGAGTTACCATCTGACACAGGATTATTTTATGTAATCGGCTTAGAGTAATTTTACTGTATCTATCTATAAACCACCTTTGTAATAAGTACTTCTATTTACAAATTAAATGAACCCAGATGAAAGGCTAAGCAAACTGGTGTCGCCTAACATTTCGTAACTCTTGTACCACAAATATGTGTGTGTCATTTGTATACTGATTACAGTGATTAGGTGTCATTTATTATCAAACGAAACAAGAGTACGAACTGTGCAATTTGCTAAAGCTGTTGAAGAGATTATTTAAGCACTAACTTATTGCATAAACATTCCTATCATTTAACACTTCCCTTCATATAACTGCCTTTTCACACATTTGCAAACAGAGTAAACCCAGACCAGATGACTCCTATAGGAGCCGTCCTGTTAAGGTCTGCTCTGTATTCTGAAGGAATTTGATATATCCGTTTCCTTAGATTCTAAAATGGCTACAATGTTCCACCGTCTACATTTCATTATAACTAGTTATCCTTGAATATTCAGTACAATGTAGGTATTGAAATTTGGAATCAACATAGTTCTCACGGAAAAGGGTTAATACATGTCTATCTGACCTTTAGCCCGCCGACCAACTATTTTTTATACAATTGTCATCCTCTACGTTTTCAAAATTCAATTTATAATCAGCATCTCTATCAAAAGGCAATTAGGGTGTCAAACAGTTTGTATCCTGATGAGACCTAGACTTATTCAGTGTATCAGTTGGATCCAAACTGTTTGTAAACATCAAGGATCCACCAGAAGCCGGAAAAAGGCTAACTATACTCGATTTATTTACATACCGTCAGTTCGGCACGGTCCATCCGCACTATTTTCTCCGGCGTTTATGTGCCTTTAAAAGCACTTTACCTCATATTGACGCCTCTGAAAATCACGTTTTGAAACCATAGTGATAAATAGTGTCTGTTCCAAAGGAGCACATGCTCTATTTATCACAATGGTTTCCAAACTTCAATTCTAAAGACATTTTCTAGTAAATGCTCCCTTTCAGTAGATTCTTTCAAATAAAAACTAGCCTATCAGGGAATGTGTTAAAACAGATCGCTGATACCCAAAGGTGTTTTTTTTTCAAACATTTTATTATCTTTATTCTGACCGTTTAGGAGATAGATGATGGTGTCATGTTGTAGCTACTTGCGTTTGGAATTTTACAAAAGACCCATACATTGTCATCAACAATAGTAAACCCTACTCCTGCTAAGCGCGATCTGGCATTTACAAACATCTTGGTTCCGGGCGAGACGCCGAGAATCATCTGGACCCAAGTTGTTTGACAGTCGATCAAGTTTGTTTTTTTCAAAAGCTTGAACAAATTAGAGGTTAGCGGAATCTGCAGGAGATCATACTTTTGGTGATTTCATCATGATATAAAACCATAAGCACGCTGTAAACTGTTGACCGAGTATGTCGTCAGCTAAATTGTTTTTAAAGAAGACATTTTGTCCATTTGTTTTCAACAAGATCACGTTGTTTTCAAAACGATCACATTTGAGGACAACCAACAGGCCGTGTACTGACTTACATGTGTTCTAGTCATTTTGCCTGTCTTTGGTAATAATGATTATTATACACGGTCTTGGAAGGTAATAAATTGACCTACGATGGTGTATTTTTCTTCACCATTCCCATTCTAGTAGCCTGCATATTTTAGTGCATAATTGCATTTTGCAAATACAGCTGAACTGATGGAAACTGAAAACGTATCACTACGCATATGACTACAAATGTGACAGCTTAATACAGATGTAAAGTAATGCTGAAAGCTCTGAAAACCTGTATTAAATTGTGAATTTGAGCAACAGTTCACATTAGAAATTGGATGACTCGATTCTCTGTTATAAGTAATTTTTATGGTCTATTGAAGTTCGAGATATCGACGTTTAACTGTACATGTAGAGAATTCCTAGAGGAGCTGTTTGGTATCGGTCTGCACAATAGGACATAATTATTCAGTGTCTACATTTGATCTAAACGTATAATGATTCAACTAATTCATATTCATTGTGGACGGATAAACATTTCAATATTTAACATTAGAATGGTTCAAACATCATTAACTGGCGAGCAATAAATGCACGTTAAATACGTACAGAATGTTCTAAATTGTATTTTCTCAGTGAAAACTGCTTTGTCAAACGTCGAGGAAAGAAACTCCTGTCTTATGTACACTGCATTTCAATTTTTAACATCAAGTTTATATATATTTACCAAGATAACCCCCAATGAACTGGATAGCATAGAGACAAACGACGGACAAAAAAGCAAAACCTTTCACACTACGTTTAACGACGTTACTAACGTAAAACCACGAACAACCAACGCACAGTAAACATGTCTTAACCCTTCGCTTGCTATTCACGTCAATATACCTACCAGTAAATAGTGAAGACCCAGATGAGACAGCTCCTGCAGGAGCTGTCTTATCAGGGTCTGCACTATTTACAAGTTGATTGTGCAACCAGTGCACGCCACAGCAGTGATTGCACAGCGAAATACTTGTACACAGTTAAGATATAATGTAATTATACAACAGTACAACAGGGCAAGGGTAAAGAAGGAGAAATGTATTTTAAAATTCAGCAAGAGAAGGGTTAAGCGTCCGTTCATAATTGAAAAGAGTAGTGTTTAATGCAAGGCAAAAGTAATACAGCACACTCCTATAGGAACTTTTTGCAGTACTTTTGACATGCATTAAGCTACGATCTGCCTTACAGATCCACAATTAGACATTTTGATGGCCGCTTAAGAAAGTTCTACTGTACAGAGGTCATACTGATGATCGACATCATTTCAATTTATGGCTGATTTTTGTTCATGTGAAGATTAACATTCATACAGAGCATTGGGAAATGGCGTCATTAAATGACACCTGTTAACAGTAACATATATCCAGCTTTGATACAGTAGATTCTAACAGTAATAATATGACACAAGTCATTATCCGAATTTATAAAGACAATGAAGCTGAGGTATAATATAATTTCATCCAACGCCGTGTCAAAAGAGCTACTTTAAAATTTGCAATTGTTGAAATGATGCACCCAGTGACGAGTCAGGGTATACAATATTTGTCTATATCCGGGACTTTTTATTTGTATACTATAACTTTCAGTCTTTGCAAATAGTATAAAGTGGCCCTCTCATCAGGGTCAAACTTTGTTTATCATATTACATTTTTCTTTTTAAAAAAGTCTGAATAGTCGACCCTATGTCTGTTCGTCCGTCCGTGTGTCGGTTCAATGGGAATTTATGATCATGTTCATGAAAACGTATTATAGTTCAGATGTAATTCAACTTACGGGTGATATTATCAGCTACAAAGTGAAAAGTTTGCCGCTAAATAAATTTCGTCTGCAAATATTGAAAGATCATTGTCCACTGCTCAGATTTTGATCGGGTGCAGTTTTGACTACATTCTATTCAATCAAGCATCTAAAGACGGAGTATCGAACAGCTTGGATCCTGACGAGACACCGAGTTAAAGTGAATAAACCCAGATACATCTGCAAGTTGTCTTCCATCAACAGAGTTAATTTGAGCGACGTATTGGGCGTGCAGTGATTCCAATAATAGGGATGTAGATGTATCTGTAAGAAACGAAATATCCAGCATACTTTAACCCCTGTGGATTTTTTATTGGTATAAATCAACAAATGGTTAACCATTTATTCCGTAGATGCTCGTTTCAACACCTTTGAAAACAGAGTTGACACAGACTGCTCCTATACGAGCTGAATGATCAGGATCTACTCTTGTTGCTTATGCAATAACATAGACCTGATCCTGCAGTTTCTGCCTTAGCTAAACATTCATGTGTTCGTGTGTTATAATAAAAAAGAGGCTATTTATATAATTATCCATTCAGTAATTATTTCCGACATAAATATTCAGTAAAGGGCAAACAGTCCCTGCTATTTTTTCATGAAAGAAATATGTACATCATGAATATTTATTAGCTTTACTTCTGTAATACTTTAATTTATGATTACATGTCTTCTTTTGAAAATAGCAGAAACTACATAATCAGCTTTATATTATTTCATAAGTACGTAGAGCAGACCCTCACCAGACGACTCCTACATGATCTTCTGACCTGGGTATAACCTGTTTGCGCAAATGCATTAAAATTCTGTTTCAGGGACAGTTTTAAGTAATGGCCGAGGACACGTACTATCCCAATACTATCCGTGACAAATGATTTGCCCATGGGCGTTATTTCCTCTTTGCCCTTCATCAATATTTTACGCTTTAAAAGTCTGTTTAGACAGATGGCTACTTAATACAGGGTGAAAGTCATGCATAAAGCTTCCAAATGAGTTTTTCGCATAAGAAGGAGCTTTCAGCATGACTTTCATCCTGCATTAAGCTGTCTCCAGTATTTCAGACTGGCATTGATACTAATTTGAATATCCGGTTAAGAGAGATTTTAAAATTCACTCACATCATTTTCGTGTTACATATGTACTATTAGAGGGTTCTAATGATATTGTCATCGAGTACAATTTTCCTTGCTTAATCCTTTTGCTGCCAAATAAATTTATTCTGCTAAAATTATCGTCTTCAAGTAGGAGCTGTCTTCAATCTTGATTGCCGGAAGTTAATTTATACATGTAGGACTTGCTGAAATGGATGAAAATCTGATTAACTTTGAGAACAGCTTGGATAACTCGGTGTCTCATCGGGACCCAGACTGTTTGACATCCCATATACTCATGTGTTTAAGGAACTTGAAGACAAATCTACTGTGAAACGTATCACAAAAAATACATGTATCATTTAATTCACTCGTAGCCCATTTAAAGTTCTATTTCGCTTTCGAATTTTGTCGCCTGAAACATTAGTCGTCTGCTACATTGTATTTATTTTTAATTTTCTTCATTTTTTATCTAAAAAAGTAGTCAATCCAACAAACAACAGTTTGTATCCTAATGAGACATCAAGTTACATTTGGATCTAAACTGTTTGCATAGGAAATTACAGATGTGACATTGGCAGCGAAAGAGTTCATGAATGTTCAAGTAAGAAATAATGAATGTATGAAAATAATTGATTAGTTGATTTTTAATGATGATACTATGACTTTTTGACCATGGTAAAAACTCTAGCATCATATCTCTACTATTTCATTAGCAAACAGGACAGACCCTGGGTCTATTCTGTTTGCCAATGCGCTAAGAAGTATGTCCCGTATGAAATCCGTATGAAAATCACCCGGCGACTGCCTGCCTCCGTACGGACTACGGAGAGCGCGCGAAAAAATTAATGACGTTACGTCGAGTCTACGGGCGCCGTAAACTCATCGCAGGGCAAATGTAAACTAGGCATTACTCGGTGTCTCATCTGAATCCAAACTGTTTGTCAAGCGAATGACAATAAAGTCAGTGTCGACAAGATGGGTCACAGGTAATACGTAAATAGGACATGTTTAAAAAGGAACATGATTAAGAAAGCACTGAAATATGAAAGTATCGCCATAATATGAATTTTTACAAATGTTATTATCGCCAAAGGCTTCGTTTTTGTTGGTGTAAACGTGTCCACAATGTACATGCTTGTCAGAGTGCATATTCATTGTTTCCCTGAGTAATATTGTGCAGATTTTTTTCGCCGAATGAAGAAAAAATATTAAACCCTTCAGTGTCATGAAGACGGGTCTGTGATATCATAAGCAAACAGTTTGAATCCAGATGAGACGTCGAGTAACCCGGCGTCTCATCAGTCCAAACCGTTTGACACTTTTCATTTATAAGACCATTCATTTACAGAATATAAGTCTTAACAACATGTGGTTGTTTAATACAGGGCAAAAGTAATTCAGAAATCTCACATAGGAACTTTCTGATTACTTTTACACTGCATTAAGCTACCACAAACCTTAAGTGCCCATGATTATACCTCTTTTTGATGGTCGCTTAAGAAAGGTTCTACTGTAATTCAATGAAAGTTGATACGCACATTTATGTTGATGTGATGTCTGTGAAGCTTACAAGCATGTGCATCACATAAATAATTCCAGTATCTAACATACAGGTGTTATCAGTCCTAGGATTTACGATCAAGGCTGCCATGCGGGCGTGTTCATCACCTTTTTGACAGTTCTAGTTATGTTTTGCTTATCGAATCTCTGTGTTAATAGGTCAATGAGGAAATGAAGATCACAATTGGTTAAAATAGTCTGTATATTATCTTGTTGGGTTTTTTTGCAGCTGTACAGACTACAGTACACACCTTCATCATCCAAAGATAACAGATCTGTGATATCATATGCAAACAGTTTGGGTCTAGATCAGATACCCAGTAGTTCTGTTTGATATGCACATTGGTTTGATACGCACATTTTTATAAAGGAATTGAACAAGTGCACACTCTAAAACTGACGTAGATTTCAGTATTTATTGTACCCATCTATGAAGGGTGGAAATGAGTACAAATGTTCTACCAGATGCCCGCCAGACCACTAAGAATAGAATATTCAATATTTTTTTGCTTGGAAAAACTCACATGATTTTTAACAACATAATGCACTCGAGGAAAACTGCATTCGCCGCGTTGTTAGATTTAACATGTAGCCAATATTGACGATGATGCTGAATACAATAAATGAAGATGTTCACTGAATGGAAATTATAAGTATATCTGCACAAAACCTCGCATGTGATATTGTCGCAATATTTCTAAAACATATGTAAATTAAGAGGCCAAACATTTACAGGTTTGATTATTTTCTGTAGTTGATGTTTATGAATCCAACATAGACAATGAAACCCCTCTAAAATGACCACTTTAATTCAATATATAAACATATTAAGCAGGTGGGAGCTTATTGCAAGGCTTAAAGTAATGCAAACAGCCCATGCAGCTTTCTGCATAATGTTTGTACTGCATTAAGCTACCACCTACCTTAAATAGCCTATATCTACACATAATTGATTGAATGAATGAGTTGATGAATGAATGAATGAATTAATTTATATAACGAGGATAGCTTAATTAGATATAATCATAATCACTAATCTACCCTGAGACCTTCAAACGAAAGCTTTTCATATAAAATACAAAACAGTAACACACAGATCTAGCTCTAGATACGCACAACACGCTAATTTATCAAACTTTCAGTAGGCCCTAGATCTATAACTCTTCGCATGCTACGGGATTTTGCGTCTACAATCGCAATTGTTGTCTGCTTGAACAATGTTAGACTTAATATCCTAATGAAATTCAGAGTAGGCTAACTGCGTCTTGGTGTCTAATCAGGATTCAGTGTGATGTCATGCTTTTGTCACTAGATATCTAAGTGTTGATTAAAACTGTCTGTAAAGAATTACATGGAATAGTCTAGATCTATTCCATAACGTGTGCATTTATAATGCTGTTTAATGAAATAAATCTGATTAGGTTGATCCATACATGTACACACGCTAGTTCAACGAGATATTTGTGACGTCATTTTCCAACGCTGTCGTAAACACGAGAAAATGTCGATTGTCATGTTAGCTAGATTGTCCTCTGCTTCAATAATTATTTTGAAAAATAGAGATTGACATTCTAGTGGTATTTCGTTTCTAGGAGTACAAACGAATTAAACCCTGATCTGATGGGACGTCGAGTTTATCATCGTCTTAGCTGGATCTAAAATGTATGCAGTTTGGTTTATGAAAGACGCGTGGAAGGAAAGAATTAGGCTAAAGAATAAAGGAAAGAATGAGAGAGATTGAAAGCCTGATTATTAATGAAGAATAATATAATACACGATTTAACATGTGAAATAGTGTTTACTTTATTATTATCATCTACAGTATCAGAAAAAAACAACTATTTTATTTAAATTCCCAGAGTTTGAATCAATATAGGTTTTTCAAGAGCCAACTAATGTGGATCTCAGATCAGACACGCGTCAACGCTCGACCTGTTTTAGGCCCAAACTGATTGCTTAAGTTTTCAGTGGCAAGAAATTTACAAACAATTAAGTTAAGTGTTAAAAAAAGAAATGCAGGAACAGCAATAACTAATATTTCGTGCATGTTTAATTGTAATCTGCTAAATTGTAATCTGAATCAAACTCAAACGTTTGGTAAAAGAACTAGCCTACTGCCATGGTGTCAGATAATTTCAATTATTAAAGTCAGTTGCAGACGAAATAGTACGTCTTACATGGGTCCAAAATGTTTGCTCCAGACATATTGAAGTAGTTTCATCTGGTATCAAAATTGTATAGTTTTGTTCTAGACGACAAAGGACAGACAATATATGATCACAGTAGTTATCATAGATCTAGATTGTTATTACATTACTGAATACATTTAAGGTTTACAATCGATTTCAATTAGAGCTACATTACTAAATATATTTAAGGTTGAAGTAGATCTACGTTTGTATATTTGTTCTATCAAAATAATGTTAAATTAGAATCTTCATAGACTTATTTTGTGGCGGTTTACTGCAGTTGATTTTCGCATAAAGTACAGTAGGTAGTCCAATTACAGGGGTTAACGAAAGTGGTGTCTGTTAGGCCTACACATCCCTAATATTGACTTTTTCAGTCTAACGTAAAAAAAAAAAAAAAAGTAAAGTACCTAGTTATAGTCTACTTTCAGTCCGAATGACCGTTCAGCCGACTGTACATTTACTCCCCTGATCATTGAGTCATTGGCCTACAATATTGAGCACTGCTAACATATGGCGCAATCATGCAGCCGCAGTACCGGCGAGTGACCCTTACAGGTACCCATTTTAACCCCTGGGTGGAGAGTATATACGGGTGGGAGACACGGAAAAGCGTCTCTGAAATTTCCGGGTGGGACCGGGATTTGAAACCCGGACCTCCGGACTGACAGTCAAGCGCGTTACCACTAGACCACCGCCACCTACAAACGTGTAATTTCGACAGCTTCTGTAATGTGGAATAAACTAGAATCTACTTAAAGACTGTGAATTTAGTTGTATATAACGGCATCGAACATATCATGTTTCGTATGCTCGCAACAAGCCTGTCAATATTTATTAGATCTACATTTTTAAGTCAGTTTTTAAAACCGATGAATGTTTCATACGCAGTGGGCGTGGTACATGTAGATAATGAGTTTAGGACAATTGCCCTTCAGGACGATTGCCCCTTAGGATGTTTGCTCTTTAATATATAAACTATCTTATAATATGAAATAAATGGGTAAAAGGCCGTGTAGACCAATACGCATTCTTGTACGCATTGTATTTACTCCAAATATTTGGACATTGAAACCTATACAAATAGCAAAAGTATACACATTTCCACTGTTTGTCTCTGAACAAGTCGTCCCTTTTTAACCCTGTGCCTGTGTTAATTTGTTTTGACTGTTAAAAAATGACAGCCGGTTAAGTTGTAACGTTGAGAAATGACCCGGATCGTTAAATAACGGCCCTGCTCATGAATACGTGAAAAAGTGATCCACACGTGAAAAAGGCTCGTGTTGAAAACTGGCATATAATTTATATGCTCATACACAATCAGTGTAGTTGATCGTATGATACTGATAAACGTTGGCTATCAACGATGAGGTTCAGATGTTTTCATAGTTATGAGGATGTCTCGGTTGAATTCTAGTTCTAAAGTGTGTGTGGTGGGTGGGGTGTGTGAAAATAGCAGTCGGATAGCTTCCATCATTGGGTGTCACCATGGTCACGAAATGTTGAAACGGCATCACATTAAACCAAACTCAAGCAATCGTGACATACCGGTAACTTATCATGCTAAGAATCGATATCAAACACGATTCAAATAAACTTGAAAAGTATATTTATTGCCAGAACAAGATAAGAAATGGGAAAATTCCATGAAAATCGAGAATAAAGTAAATATACCGGTATCCGAAAGATGGGGATGTGCTGCACTGTATAGCGATCGGATATTAACTCTTTCCCTGTCAATCGCGACAGCAATGCCATAT
Organism: Azorinus chamasolen; assembly: GCA_963576725.1. NCBI lineage: Eukaryota > Metazoa > Mollusca > Bivalvia > Cardiida > Solecurtidae > Azorinus > Azorinus chamasolen. Next base: position 98,317,381 of record OY755236.1, on the reverse strand, counting down.
TCAAGCATTTCGGACCTGTATGAGACGCCGAGTAACTCGGCATCTCGTCCGGCTCAAAGCTGTTTGACAATCAGCAATCTTAATTCTACCAAAAGAACCAAGCAATTTGTGGAGCTTTAAAATGAAGCGGACGAGAGTTTGGGCATGCCCAGACTTTCATGGCAGGATAAGTGTCCCCATCTTTTTTATACGACTTCGTTTTATATAAACGCTCACTATGTGCTTAACTAAAACCAATGACAAGAGCATAATTTATACAGATACAGCCTACTGAACATAATCAAAATCAGATTTATCAAAGTCTCACAGAACGAACGGGAACGTAACCGAATTCAGTCAAAATCTCATTTCAGAAAGTTGCAAGTAGTTTGGATGCTGGTGAGACCACAGGAGCCAGGCGGGTGACCATTTCATAAATGCTACTATCTTCAGATACGTTAAGACATCATGAAAATATTATTTTTTCGTATACTATAATACTATGTAGTATACTATACGAAAACAAAAATCAAGATCAGTTTTAATCAGTAGTATTTTTGAAAAATTTCACGCGCCTGGCACCTATGGGTGGGCCGGCAAGTCACCCCAAACTGTTTGTGACAACATATTGCGTAACAAAATGGATATATGGTATCTTTTAATTAAACTGGTATTATTTTTTTATTATTATTAAAGTTAACTGGTACTGCACAGAACTGCACCGGAAGAGTTGTCAATTTAGTAAAGAATCGTGCTGTATGTTTTCCATCACAAACGATGCAAGCATCCACAGCAACCCTCTCATCTGGGGTTTTCACTATTTACGAAAGCGAACAGACACAGACGCATTGTGCGGGTAAGACAGAGGGGCAGACGGACACAGACACAGAGACATACTGTGTCATACGAGTTATGTCGTTGACATCGTACCTATTATCATTGATGATAGGTTCTAATAAAATATATTGTAGGCAAGACCTACAAAAGACCTACTGTAAGAATGACTAGCAGGCGACTTTTTTGGGGGGGGGGGGGATGCGTGCAAACAGCTGAAAAATGGGCGATCTATGACTGGGATGCTTCGAATTTATTCATTAATTACCATAACAGCATGAGATAAAATCAAGTCGAAATACTGAAGTAGCCCTAAAAAGGGCCGTTTGTTCAATTCTTGTGTAAAGACGACAGTTTACCTGGTCTTCTGTGTCTTCTTGGGCACTGCTGATAGGCTTGGATGATGGGCAACACATCACCCTGGGCGATGGTTACTCCAGACAAAAGCTTGTTCAACTCCTCGTCGTTGCCATGACCAGCTAAAGGTGACTGGGAATGATCCTGGTTTTCTTGTTGTCTCGGGCAGTGTTGCCTGTCAATTCCAGTACTTCAGCAGCCAGGTATTCGATGACGGTAGCCAAGTACATGTACTCTGCGTAGTTACCTTTGCGCAGCAGACTGTGGATCCTGTCCACTGGGAACTGAATCCCTGTCCTGGAAGACGTCCTCTTTGCCTTTCCCTTAGCTTTTCCTCCCTTTCCTCGTCCAGTCATGTTTGTACGTAATTTGGGCTTCTCGTGTAGACAAGGCAATGTAAATGATCAAACCCACCTTTCTTTAAATATGCGATAAAACGGATTGACCTACTTAACTCAAAGCATCCGCTCGACCAATCAGAAATAGCCTGTGAATTGGCCGTCTTGCTGCAAGAACGACGCAAACTCTGGTTATAATTTCCTTTTTTCCACGGGTAACGAAATCCGAAGATAAATGTGTGTACATATTTTAGAAGTTTGGGACATTCTCCCCCACGTTAAAGAGTTTGAAATGTGTGCCTGTGCGAAACCGGTCATAAAGGCCTGACAAAATAGGTACTTAAGATGTAACTGATTTCGAAATAGATTTAACAACACGACTCTCACATGTGGCTAGGTAATTCTTTCTTGCTCAGTTTATGGGAATGGGGTTGTGTTTTATGTGTATTTGTAATATTCGAGAACAAATTTCAGCGAAAAACATTCGTTATATTAAAGAATCACGATATAGTCTAACGACGTTGATGTAAAGACCACCCTTTGCTGGAATGATTATGACTGCCAATGCCTCTCGGCTGTTTTTATTTGGAAGCATATCGCGGAAAACCGGATTGACCTACATGTACTCCCGTGTGCAAATAATTCGCTTGTTTCTGATTGGTCGAGCGATTTTCAGTCCTGTTTGCTAGTCAGTTGAAAAACTCCGTTTTAGTAAGATTCCGAAACCCTAATAAATGTAAGCATCGATTGAAAAATCTACCGCTTTTCGATAATTGTGAAGTATATGTAACCGGGTGTTCTTATAAGGAAACAAACCCGCTCAGACCTGGGGTCGAACCTGGGTCGCCAAGTTCTCAGTCATGCACTCTACCACGTCGCCATAAAAGCGCGCTTGTACAGCTAGGCCGTGCAAGTGATGATATACCTACATACTGTGACATACTCCCCAGCAAGTTGAAATTAGTCCCGAATTTCTATGGGTATGAGAACGAATGGGAATTGAACTCGCAGCTCATACAGTCACAGTCCGACGTTGGGTGCCAAACGTAACCGGGTGCTGGAAAAAATATAGCACCAAATTTGGTCACAAGGCAAATTGGGAACGTGTTTGACGACTCTCTGAAAGCAGTTTGGCGAACGAAATGCCTCCAAAATATTGATAGAATGGCATTTCTTCAAAACGCTGGTACACGTGCCACAGGCATGAGTAAACTGTAATGAATAAGAGTGAGCTTACCGCAGATCACAGTGGTGAAAATATGATTCCGACCAATATATTTTGAAATGCTAAAAGTAACGGAAACAAAAACAAAACGGCCTTTGTGGGCAACCGAACCACGTCTAAGTAGATTCTATGTGCCTTAACCCTTTTCCTCATATAACACGCATCTGCAAACAGAGTAGACCCCGGCCAGACGGCTCGACACTACCAGTATTTGATATATACATTACAGGAATTATAAAAGAGAAATTCTGAAATCATTGAAGAGACATTAATTTTGGGTAATAATCTATAGAAATTGGACAAGGGACAGATTGTATAGAAAATGCGTCGATTGTCCAGACATACTCATATATACACTTAACTATTAGAGAATTAAGCCATTCGGAAAAAAGTGTGTAGCCCTTAAAAGGGCCATTGTTGTGTCGGTAAGACCCGAAGTTTAACCTCCGAACCCGTAGTGTCCTGCCTTGTCTCTTCAGGGCGTAGACGACGTCCATGGCTGTGAGTAATCCTCTTGGCATGTTCGGTGTAGGTTAAGGCATCACAGATCACGTGTTCAAGGTAAACTTTCAAGACACTTCTCGACTCCTCGTATATCAGACCAAAGATACGCTTCACACCACCACCACGAGCCAGACGGCGGATAGCTGGCTTGGTGATACCCTGGATGTTATCACGCAGAACTTTTCGGTGACGCTTAGCGCCTCCTTTTCCTAGACTTTTTCCTCATTTGCTCTCATTTGAATCTACTTATATGTATCTGGATATAGAGTTCAAATTCGAATGTTGCAATACCGACAGCGCAGATTGTTTTCATCTTACTTGAAACACCAAATCCGGCCTTCACCTTGACCTGACCTGACTCTTTGTTCGAATCTTCATGGTTTAGTTAGGTCAGTGTGGGGTCGGAATCGAAAGAGAAATATGCGACGCGCGCGGCCGGGATAGAAATCCATAAATGTTCTGGTAAGTTTTCGCTATAATAGAGTTTGGATGTGGATCCGAACGATTTTTGAAAGGCAATATCGTAACAAGAATGATGTTTCTTAGCACGACGGTCGATTTCAAGCGGTTCCGTGGGAATTTGTACGATATTCATGGCAATAAAAATGGCAAATATACACATAGATCTTGGCGAGGAACAGGTCCAAATACGCATTGTTACGAACTTGGTTCAACGAAAACACAAAACAAGAGGGCCTGAAAGGCCCTGACATCGCTCACCAGACAATCAGAGGAGAAGATTTTCAAAGTTTTCACTATGTGTTTCTATAGAAAACTACCCGGCCCTGGGGCGGGCAAATTTTGACCGAAGGGGCATAATTTATGTAACTTTTGTAGAGGACCTCACATGAATTTTTTTTAAGAATATGAAAACATATTACAATGTCAATCTAAAGAAAGGAATGTACAAAAGTATGTAAACCCTCTCCCTGGGCAAATTGGTTGAATTTCAGAAAGAATAAATTAATCTATACATGTACTTATGATATTCAAAATTTCAGATATTTTCATTACACCTGACCATCTGACCTGGGTCTGCTCTGTTTGCAAATGTGTGAAAAGGTGTTAACATGAGGGAAAGGGTTAGTAAACATATTATAAGTATATTGTACACAAAATGAAAATAATGTAATGCAATTTGCACTATATCATATAATAAGCAAACAGCAGATTGAACAGATGGCTACTACATAAGCCATCTAATCAGGGTCTACTCTGTTTGCAAAGGTGTAGAAAGGCCTATTAATGGAGTAAAGGGTTAATTGTCCTAATTAATGTGCAACAGGCGACATCTAACTATAACAATTTTCTTTGTTTGGGTCTGCAATATTACTGCAGATCTACTAACAACAAAGGAGGCAATCCAGTTGTTATCAAAAAGGGAGATAACCTTCCTTTAAATGTATGCTAAAAATAGACACCAGTAAATGTTTAACTAGAGATATGCCTGTCTCCCTTAATTGGCTTGCAACTGCAAGCTTGTTGCAAACTTAATCCTAGCCAAAAATTTTTTAATGAGCTTGCGATTTAGGTTTGGATTAGCTAGCATTTAGCCCTGGTTATATACAAGTTAAGTGAACCAAGAAAACCCATCCATATGCATAAGTGATCTGCAATTATCCCTAGTCAATATGCTTATGGCTGATCACTCACTCTTCAAAGGTCCTATACCTTAAGCCTGCTAATATTACACAAGCTACTTGCTTTGGTTTTTTTTTCATTTATAATAACCTTTGCAAACAGTCTGGATCAAGTCTGGATCCAGATGAGATACAAAGTAACTTGGCATCTCATCAGGGTCCAAACTGTCTTTCACTATGACATTTGTTTTTTAAAAGATATGGAAGGAAACAACTTTTGCAGCTCTATTTATCACAATGGCTTCAAATCTACACAATTCTGAAATTTTCAAAGAAACAGGATCTAAAAATAGCCATGAGGGAATGGGTTAAAAACAGTGTGAACAAACAGACACTAATTCTGAAGCAGACAACTTCATAGAGTTTTGACCAGGAACTTGCCCTCTCAAGTGATTGCATAACAGATGGAGTGCTAGCTCAGAGGAACCTTTATAGTGTAAGTCAATTTTAAAGTATAACCAACAGGGCAGGGCCAATTTTAACCTCAGAACTATGATATTAACCACTGTCAATAAGGTCTACTAAGTTAATATATACACCAAATATCTAAGCTCTGTGACATGTAGTTTTTGACAAGAACTTTTATGAAGTTGTTCCCCATACATAACCTAAGTGAGCCCAGCATTCTGCTTCTTGTACAGAAAACAACAGTCAGCTAGAGAAAACTGGCCACCCCTGGGACCGTAGCGGGGCCAATTTTGACTCCAGGGACATAATTTATATAACTTTTGTGGAGGACCTATAGGTGATGCTATGTGCCAAAGATGAAAGCTGAGAACCCTGTAGATTCAGAGGAGAAGACTTTTAAAGGTTCAAATTGTTGACGACTGACGACGGACGACGCACACCGCACGACGGACGACGCACGCCGACGGACGACGGACATCAGGCAATCACAAAAGCTCACCCTGAGCACTTTGTGCTCTGGTGAGCTAAAAAGGAAAGACAAAAATCTGATCGAGGCTTGAAAGTTCTAGGTTTGTGAGAAATAAAAGATCTTGCAAATGCGCTGTATTTGACTAAAACTATGGGACATAACTATAGGAATCGGTGGGCTACACGAACTCTGAGATACAATCTTACTGAAATATGTGCGTGGCCCTAAAAAGACCGTTTTGTTAGACTCAGTCCCAAGTCTTAGGCAGCTGTCCGTATATACGAATTTCAAGCTGGGTGTCCTTTGGCATGATGGCGGCACGTTTGGCGTGGATGACGCACACGTTGGTATCCTCAAAGAGACCAACCAGATAGATCTTGCTAGCCTCCAGCAGAGCCAGGACGCGGAGCTCTGGAATCAGAAGTCAGTCTTAAAGTCCTTGGCAATCTCGCGGACCAGACGCTGGAAGGGTAGTTTCCTGATGAGCAACTCGGTGCTCTTCTAGTAACGCCTGATCTCTCTCAGGGCGACGGTTCCTGGTCTGTATATGTGAGGTTTCGTCACACCTCCGGTTGCTGGAGCGCTCTTGCGAGCGGCATTAGTGGCCAGCTGTTTCCTTGGAGCCTTTCCTCCGGTGGACTTTCTAACTGTCTGCCTTGTTCTCTTCATGTCGGTTGTAAGATACAATGATTACGGAGTGAGCAGAGTGCATCTATTTCATGCTATCGGGTCTGGTCTATGTTGACGGGGCAACGACAAAACCGTCGAGCTTAAACCCCGAAAACGGATTGAAAACTGACCAATCAGAATACAGAAAAGTATGGGCTATCGAAACTCTAACATGGGCGTTTTTCACCGTTTTAGGACAGAATGTAGTAACAATAAAGAAAACGGCGAACGATGGAAAACATATACTGCGTAAACTGTGAGTACATACTAATGTGTTCCGAAGTTATGCCGTCTGCGAGGCAACCGGAACCTATATTTATAAGCGGTTGAAAGAGAGATACAGACTGACTAGTTCTAATGGTATTCTGCTTACCTTTTCATAGTACTGGCATGGGCTATGTAAGTAAGGGGTGCAGACATGTTATTTAGCGTCATGACAAAGTATTTGTTTGTTTGTTTGTTTGTTTGTTTGTTTGTTTGTTTGTATGTTTGTTTGTATGTTTGTTTGTTTGTTTGTTTGTTTGTGGGTGGGTACTGGTACGTGTATTATAGGACTTTATATTTTTTAACTCGATGGAAAAGTGACCTCTCGAAAGTTTTTGAATGATCCTTTGTTTAAACCCGGGTGGCCGGGTAACTTCTTTTCCTTACTTCTTTGCTGCTTTGGCTTTCTTCGGCTTAGCTTTTTGGATGATTTGGTGGCAGCCTTGACCTTTTGACCTTCTTTGGAGCAGCAGCCTTTTTCACTTTCCCGAGATTTAAGGAACCGGAAGCACCGACTCCCTTTGCTTGCTTCAAAACTCTTCACTCCACTCTTCAGTGCCAATTTCAAATGGGTATTGACGCTGGGGTTCTGTCCCACTTTGTATTTGCCGACAATGAATTTCATGATAGCAGCCTTGGAAGAACCTCCGCGGTTCTTCAGCTCCTTGATCATTCCCTATCGACTGTGTTACAATGAGGGGTGCGCCTGCGATAAGACACGTTCAGGTATCGGGTCGATACTGTTACGGCGCCTGCCTGTTTGTTTGCAAATATGCGAGAGAGGAGATTCATTTAACGTTCAGTAAACTGTTTATTTTCCTAAGTTTTTGTTCCTTTATTCAATACTTAGGCAGTATCGTATATCGTGTCGAATTATACATCATACGTACGCAGGAAATCGAGTTAAAAGCAATTAGTGCGCGAAAAAAGGGGTTTTAAAAGTAATAACTTGTTCAAAACATGAAGATTTTGCTCTGATTTACATTCCGTTTCACTAAAGGTGAAAAATCTTTAAACGATATGTACCGGTAATGCCTTATTTAGCATATAGCACCCGCGTGTACACTTAATTTGCAGGTTTTAAATTGCTTTTGACGAGTTTATCCATACTATCACATCCGTGTACATGTTACGGTTTCTTCCCAATCAAATGACGCATGTTACGGTATCTTATCTACATCCTTACAGACTCTGCCAGAATGCCTTACGGCATTACAGAACAGAACAGAACAGAACAAAACAGAACATAATTTTATTCAGATTTGTACAAAGTACCTCGTCTGATAATATAACACATCTGCCACCTGTCTTACATTTTGACTTTATTCTAACATAAGCGACGTGTTTGGTATGCTGTAAAATCCCTCTAGACTACACGTTAAATGTAGCATATATATCGGTCTTGGAGACAGGTGGCAGCTTAATGCAGGGTGAAAGTCATGCAGAAAGCTCCTCTAGGAGCTTTCTGCATGACTTTCACCCTGCATTGAGCAATCACCTGCCTAAAAGTATCTAAATTCTTCTCTACTAAACTTCCGGTTTAGAGGGGTTTCACTGTACATCTACAGATAATACTCGAGAGATAGATTCTAAAATTCTGCCATTACTCAGAGAGACAATGGGATCTACTGTGCTACCCCCCCCCCCCCCCGGCTATAGGGGTGTGGGGGGTTGCACGGTAGACCCCACTGGCTCCCTGAGTACATATCTTTGGATCGATGCAAGACGTCGATTACATGGTAATTACATTTACTAACTGATGTGTTACTGCCGGTGTTTTTCTAAAACAAATTGTAGGGGACATAACTATGAAATACAATCGAGCCAGATCACCCTGTCGACATGCTCAACTACACTCATGCTGTGACATTTTATATAAATCTGCCCAGCCGTTTTTGAGAAGAAGCACAGACAAACTTTGCGATAGGCAGACAGGGAAGACAATTATACCAAAAGCAAATAGAGCAGACCCTGATCAGACGTCTTCTACAGAAGTCTTCAGATCTGGGTCTGGCGTTTATATACTTTATATCAGGAAAAAGATTAGCTGACGAAAATATCAATTTTGCAATGGAGAATTGGCCAGTCGTGCTTATTGTTAAGAAAATTATATTTTATTACAGAACCATGTTGTAACTGTTAATAACATTTTACCGGATGAATGTTCATGTATGATTTATTTTAGTTATTGTATGAAAAGTATAAATATTTGCTATTGCAAACAAATACGAATGTATAACATTTCAGCAAACAGAACAGACTCTGATACATCCACGGCGATCCTCTGATCTGGATCCACTATGTATACAGAAACAACAAATGTGTCACTATCAGAAAAGGGGTTAACATCTTCAACGCTGATGTTTTGGAATGGAATAACCAATCATTGTTTAACCGTTTCCGTCATATAAACATCTTTTCGCGCATTTGCAAACAGAGTAGACTCAGCTCAGGGTCTGCTCTGTTTGCTATTGGAATTTGATAAATATATTTCTTTAGTTTCTAAAATGGCTACAAGGTTACGCCTTCTATATTTCAATATACCTATTTTGTCCATGAATATTCATTAGGTATTGAACATTAGACTGAATATAAAACAGGGAACGGGTTAATTAATATACTGCCACGAAACAGAAACTGTGCACTTTTATATTCGAGATAACGTTTTTGCTATAAAGTTTATAATTACAATTTTATCATCATGATTGCAGAAAATAACCCTCCACATTCTGAACTCATTTATGGACATTTTAAGTACATAGACGGCCTTCAAATTGACCGCAGACGATTATGCAACTTTTCGCTCGTGCTACCCGTGCAACCTATGTACAGGTACAGATTTACCCTGACCGATATCTCTACTCGTTGTGCAATCATAAATCACAGTTCACTTTTGAATTTCACTAGCTCGTAAGCAAGAAGCCACGGCTTCTTGAAAACGAACGAATTCAAGCTCTTTTGCAACTAGCAGCTGGCGTCAACGTTTCTGGCGTCGCTAGGCAGTTCAACTGTCATCGGAATACAATTTGAAGTCTCCGACAACGTTACCAGCAGAACGACAGCGTTAGAGATAATCGTCGATCCGGTAGGCCGAGGGTGACGACGGCACGTCAGGGTCGACATTTGACGTTGACGCACATACACAAATGATTCAAAACGGCTACAAGCACAGCCAGACAGCTTGACATATCAAGGGATACGGTTTTAAACCGATTGCGGACCAACGCCAACACATTGAGGGCAAGGAGGCCATATGTTGGCCAGTTCATAAATAACAGACATCGTGCTCTTAGACTGGTCTGGGCCCGCCGTCATCTTCGTTGGAACCGTGCAATGTGGTCCAGGGTGCTCTTTAGTGATGAGTCAAAATTCAACCTAAGCACTGCTGACGGTAGAGTCCTGGTTTTCAGACGTAAAGGTAAACGGTTTGCACAGAACTGTTTACTTGAGCGAGATCGCTTTGGAGGGGGTAGTGTAATGGTATGAGGAGGTATAATGGGAGGAAGAAAAACAAACATTGTTTTTGTAAATGGTAACTTAGATGCCCAAGGTTATGCATGACAACGCAAGGCCACACACTGCTAGACTCACCATGAACTACCTGGCTGCAAACAACGTTAACGTCTTACCTTGGCCGGCTTGCTCTGACTTGTCTGCAGCCTTAGTGCATGAATGGAACGCCAATCCTGACGTCGTCATTAGACGTTACGTCAGATCCATGCGGTCAAGAATATATGCATTGATCCGTAGACGAGGAGGCCATAACAGATACTGATTAATTGTCGCGAATCGTTACAAATATTCAAAAGCAAAAGGCAGATACGGGAAATTACAAATCTGCAACTTTCACTTTTTACCCTTGCGTTGTTCAGACGTTAAATACTTTTCGGACAATTATCACATTTAAATTAAAAGTAAACCATCGCAAAGCCAATACATTTTCGCACATTGTGGTACCAAATATGCATATATTCAGATACAAGAAATATAAGATAATGCCATTTAACCAACTGCACGGTTTCTTTTTCGTGTCAGTATAGAATCTATTCAGTTTGAAAGGTTTGCTTGGAGATTTTAAAAGACAAGCAATGCAGATCCTGGTCAAAGACCTCCCAGAGGAACCTTCTCATCTGCTTCTGCACTGCTAGGGGATTTTGAAGAACAAACAATACAGACCCTGTTCAGAGAGCCCCTAGAGGAGCCTTCTCATCTTGGTCCGCAGTGCTAGGGGATTCCGAATGATAAACAATACAAACCTTGGTCAATAACTCCTAATGGAACCTTCTCATCTGAATCTGCATTGCTAGTTGATTTTGAATGGCAAACATTGCAGATCCTGATCAGAGGGCGCCTCTAGGACCACTCTGATTTGTATATACACTGAGTTCATCAAATGTTTAGTCAGATTTAATTTCTACAATAGCTGTTAAAATCTGGCATATCAAGTGTTGGTATTAAGAATGGGATACGTGTTCCATAATTACAACTTTCAGTTTATTTGTTAATCTCACTCAATATCTACGACATAAACTAGTGTAGTTTTAGTCTTCTATCGGGCCTAAAACATCGATTCCATACTCTCAAAAACACTTATTGTTTTCGATTAGAAACCGTAACTTTAAGTTTGGATCTAGATCATGAACCGTAACACCCTCTGGCACACGCCTTAACAATGCAGTTTTGAAAAATGCAACCGATTTGCCTTATAATCAGTCAAAAGAGAGAAATTTGTTTTGAAATTTGTCTACAGTTAGTTTTGGATCATGCTTGTACCTAACATTGGTGTTTGAAACTGACATTCTAAAGACTATGCCATTTATTTTGCAATAGTTCTAACGATTCACATTATCCTCTATAAAAACGATGAAATCAGAAGAAAATCAAACAAAAAATTCTCCGATAAATCACATGCCAGTAATAAGACTAACACGTATTTAAAACTTGAAACAAATCTTACTTATTACCTGATAATGTGTTTTTATTGCTCAATCTCGCCCCGCGCTGCTGAAAATATGGACAGGCGCCTTAACACATTGGGCAGGCGCCTTAACATTCTCTTAAATAAACCGTAACATGTCTTCTCGCAGGCGCACCCCTCGTTGTAACACAGTCGATAGGGAGTGTTGATAGCGGTTGCAATCATATCCGAATACTTAGGGTGGGTGGCAGCCTTCTTTGGCTTGTTGGCCTTCCTGGCTTTGGGTGCGACAGCGACTTCAGCCATGGTTATCGTAATTTCATTACTCTAATAACTGAGAAAGAAGGAGCCGACTCGCCAGCAAACATCACTTATATTTCTTCACTTAGTTGCGTGTCGATACGATGAAAAGAACCCCGACGCGGTCGGGATGGAAATACAGCCTTAGCAAAATTTCACCGCGAACGTCCCGGCCTGGCTTTGTTTCCTTATGATGCATGTTTCGATCATAATTTCATTTTCGCTCGACATACATACCTGGTTTTGGTTCCAAATTGAGGACGAAACGAGAGACCCCACCAAATCCAGACATGAGTCGTATAACAGTAAGCATATGCATGCACAAAATACGGATAAGAAATTAGAAAATTCCGAGCCCGGGTCACCTCTTACCATAGATTTTCGCAGTTTAAAGACTACCCGACGTTCGAAGTGGTCCTGAATCAGCTTCTGAGACGTAGAAGGAGAACATATTTTACCATTTTTTGTTATATTGGAAGTCCTATGGTGGACTGAGTAGAATTAATGCCAGACGCAAACAAACCGCACAAAAACAATCACAAGGTGCCGGGAGCCTTCCGTCAGTACATGACCGGACACGTTTTGTTCATTTTAAGCATTTCTATGATTTCAAAATCAAGTTATAAATGCCCAAAGATGATGGTGGATGATAAAGATGATGATGATGGAGATCATGATAAAAACTTCAATTTACGGCGAATGCTGATTTGAAAGTGATTATGACTAGGCTCACTGTGTTTTTTCTCGTCAAAGTCTAACTTTACTAGCTGTCTTTGTTAACTATGCATGGATTTGTGATAGCCTAGCAAACATATATGAACAGGGTCTTAAACAGTTTGGAGGGTGCGAGAGAGAGAGAGAGAGAGGGAGAGAAAGAGAGAGAGAGAGAAAGAGACAGAGACAGAGAAAGAGAGAGACAGATACAGAGACTGAGAAACAGACAGAGAGACAGACAGAGAGACATACAGAGAGAGAGAGAGACGGAGAGAGACAGACAGACATATAGACAGACAGGCAGACAGACAGACAGAGACGGAGAGAGAGACACACAGACAGAGACAGACACACAGAAAGACATACAGACACACAGACAGACAGACACACACACACACACACAGACGGACACAGACAGAGAGAGAGAGAGAGAGAGAGAGACAAAGAGACAGAGAGAGATAGATTAGCACAGATAAACAGAGAGCGAGAAACAGACAGACAGACACACAGACAGACACACAGACGGACACAGACACAGAGAGACAGAGAGAGAGACAGAGAGAGACAGACAGATATATAGACAGACAGGCAGACAGACAGACAGACATAGACGGAGAGAGACACACACAGACAGAGACAGACACACAGACAGACACACAGACAGACACACAGACACACAGACAGAAACACAGACGGACACAGACACGGAGAGAGACACACAGAGAGACAAAGAGAGAGAGAGACATAGAGAGATAGATAAACACAGATAGACAGAGAGCGAGAAAGAGACAGACAGAGAGAGAGAGAGAGACAGAGAGAGATAGAGAGAGGGAGAGAGATCCAGACATACAGACAGAGAGACGAGACAGACAGTAGTTAGACAGACATACATACAGACATACAGACAGACAGACAAACAGTAATGCATTGCGGGATATTGGTTAAAATGCACACATAAATGATAACGTTTCTAAATTGAGAAGCTAGAGTATTTTTATGATTGGCAATTAAATCGTTTATACACAGGTTCAGACATTTTCAGTTACTGAAAATGGGTATCATTTGAAAAGAAATACTATTAAATGACAGCAGTAAGGAAGAACCACTACAACCATAAAATCTGCAATGGAGAGATAGACTGACACGTTTGAATGCATGGAATAATGTATCTTGCCACAGCAATGAGTTGAATTTAACACATTTATCCCCATATTATTTAAGTAAAATTCGTCGAGATCTTACTTTGGAACCTGTCCATGTTTTATGTGGAGGCAGCACAGGCAAACACCATATATCCTTAATAACCCGTTGGTTTCAGTAGACAGTGGAAACCCTGATCAAAGGGTTCCTACAGGATCCCTCTGATCTGGGTCTATACTGTCTGGATGAGTCTTTTTTAATTGACACTGGGCTCAAATGAGTTAAACTCTGTTGTACTCTATTAAGCAAATAGTCTAGAGCCTGACCAGGCAGTTCCAGCAAATCTATCTAACAATACTCAAATTTGTTTGCATAACACAACGAAACCTGTGTTAAGCGACCATAAAAAACAAACCCTTTTAAGGCAGCTGATAGCTACATACAAGTCGAAAGTACTACAGAAAGCTCCTGTTGGAGCTTCCTGACTTATTTGAACTTAGCTACCATCTGTCTACAGTGTGTTTCCTTACATATGGTCTCCTAATATAGATTGGAATGTTAAATATTTTGTAATATGGTTTTAAACTGCTGCATTTGGTTAGTTCATTTACCACTCATTGTATACATTCCGACAGGGTCATGTTTAATTTTGAAGCAATATCGAATAATAATCTACAAGTGAAAAGGTCTGTGTTTTTTTATTTTTGAAGTGTGTCAAGCAGAGTAACTGTTGAACCTGGTCCTTCAAGGGGCTGTATAGTGTTTCAACACAAATCATAAGTTTTAGAGCTGAATGGATCATGATAATATGTGTATGCCTGTGCGCGCATGCGTGTGTGCGGAGGGGGGGGGGGGGTAGAGATGGATCCGCGCATGCTTGTGCAATGTTTCATTTAAAACACTGACGGTCGATCATTTTTTTTAAATAGTATTAAAGAGAAAGAAAATACAGTCTAAAGGATAGCTATATACCCGCCGCAGCACACTGCTGACTTCAAGAGTGGCATTGATCTTGAGTTGGCATAACTAACTCATGTTCTGTACATTGCATTAATGAGGTGAACATTTGACGAAAGTTAAATGAAAATCCTTAGAAGGGTTTAGGAAATGAGCAGTCACGAAATCGTTCAAACTGCTGACCTTCAAATGTGACACTGACCTTAACCCTGCAATGTCGACTCATGGGTTCTGCATATTGCCTTACTGGGCTAATAATTTGATCCAAGTTGAATAAAGAACTTCATAGGGTTAGGAGATATATGGGAATGATACGAACAGGTGACATATTGTTTTGGTCAATATTTAATGTTGAAAATTTACCTAGTTTTGAGAGGAATGTGTTCAGATCGGGAGGGGGTAAAGGGGGTAGATCCTTCGCTGGATCCATGCATGAACTTGCTGTGTAGATCAACAAAGATTTAACTAAACGTGAAAAAAAACCCGGAAACTGATCAGACTGTCACAGGGTGACACATTTTCAACGACTGTCTTGATCAAAGTCTGGTGTTTAAATTGTGTCCGGTCGATTCTCAACGTTGAAAATTGACCTGCTGGATCAGTTTTTAACAGTCAAAATTTTATGTAACACCTGCTAAGCACAACCTAATTGGTACTTGCAAACATTTGGTAAATTTGCATCTCATTAGAATGCAAGCAGTTTGACTCCTGGTCAATAGTTTCTCAAAAGCCTAATCTAACTGCAAGTACATGTAAGTGATTACTTTAACAGGCAAGAGTTTCAACAGGCATGAATTTTATAGCAGGCTAAGGGTTGATAAGATAAGATGAGCTACACTAAAAGTAGATCCAGATCATAACACTATAAAATAAAGCGTTCTGATCAGGTTCTACAATGTTTGCTCAATAACAGCGAATGAATATTCATTCGGTAAGGTTGTATTACCTCAAAGATCATATACCGCAAAATCTTCCCAGTGTCTAATTCCAAAACAAGTAGACCAAGAGCATACATATTTTAGAACAAAGCTATCTGATTATGTGATTGATAAAGGGAGCATGTTAAAAACATTTATATGTTTATAATCGAAGGACAGTTGTCCGGGTTGCTAGTTTTTGGCAAAGGTCAATTGTCTGATGGGCAATTGCCCTAAGGCTTAACTGTCAGAAAAGAAACAACACAATCAATGCAGAACTAAGTTAGAGCATTTTGATGTGGCGCATATGGTTTTCATAAGACAAGTGCACTAGTTTTACAAGATATTTTGAATATTCCAATGTCAACAATGTCATTGACAACTGATGATATCAGATAGCTGACTACGGATCACGGGCGATTCTTTGTATCCAGATATTGGTAATGTTCTAACTGCCCAAGGGTACCAGGGTGCATGTTTCCGCTCAATCAATTGTATATGAACACTGGACACCAATGCCAGATACTAAGAAGCAACTTGTTCTAAACAATAATTTAATACCAAAGATATCGGGTTTTTTTTTATTCCTGCATGGATATGTACATAATGCTGGAAACAGATTATTACATAATTATGTTTATCAAAGTCAACACTAGAGGTTTGTTCTTTCACAAAAAAACCAGATGCCCCCCTTCATCCTCTTTCCAATAACAAAAACAAGTACCTAGTTATAGTTTACTTTCAGTCGATTGTACATTTATTTCCCTGGTCATTGAGCCAATTGCCTACAATATTGAGCACTGGTAACATATGGTGCAATCATGCAGCCGCAGTACCGGTTAGTGACCCTCACATGTACCCATTTTAACCTCTGGGTCGAGAGGAGGTTCAGGGGGGAGACACTGAAAACATCTCTGAGATTTTCGAATAGCACCGGGATTTGAACCCCGGACCTGGACTGGTAGTCAAGCGCATTACCACTAGGCCATCACACATCACCAATACACACGCATAATGTCTGTAATAAACAAGATGTGTTTGTGAAACACTATGCCCCCTCAATATGATATTTGACCCTGAAGGATGACCTTGATCTTGATATGTCACTCCTCAAACTGTGCATCTTCATGGGGTACACATGCATACCAAATATCAAGTCTGTATCTCTAATGGTTCAAAAGTTATGGTCAATGTTAAAAGTTGGTGACCTTAGACCATGAAGGATGACCTTGACCTTGACATGTCGACCCTCAAACTGTGTGGCTTCATGAGATACACATGCATACCAGTATAAAGGCTGTATATCTACTGGTTCAAACCTTATGGCCAATATAAATGACCTTTGATCTTCAAAAATGACATTGACCTTGACATGTCACCCCTCAAACTGTGCAGCCAAATGAGAAACACATATATACAAACTACCAAGTCTGTATCTCTACTGGTTCAAAAGTTATGGCCAATGTTAAAGTCTGTGACCTTTGACCCTGAAAGATGACCTTGACATGTCACCCCACAAAATGTGCAGCTTCATGAGATACACATGCACACCAAATATCAAGACTATCTCTATTGGTTCAAAAGTTATGGTCAATTTGAAGTTGGTGACCTTTGACCCTGAAGGATGACCTTGATATGTCACCCCTCAAACTGTGCAGCTTCATGAGATACACAAGTATGCCAAATATCAAGTCTCTATATGTACTGGTTCAAAAGTTATGGCCAATGTTAAAGTCGGTGATTTGACCTATATGTTTGACCTCTGATCTTTAAGGGTGATCTTGACCTTTACATGTCACACTTCAAAATGTGTGGCTTTACCAGATACATATGCATGCCAAATATCAAGTTTCTATCTGTATTGTCTCAAAAGTTATGACCAATGTTAAAGTTACAGACAAAAAAACAATTTGACCTTTGACCCTGAAGGATGACCTTGACATTGACAGGACACCCCTCAAAATGTGCGGCTTTATGAGATACATATGCATGCCAAATATCAAGTCTCTATCCGTACTGGCTCAAAATATATGACCAATGTTAAAGTTGCGTTAAAGTTACAGACAAAATTTTTTTTGACCTTGGACCCTGAAGGATGACCTTGACCTTGACATTTTACCCCTCAAAATGTACAGTTTCATAAGATACACAAGCATGCCAAATATCAAGTCTCGATCTTTACTGGTCCAAAAGTTATGGCCAATGTTAAAGTCCGTGATTTGACCCATATATTTGACCTCTGATCTTGAAGGATGACCTTGACTTTGACATGTCACCTCTCAAAATGTGCGGCTTTATGAGATACATATGCATGCTAAATATCAAGTCTCTATCCGTACTGGCTCAAAAGTTATGACCAATGTTAAAGTTGCTGACAAACAAACAGACAAACAGACAAACGGACAAACAGACAAACAGACAAACAGACAAACAAACAAACAAACAGACAGGGCAAAAACAATATGCCCCCCAGATTTGATCTGGGGGGCATAAAAATATCAGGGGTAGACAATTTAAAAAAGCCAGGTGTACAACAAGGCATGCTGGTCAACATTCATGTGAACATTGGTGACGCTAGATTTAGTGGTTTCAGAGATACGCCCAACACAAAGTTTGTCTAATTTTATGTCATAAGGGGCAATAACTCCAAAGTTATCGTAGGGAGACAATTAAAAAACTCAAGATGCACAACAACTAATGCTGGTCAACATTCCTGTGGGGTTTGGTGACTCTAGCTCTAGCAGTATCAGAGATACGCGCGATCAAATGTAAAGTTTGTCTACTTTTAAGTCATCAGGGGCAATAACTCCCAAGTTATCAGGAGAGATGAGGGAGGGGGGTTAAAAAACATCAGATGCATAACAACTTGTGCTGGTCAACATTCCTGTGAAGTTCGAAGACTCGAACCTTGTCGAAATACACGTAACACAAAGTTTCTCTAATTTTAAGTTATCATATCAGGGGCAATAACTTGAACAATTATCAGGGGGAAACAATTTAAAAAACTAGGTCTACAACAACTCATGCAATTCATGCTGGTCGACATTCCTTTGGGGTTTGGTGACTCTAACCCTAGCGGTCTCAGAGATACGCGCGAGACAAAATTTCTCTAATTTTAAGTTATCTTGTCAGGGTCCATAACTCATCAATTATCACGGGGAGACAATTAAAAAACCTTGGTGCAACTACAACTCATGCTGATAAACATTCCTGTGAAGTTTGGTGACTATAGCCCTATTGGTTTCATTGATACACGCGACACAAGTTTGTGACGGATTGACGGACTGACGAACGGACGGACGGACAGACAACTCTGGCATAAACAATATGTCTCCCTATAAATGGGGGAGACATACTTATGTTGAAGAAAAGGCGGGTCTACATAATGTATGTTCCGTCCTTTAAATATATACGTCGGGGTACGTAAGCCTTATAATTCTATACATCGGTCTATCTAATCCTTAGGTCATCCTTTAAATATATAGGCCAGTCCACCTAAACCGGACGTCGTCCTTTAAATATATACGCACGTGTCCACCTAATCCTTATTTCGTACTTGAAAAATATTAAGGAGACCAATTTTTTTGTATATTTCACATCTTACACTTTTAAATGAATTTGATATCAGACTAGCAGTAATAGGCACTATACGTGTAAGAAAATGCAAAAATTATTTTTATGAGATGAAAACTGTGGAATATACAAAATGTCTCCTTAATCCCTAAAATTAAGGATGGTCCCCCTAATGCGGAAAATAGTTATATATATATATATATATATATATATATATCAAATAATTAATTTTAGCGGAAACAGAGCATGTTCCAACTATTATAGAATTGTTGAATAGTACAAAGAAACTTAAATAGATAAGCTCCATACTGCATAAAAATTTAAATGTAGGGAAGACGAATTAAAGACATAGTCTCATTAGTTATATAATGCTTTTATGCTTTTGAATAATAATACACGAACATGTACATACATGACCAATGTATATTTGTATACGCTCACATATACACAGAGAACTCATACCTTTAACCATACAAGGATAAGTTATGAAAAACTTGATTAATAACACTCTCACAAGGTAGATCTGAGCTAAAAACAAAATAAAGACCCACCCAACACCAATCTGATACTGCATGTGACAATGCAACGCATACAATATATGTATTTGTATTGTTGTATGTATTGCTTAAACCAAATAATATTCTCTTCTGTTCTGTTCTGTACATTATAAAGAATGTCGTATCAAATTTGTATCTTGTGAAAGTTTCACGGAAAGTTCCACTACAATGTTTTCAGAAACTACTAATCAAGTTTCAAATAGATGGATCCTAGTGAAACGTCGAGTTACTCGGCGTCTCATCTGGACCCAAGCTGTGTACACATAGTTTTAAAATATATTGAAAATAGCCAGGCATTTTTTTCACAATATCTGAGAATTACAGATATGGATAAAACTATTTCAACTACAGTTTACATGTTTTGGCCCATTTTTTATTGATTACAGTAGGTCTTCTCTAAAGCGACTACTTAACCCTTAATATACCTACCTGTAAATAGTGAAGAACCAGATGAGACAGCTCCTGCAGGAGCTGTCTCATCAGGGTCTGCACTATTTACAAGTTGATTGTGCAACCAGTGCACTCCACAGCAGTCATTGCACAGCGCAATACTTGTACACAGCTTATCAGACAACCTTTTCACAATCGCCTTAAACAGATATATTTTTCATTTCAACAGGGCCAAATCAGGGTCCATGCTTATAAAGCTTTTAGTTGAGTCTGAGTTTCGTTCTCAAGCTTTTGATTGGTCAGATTTGAGTTCTCAAGCTGAGAACGTTCTCAGACTCAACTAAAAGTTTTATAAGCATGGACCATGATTTTCCACAGGATCAAAAATCGCTGCTCGATACTGCTACCGGTGACACAATCCGATTAAGGTAATGTCTTAACTTGACATCACTTAAACGTTTATTCCATGAATATTAATGAAAGAAAACTAATGCAATATTTATAAGATTACTCTTTATACTTGCATATGAATATTGCAATGTTTGGCCATAACAAAAACTTTAGTATCAAATTTATTTTAGTTCATCAGCAAACAGAGCATACCCTTATCAGAGGGATCCTACAAGAGCCGTCTGAGCTGCGCCTACTCTGTGTGCAAATGCGTAAAAATGCAAAAGGTCGTATTTATGTAGTAAAGGGTTAAGCCTTATCCCTCATAAACATAGCATCTGCTAAAACTCTGATATTTAGCATTTTAACTTTCCTCCGATTCGTTCAGGTGTCAAATATATTGGATCTTGATGAGACGTCAAGTTAATCAGCCTCTCATCTAGATCAACACAATTTGCAAATGTCAGTCAGTGCAAGCATTGCAGAATAAGCGAAACCTACATGCAATAGTCATAAACCCATTTCGAACAACTATCAGCAGACTTCAGATAAGATGTGTAAATTAATACATATTCAAGAATAACTTCTTTATTTCTCAACCAAACCCTATGTTATAACCACTCTTTAGAATCGTCTCGAAACTATATTAAAGAGTGGTTTATTTCTCAACCAAACCCTATGTTATAACCACTGTTTAGAATCGTCTCGAACTATTCTAAAGAGTGGTTAAAACAAACAGTTTAGAGGAGAATTGCCGATTTTAGGGGGGTGTCACACTAGAGCGTAGGACACGAACGTATAGGAGCGTATGAGAGAAAAAAAATGTTCAAAAAAGTTCAGCCTATACGAGCGTATGCATTATACGTTACAGATACGCTCATCATACGCTATGCAAACGTTGAATACGCTGGTACGATACTTACAGGTCAAAATACGTTTCATATACGGTGGTATGCAGACAGTCGGTTAAGCTATCATATGGATAGTGTATCAGTAACGTATTTTATCCAGTCACCAGGCTTCTCTAGTGACATAATAAAGGGGGTGCAAATAAACTTAGGTTTATTAGGTTACTTCCGGTAGTAGAAGGTTTATTAGGTTAGTAGATAGGCCTAATGATTCTATAACCATGGAACTATTTTAATTTTCTGTAAATATGCATAAACATGTTGACGGAATAGATCTAACATATCTATTTGGTCACCAAAAGAATTATTCAAATGAGAAAAAATAAAAATAATTGGCTACAGCTGGATTCGAACCCGCGCCTGATCTTACAAAAACTAATTCTAATCACTCTAGAGACATCGCCCTTACCGATTACGCCACTGAGGCCACATGCAAAATGACGTTGATTTATCAGTTCTATTAATTTAATCCACCGCTGGCAAACCCGTTTTTGATAAAATCAAACCTGGAAGCAAAGATTGACAGATAAATAGTAAATGTTTTCTTTTCACTCTCATGATAATTTGATTGATAAACTCTTACAGGGGCGGTGATACCTAAATATAGCCTGTTCAGATCCATCGATTTATGAGTGACGTTAGGTCTATCTAAAAATAGTAGGCTAACCGAGACTACGTAACTCGAATTTGACTAGAGAATGTAATCATGTCTGTTTGAAATAAATTTTTGACCCTCGATTCAAACCATCTTATTTTTCAAATTCAACCACGTTTTCCCTTCTAGTAATGCAAGTATCGAAACTATATTCCTCTGCGGTAGCTCATCCAGATCTATTTACGTCTAAATGGAAGTGAAAAGGGAGGGATCCGTTGATCGAAAAACTGCATTTTCAATGTAAATTATTTCAAGAGTGTTATGAGTCTATAAAAAAGACATTTAACTATATTGACTGGATAAATCGAATAATAGGTTAGTGCCGTAGATGGGACGCCTTTATCCGACTCGGAGAGAAAATAGTTGAGGCTCGGCAAGCCTCGCCTCAACGTTTTCTCCCCTCGTCGGATAAAGGCGTCCCAACTACGGCACTAACCTATTATTCTCTATTGTAACGTATGTCTGACGAATGTCTGACGTATTTCTGGCTATTTTTACGTTACTCCTACGCTCGAGTGTTCTAATCATACGTTACTTATACGCTGATATACGCTACACTGACGGTGATATAAGCTGACACATGCTCGCATACGTTTCCCATGCTCTACATATTCGCCAGATATACAGAACGCGTTCGCTATCCATGCGATGCTAATACGTTCATCGAATATAGTGGTGTATAATTTCGGGTTCATACGCTCAACAGTTATGTGTGTGACCAGTATTACATACGCAATGCATACGTTCGTCTCATACGTTATAGTGTGACAGGGCCATAAGTATTTGAGTACGCATCTTTTTCTATTGCTTCGATACACTACTATGCATTATCTACAAACGGATCGAAATGCCTTTCTTTTTGCATACAGAAGCAAGAAACAAACAGACGAAGAAATCTGAATATATTCCTTGTTTACATTGCATACAAACATATAACCAAAATAATTTATAATTTGTTTTCCACTTCTCTGCAATAAGCTCATAGCAACACGTTAGCAAAAATCGCTACACATTTTTCTTATGCTCTTTGTGTTATTCAATCCATGACTCCTCATTTATTGTACAAGCTTTCTGATCAAGCTCTGCTCTGTTTGCTTATAAACTAATACGTACATAATTCTACAGTTTCTACAATGGTAAAATATTCTCCAATTAATAACGTCAATATAAAAACCAGCTAATTACTAACTATACAATCGCCGTTTCTTACTAAATATTCACGAGGTAACAGGTTAATATGTTTGCAATAATTACATGTATAATAATTTGACCACGAATAAACAAAATGACAATTTTGGCCCTTTCGTGTCGTAAATAACAAGCCTGCCAAAAATCTCGCATTGGCAAATCTTTCACATTTTATTAGTTATATCTTATTCCTATATATGTTTGAGAAACTGTTGACCGATTGTCAAACAGCTTGGATCCCGATGAGACGTCGAGTAACTCGGCAGTTCATCTTGGTTCAAACTGTTTGCGAGCTATGAAGCGCTTAGCATAATTAGGACTGACCCTTTATTCAGAGAATATTAATGTAAGACATAATGGTATCATAGGTATTAATTTGTTTATGTTTTATAATGACAAATGAACACAGCAAGTCTTGACCATGACATAAACTTTAGAATCATACTATATTACTAATAAGCAAATAGCATGGACGCTGATCAGACGGTTCCAATAGGAATCGCCTGATCTGGGTCTTCTCTGTATGCAAAGGCGTTGAAAAGTTTTCATCTTTATTATTATCTTTATTTTTAAGTTTCTGATAATTATTCTAGTCGTTCACGTTACTACAATTCAAAGCAGCTGGTTTTTGCAAAGTATGCCAAATTGGTGTCAAACCAATGCTTATTTTTTATCCGACCAAGAATACGTAAACTCTCAAAGCGTACACAAGTTTCATTTACAGTGCTTTCGGATAGGTAATCCCGATTGACAGGCAATAAAAATTGGTTCAACGTTTTCTCTTTTATACATCAACAAAATAGCGATACAGTAGTACCCCTCTAAACAGGAATTCTAATAGAAAATATAGATTATCTTAGGCAGTTGACTACCGAATGTAGGGTGAAATTCAAACTTTCAACCTGTATTAAGCCACCACCTGTCTCTAAGACTGATGTTTATACCGTTATACTTAATTGAACGTCCATTTTATAGAGGTTTCACTGTACACCGGATTGGCGGTATAAACAAAAAATTATTTCTGTGAACCATACGCTCAAATAGTTACATTTACGGAAATTATCACGCAAAACAGACATACTAGCGAAAAACAACGTAAATCACTTTGGATTCCTATGAGGCCCCGATTTATTGGGTGTTTTATCTGAATCAATACCGTTTGCAAGTTTAAATGGCTACTCACATAAAGATAGAGTTTAGATATGAAGAACCAAGCGGAGTCAACGGACAGACATTTCAAAACAAATCATAAGTACATAGGTATTTAACAGCTCATACAACCATTTTTGTAAAAGCAGCGGCCTTACTAATAAAAATTATTTATCCCTTGTTTCAACGATTCCATGTCTGACTAAACCCTTATCTTAAAAAAAAGCTTTTTACATATTTGCAAATAGACTAGACCCAGCTCAGACGCACTCCTGTAGTACCCCGGCTTCTTTCTCCTCAATTATCCTGCTCAAAGATCTATCAAGACCAGTTTTGTTTTCTAGTTCCTTTTTCTCATCACAACTAATCTGTATTTGGTCAGTGACAGTTGATTGTAATTTTTCGTCAGACCCCGTCTTTGCGGCGATAATGCAAACTTGCACCGCATTGACGATACCCAATACATACAATTTAATGATAATAATAATAAAGGCTTAATGTAATGCTACATATATTTAACAAAAACAAAGCAACCATCATATGTTGCAGTGAATTGCGCATTTAATAATAAGTCCTTTGTTTATTTTTCTGCCACAATTATTGCGTTTGATGATTCTTTTTGCTATTTTTTCTAAAACGCTTGAACAAATTTCTGTAATGTTTGGCTACTACAGGTGACAGGTGAAGTTCTTATGGAGTAGTGCATGCCACAAAATAAGTATGCAACAATTAAACCTACCTAAACCAGGTGCTTAGCTTCACATGCATTTGAATATTTATGTAAAGATTGGCTACTCTGTCTTAAAGGGGAAGTCCCTACATTCGACACGTTTCAAAAGTACCTAAAATATACAAAACTTGTTTATTTATACATATGCTGAAAAGAAATTTGACGCAAGAAACTAATTGAATAAACACAGAAGAAGACATAACTTTCATATGTTTGATATGTTATTCGGCAATGTATTGCCATTTATTCAGCTCGCGTTTTAGTTTCGTAGGTTGATAATATTTTGTTGTAGGAAACAAATATATGTGCCGATGAAAACGGTTTATTCTGCATCACAGGAACATTTTTTTGATATAAGTTAAAATTTACAATCTTCATAATAATGATTGAATATAACAAATATTAAGTTTTATGACACTATTAAAAATATGGGTTCATTGAGCTTCCTGTTTAAGTAGTAAAGTTGCTATGCTCGCTGCAAGATTATACGTTACAGACAACATCAAGACAAAATCAAGGGCTAGTTATGCCGTCTATAATACAAAGATATGAAAACAAAAACCAAGGTTACAATTTCGAATTCAAATGAACATAAGTTTAGTCACTTTATGTTAGGTTGATGAGGAGTTACTGTTGCTATAAAATCTCCATGTTGACTTAGTAAATGACTATAACACTGTCAGAACACAGGTTCACAACTTTGCATTTCATCAAACATTCGTGTAAAGGTTTGAGACTCTGTGTCTCAAATAGTAAAGCAACCACGCTCGCTTAATATTTTGCGAGGTACGGACGAACTTACGGGGAAGAGGAAATCTCACCCCTATAGAAGCCAGCACAACAACAAACAACACTGCTGCTACTACCGCAACTACCGCAAAAACCGCCGCCTCCGCCGCCATCATCATCATCATCATCATCATCATCATCGTCCTTATCATTATCATCATTATCATTATTGGTGTTGTTATTTTCTAAATGTATGATGAGTACTTTAAGTTAGACCTGTCTATGTTGCAAAAATGCACACTTTTGCCGCATAAACAGGACGACCTGTGTATACGTTGCGTGTCGCCGCATAGACGAAACCGTAATGTCTATGTGTTGCAAATCACCGCATAGACGAAACCGGTTATGTCTATGCGGCGACACGCCTATGCGGCGTCATATAGGGGCAACATCTTTTTAAAATTTTGATCTTGAAAATTGTGCAACAACATAGCGAAACAAATAATACAACCGAATCTATCTTAAACGGCTAATAGTTTAATGAACATGTGAGCCTTAAAAGCAGGTTGTTGCTTAATGCGGGACAAACTTAAATATGAGTTTTCTGCATTTCCTTTGAACTTCAAAAAGCTATCACATACCTTAACTTATCATAATTAGACCTCATTTTGATGACCGCTTCAGCCAGGTTATATTGTACCAAAAGGTCTGTAAATAAGTTTGCATTAAAATGAGTTCTGTTTGCCCTGGAACAGCTTAAACAGTAATATTGACGCCAACCACTTTGCGACATTGTTTCTTGGTTTGAGCGAATGAGACTCCCAATAACACTCAAATGCCGCCTCGGGCTTTCCTTCCATCTCTAAACATTGTCCAAGGACGTTTAAAGTCGTATGTTTATGACACATATGTGTTGAACAACGGACATAATTCTGAAGTTTTGACAGTGCTTCACTTTGTCTTAGCTTCGTCAATGGACCTCTGTCTAGTTGTCTGTACGTAATATATAGCAGATAATACAGACAAGGAATAGAATCTATCATCACCCAGTCAGCCCAATAGTCATCCTCTTCAAAAAGCGTGACGTCGATTTGTTTATTCATTGAGTCCAGTTTATAACTATACCAATTTCCCCGCTCTGTAATCAATGGATGAGAAAAGTGGTCGTGTAGATCAATACGCTGTATATATTCCCGTTCTTCCCTGAACGCTTCGTACAGAAATGCTTTAGGCATGCAACGGGTTTCCTTTGGTGTGAAAAGAACACAAAATGCATTTGTCGGTCTTTTCTCAATACATGTAGCAACTCTGCATGGACTGCATGCACACATTGATTGGAATCCATTTTTATCTAATATTTTCTCCAAGTTACCCAGATTTTTTTTTGTGCGCTGTAAATCGCCGGAACAATAGAGAATACAGGACAGGTGAAGCATGTTCGAAATATAATTCCAATATGACCCAAGGGTAAACAAAATATCTGCTTCTTTTGGAAATCTTGAATTGCAGCGTATCGCCTCTGACGATAGTAAAGATCCAAGTAAAGAACAAAGGAGAGGCACGATAGAACGTATTGCATGTCGGTCAAAATCAATTGACCTATTGTATAAGTGTACCAACTTTCTTAATACATCAACAATTTTTTTTGCACATCGACTTGTCGATAAAGCATTTGGGTTTCTGAGCTGAAGCAAGCCACAAACTAAAAAGCAGAAATCAATAACCAGATCAGTTCGGCGACTGTAGCGCATCCGCCAGCATGTTCGATGCGTTCCAAATATATATGATTGACTGTAATGTTTGGAATAAAGTTTGTTCAAACGTTTGCCAATATCGGCGGTTGTTATCTTGAATATAACTGTGCCTTTACTTTTGATCACTAATCTTAGAGCACGTGTCAGTCTTCTCTGCTCGATCGCTCCAATTTTCCCTGCGAACAAATTCTCCCCAGGAATTAAATAATTGGGACAATACCCAGTTTTTACATATTCTAATAACATAAATAAGCAAACTGTTATGCACTTCAATAAATTGTGCGTTACCCATAATCTCATAGGCGTACTTTCCATCGCATGAAACATTGTGTTTTTCAAGTGAAAGCTTGTTATTCCTCTATCATCGGTACACTGCAGGAAATGTTTGGCGATCAATTTTAACATGAAGTAGCATTGTACCTGCGTAAGATTCATACTAAACATCAAACTTCGTTCTGCTAGTGATGGTGATATCCGCCATTCGATGTCTGGGTTTGAGCTTAGTCGATGTCCGGCTGGTACCAAGAAGCACCCTAAAGTAGCTGCATACTTGAGCGTTTTTTCTGATGGCCAGCATATCTTTCGGTGTTTCCACCTTTCGTTTCCAAAAGACCACGAGGAGCAATGAAAACTGAAGACATTGTCCATCGTGAATCCATGTCTGCCTGTATGTGTTTGCGCAGGTCCGTGTATCCGGACCATAGGGTTCGAGTTAAGCAATAAATTGTGTTTAATATAAAACAGGCCGTTTTCCTCGAACACAAACGGTTGAAGATGATTTTCTAATAGTGGTCTGGGACAAGGTTTATCATTTCTGAACAGTAAGAGCTTGCAGTATGCAGGGGAAGTGTTTACCATTAATAGGTTGCATTGACGAGGCTTCCACTCAGATATATCTCGCATTATGTTCACATTGTGATAGCATGTTAACACATCACTATCAGTACCTATACCTTCTAATGTCGAGCCTTCTACCTGACTGCCAAAGTGATGAACTGATTTTGGCATACCGTCCAAACTGTAAGCCAACTTTGACACAGTGTCGCGCAGGACACATACCTTTTTCCGCTGTTTTATCGTTTTTTCGTTCATGCCAACATCATCTAAGACCTCTGAGAGGCAGATTGAAACAGCGCGGAAACATTGTGACCCGATTGTACTGTCCATGATTTTCTACTTGAACTTTATATATTCCTGAAATTTATAATGAAAATATATAGTTTTAAAACATTCTTATTTGGGTAGAAACAATAGTCGGTAAAGAAAATAACTTCTATCTATGTATACTAACCACCTCATGAATATTCAAATCAGTAACATTGACACTGTTATTACTAATTTCTGCTTTTTAATAATGGCATTTTTGCCAATGACAGAAAGTGTCAGAAGCCGTAGAATCTGATATATTTATTCCATAAACAAACAAAGCTGCAATAGGTGCGGTCTGCTCTAGGTCTACTCCGTTTACATAAGTGTTATATAGCGAATATTTAGATAAAATGTTAACAGACTTTTGACTAACGAACGTTAACGGGTTAGTTGATTTTGAATAGGTAGATAGATAGTTTATTCAGTACAAAAGGCTAAAGGCCCAACAGTACAAGGTTGCATAATTATAAACATTATTGTGGTCAAAAATAGAATGAATTCAACATTCTCATATATTTCTACATGCGTTCTAACACTCATACACATGCACACATTTCTGAGATGAAAATAGTATGATTTGGTTTTAGTTTGTTTTTATTTCGGGTTTTTGTTCGGGCGTCTATTATAGCCTAATCGGAATTTGAAAAATTCTGACCCCACTAGGCATTTCGTGTTAAAAGTTGGCCATTAATTGTTTTTACATACTTTGAGTGTGCTAAATCCGAACATGCTGTTTGCCAAACTGTATATTCCATATTTAAGGTACAGAATGGTGGCAAACAAACTGGCCACCAACGAACACTATTTCCAGCCAAACAAGGCTACACTTCACCGAAAATCTTGGCGTAACACTAAAATGTAAAAATGTACAAACGACCAATGGAAGACAATTTATTAAAGCTGCCAATCTTTTATTGCATTCAAAGTTATATTCCGAGCGTTAAACTAAAATGGCGGAAAACAAAATGACCGCCCAAAACTCTTAATGCAGAAATGCGTTCATAGATTTTATAAATGCATGGTCGTTTTCTTCTTATGTGTTTGATTAAACAATAGTTGAACTTTGCGGAAAAAGTAGTTTTTAGCTAGGTGTTTATCTCCCTATACTGACATTCAAATAGTGTGGGTAAATTAGACCATCTATTCTCAAGCACATTGCTGGCCAGCGCCAATTAAAACAAAACATGTAATTAGGTGATGGGACTATATTTAAATGCTTTAACTGTATTAAAGATGTAAATATTTCTCTAACGAAAACTGATTCAGACAGATAAATGGTACTCAGATATTTGGGTTTTTTTTATTACTTCTAAATTGCTCTATAATATTTTTTTATCTCAATCATATCCGAAACAGGCTATGTTTTCGAGGGATATCGAGTGGGTTTGGAAAAGCAGAAGGCACATGAGATGATTTAGAAATCCGAGAAATAGTAAATTGCAATAATCTTATTCCCATCGTGTCAGGTAAACTTCTGTCTTTCTTTCATCTGTCTCCAATGGAGAGCTATTTTTATATTTTATTATCATTCATTCTGATTATCGATTTTCCGATAGATGTGGTTGTAATGTGTAGAAGCCTGTTTCTTGAAATGGATTTAATTAACCCATATACTATACTGATTAGCAATAAAACTCAAATAAGCCCATCTATTAGAATCATGTACATGTACACCAACAATAATGGAGATAAAAGTTGTTACTGGTAGCAGCTTGTTTCCTGAAATATATTTAATTAACGTATATACTATAATGTAGAGCAATAAAGCTCCAATAAGCCACTCTGTTTGAATCGTACACTAAACGTTATTGGAGAGCAACCCTGTGGCAGGTAGCAGCTTGTTTCTTGAAATAGATTAAATTAATTAATATACTATAATGCAGAGCAATGAAACTCATAAAATATTGTTCACGCTTTTGCAAACAGAGTAGACCGAGATCAGACACCTAATGTAGGAGTCATCTGATTAGGGATTGCTCTGTTTGCTTATGAAATTATAAGAGATCTGACTCTACTGTTTCTACAAATTCAGGTAAAATATATTCATGATGTCATTATATCATCCTACATAGATGTTCTACAGTGAAATGAATAACTGTTTGGATTTTCTCTGATCACCTGTAATGCATTAATACAGCTTACATGCCGATAAAACGCCATAAATAGTGGGTCTGATCCTAGGTCTAGTCACTTTTCTTCTGTAATTATTAAGTTTTTATTTTACGTAAACAATTAAGTGAGATTTAAGATGCAATTTCAAATTAGCTTTCATACTTAGACAACTGTAATTAAATTCATTTAGTGATTCAATGTTTTGTTTATAAAGGTGTTAAAAGAACATACACTCAAGCTAAAAAGTCTTGTCCCCTATGTTGTGTGACTTATTATTCAGTGTCTGCTAATAAATGGAACACATAAAGTGATATACCGATGTAAGACAATAAGAAAACATCATGAACAACAAAAAATAAACCTAAAAACCAAAGTGTATTACGCAAAACAAGTGGCAAAGCCCTAAAGCGAAAATCACATCAGTAAGATATCTCCTAACAAATAGATTGTAAATCCATCATTTGCTTGCACGACTAGATAAAAAAACAACTATAGACGAGGTCATCGGAAGTCGACACGGGATTCAAGAAACGAAAATCGGCAAAACGTAAACATGTAAGTTTTTAATCGACATTTATTCATTTAACAGTAACTTAATACCTCGCACAACATAAGGGACACGACTTTTGAGGTTGAGTATATATGATATTATTTTACCAACAGATTTGGTTGTTTCATTGCCATTCTCTATAGTGCAACTTGTTCCATTTTTTATACGCCCGAAGGGACGTATTATGGTATGGCGCATGTCGTCCGTCCGTCTGTCCGTCTGTCCGTCCGTCCGTCCGTTAGCAATTTCTTGTGCAACTAACTCCTCCTTTATTTTTCAACATAATTTCTTCAAACTTTTAGGAATGATAGATACTGATGTGTAGTTGTGCATATCAGTGAGATAACTCTCATATCATTTTTCATTCTGGAGTTATTGCCCTTTGATAGTTTCGGGTAGCAATTTCTTGTGCAACTAACTCCTCCTTTATTTTTCAACATAATTTCTTCAAACTTTCAGGAATGATAGATATTGATGTGTAGTTGTGCATATCAGTGAGATAACTCTCATATCATTTTTCATTCTGGAGTTATTGCCCTTTGATAGTTTCGGGTAGCAATTTCTTGTGCAACTAACTCCTCCTTTATTTTTCAACATAATTTCTTCAAACTTTCAGGAATGATAGATACTGATGTGTAGTTGTGCATATCAGTGAGATAACTCTCATATCATTTTTCATTCTGGAGTTATTGCCCTTTGATAGTTTCGGGTAGCAATTTCTTGTGCAACTAACTCCTCCTTTAATTTTCAACATAATTTCTTCAAACTTTCAGGAATTATAGATACTGATGTGTAGTTGTGCATATCAGTGAGATAACTCTCATATCATTTTGGAGTTATTGCCCTTTGATAGTTTCGGGTAGCAATTTCTTGTGCAACTAACTCCTCCTTTATTTTTCAACATAATTTCTTCAAACTTTCAGGAATGATAGATATTGATGTGTAGTTGTGCATATCAGTGAGATAACTCTCATATCATTTTTCATTCTGGAGTTATTGCCCTTTGATAGTTTCGGGTAGCAATTTCTTGTGCAACTAACTCCTCCTTTATTTTTCAACATAATTTTATAGAACAGCTTTCGGGCGTATATTGCCCCGTCTTGCGGTGCTCTTGTTAATTATAATTTAATGACCGACACTACTTGATCATTTTTGGTATTACCTTCTATTTTAGTAGCTAAGTTTGTATCACTATTTTGCAGTTACAAAGTATTGCCGTTTGTATTATAAGATGTTTTTTATCTGCTTTTTGTAACAAAGACTTACAAAGGTGACAGATAAATCTCTGTTAATATTTCTATTGAATAGTAATAGGTTGCCCTGTGTCAGTTTGGTCCATTTCCCAATAGAGCAGTACACGTTTAAAAACATTTCAGCTGTTTTCACCAAAATACTCTATCTCCAAAATAAATATTGCGAACAATCTGTCATAAAATACAAATGTATATTTATTATTTTTACATTTCCAAATCCTGTTTGTCAGTACGAACATGCAGATGTAATTTCTATGTATTAATAATGAGAAATGATAAAGGCATGATCCTTTACATTTAAAACTTTGCGAGCTGTTTTCTCCGAAGCTGAAAAATAGCAGATGGAGCACCGTTCCACTCGTGCGACAAAATGGTGTTATTAACATTAAAAAAGTAGTTGGCACTTTTTTTAGATTTGAGTTCGCTGGGTAGGACTGATACGGTAAATTGACAAGCATAATGATGTTTTATTTTAAAAAATAAGAACTATAAGAGTCCCCAAATCGTTTTGAAATGCATCTAAATATCATATTTAAAAAAGATCGGCATTGGAAGGGACGCTCCTCTTGTACCCTAGACATCGCGTCTCTGCGGTCTAAATCTTCAAAACTTGCATACGCGCATGGCTATAACGCCGAAGTATTTCACACATAAAAATAGAAACAAGCATTTGCTATGAGAAATATGAGAGTACTATTACTGCCTTGAAACGGTCACTGACATCAATGTGAATTATCAGCAACTGTGTTACACACTGTTGATTATTAATTCAATGCGTGTATTTACATTATACAGAAATTAATTGCTTGCAAAATTACTCCCCAGAGTAGTACATATTCTATGACAGGAGTCCATATTCTACGGGAGGGGAGTCCATATTCTGTATAGAATATGGACCGGGAGTATGTTTTCTACGTCGAATATGGACTGGGGAGTACACATTCTACCGGAGTACAAATTCGTCATTACACCGGCTGAAAACAGGGGTGTTCCTCTACCAAACAGATGGGACAATTTCTTAGCTCAAAACTGATCCTGCAAAATTTCTGTCCCATCTTATTCTGTGTGCACATTATTATAGGTTGGGTTGGTTCATTGAAGAAAAATGGGTCAAACCATCAGTTTCAGAGGTTGAAATTGAACTGTTAGGATCCAAACACGAAGAGGCCAACACAAGGGTGATAATCCACTGTATTGAATGCAAACTATCATAGACAAATGTGGCTGGTGAAGATGTTGACATGTATGTATTCCTCATAACCCGTTTTCAAATAATGTCATGCTATAGGCTCCAATTTAAAGCTGATACTTCTAAGAAGAAAAAGTACACCCCAGTGCCTATCATTGTAGAGCAACTTCCTTTGGTGAAAATAATCTTGAAATGTTACCCGTATTTCAGGCACTTACGGTATGTGGTGTTCATCTGCAAGGTATACGGCGTGACCAATAAGGACACTCTAAATGAGGCATGAACACAGATGTTCGTAAAATCACACTCTCCAGATTGCCTACAAGTGATGCTCTGAGCTTCCATTTTAATCTCATTCATTACCACGCTGCAGTATGGAGGCAGGCTCATAAAAGACTACTAGATTTGCTTTTCTAAGCAGAAATCGGATCGATGTAGGGAAGAAAGCTCACTGTTTCCTTCCTTATTGAGACTACCGACAGTTCCTGGATCTTGCATGGAACTTATCTCCTGCAAGTATACCACGAGGTGCATGTTTACACATTGCAAATGCAGGAAGGTCCGTACTGGATAATATGCGTCACAAGTATTTGTGAGATAATATGGTTGTTACGCAAAAAGTATACATTTTGACAAGTTTAGTTATGAGGACGTGAGTTCACGCATTTGTATATGCAATCGTGTTTTCTCTTTTTGTGGTTCAATTTTTGCTCTCGGGGATCACCCCCTTTCAGAATTTATAATCTTCACAACAGCAGGTGTTAAGTGCTTGTGTGGCGGCCGTAAAACGTCGCCCCGTACTTCATTCTCAGTGTTGTTATACCTTCTGATCCTTCGAGATCATGAATTTCGGTACTTCTTGTTCTGAAAATTGAATACCGCTTAAGCCGGTGCTAGGGGGCGTGAGCAGTGTTGCACTTTCAATTTCTGTTTATGAACAGACTCAATAAAACCGAGTCTGCAATTTTCTCTTTTTGTGTTGCAATTTTTGTTCTCGGGGATCACCCCCTTTCAGAATTTATATGTGTTTTGATTTTGTATACGTGTTCATTTTAAGGAATTGTTTCAATGTATTTGTCTCAAAAAGGTCAGACAACTTTAGCATCAGTGGCACAATATTCGTGTTTTCGATGTACAAAACAATAGGCGATGCCAGCATAAGACTAGTATTTGTTCAAGAATGGAAACACTTCATGATGATTATTACCTATATATCTCTGTGCGCTTGTGTGTGTGTGCTTGCGCGCACGCATGCGTGCCTGTGTGCGTGCTTGTGTGTCTGGGCTTGGTTTGTGTTCCACTAAATAGATAATTCAATCAGATGTATTTTACGTTGTTATGAAAAATGTCAGTAAAACATTCCAACGTTTTTGTTAATTATTGTTCATATGAGGCCATATTGTGTTCCGCCGTCCCATTATAACTATATACTTACCATACAGCTTGGCAGGCAGCCGCCGTTTATAAACCCTTAACTAATTTCTAATACTTGAAATCAGTGTTCAAACAATGTCGATTGCTATATAGAACGTGTATAATTGTTTGACTGCAAACAGTGTTTGCTGGCAGCCATTTTGTTTTACCGCCAGTTTGACTTAACCCTTGGGATAAAATTCAGAATGCAATAAAAAGAAATTAAGCTTTTAAAATTTGTCTTCCATTGGTCGTTTGTACAATTTAACAGAACATTTTAATGTTACGCCCAGATTTTAACTGTAGTGTATCCTTGTGTGCCTGGGATAGTGCTCAATGGCGGCCATTTTGTTTTTCTGCCATTTTGTTTCTTCAATACGAAAGATACAGCTTGGCAAACGGCATATTCGGATTCAGCACACCTAGATTACGTAAAAACAACTTTTGGCCAACTTTTAACACGAAATGCCTACTACTCTTTCATTTTTCACTATTTCTAGAAATCCGACTAGACTAATTACATCAGAAAATTCAGTAACAAATAATATTACATAATAATCAGCCGGGGTGCAAACTACTACAGTCACTCAATTGCACAATCAGGGTCCATGCTTTCAAAGGTTTTTAGTTGAGCATGGTTCGTTCTCAAGCTTTTGATTGGTTAGATTTGAGCCTTTGGCTCAAATCTGACCAATCAAAATTTGAGAACGAACCCAGACTCAACTAAAAGTTTTATAAGCATGGACCCTATACTCAGTGAACTTTGCAAAAGGTTATGTTAGCATAACCCAGTGAACGAAACATACCATGACAGCGCTGACTGTGGATTGATAATATGGTGGACCGTCGACTTTTGTCATCTCGGAGATAAAATGTGAAATTGTTTTCATCTATTCGGAACATAAGGGCGTTAAAATGCATGAAGTACATGTAGAAAATTATTGTTTTATGAAGCATTTGACTTTTGAAAGTTTGATAATGGTGTGGTTTAATAGTTTCTCAAATAAACAATACAATAATACTTTATAGATAATCTGTGGATCATTGTGACAAGTTTTAAGTGATAACGATAGTCTATTGAAATAACATGTATTACTCATGCAGGAAA
Source organism: Azorinus chamasolen (assembly GCA_963576725.1). Lineage (NCBI taxonomy): Eukaryota > Metazoa > Mollusca > Bivalvia > Cardiida > Solecurtidae > Azorinus > Azorinus chamasolen. Next base: position 98,280,951 of record OY755236.1, on the reverse strand, counting down.
CACCATATACTAAACACACAGTCGCCCGAATAGCAGCACGACAAAACAAATAAATGCACATACATCTCAAAAGACACAAATTGACGCACAAAGACATATCAAACAAACAATATGGGAAGATGCAAACACCGCCTTGGAACGGTCAGTTACACTTATCACTGGGGGTTAAACCGGTTTAGGGGCGCCCAACCTCACACTTATTCCATTCCTACCCTAAAAGACAAACAGTGTATATAAACATACCCCCTCTCTGACTAATCGACACAACCGAGATGGCAAATACAATGGTAAATTGCATGTAAAGCGAAAACATATTTAAGTTTAATAAACTGGATCCTCTTATCGCTAAGCCTACACAGCGTACAGTGTTTTAAATGTGTCGAAAGCCTGATTTGAACATCGCTTAATCTTCAAAATTATACATGTACACCTGTAAAAGGTTCTAAAACGATTCTTGTCATCGCCTGGCGATATGGTTTAACTAAAGAAGGGGCAAATATAATGAGTGTTTTCGTGAGTAGTAACCACAATGGAAGCGGACCCTGCTCAGATTTCCAGATTTTTTCTACATTTGGATATCTTACATGCGTTGCTGATCTTAAATTAGACTTGAATTAACTGAATTGGTTGATTCGACGACTCACGTCCTGGCACAAAAATAACTTGTGGCGTGATAAACCTCAATAACGAGGTATCGTCTCTTAACCTTTTGCTGCCAATGCCAGATCTGTGATTACCTATGCAAACAGTTTGGATCCATATGAGACGCCGAGTAACTCGGCGTTTCATCAGGATCCAAACCGTTTGTAACTGTTAATATGTTTTTGAAACAAAAATGAAGAAAATCAAAATAATGAAAATTTGTAGCAGACTACAAAGTTAGCAGACGACAGGGTTAGCAGACGACAAAGTTAGCAGACGACAGGGTTTGGCAGCGAAAGGGTTAAGAAATAAACGAATTATTGGCAAATACTGCAGATTCTCTTCAGGAGAGGGTTACAAAATTCGAGTAGGTTATTGACTCAACCGAAAAATATAGTAGACACTCTGTATCTCTATATACATCTTTCATTTGGAGCATTCTGGTTCGTTTCCTAGCAATGTCCACAATTGGCAAAACGCATTTTGCATTTAGCATTTCGCATTTAGCATTTCGCATTTATCAAAGAGCAAGGCAGAATGGCGTTCCGTAGTTTAGCGTTAAATAAGTGTTGAGGTACATAGATTCTGAAGTCAGTTCGAAACGCAAAATTTGCGGAAATTTGCGCAGCATACATCTTTAAAATATACCTGAGGTAGAGTAGGTTTACGGTCGTTGTTCAAAATATTATGAACATGGGTCAAAACACTACTATTAGGGGTCACTAATGTTTTAAAAATACTGACCGGGGACGATATTCTTAAAAAATAAGGTGACACCCTTCCTTTCAACAAAATTCTTTAGTGCAAATAATAATTAACGTGAAACCCGTTTTTAAAACATTCTACTTGAGGTAGATTAAAAATATTCAATTTATCACGAACGTTGGTCAAAGCAATATGACCGGGCCACTATATTTAAAAAGATACTGGCCAGGATTAGATATTCTTCAGAAAAATATTACCCCCTTCTTTTAAAAAAAATAGTTGGTTCAAATGACATTGCTTGCATCGGTCATGAAACCTTCGTCTAATGTTAATCCTTTCTTTAAATTATACTGGAGGTTGATTAAGTTTACGGGAGTTGCTCAAAATGTCAGTTACGAGTGCCAAAGCACTATGACCGGGGGTCGCTATTGTTTAAAATATTCTTCAGAAAATGTGACCCCCTTTCTACAAAATACTTGAGTTCAATTAACATTCTGCGCATTAGTATATATATTGATATAATTTACACCCCTCAAATGGCTATGAACGGGGGTCACTACATGTGTAAGAATTATGACCAAGGTTAAATATTTTTAGTCTAAAGTTAAACCATTCTTTAACTTATACTGGAGGTAGATTAAGTTTGCGGGAGTTGTTCAACATATCATTAACGAGTGCTGAAGCACTATGACCGGGGTCGCTATTGTTTAAAAAACACTGACCGGGGGTTAGTCTTGATATAATAAACACCCCTCAAATTGTTATGAACGGGGTCACTACATCTGTAAGAATTATGACCATGGTTAAATGTTTTTGTTGGGGGTTTTTTTTCAATTCAAGTCAAACCATTTTTTAAAAAATCTGTGGGTAGATTAAGTTTGCGAGAGTTGTTCAACAGATCATGAACATTGTGTCAAAGCACTGTGATCGGGGGTTGCTATTATTTAAAAAATACCGGGGGTCGATATTCTTCAGAAAATGCGACCCCCTATGTACAAAATACTTTGGTTCAATGAAACTCGCGCGCATTAGTCATGATATTATAACCACGGCTCAAACTGCTATGGCCTGGGTTCACTACATCTGTAAGAATTATGATCAAGGTTAAATAGTTTTCGATTAAAGTTAAACCCTTTCTTTAAATTATACTGGAGGTAGATTAAATTTGCGGGAGTTGTTCAACATATCACGAACGTGTGTCAAAACACTATGACCGGGGTCGCTATTTTTTAAAACGTACTGACCGGGGGTCGATATTCTTCAGAAAATGTGACCCCCTATGTACAAAATACTTGGGTTAAATTAGCATTGCGCGCATTAGTCTTTGATTACCGTCGTACAAATGATTTCTAACGTCAATTTAATGTTTAACCCATTCCCTCATATAAACGTGTTTTCACGCATTTGCAAACAGAGTAGACCCAGATCAGACGGCTCCTAGAGGAGCCGTCTGATCAGGGTCTGCTCTGTTTGCTAATAGAATATGATAGATCTGATTCATTGCTTCCTAAAATGTCTACAATGTTCCACTTTCCATATTTCTTTATAGCTATTTTGTTAATGAATATTCAGTAGGTATTGAAATCTGGCCCAAATACAGAACAGGGAAAGGGTTAATCAATTTGATTGAAGGGTAAATTTAACATTTGTTTTACCGATTTTGCATTAGTTATGTACAAGAGCGATAGAAGAGCCCCCTATATTCAGTATTTATGGACACGCAACTTGTTTTCAAATTTTCACATTCCCATTTATGTTTACAAGTTTAGACTCAGTAGCGTGTATGTGGCCCATTGCTAAAGACAAATACTTGGCAGCGCCTTCTCATGCTCCCTATGAGATTTCTGATATAACATGGCCTCAAGCTCCTGGATGTTTCTAGGTTGCACCTGGCGAACTGATATCCTTACCTCATTCCACATGTGCTCAAGTGCATTTAGTAGTAGCAGCAGTAGTAGTAGTAGTGGTAGAAGTAGTGGTATAAGTAGGTAGGTAGGTAGATAGATAGGTAGGTAGGTAGATAATTGTAGCAGTAAAAATAGTAGTAGTAGCAGTAGCAGCAGCAGCAGAAGTAGTAGAAGTAGTGGTAGTAGTAATAGAAGTAGTAGTGGTAGTAGTGTAAGAAGTAGTAGTAGTAGTAATAATAGTAATAGTAGTAGTAGTAGTAGTAGTAGTAGTAGTAGTAGTAGTAGTAGTAGTAGTAGTAGAAGTAGTAGTAGTAGTAACAGCAGTAGCAGCAGTGGTAGAAGTAGTAGAAGAAGTAAGAGTAGTAGTAGTAGCAGGAAGGTAGGTAGTTATGTAATAGTACTAGTAGTAGTACTAGAAGGAGTAGGAGAAGTAGGAATAGTAGTAGTAGCAGGAGTAGTAGTAGTAGTAGAGTTGTAGTAGTAGTATGAAAAGGAGAAGTAGTAGTAGTAATAGTAGCAGCAGTAGTAGTAGTCGGAGGAGGAGGAGGAGGAGTAGGAACATTTAGAGTAGTAGTATTTGTAGTAGTAGTAATAGTAGCAGGAGTAGCAGTAGAAGGAGGAGGAGAAGAAGGGGGAAAAGAGGAGTAGTAGGAGTAGTGGAAGTAGTGGAAGTAGTAATAGCTGGAGTAGTAATGGTAGTAGTAGTAGGAGGATGAGGAGTAGTAGGAGGAGTAGTAGTGATAGTAACATTAGGAGTAGTAGTAGGATGAGTAAAAGTAGTAGGAGAACTAATAGGAGAAGGAGGTGTAGTAGGAGAAGGAGGATGAGAAGTAACAGACATACCTGTAGTAGTAGTAGGAGGAGAAGGAGTAGTAGTAGTAGTTGTAGTATTAGTATTTGTGGTACGCGGTAGTCTAGTGGTAACGCGCTTGACTATCAGTCCAGAGGTCCGGGTTTCAAATCCCTGTCCCTCCCAGAAATTTCAGAGACGTTTTTCCGTGTCTCCCACCCGCATCTCCTCTCCACCCAGGGGTTAAAATGGGTATCTGTGAGTGTCACTCGCCAGTACTGCGGCTGCATGATTGCGCCATATGTTATCAGTACTCATTATCGTAGGCCAATGACTCAATGACCAGGGGAATAAATGTACAATCGGCTGAGCGGTCATTCGGACTGAAAGTAGACTATAATTAGGTACTCTACTTTTTTATTAGTAATAGTAGTAGTAGTAGTAGTAGTAGTATTGGAGGTAGTAGTACTGGTAGAAGTAGTAGTAGTAGTAGTAGTAGTAGTAGTAGTAGTAGTAGTAGTAGTAGTAGTAGTACATGTAGTAGTAGTAGTAGCAGTAGTAGTAGCAATAGTAGTAGCAGTAGTAGTAGTTGTTGTTATAGTAGTAGAAATAGTAGTAGTTGTTGTAGTAGTAGTAGTAGAAGTAGTAGTAGTAGTAGTAGAAGTAGTAGTAGTAGTAGTAGTAGTAGTAGTAGTAGCAGTAGTAGTAGTAGTAGTAGTAGTAGTAGTAGTAGTAGTAGTAGTAGTAGTAGCAGTAGTAGTAGTAGTAATAATAGTAGTAGTAGTAGTAGAAGTAGTAATAGTAGAAGTAGTAGTAGTATTAATATGAGTACTAGTAGTAGTAATAGTAGTAGTAGTGATAGTACTAGTACTAGTAAAAGTAAAAGTAGCAGTAATAGTAGTAGAGATAGTAGTAGTAGTAGTAGTAGTAAGAGTAAGAGTAGTAGTAGTAGTGTAGTGGCGGTGAGGGTGGTGGTAGACGAAGCAAACACAGCATTAACAAATACTATTTACCTCTCTACTTCACTTGAAGGGGTCGTCCCTACATTTGACGCGTTTCAAAAACACCTGAAATATGCAAAACTCATTGTTTATATGCTGAAAAGTAGTATATTGCCGTTTATAATGACAAAACATCCATGTTTGATATCGTCGATCCCGACTTTACTCCCGATATTTCAGTTTTATGCTTTATATATGCATGCTAGTACACGTGCTCACATGTGCGCGTGAGTGCATGCGTGAGTGTTTGTGTGATTGCACGTGTGCGAGCGTTTCTAAGTGTATGTGTAAGTACCGGTATATGTGCGTGCGTGCATGTGTGTACCGGAATATGTGCGTGCATGCGTACGTGTGTGTGTGTGTATAAACATGTGTGTTGTGCGCGTGTTTGCGTGCCTGCAAATGCGTGCGGTTGAATGTTATGATGAATCAAAGACAGGGAGTCATTATTCTATGGGGGTTACAATTCTTCGTGAGGGACCAGTTTTCGTCGTGTGCAGTGGTCGTAATATTATGACCGGGTGTCGAAATACTATGACCAGGGGTCACTATCTTTTAAAAAATCTGACCGGGGATCAGTATTGTATGGGGTGACTTTACTTCGTTACAGAGGAAAGCATTCGGGTAAAACACATGGGAACATTATAAATATTCTGAAAATGGATGATCCTTCGAAAGCAAAGGTAGAAATGCAAAAAGAGAAAATTGCTGACTCGGTTATATTGAGTCTGTTCATGAGTAGAAATTAAAAGTGCAACACTATTCATGCCCCCTAGCACCGGCTTAAGCAGTGTTCAATTTTCAAAACTAATAACATGAAAACTAATGATCCCGAAGGATCAGAAAATATAACAACACTGAGAATGAAGTACGGGGCGACATTTTACGGCCGGCACACAAGCACTTAACACCTGCTGTTGTGAAGTACATATATTCTGAAAATGGATGATCCTTCGAAAGCAAAAGTAGAAATGCAAAAAGAGAAAATTGCAGACTCGGTTTTATTGAGTCTGTTCATGAGTAGTAATTAAAAGTGAAATACTACTCACGCCCCTAGCACCGGCTTAAGCAGTATTCATTTTTCAAAACTAATAACATGAAAACTAATGATCCCGAAGGACCAGGTTATCCAGGTAAATGAATTTAATCGAAGACGAATATCAATTCTGTAAGACTGATCAAAATATAGAAAACTAAATCAGAAGACGTGAAATCGTATTATTGTTACTGGCCAACATTTAATAAATTTGAAAATATCATGTCATCGGATAAAGAATATTAATTTTACAGTCAATCAAAATCCTTATATTATGTTTGACCAAATAGGATTACTTAAACGAAACTGTTCAAACATGATTTTGATTACCCCGCTTGAAGTTCTATTACTTTTGAGGCTTCTTTTACTTATTTGTTGACTAGGTTTAGGCAAGAATTTTAAGAAACGGAACATGACATGTTCCCAATCGCCATGTTCCATGTGAAAGCCTTGGGTGCAGTTACGCTCGATGGGTAAACCGGTACATCCAGCGTAACGTCATACTAATGTGCGTCGGATAACTCAGATTAAGATCGTGGTCAAATGGTAAATTTGACCGTTTAAAAATTGGTGTTTTTGTGAAGCTCGTCAATTTTATCCAATATTTCCAGCGCGCCAAAAATACCCGATATACAGTATAACGATGTTCCATTGACTGAGGATTATTTCTTTGTAAACTGTACTGTGTAGCTGTTTTGTGTAATTCACAATCCTGTAAACTTTTATTAGCTACGTACGGGCTTTATACAACTTGCTACTAAATAACAGTGATATTATACTAGTAGAGGAGATGAAATAAGAAACAGTAGTAATGACAGAGGTGAAGATAGTAAACGTAGTAGTAACCGGGTTGAACACAGTAATAGCAGCTAGTAACAGGTGTGACAATAGTAATAGCATTAGTAGAAAAAAGTAATAGTAACAGTAGCAGAGGTGCCTATAGAACCGGTAGTAGTAGCAGAGGTGCAAGTACAGTGAACCCCCTCTAAACCGGAATTCTAGTAGAGAATGATTTTTATACTTTTAGGCAGGTGACTGCTTAATACTATTAGTTACACGGTGTTTCGGAGGGGTGTACGGGTTTGTATGACGGTTTTGGATTCCGTATTTCCTGAGCGCGAAGCGCGAAGGAAATACGGAATCCAAAACCGTCATACAAACCCGTACACCCCGCCGAAACACCGTGTAACGAATTTATTTCCAGTCTTGGTCCATTGAAAGAAAGAAAAAATGCATAACCTTACACAGTTTTGTAGTTTTTAATCCCTAAAAACTTGTTTACATACAGCGCGTGCGATTTGGCACAGCTATCAATAAAGCACCGACTGAAAAATTACGTCACTCAAACTCACGCGCGGATTCGCGGATTGGAAGAGATTCTCTGAAAATGCTGTACAAATGCATTTATAACACCATTTAAAAAAAGCATTATTAGTCATCATGAAAGATAAGAGAAACCTGAAGATTTTTTGTATTCTAACTGATTAATATTAATCATCGGTGGGGTTTCCCTTATCTTCCACGACAACTATATATAGTACTGGTAATACGACACACATAACATTGGAATTTTGACGTCATAAACTTCAATTCATGAATTATTTGGGTCATTTTAGGAGGGATTTTCAGTGATATAAGGAAAAACTTTATAACGGTGAATTCAAACGTTTGTAAAAAGTGAACGGAATTATAACAATCATGTGTGAACGAAGGAACACAGATTGTCAACAGTTATTCTAAGTACTGCAGTTTATGTCAGCGACTACATGCCAGGATCTGTCTGTTTGACTGATTGATGACGATTTGAACTGACCCAATTTTGCAACCGCTGAACATTGTTATTGGTGCATTTTTTGGGATGAGAGTTTTATTTGCAAAATTTACTGCTGGCGCCGAGATATTAAAGTTGTTATCATCTGGGAAGAATTCCGTGAATAATTCGTTTATATCGACGCCGTTCAAACATGATTCTGCCTGGTTGTCTGATCTAACTTTATGTAGTTCAAGATTTTGGCTGGTGGAGGGATTGTCACAGATTGCTGGAAACACTGTTGAAGATGGCAAGGCGGAAATGGAAGCCGAGGGGACACCTCCGCGTACAGCACTGGTAATGGCTTGACCCATCTGGACTTTCTCCTGGTCAGACACCCTGTTTAATCTAGTTTCATTTCTTATTTTAAACCAGTGCCAATTACGATGATACTTTGCACCGTTGTTTACTTCCGCCATTTTGTTTCCCGTAGTTACGACAGGTGGGATAATTGGGGAAACAAAAGAAGCAGTATACGAACATATAACTAATATAAAAGTTGTTTTTATACATATGTGTGGATGCTAGACAGTTTTTATGAATTAATTCCGTTTATTTCAAAGGAAATAACCGCCTTATAAACTCAGAAATTGAGTTTGTTTACGCGAATCGATGATGAAACAAAACCGATCAGTCACGTGACATACTTGATTCCGTACACCTTGGATCAAACGGGGTGTACGGTTTCTTACACCCCGTTCACGTGGAGGGTCTCAGCCAATCACATTCCCAGAATTTATGATGACTGGAAATAAAGGGTTTTCTGAGGAGCTTTCTGCATGACTTTCGCCCTGTATTAAGCTGCCACCTGTCTCCAGGACAGATATTTATACTTAAATGGACGTCCGGTTTAGAGGGGGTTTACTGTAGTATTAGTAGAAGTAACAAGCAAAATCGTTGAATTGATATCCCCAGCCAATCAAGCGCTGGTCTCAGTATTTAATTGAATTAATGACCAGGGGGGGGGGGGCAAAAAAGTTATGTTTAGTTTTACGAATAAAGCCATCATTTTTGTGTTCCAGTGTTAATATGAATGATACTTACAGGAGCGCATCTCTTTATGGTACTAAACATTTACACAAAGTGTTTCTGAAAAAAGTCCAAATGGTTTCCGAGATATGACATAGACGGTCAAAAAAGGTTAGGTATTTCACAAAGGACCATAGCTCTGTTCCAAGAATTCAATTTAAGGATGTCCTACTTTCAGAACTTATTTTCTAAACATTTATAGAATACAGTAAAACTTCGATTATTCGAACACTAAAATACGTATTATTATCGATCTTTAAGACGGTGGCAGCTTAATGCATGGTGAAGGTCATGCTCCTCTAGGAGCTTTCTGCATGACTTTCATCGTGCATTAAGCAGCCACATGCCTAAAAGGGTCTAAATTCTTCTATACCGAAAACTTGAATAATCGAGGGTTTACTGCATTTCAAACTGGTTATGAGATACGACTCCAGGAAGAGAAAAAGGTTAAGTTTTTACCAAACAAGGAACTGTATCTCTGGTTTTCCAAGATCAATACAAGAGATACTTGAAGAGCGCCATTCCTCATATTATATTTACACAAACTCCAAATAGTTTTTGAGATATGGCTCCCGGCAGACAACAATGTTACATTAAGAGCCGTATTTGCTTACGCTACTTAACATTTAAACAAAATTTCATAGACAAACTCTAAACAATTTCTGAGAAATGGCACCGCACAGACAAAACCGTTAAAAAGAACCACAACTCTGTATCCTATGGTCAATATGAAAATAATTGCAGGACCATATACTACTGAAGATTTTAACAAAGTTGCATAGTAAAACTCCATAAAGTTTCTGAGATGTGGATCCGTTGAACATACTATATTTTTGCAAAGAAGGAGCCATAACTCCGTGTTCCAAGGTCAGAATGTATGAAACTTGCAGGGCTGCATATGCCTCTGCTACTTAAAATTTGCACAACGTCTAACCCTTCTTTTGCTGAATTTTGAAATACATTTCTCCTTCTTTACCCATGCCCTGTTGTATAATTACATATATCTTCACTGTGTACAAGTATTTCGCTGTGCAATCACTGTTGTGGAGTGCACTGGTTTGCACAATAAACTTGTAAGTAGTGTAGACCCTGATGAGAAAGCTCCTGCAGGGGCTGTCTCATCAGGGTCTGCACTACTTACAAGTTGATTGTGCAACCAGTGCACTCCACAGCAGTGATTGCACAGCGAAATACTTTTTAATGGAAACACAACACATGAATTCTGAGAAATGGCTCCTGACATGAAAACACCTTACATATTTCGCAAACAAAGGGCCATAACTCTGGTGTTTCAATGTAAATGTGAGTTATTTCCTACCCATATGCTGTTATAGTACTTATTATTTACACAAAGTTTCAGTGGAAAAATCTAAACCGTTTCTGCGATATCAGCCTGGGACGCAAGGACTCACGACTGGACGGACGCACGGACGGACAATGCCAAACCTATATCACCCCGCTTTCGGCAGGGATAACAAAGAGAAAAATAATAATAATAGTAGTACATGTAGTATCAGAGGTGATAATAGTAATAGTAGTAGCAGAGGTGAAAGTAGTGATATCAGTAGCAGCAACAGAGGTGTGACAATAGTATTAGTGACAGGGGTGAAAATAGTAGCTGTAGTAGTAGTAGTAGCAGAGGTGAAAATAGTATTAGCAGTAGGAGTAGTGGTTAAATAGTAGCCATAATGTCTGGCATAGCAATACTGATAATGGTACCTTTCTATAACATATTCCTCGGTTTGTTTTTTCTACGTCTGTGTCAGTCGTTGGGCCCACACTCAGTGTAAATAAATGCATGAAGGTAAACGGCTCTAAACTCTTAACCTACTGAATGATTGAACCTCGCTCTTCCCCTTCTGAATAGTAAATAACCAAAACTATCTAAATTTATCACTGAAGAAAACGATGTATCACAAACAGTGCGTACCCATATCAAAGGCCTCCACCAGATGTCCATTTGATCTGGATCTTCAATGTTTTCGAAGATCTTATATACTCGGTCCTCGCATTGCAAGGTCCTTAACGACAGACAGGTATTCAATACACTTGATCAATGCATGCATTGTATTTAAGTACATGTATATCGTTCTCCATAGTGATTATCTTTATAAATCGGAGCATACCATTTTGCTTTAGGTTGTTGTTTTCTTCTTCAGAGCAGAGGTCTATATTGGTTAAACGCATCAGAAAATCACTTTTCTGAAATTGTTTATTTAATCCTAAAGTGCAGCCGTATAAAATTATCAAATATTCTGGTCTAAAAATAAACCACCTATTCAAATGAAATGAACTCTCTTCCCTGTGTGGCCGTTTCTTTTGTCATACAAATACAAAATCCACAACTTGATAGTTGCGATTTGTCATTTATGCCAATGCTGATACCGCTGCTGACTGTGGTAAATATTTGGGGATGTTCTCAAAACAGTTTTGTGTAGTACCTAAGTTTATGACTCATTTTATTAATTATTGTTTTAACTAGTGTAACTTTACTCTTTCAGTTATAAAATGTAGAAGATTATACATTTGTTCATATATCAACTTAAGTGACAATATATTTTGAAAAGAAAATCCTTAAAACATGTACACATCAATACACTTTAAACGACGACCATGCACGCATTTATCGTGCGAATTATAAAGCTGTACCATATTGAGTAAGGCCACTGAAAATGGTATTGGTTTCAGGTACACTTTTTCAAAGACGGAAAATGGCTGTCTGCTTTTCTAAGGAAGATGCACTGTTAATGTTAAGGTTATATCGACAGCATCCATTTGTATATTTCCTATATCTTGCAGATTTTAGCTTAGAGCAGGCTGAAATGGGAGCATTCTGCTTTCCTTTCAGTCAGCTTTAAGCAACCATATGTCTTTAGTACTGAAAACAAGCTTTGGAGTAAAGAGTTAAGCTGTAAAAACATGTAACTGGAGTTGTAATGATTAAACTTCGGGAATAGTAGCTTACTATATTTGCTTTTATACTAACCATATGAACAAGAGGGCCATGGTGACCCTGAGATCGCTTACCAATAAGTATCGGATTCGGCATCGGTATAGTTGACATATCTCAAGTATAAAGTAACGGCTGCCGTAGAAAAGCGGCCCTTCAACCTGTAAAGGTTAGGGATACGCCGTACCGCGTACTACAAATGCATGTACTGACAAAACTATTTGAACTACAGTTTACATTTATTTAACTAAATCTTTAGATTTAATATTGATTGAACCCCTCTAAAGCGGGCACTGAATGAATAGATATAGAAGTCTTAACCCTTCTCTTGCTGAATTTTAAAATACAGTTCTCCTTCTTTACCAATGCCCTGTTGTATAATAACACATACAGTAGAACCCCTCTAATGTGACCACTTAATTAATAAACATGGATGTCTTTATAAGCAGGTGGTTGCTTAATGCAGTACAAATGTAATGCAGAACGCTCCTCTGCATTAATTTTATCCTGCATTAAACTACCACCTGCATCTAGCACCCAGAATTATGCCTAATATAGATGGTCGCATTAGCGGGGTTTTACTGTATCTCCACTGTGTATAAGTATTTCGCTGTGCAATCACTGCTGTGAAGTGCACTGGTTGCACAATCAACTTGTAAATAGTGCAGACCCTGGTGAGACAGCTGCTGCATCTGGATCTTCACTATTTACAGGTAGGTATATTGACGTGAATAGCAAGCGAAGGGTTAAAACACGTAGGCGCCTTTTACAGAACTTTCGATTTGCATAACCACCTTCCTTAACGTCTAAGAATTAGACCGCTATTTAGTGAACACATTAAAAAGGGTTTATTTTTAAAGGTTGTTTGTTAAACAATAGCGTAGTATCTTATTAAGCGACCACTTACTGAATAAACAAGGAAGTCTTGAAAAGCAGGTGATTGCTTAATGCAGGACGAACTAACTGCAGAAAGCTACTACATTAAGCTACCACCTGTCTTCATGAACAAACATTATACAGTAAAACCCTGTAATGCGACCACGTTATGAATAAACCTGTGTATTGTAATGCATGTGGTTACTTTATGTAGGAGGAACGTAAAGCAGAAGGCAGCCAAGGAACCTTCAGTATAACTTTAACCCTGCATTGAGCTACCAGTTGCATTTAAGACCTTTGAATAGACTTTTTGATTGCGTTTTAAAAGAATTGTACTGTACCTCTCTTTGGTGGTCGTTTTAAAGGAGTTTTACTCTACCCATTTTTGACGGTCACTTTAAAGGAGTTATAATGTACCTTTTTTTTGACGGTCACTTTAAAGGAGTTTTACTGTTTTCCTTTTTGATGGTCACTTTAAAGGAGTTTCACTGCACCTCTTTTTGATGGTCACTTTAAAGGAGTTTTACTGCACCTCTTTTGACGGTCGCTTTAAAGGAGTGTTACTCTACCTCTATTGGGTGGTAGTTTTATTGATGTTTACTGTACTATCGTTTCACTGCGATAATTTGAGTAAGTATAGAAAACATGGATAAATGGTGAAGAATTAAGCTACCGTCTCTCCAAAGCACATGCACTTTCTGTTATTTCGTCGCTTTCATGTATTCCATATGTACGTTCGTTAACGCCTTGGCAAACCGAGAAGACCCAAATTAGACGTGTGTGGGCCGTCTGGTGAGGGTCTGATATATTTGCTTATGGAATGATATAGATCTGATCATGCATTTCGTGCCATGATAAAGCAATCCTTTGTTCGTGATACCATTATTGAATTTCATCTATTGAGTAATCAGCTTGTCATACATTCATTATTCATAAAGATAACCATTATAACGCTAAATTTTCAAATGGACTATTCCAACAAGCAAACAGATCAATCTGGCTATTTAGGAATATTTCTAAAGAAACGTGTAACATGACAAACAGTGCAGACCCTGATGAGAGGGCTCCTCTAGGAACCCTCTCATCTGGGTCTACACTGTTTGCAAAGGACATTAGTAAGGGTTAAGCGAAGATTGACTTTACAACGTAGTCTTACATTGTTTGCAAGGACGCATATCGGTACAATACCCAGCCATCCATAGCTTGTTTGTATTTGAAAACAGTTTCGATCCAGATTAGATGCCGAGTAACTCGGCGTCTCACCAGAATCCAAGCTGTTCGACACTCGGTCAATAGTTTCCCAAAAGCTTGATTGATTTGGAAGTAGTCGAAACTGCACTAGATCCGACTTTGAACAGACATGTTTTTTCACATACTTTTAACCTGCATTAAGCTACCATCTGTCCTACAGACCCATTACTATGAATAATGACAAACTAAATATCTATATTAAACCTTTTTTATTATGTCATACGAACGCTTGCTTTTTTAATATAGCAGAAACTTTAGTATGCCATAACCAAACAGAACAGACCCTGATCAGAAGGTTCTTACAGGATCTGTCCGATCGAGGTCTACACTTTTTTGCTAAGTTAATAATAAGGAGCCGCTGTACAGAGACGCTACAGTACGTCGTTATAATACAACATATTTTGCTTTTTCATTACATTTAAATACATCCGTCGGTGAAAATCTGTATATATGTTATATTTATCTGTAACATATTATACATTTATATTGGGTTTTTTCTGTGTTGTATTGTATTGTATTGTATTGTATTGTATTGTATTGTATTGTATTGTATTGTATTGTATTGTATTGTATTGCATTGTATTGTATTGTAACATAACATAACATAACCTTTATTGGCTTTAAACATTTTACAATGTTTCTAGTCTTTATAAGGCAATACTGATAGCTTTGTATTTGTTGTATTGTATTGTACTGTATTGTAACATAACATAACCTTTATTGGCTTTAAACATTTTACAATGTTTCTAGCCTTTACAAGGCAATACTGATAGCTTTGTTTTTGTTGTTTGCATTGCATTGTATTGTATTTTAACATAACATAACCTTTATTGGTATTAAACGTTTTACAACGTTTCTAGCCTTTATAATGCAATACTGTTGGTAGTGTATATATTGTATTGTATTGTACTGCACTGCACTGTACTGTGTTATGTAGTATTGTATTATATTGCTTTGTATTGGATTGTACTACATTATATTATATTGTAATGTAGTGTACTGTATTGTATTGTAACAAAGCATAACCGTTATTGGCATTTAACATTTTACAATTTTCTAGCCTATATAAGGTAATACTGGTAGTATTGTATTGTGATGTATTGTATTGCACTGTACTGTGCTGTATTATATTGCATTGTATTGTACTGCTTTGTATTGTCTTGTATTACATTACATTTTATTGTATTGTATTGTATAATATTGTTGTGCTGTGTTGTTGCGTTGTGTTGAGTTGAGTTGCATTCGTTGTATTGCACTGTATTATATTGTTTTGTATTGTATTGTACTGCATTGTATTGTAATACAATTGTATTGTATTGTATAAGCGACGTTCAAATATGATGCAACTAGGTCAATATCTCGTGTTTAAATCCGCTCGGTCTAGCCGTTGCTATAGCTCTATTAAACCTTCGCTTGCTATTCATGTCAATATACCTACCTATAAGTGGTGAAGACCCAGATGAGACAGCTCCTGTAGGAGCTGTCTCATCAGGGTCTGCACTATTTACAAGTCAGTGCACTCCACAGCAGTGATTACACAGCGAAATACTTGTACACAGTGAAGATATATGTAATTATACAACAGGGCATGAGTAAAGAAGGACAAATGTATTTCAAAATTCAGCAAGCGAAAGGTTAATATTGTCTACCCGTGTGCTAAAGCTAAACTGGTTGTAGGGATATTTGTACTGACCAAATACGGTCCTATATATATAAAAAAAACAGTTGTATTCTTGGTAAATAGACAAATGGGCATTTAATGAAATAGGTCATGTTTATGGGACTAATACATTATCCTTGTCGTCAGTCACTCGTGATTCAAAAGTGGTTAAGTTGCGGTCCAAAAACTGCAATTTCGCCGAAATGGCTGAAAAGTAAATAAATAGATGCTACCAATGCAATATTTACAACCAGGCAAATAGCTTGATGCGGATGCATCTTAATAGTAGCTGTTCATATCATTCTCAAGCCAGATTTAAAACTATAGGGCATAAGTGTCAGATGGTAACCTCGTCTGCTTACAGAAGAGCAGAAACTTGCCCGTGTAAAATGGCCAAAACATTGTTAAAACTGTTCTCCACATACATCAATCGATTTTGTGCAATTGTCATCACCGGCGATGAGACATGGATTCACTTTTAAGACCCAAAGCAAAAGATCCAGAACGAGATATGTGCCACCAAAGGGGACCATAGACATTATATAGCAAAACGCACAATGAACGTCGAAAAGGCTGTGTTTGCAATTTTCTTCTCAAATCAAGTTTCTGCAATTCAAAGTTTAGTACCAAAGGACAAATGTGTCAATGCAAAGTTTTACAAATGTAAACTCTTTCACAAATTGATGAAATAGTTCATAAAACGTAGACCAGCAACCTGTCTCCATGGTGTCAGGCTGTTGCATGACAATGCATGTTCACACAAGGCGGCCAATATACGCGACTTTCTGGAACAGGAAAAGGTCGCCGAGCTTCCCCATCGTCCTTATTCGCCAGACAGTTTCCCTTAACCCCTTCCCTGTTCTGTATTTAGGCCAAATTTCAATACCTACTGAATATTCATTAACATAATAGGCATAAAGAAATATGGAAGATGGAGCATTGTAGACATTTAGAAAGTAAAGAAAAAGATCTATCAAATTATATTAGCAAACAGAGCAGACCCTGGGTCTACTCTGTTTGCAAATGCGTGTAAACACGTTTATATGAGGGAAAGGGTTAAGACTTTCTCCTGTTTCAAAGGCTAAACATGCTTTGCCGAAAGAAAATATCAAACGCGCAAAAATCTCGGTTCGGCTATACATTTCGGTGTCTGAAGTGTATAATATACAGTTTTGCTTTCAAAATTGGATTAAAAGACTGAAACATGTTGGTGAATATGTTGAAGGACTGAGATAATTATTTCGTCTTTGTTTGTTTAATAAATGTACATCTCAAACTGCAGCGAATTGCATTTGTATTTGAACGCCCCTCGCATTGTATTATATTGCGTCACACTGTATTATATTTACATTGGCAACAGGCACTCTCTCTCTCTCTCTAAAACGAAATCAAATATTTAAACAATTGTGAATAAAATACGGACCAGGTACGGCTCTAGAATATCAAACTGTCATTAATACTTTATAGTTTATTATAATGAATAAATAACTTTTATGAACAAAACAAGATTATATTGATTTTTACAATATTGTATGCATTGTACACAAAGTAAACATATTGCACATACAAGTCATCATCACCTCGATATACTCACAAGTTACCATGTTTCATTGAATTCGTTTTTATTACGTGAGGAAAAAATACAGCCGACTCTGTCTTAACCCATTCCCTCATATTGACGACTTTTGACGACTATGTAAAATTCACTTTGTGAAACCATTGTGATAAGTAGAGCATTTGCTCCTATAGAAGCAAATGCTCTATTTATCACAATGGTTTCAAACTACAACATCTAAAAAGTTTCATTTTCTCTAATTAATGCTCCTTTTGGTAGATTAATTCAAAGGGGTTGTATCTAAAATAGCCTATGAGGTAATTGGTTAACAGGTGATTCCCCATAACTTCTGCTTGCCATTTCAGACGATCACTTCCCGGTTAAAGAGGTGAGTTTTAACAAAGTGGAGAGGTGTTTAACATCAGGCAAAAGTTATTAAGGAAACTCTTTGGGGAATTTTTCTGCATTACTTTGTCTTGCATTAAGTTCCTTTCTACTGTACATACCCAAAATTTAACTTGTTACTGCTGATATTAGTGAACTATACCTACCCAGTGGCTATATACATTAAGATCCCAGCTAAACGGCCACCAAAACGATGTAACTGTCTTGGTCATACAGACAGGTGGTAGCTTAATGCAGAACAAAACTTATGTAGAAAGTTCCTGCAGGAACTTTCTGTATAACTGTTGTCCTGCATTAACCAACCGTCTTTTTTAAATATATTATACATGTATTTATCTATTAAGGGATCCTTTCAGATAGGTTATACAGTACCATGAAGTCTCTACCATTATGTAAATCATAAGTCATTTAAACATTTCCTTTGCATAATACCCTATCTAACATCAGTATTTAGACAAACAAATTTCTCACTCGCCGAGTCAACTCCATTTTGAGAACTTTAACCCTTTCGGTGCCAGCATTGTAGTCTGCTGGGCATTTTTCTTTTATTTTTAGTGTAAGTGTGTGCACTTCTTCCATTTTCTTTATAAAACAGTAAACAGAGTGTCAAACAGTTTGGATTCTGATGAGACGCCGAGTTACTCGGCGTCTCATCTGGATCCAAACTGTTTTCATGTGATATCATAGGCCCGTCATTGTGGCACGGAGCGGGTTAAATTAGACTGATATAGTTACAAACAGTGTAGAACTTGATAAAGTTGCAGTCTAATATTGATCTGTACTATTTGTTTTAGTTTTGGTGTCCAACTACTTAGGGTATTTAGCGTAAAACAGGTTTTGTGTAATCTAAATGGACATAGTAGATCTTCTCTATAACGACATATTCAATCAAATAACATTGGTGTCTTTTTAAGCTGGTTGCTACTCAGAGCAGAGCGAGAGTAACGCAGAAATCTCCAATGAGAACTTTCTGTTAAACTTGAACATCCGGTTTAGAGCTTTAGTTTTATTTCAGTCGCTCATTTGTCTGTTCAATGACTGTTATCAATTTCCTCATATTTACGACTATTGACGACTCTGTAAAAGTGACTTAGTGAAACCATTGTGATAAATAGAGCACTTGCTTCTATAGGAAACAATGGTTTCAAACTACAAAATTCTAAAATGTTCCTTTTCTCTAGTTAATGTTCCTTTTCGGTAGATTTGTGCAAAGAGCTATCTAAAAATAGTCTATGAGGTAATTAACTTAAGCAGAACGAGTAATACAGCGGACTCATGGCCGAATGGTTATGGTGTTTAACTGACAATCACGCAACCCCTCACCGCTGTGGTAGTTCGCTTTGGCTTTTGGATGAAGAAACATTCCAGCTGGTTTCCCGTAGATCTGTGATTCTATACGTGTGTTCTTCTGTACACGAAAAAAAATGTAATTGTCTCCGTGCACAGAAAAAAATCTGGAAATGCTCTACACCTGTAATTAGCTTGACGTCGTGCTATGACTGATATGTTATGAAAGTCACGTAACACCCGATACAAAAAAACATATGTTACAGTTAACCCTTTCGCTGCCAATGCCGGATCTGTGATTACCTATGCAAACAGTTTGGATCCAAATGAGACGCCGAGTAACTCGGCGTCTCATCACGATCCAAACTGTTTGTTATTGCTACTATGTTTTTGAAACAAAAATTAAGAAATTAAAAAGAATGAAAATTTGTAGCAAACGACAGAGTTAGCAGACGACTGAGTTTGGCAGCGAAAGGGTTAATGAAATCATAGAAAGACAAACGCAGTAAGCATTAGCCGAGAATCAGTCATGCGGCGGCAACGGAATGAAGAATGCCGGCGGTGGTGTGACCGTAGACGGATTTATAGTTATCCACGTGACTGTGGTGCCGTTGTGGGTCGGAATATGCGGGGTGGTGTGGGTCGTTTTACCGTTTTCTGCCGGCACCTCGTGAAATGCGTACACATCGGCCGTAATGGCCTGGAATATGATGATGGAAGACAGCAGGAAGATGTACCAGTACTTGTCTGCCGGCTGGAGAACAAAAAGTTTTATTAACGCTTTCCCTGTTTAATATTTATGTAAGAAATAAAATTTGCTGATTTTTGTTATAACAACATTTGTGCACAGAAGTTTTCGGTATTTGCAGAAACTGTAGTCAGACGTATTATCATTTCAGAAGCAGAGAGAGTAGCTCCTGCTCGGACGGCTACAGGAACCGCCTGTTCTGGAACTACTTTCTTTGCAAATGTGTGGAAAGCCGTTTATATGAAGGGATTATTTATATGAACAGGATTTTAGTAAATAATAGATTATATATTTTAGACACGTAGGCACATTAATGCAGGATGAAAGTCGTGCAGAAAGTTCATTTGGGATTATAAATGAATATCAAATGAACTGACTGCAGGCAATTGATCATTCAGGCTTCAAAAATTATTCGTGCAGGACTCCGTCCATCTAACTACATTAATATTTGCATTAACTCTTTTAGCGCCAAATTTAAAAGTGTCGTCTGCAATAATAATTTCATATTAAATATAATTCTAAACTAAATAATAAAAGTATATTAGTAAAACATTTGTTTTTAAAAACCTGTATGCTTGGGCTAAAACAATACAGAAAACAGTGAAGTCCCAGGTCAGATGCCGCCTTGAAAATGCGGCATCTGACCTGGGATTGCACTGTTTTCAATGGTGCCAACAGGCGATATTGGCACCGAAAGAGTTAAACTATTCAAATAAGGAAGCTGAGTGCAGTTGCAGCAAAAGAAACAGGTAACCTAACAGGACAGACTACTGTGTTTGCAAATGCGTTAAACCTTTCGCTGCCGAAATTTGTCGTCTGCAAAATTTGTCGTCTGCTACAATTTTCCATTTTCATTTTCCTTCATTTTATTTCAAGAAACAGTCACAGTTACTCGGCGTCTCATCTGGATTCAAACTGTTTGCATCGGTAATCACAGATGCGACATTGGCAGCGAAACAATTAAACGTTTCCCTAATTAACTTTTTTATACTGTTAAACTTTCAAGGGAAAGTCTGACTTTGAAAACACTGTAGAATCAGGTCTATATAATTAGCAATGAGCAAACAGAGCAAACCCTGACGACTGGATGCTATAGGAGTAAGTCATCTGGTCTGGGTCTACTCTGTTTGCAAAGGCGTGGAAATGTGTCTTTAAGAGTGAACGGTGTTAATTAAAAGACTGGTTTGTTAATTAAGGGGTATAAAATTTAAAGCCAACTAGATTTAGTTTCCTAGATAATTCATAGTGCGCATTCAAATACTAAAATCGTCATTTGTCCACACAATCCTATGTTGTGGCCATTTTTAAGATATATAAGTTTCAAAATACATGTGGTATTTCAAAATGCAGGTGGTAGCTTATTTCAAACTGAACGCAATGCAGAAAGCTATTCTGGAAGACTTCTACACTGCTTTCATTCTGCAATATTTACATTCGCCCTGCAACGTCCTTATATAACCTTATTCTAAAAAGAAAGTTGCATAACCTCATGAACACCGGAAGCACGTCATTCATTTCTTAAATATAAGAAATACAATGGAATATAAATATAAGAAATGAATGACTTGCTCCTGGTGTTCATGAGTTATGCAACGCATAGCTTTACGAGCAAAGATTCAAGTGAAGCCCTTCGGGCTTCACTAACTTTGCTCGTAAAGCTATGCGTTGCATAACCCCATGAACACCGGAAGCACGTCATTCATTTCTTAATTAATCTTATCATATACATGTACTTTCAATCCTGTCATATGGTATGCAACTTTCAATCCTATTATATGATATGCAACTTTCAATCCTATTATATGGTATACAACTTTCAATCATGTCATATGGTATGCAACTTTCAATCCTTTCATATGGTATACAACTTTCAATCCTGTCATATGATATGCAACTTTCAATCCTATCATATGGTATACAACTTTCAATCCTGTCATATGATATGCAACTTTCAATCATGTCATATAGTATGCAACTTTCAATCCTGTCATATGATATGCAACTTTCAATCCTATTATATGATATGCAACTTTCAATCCTATTATATGATATGCAACTTTCAATCCTATCATATGGTATGCAACTTTCAATCCTATTATATGATATGCAACTTTCAATCCTATCATATGGTATGCAACTTTCAATCCTGTCATATGGTATGCTACTTTCAATCCTATTATATGATATGCAACTTTCAATCCTATCATATGGTATACAATTTTCAATCATGTCATATGGTATGCGCTCAGTACACGACATTAATATTCTTAAGGTTTGGTATTATTCTTTGTGATTTATGTTCTCCTCCCTAAACTCACATGTTGTTACTTTTATGTAAACTGTGATGAAAATAAAGGATCTGTTCTGTTCTGTTCTGTTCTGCATCTTTCAACCCTATCATATGATATACAACTTTCAATCCTATCATATGATATGCAACTTTCACTCCTATCATATGATATGCAACTAACCTTTAGCACTAAATATACTTACCAGATTACCCTTTCTATACCACCAATTCTGAAAATTGAAAAATTAACATATACAATAACAACCCTGTACTGCAACCACCAACAGTAAGTCTAAGAATTGGTTCTAAGAAGCAGGTGACAGCTTAATGCAAGACGAAAGTTATGCAGAACACTCCTTACTATATAGGACCTTCCTGCATTACTTCCGTCCTGCATTAAGCACCCATATGCTTCTAAAGACATCCATGTTTATTCATTGAATGGTCGCGTTACAGGGGTTGTACTGGAGCATTATTCTGATAATAAGAACCGTTGTGCCAATTTACTAAACTACTTACGCAATAATATATTAAATAAGTCAGCATTTAAATTATTCCGTATTATCAACAACTGCTGCGAACACTGTAGATCCTGGTCAGATGCCATGTTCTTAACCCGTTCCATCATAGGCTATTTTTAGACCCTGCATCTTTGAATAAATATACCGAAAGGAGGATTTACTAGAGAAAATGAGAATTTTAGTATTGCGTAGTTTTGAAACCATTTTAAAAAATAAGTTTGCTCCTATGAAGCAAATGCTCTGTTTATCACAATGGGTTCAGTAAGTGACTTTCACAGAGGCGTCAAAGGAATCAATATGAGGGAATGGGTTAACCCTTTGTCTGTTAAACGCATCCTGACTGACATATACGAACAGTTTGGATCCAGATCAGACGGTACTCGGTATTCGGTACTTCATCAGGATCCAAGGTATTTGACACTCGGTCATAAGTTTCTCTGAAGCTTGAACGACTCGGAAGTAAATGAACATTGTAGCAGACAAGAGTTGAAACAGGCTAAGTGTTTACCCTTTCCTTTATATAACCCTTCTCTTGCTGAATTTTAAAATACAGTTCTCATTCTTTACCCATGCCCTGTTGTATAATTACATATATCTTCACTGTGTACAAGTATTTCGCTGTGCATTCACTGCTGTGGAGTGCACTGGTTGCACAATCAACTTGTAAATAGTGCAGACCCTGATGAGACAGCCCTGCAGGAACTGTCTCATCTGGGTCTTCACTATTTACAGGTATGTATATTGACGTTAATAACAAGCGAAGGGTTAACCCTTTCCTTTATATAAACGCATTTCACGTATTCTCAAACAGAGTAGACACAGGTGAGACAGCTCCTGATCAGGGTATGCCCTGTTTGCTTATGATATTACCTATAGGTTCTTCCAATACCCAAAATTCAAGTGTATACATGTCGTTATAAAATTTCAGACAAATTAGCAATGTCAGAATGTCAACAGTTAAAGTATTGATAAAATGGTTTCAATATGTCTAATTGTTAGGATCATTTGTAAGTCATCAATACACATTACACATATAATTAAACATGCAGTACCACCTCCCCCCCCCCCCCCCCCCCCCCCCCCCCCCACACACACACACACCACCTTCTCATGCAACAATCAAAAAAGGTCTACATTTAGACCGTCAAAGCAGATGGTAGCGTAACCCTTTCCTTCCTATAAACGTATTTTCATGCATTTGCAAACAGAATAGACCAAGATCAGACGGGTCCTATAGGAGCCGTCTGTTCAGAGGCTGCTCTGTTTCTGAATGGAATTTGAAAGATATGTGTATTTACTTTCTAAATCGGTTACAAAGTTCCATCTTCCATATTAATTTTGATTATAACTATTTCGCTATGATTGTTCAGTAGGTTTTGAATTTTGGAATAAACATAGAACATGGTGTTAAAGCAAGACAAAAGTGCTGCATTGCTTTCGTCCTGCATTAAATAGCCACCTTCTTTTAACAACACCAATGTTTATCAATTGAGTGGTCACTCTATAATCTTCCTATTTGTAAGCCCAAGTACGAGCACGGGTACAGTAAAACCCCTCTACAGCGGATTTTAGTAAAGAAGAATTTAGATATTTTAGGAAGGTGGCTGCTTAATGCAGGGCGAAGGTCACTGCAAAAAGCTCCTAGAGGAGCTTTCTGCATGACTTTCACCTTGCATTAAGCTGACACCTATCTCCAAGATCGACATTTATACTAAATATAAAGTCCGGTATAGTGGGGTTCTAACGTATTACTAAATAGGTGCTAATCTTAACAGTCTAGATTCAGATCAGTTAACAGAGACATGAAAACAGTCAGAGCTATCATCTATACACAATAACAGTAGATTTACAGTGCTAAAGTACATTAAAGTCCGTGGCCGAGTGGTTATCGTGTTCGACTAAAATCATAACTGTGGTTCGAGTCCCGGTCTGGGTATTTGGATTTTGCTTGTGAGGAAACATTACAGCTGACTGGGTAATTGGTAATTGGGTAATTTGGTATTCCTCCATCTGTAACTGAACATCGCGATATTTTAAACAAACTTCAGAATATTTAGGACTTCAAGACGAAAGTAAGACAGAAAGCTACTGAAGGATTTACCCGAGCAATAATACAACATTTCTTAAGTGGGCATCAAACAACAAGTCTAACTATGGGTCTGTAAGACAGGTGGTAGCTTAAATCCTATAGAAGCTTTCTACATTACTGTTGCCCTGCATTAACCTGTTTTCTCAAGATTCCTATGTTCAAGAAATGATTGGCCGTTTAGGACAGACTCTATTGTACATGTCGTTCTTGCGGGAGCCCCTGTCCAAGCCTAACGTGATTGGTATTCGCCAACAGTTTGCATCCAGATGAGATGCCGAGTAGCTTGGTAACTCGGCGTCTCATCAAGGATCTAAGTTGCGTGTCCCCCGGGCAATGCCTTTCCAAAAGTTTGAACAAATCGAAGGAAACAAGTGAACTTACAGCTGATTTTAGACATTGTTTTTCGGGTGGATAACGCTTTGAAAGGACATGCTTTTTGAAACCTTTGTGTATCCCCATTCGCTTATAGAACCGCTTTTTCACGCTACGGGAACACAGTTACATGATAAGCACTCGGTAAACTTTAGTGTTAGCATACATCACATAAGTACACTGGATGGTGCATCAATAGACACAATAAATCGAATATACAGTAAAACCTCTCAAAACCGGATTTTAAAAATGCTATCAATACCGGTCTTTAAGACAGGTGGCAGCTAATGCAGGGTGAAAGTCACACAGAAAAGAGCTTTCTACATGACCTTCACCATACATTAATCAGCCACCTGCTTAAAATGCCTATATTTTTCTTTATTATTTTTTTTAAAATTCCGGGTTAAAGGAGGTTTAGTGTACTTTATGGTAAGGTGATACATATATCATCAAATATGTAAAAGCTGTATCACAAACGGGACACTACATTAGCTATCTTTTCCATGAATATTTATGACAGACTCATAACATACTTAATAAAATATTTGTATGGTTTTATGAAACAAGTCAATAAACGCTCAATACTGTAGAATCTAATACTATGAGTTTATAAGCAAACATAGTAGACCCAGATCAGGATCCTACAGGAGCCGTCTGAGCTGGGTCTACTCTGTCTGCAAAGACATCTCTCTGTATAGTATAGGATTTATCGTTTTAAACTATTCTCTCCCGCTGGTGCCTTTTGGAACACTGTTAAAACTAATTTTATGAAACCATCTTGATAAAAGGAGCATTTGCTTCATAGGAGCAAATGCGCTGTTTACCACAATGGTTTAAATACTACACATTTCTAAAATTCTCCTTTCCCATAGTTAATGCTCCTTTTCGGTAGATTAATTCCAAGAAACATAGTCTGGGAGGGATTTATTTAAAAGCGATAAACGACTTAATTGGTATTAGTAAGCAGTGTAGGCCAAGATCACAGGGTCACTAGAGGTGCCATCTGGTCAAATTACGCACTGTTTGCCATTCAAAATCCTCTAGCAAATTTTAAACATTTTTCTATTTAAACCTTCAATTGCTATTCACGTCAATATACCTACCTGTAAATAGCGAAAACCCAGATGAGACAACACCTGCAGGAGCTGTCTCATCAGGGTCTGCAGTATTTACAAGTTGATTGTGCAACCAGTGCACTCCACAGCAGTGATTGCACAGCGAAATACTTGTACACAGTGAAGATATATGTAATTATCCAACAGGGCATGGGTAAAAAAGGAGAAATATATTTTAAAATTGAGCAAGCGAAGGGTTAATAGACACCATAGGTAAATACTGATTAACCATTTCACTTTGAATATTCTGCTTTTAAAGTTTTACAAGGATTAAACCATTTCCCTGTATAACCATTCCCCTGATCTATGTTCATTCCAACTTTCAATACATTCATGGACAATATAGTTATAATGAAGCATGGAAGGTAGAACATTGTAGCCATTTTAGAAAATAAAGAAAGAGATTTTTGAAATTCCATAAGCAAACAGAGCAGACGCAGATGGATTGGTCTACTCTGTTTGCAAATGCGCGAAAACGCGCTTATAAAATATGAAGGAAGGGTTAATATTCATGAAAGAAATTATGACGTCGTGAATATCAATTAGCACTATTTTTGTAATGGCATATATCCACAGGCTTTTTTGGTATTGATAGAAAATGTTAAATTAGATGTATATTATTTCATAAGCAAACAGAGTAGACCTAGATCAGACGGCTCCTGTAGGGGCCATCTTATCCGGGTCCACTATGTTTGCAACTGTGTGAAAATACGTTTATATGAAGGAAAGGGTTCATATAACGGGTACCTCAGATAAGATGTCGGCCAGACTCCGATTAAACACATTGTATCCATGATACGATGGGTGGTTTTACCGACCACAGTTTCAAAACCAATGAAAACAACCACTTCATTTCTTTCCTTTTCGGTGACAATTTTTGGCAATTTGAATATGTTCCATATCAAAAGCAGATACATACCAACTACGAGTCTTAATAAGCAAATGGTTGTTTAATGAAGGGCAAAAGTAATGTAGAAATACATGTACAGTAAAACCCCGCTAATGCGACCACTTAAAAGAGGTATAATTCTGGGTGATAGATGCAGGTGGTAGCTTAATGCAGGACAAAAGTAATACAGAAAGCTCTCTGCATTACTTTTGCCCTGAATTGAGCAACCACCTGCTTATAAAGACATCCATATCGATTAATTAAGTAGTCGCATTAGAAGGGTTCTACTGTATTACCTTTTTCCCCATCATTAGTCTACCAAGTGTCCTTTATAATGACAGTAAGACGTACAGCAGAACCTGTCTGAAGCGACCTTATATTGACGGGACACGGGAATCGTAAAGCACAGTGGTTGCGTTATAAAGGGTAAGAATAATGCATAAAGCTCCTATATAAGCTTTTTTAATTACTTTTGACACGCTTTAAGCTACCACCTGCCTTACAGACCCATAATTAGACCGATCTTTGATGATCAGTTAAGATTTGTGCTACTGTACTTTGAGTGGCCCAATACATGTCTCCTTCTTCACCCATGCCCTATTGTATAATTACATATATCTTCACTGTGTACAAGTATTTCGCTGTGCAATCACTGCTGTGGGGTGCACTGGTTGCACAATCAACTTGTAAATAGTGCAGACCCTGATGAGACAGCTCCTGCAGGAGCTGTTTCATCTGGGTCTTCACTATTTACAGGTAGGTATATTGACGTGAATAGCAAGCGAAGGGTTAACCCTTTCCTGCGTATAAAAATATGTTCACGCATTTGCAAACAGAATAGACCAGAATCTACTCTGTTTGCTAACGGAATTTGAAAGATCTGTTTCTTTCGTTTCTAAAATGGCTACAATCCATATTTTCATACCTTCCATGTTTCATTAAAACTATTTTATCCATGAAATTTCAGTAGGTATTGAAATTTGCATTAAATGTGGAACATGGAAAGGGTTAAAGAGATGTTCGGTTACATGAATACTTAACGAAACATCGCTTCAAATACATGTACAAACATGAGGGATGAATATACTCACAATGACAATTCCTATCACGCCACTTACTGAAACACAAAGCAACATAATCAATAATTCAACATTAATATCAATACGCATGGTAACATAAACAATACAGGAAATACATTATAAAGCAACTTAAAATAACGAAAACACAGTAAAATCCCTCAAATGCGACCATCACAAACGGGGTCTACTTCTCAGTCGTAAAGGCAGACTGTAGCTTAATGCAGGGTTAAAGTTATACAGAAAGCTCTTATATGAGCATTAAGGGTCCACATGCTTTTAAAGACTCCTATGTCTAATCGTTAAGTGGTCGCTTTAGAGGGTATCTATTGTACACCATTATATGATGTATTATGACCTATCTATAGCAACCACTCAATAAACAAACATGTCTACTTAAACCCTTATACCTCGTAGATACACATGCTCACTCTTTTGCAAACAGAGTAGACCCAGATCAGACGGCTCCTGCAGGAGCCGTCTGAATCAGGGTCTGCTCTGTTTGCTTATGAAATTATCCAGATCTGATTAAACACCTGATCTGCTGTTTGCTTATGGAATTATCCAATCTGATTAAACAGATGCTGCTATTGCTACGCCAGTACGCGCTCATAAACCGTCATAAAAAATTCAGCTGATAGTTAATCATAATGTCATCAGTTCTTTCTTATGTAACATACATTTATACAGTCAGCATATTAAAAGCATCATTAAAACCAAACGAATGACAAAAATTGTGGATTACAATGGGGTGTATTGTTTAGTAATATCCACTGGATAATCTATCAAATAATGCAAGTGCTACCTATATTCTTTCATATTTTAATAGATGACTTTGCACCGCAATAGCAAGACTATTAATACCTCGTATATAAAAGTATCGAATGTTGATGACGTTTGTTACATTCTTTCTTTGACTATAGTTCTATCGAATTATTTATTGTTTAGAATGTAAGTACAAGGGATCGTTTTAGATATAAAATCAATCAACCCTTTCCTTGTTCTATGATTATTCATACTGAATATTCATGAACAAAACAGTACTCATGAAATATGGAAGGTTGAGTATTGTAGCCATTTCAGAAAATAAAACAACAGAACTATCAAATCCCATTAGCAAACAGAGCAAACCCTGATCAGACGGCTCCTATAGGATCTACTCTGTTTGCAAATGCGCGAAAAGCGTCTATTATATGAAGAAAATGGTTTATCACCACATCTCTTTGAAATAGGAGATAGGCAACTGAGTTATCCAACTGAAAAGACCTTCTCATTTGGTTATGTGTCAAGGGAGATAATCTACAGCTGAACGATATCACGCATTACTGACCAAAGCCATTAACAACTAAATCTATATATTCTACCAACATGTGTTCACTCTTTGCACGCTAGCGGTGAAACCGTGGTTACCTATGCAAACAGTCTGGATCCAGATGAGACGCCGAATAATACAGCATCTCATCAAGATCCAAACTGTTTGACACTTTAACTATACTGTATTTTGCAAAGAAACGAAAGAAAATTATTTTAATAATTGAAGCTGACGACAATTGTTGCAGACAAAACATTAAAAACTTCTCTTATCTGCAACTGCACTGAATAAGTCGGGAGTAAGTCACTGCAATACATCATGGTCCCTTTACTCCATAAACACGCCTTTCAACGCTCTTGCAAACAGAGTAGACCCAGAACAGACGGCTCCTAAAGGAGGTCTGCCCAGGTTCTGCTCTGTTTGCTTATGATATTATATAGATATGATTCTGCAGTTTCCCCCTTGGCCAAAACCACATGTGTCAATGTGATAACAAATTTATCTAATCAATATTCATGACATCATTATTTCATACATGAATATTCATAGAGGAAAGGGATATATGGAGAAAAATAGATAACAATAAAGCCTCATTAAATTGAACACCGAAATAAGAGTCATTATTGCTTTAGACAAGTACCAGGCTTGATACAGGATGAAGGTCGCACAGAAAGACCCTAGAAAGCTCCTCCTGGGAGCTTTCTGCAGGACTTTTATTCTGCATTAAGCAGTCACATGCCTTAAATTCTCAAATCTTCTTTCTTCAAACTTTTCGAAGTTTTCCTACGTAAGAAACAGGCGGACAGATAGACAGACAGACAGAGACAATGACAACAGAGACAGTGAGTGAAAGAGATTAACAGAGAGTGAGAGATAGGAGGACAGTAAGACAGACATGTATAATACATACGGAAAGACACACAGACAGCAGATGGACGGAAGGACGGACAGACAGACAGACATATAGGTGAAGAAAAAGAAAACGGCCGGTTCTACTTACAAACTAAATTACACGCCATCAAGTAGTATGCTTCATGGTTATGTCCCCTTACTAAACAGACCACGAAAGATATCTGCAATGAGAAGGTCGCTACAATGGGATACTTAAAAGCAATGTATTAATAACAAAATATATTCCATTTAAGCAGTCTACAATAATGCTTCTTTTCAATCAGTTGCTTATAATTAGATCCTTGTTTAGGTGTGCAGCAATTTAATACGTTAATATGAAAAATAACACTTAAAACGCTGAATTTTCAAAGGACTACTCCAAAGTTCAAACTGGTCAGTAGGGTAAATATTTGGGATTTTTTCTAAGGAAGGTGTAAGATGACAAATAGAGCAGATTGATGAGAATGTTCCTCTATGACCCCTCTCATCAGGGTCTACACTGTTTGCAAAAGGATATTAGTGACTCCCGCACTATATAAGGGTTAAATGAAACAAAAAAGACTATAATTATTTAATAACCGTAATACCAACACGCATAACAGTTACTGAACAGAACGTCGTTTATCCTTGCATTTGCAAACAGTGCAGACCCAGCTCAGAGGTCTGCAATGTTCATACTGAATGAACAATACGTTGAACTATGATGGACTATTCCAGTTTGAATATGCAGTATTCAAAGAGTTAACATCAGTTATGTTAGCAACAGCCAAATCCTTAGAAACTGGTCAGTATAGTCGTGCACAGATAACGTTCGCAATTCCCGACAACAACTTTAACGTTTTCACTTGAACGATCCAGCAACTGCTGGCAACAAATTTTAGAATGTTCACATGAATGGTCCAGCGACTGCTGGCAACAGTTCTTGATGTTTTGACATGAGCGGCCAATGGACTGCTGGCAACAGCTCTAAACTGTCCAGCAACTGTTGGCAACGGCTTTACATCTAAACGGTCCAACAACTGCAGACAACAGTGGTTTATGCCTGAACAGTCCAACAACTGCAGATAGCACCTCTGAATGTTTTAAACTTGAATAGTTAAACGACAACCAACAATAGCGTTTAACGTGTTTTTTATCTGATCGGTCCAACAACTGTTGGCAAGAGAATGCTTTGTTTTTCTTTACCCAGAGTTGTGGACCTATCTGTAACTGTCCGATAATTAACAGTGAATGTCTGTATATATAGTAGATTTTAACATAATGTACAGAAAAAAATCTCTAAAGCACTACTTTGTGAATAACCATTTTTGTCCTTAATAGTATGTGGTTGCTTAACTTATTCCCTCATATTGACGACTTTTGACGACTCTGTAAAAGTCACTATTTGAAACCATTGTGATAAATAGAGCATTTGCTCCTATAGGAGCAAATGCTCTATTTATCATAATGGTTTCAAACAACAAAGTTCTAAAAAATTACTTTTCTCTATTTAATGCTCCTTTTCGGTAGATTTATTCGAAAAGGTTGTATCTAAAAATAGCATATAAGGTAATGGGTTAATGCGGGACAATAATGATACAGAAAGCTTCAGCAGAACCATTCTGGATATCTTTAGTCCTGCCTTAAGACACAGCATGCCTTTAATACTAGGAAACAGACATAGTGTTTAACCCTTTCGCTGCCAATGCCGAATCTGTGATTACCTATGCCAACAGTTTGGATCCAGATGAGACGCCGAGTAACTCGGCGTCTCATAAGGATCCAAACTGTTTATTACTGTTACTATGTTTTTGAAACAAAAATGGAGAAAATCAAAGAATGAAAATTTGTAGCAGACGACAAAGTTAGCAGACGACAGAGTTTGCCAGCGAACGGGTTAAAGGGCTGATGTGATCTAGCATTGATTGTAACTGATTGCATTTTGAAAAGCAAAAAGAAACTTTTAAAATTGAGGCCTAGAAGACAAAAATGTCAAAGTATTCATTGATCCTTAACCTTATAAGCACGACCAGGATTACAATACAAACTGTTTGGATCCAGATGATATGCCGGATAATTCAGTGTATCATCAGGATCCACTCCGTTTCACACCCGGATTAACCCTTCTCTTGCTGAATTTTAAAACACATTTCTCCTTCTATACCCATGTCCTGTTGTATAATTACATATAGCTTTACTGTGTACAAGTACATTGCTGTGCAATCACTGCTGTGGAGTGCATTGGCTGCACAATCAACTTGTAAATAGTGCAGACCCTGGTGAGACAGCTTCTGCAGGAGCTGTCTCATCTGGGTCTTCACTATTTACAGGTAGGTATATTGACGTGAATAGCAAGCGAAGGGTTAAGTTTCTCAAAATCATGAACGAGATGGAATTAAGTAAAACTGAAAGAAATCAAGATTTAATAGAATTCGATGTTTCAGCAGAATAGAGGTCAATGTTATAATGGTTATAGTAGCTACAACAGTTTTTCGCCAAGCTATCGACATAGATTTATTAACACTTTACTCCATGAATATTCATGCAAGGAATTAATGACGTCATGAATATTCATTAGATTAATCAAATAATAGCTCATGAACACATGACTTCTTGGCTATGTCAGAAACTGTAAAATCATACCTACATAATTTCAACAAACTGAGTAGACCCTGATCAGACGGCTCCTTTAGGAACCGTCTGATCTGGGTCTTCTTTATTTGCAAAGGCGTAGAAAGGCGTGTGGAGTTAATGGTTAAAAGTTGAACTCACCAGGACCATAAGGAGAGCCAACACATTGTAAAGTCGCAACGCGCATATCTGAAACAAAAACAATGGTTCAATTAAAAATTAGTCTGCTGTGCAAATTTTGTTTCGTACAATTTTTCTCCTTCTTCATTTTTTAAAATGTATTGTACAGTAAAGTCTCGTTAATTAATACGACCACTCGGGAAAAGTACAGTTCCGGGTTTTTGAAACATGTGGTAGGTTAATGCATGGAAAATATAATACAGAAAACTCCTATAGGATGGATCAGGTGGATGTTGAGTGCAGGGTTTAAATCAGATAGATAGATAATAAAGAAGACTTTAAATCTTTTAGGGCAGATGGATGCTAACTGCAGCGTTAAAGGTCATGCAGAAAAGTAGCTAAGAAGAATGTTGATCATTTAACCCTGCATTAAGCAACCACCTGACCATAAAGATCTCAGTTATTTTACCCAGCATTAAGCAGCCACTTGTCTTTAAGACAGACATTGACATGCATCTAACCGTTTGCCCGCTGAAAATAATAATATCTGCTCAAAGTCTGATCTCGTGCAATTTTTGCCTTCTCCCGATTCGATCAAGATTTTGAAAAATTACAGTAAAACCTCTCTGAACCGGACGTTAAATTTATAATAAATATCGCTATTGGAGACAGGTGTCAGCTTAATGCAGGGTGAAAGTCATAGAGGAGCTTTCTGTGTGGCTTTCATCCTGCATTAAGCAGTCACCTGTCTTAAAATATCTAAAATATTAATAACTAAAATTTCAGATTGGAAATGTTTTACTGTATTAGCCAAGTGTCAAGAGTTTGGATCCAGACGAGACGCCGAGTAACTTGGCGTCACATCAGAGTCCAGGCTGTTTGGCGATCAGTTAATAGTTAATCTAAAATTTGGACAAATCGGGTGAAAGTAAAACCAATGCAACAGACCAGAATTCAAGCAGACACCATTTTACTACAGAATCAGAGTTAAAATATTTGAATATGCGGAAGTTTAAATACTGTGTACAGTAAAATAATCTCTATAGCAACCAACTAATGTATTAACATGGGTGTGTTTTAAACCTGGTGAATGCTTAATGTAGAATGAAAGTAGGTATGATGCAGTTTAAAGACTCGTATATTCAATCAGACAATGGTCTCTTAAAACAGGTCCAACTGATGCACAGTGTAACCTCTCTTGACCGACCCTTTAAAAGGTGTAATTCTGGACCCGCCTTTGCAGCTTAACCCTTTCCCTCATATAAACGTGTTTTCACGCATTTGCAAACAGAGCAGACCCAGATCAGACGGCTCCTAGAGGAGCCGTCTGATCAGGGTCTGCTCTGTTTGCTAGTAAAATTAAATAGATGTGTTTCTTTACTTTCTAAAATGCCTACAGTGCCCCACCTTCCATATTTCTTTATAACTATTTTGTTAATAAATATTCATTAGGTATTGAAATTTGGCCTAAATACAGAACAGGGAAAGGGTTAATAAAGATCAAACGTAGTGCAGAAATATTCTGTAGGGGTTTTCTGCATTACTTTCGCCCTGCATTAAGTAAGTACCTGCTCTTAAAGACCTCTATATTTAACCAATTAATGGTCGCTTTAGATAGGTTCTACTGTAGGCTAAACCCTTTACTTGGCAGAAGCGCCTTCTGTCGAATTTACAAACAGAGTAGACCCAGCCCAGACTTCAGGAGCTATCAGATCAGGATCTCCCATGTTTGTTTTGCCATGGCCAACTTTCTGTGTTCATATTCTATTATTGTTTTTTTCTAAGTCGCGTCACAATCACAAGTGATTATTTTCTAAATATAGACACAATAAGAGTCATTGATGGACATAATCTACCCTTTCATTGCTAAGCGTGAGCTGACTCGCATTCCCAAACAGTTTGGATCCAGATGAGACGCCGAGTCTCATCGGGATCCAAGCTGTTTGATACACGGCAAATAGTTTCTGAAAAAAAAATGAACGAATGGGACGTAAGTAAAAGTTGTAACAGATCAGTATTTAAGCAAACATTATTTTGGTTAACATGTAGTTCTAGATAAGATACCCGACGTTAATCTCGTATTGGACTCTTTCACTACCTTGTAATCTCGTTTGGAAAAAATGATGTCTGCTTCATTTTTTTCTTCTCTGAATTTTCTTCTTACTGTATTTGCTTTAAATACTTTCAACATATTCTCAAATAGTTTGAACGCTGGTGAGACGCCGAGATTCTCGGCGTTTCATCTGGATCCAAACAATTTGCGAAGGTAATCACAGATTCGCAGCGGGATTTTAAACATTTAAAACCTACATATTGTCACGCAATATACTGAGAATATGGATATACATTAAAGTGAACACTGGCTAATCCGAATATTTAGGACGTTTTGCGGCTTAAAGTGCAGAACTCCTGCTTTAGTTCCACCTTACATTACCCTTTACGCATCTCTACGCCTTTGCAATCAGAGTAGACCCAGATCAGACGGCTCCTAGCTCTGCTTGCTTATGAAATATTATATAGATTTCATTCTACAGTTTTGCTTTGGCAAAGTAATCATGTGTCAATAATAGGAGCGTTCTGTTTTACTTTCGCCTTGCTTTAAGCAGCTGCCTGCCAAAAATACCAACTACTTAACACAATTTAGTGGTCGTTATAGAGAGGTTTTACTGTACATGTATTACCCTCTCATATGCAAACAGAGCAGACCCTCATCAGACAGCTCCTACATAAATCATCTGATCTGGGTATACTCTGTTTAATAAAACACAACAAACGTTTATGCGAGGGAAAGGGTTAACCATTTACCCCCACAGCGTAGATCTAGATCAGATAGTTCCTGTAGATGCCGTCTGATCAGGTTCTGCTCTGTTTGCGTATGAAATACTTTAGATCTGACTCTACAGGATTCTCTCATAATAAAGTTTTAGAGGTCGTTATGCCATTATTTAGTTTCATGTTATTTATATCCACGCATGATTCCTTGCATGAATATTCCTCAAGTAACAAGTTAACCCTTCCCCTCATATTGAAGACTTTTGACGACTCTGTAAAAGTCACTTTGTGAAACCATTGTGATAAATAGAGCATTTGCTCCTATAGGAGCAAATGCTCTATTTATCACAATGGTTTCAAACTACAAAATTCTAAAAAAAAATATTTTCTCTAGTTAATGCTCCTTTTCGGTAGATTTTTTCAAAAAGGTTGTATCTAAAAATAGCCTATGAGGTAATGGGTTAAAGGCCGAATTATAAGGCCGATTTTTAAGCATTTACTCCATAAATACGCCTTTCTATGACTTTGCAAACACAGTAGACCCATATCAGACAGTCTGATCAGGGTATGTTCTGTGAGGTGGTATTGATAAAGATCTAACGATTCTGCCAGGATAAAGAATAAATCATTTGTTCACTGTGCCGTAATAAAAACATCAGTTAATATAATATTTATTACGTAAATATTTCTTGCATAAA
The DNA here is from genome assembly GCA_963576725.1 of Azorinus chamasolen. Classification (NCBI taxonomy): domain Eukaryota; kingdom Metazoa; phylum Mollusca; class Bivalvia; order Cardiida; family Solecurtidae; genus Azorinus; species Azorinus chamasolen. Next base: position 98,244,544 of record OY755236.1, on the reverse strand, counting down.
TATTCACGGAGTAAAGGGTTGGATTTATCACATGACACTGCTTGTATCCAAGTTAACCCTTTCGCTGCCAAACTCTGTCGTCTGCTAACTTTGTCGTCTGCTACAAATTTTAATTCTTTTGATTTTCTGCATTTTTGTTTCAAAAACATAGTAACAGTAACTAACAGTTTGGATCCTGATGAGACGCCGAATAACTCGGCGTCTCATCTGGATCCAAACTGTTGGCATAGGTAATCACAGATCCGACACTGGCAACGAAATGGTAAAAGAACTCTTTCTTTGCCACATGCGATCCTGTGATAAGCTTTGCAAACAGTTTGGACCCAGAAGAGACGCAAAGTAACTCGGTGTGTTTGTCTTGGTGAGGAAACTGAATTAACAAACATGTCATACATTATTTTGTCATTTTAGTCAGCTCGATAGTAACAAATCAATTGCAAATGGACACTCATGCAATATTCTGTGTAAACGGATCAGCAATGTTTTGCTGTATAACTGGTAAATACCATAAATCTACATGTAGCAGTATTTGTCATCGCTTTAACTTCCTTTTCGAAAACTGAAACTGAAACGTTTTTTCGCAAAGTTTTGTACGCATCGGTAACATTCAGTCGTTTAAATATACATGTATATATGCACACTGGTTGGTCTAACTCTTTCGCTGCTAATGGCGTATCTGTAATAACCTATACAAACAGTTTGGATCCAGATGAAACGCCGAGTAGCTCGGCGTCTCATCCGAATCCAGACTGTTTGTTACTATGACCATATGTCTTGAAACAAAAATGGAGGAAAATAGATATGAAAATTGTGGTCGTCGACATAATTTGCAGACGACAAAATTTGGCGGTGATAGAGTTATGTTTATTTAGATTATTTATTGGATAGACTGCATCGCGTTTAGATTCACTGGAATTGTACATACACTCATACAATATTAACCCTTTCCCTCATATAAACGTGTTTTCACACAAATTTTGCAAACAGAGAAGTCCCAGATCAGACAGCTCCTAGAGGAGCTTCTGATCAGGGTCTGCTCTGTTTGCTAACAGAATTTGATAGATCTGTTTCTTTACTTTCTAAAATGTCTACAATGTTCCACCTTCCACAGTTGTTTATATCAATTTTGTTAATGAATATTCATTAGATACTGAAACTTGGCCTAAAAGCAGAACAGGGAAAGGGTTAACTGCTCAAACCCGAATTTAAGAGAATGCAACTGACTATTGACAGTTTTCTCCTAAAGTGTCCGAGAGTTCGTGGAATGTAGGACAGTCCCTTTTAACATCTTCAGTGCCACGAAGACGGGCCTGTGATACATATATCATTTGTATACAGTTTGGATCCAGATGAGACACCGAATAACTCAGCGTCTCATCAGGTTCCAAACTGTGTGATACTCTGTTTTATTTCCTTCAAAGAAATTGAACCAATACACACTTTTAACCCTTTCCCTCATATTGACGACTTTTGACGACTCTGTAGAAATCACTTTGTGAAACAATTGTGATAAATAGAGCATTTGCTCCTATAGGAGCAAATGCTCTAGTTATCATAATGGTTTCGAATTACAAAATTCTAAAATTTTCGTTTTCTCTAGTTAATGCCCCTTTTCGGTAGATTTATTCAAAGAGGTTGTATCTAAAAATAGCCCATAAGGTAATGGGTTAAATCTTGAAGCAGATGGAGATGTGTCCGCAGACGTCAAGATTCAAATTGTTTGTTACAGTGACTGTTTCTTGAAACAAAGCGAAGAAGAATAAAAATGGAAAAGTATAGCAGACGACAAAGTTTGCAGACGACAAAATTTGGCAGCGAAAGAGTTAACTAAAGACTGTTTAGATTGATGATTTTCAAGTACGTTTGGTCCCATTAGGACGCATAGTAACACCGCGCCTCATTAAGTTTTATTCTGATTAAGATTATCTCCTAAATTCACATATAAATTTAGAAACACAATGATAGTCGGATTGTTTTAACCCTTTCCTTCATATATAAGAAACGTATTTGCAAACAGAGTAGACCCAGATGACGTTCACCCTGCATTAAGCAATCATCCGCCTAGAAAAGTATCAAAATTCTTTTCTAGTAGAATTCCGGTTTAGAATTCCGGTTTTACTGTACTCATTCGAATATCCTCTGTGATGCAATTCTAATGAGTACCAGCAAGATGTGTTTGGCGGAGAAATAAGAGATTTAAATATTTCAATACGCTTGTCTCGTATACACCTGTAGATTCATCCCTGTTTTATTTTATCTCAAGAGTATCTCAATGTTCAGATAATTTTACTTCGTGTGGATTAAATTTTAGAAATTTAATCAGTGCGTAACAATCATTTCATGTTACGCTGATATGAGTTGTGATTTGTTTTTCATTTGATTCACAACGCGCGCTATGTCAATTACATGTATCTATGTAGCGTCATTAGGTCGAACTAGACATATGAGAAATACAATGATGTTTAAAATATTCTGACCAATGAAAGTGTTAACCCATTCCTTCACGAGCTATTGTAGACCCAACCTCTATGAATAAATCTACCAAAAAGGAGCATTTAATAGAAAAAGGGGAAATTTTAGAATTGTGTAGTTTAGGAACCAATGAAATAAATAGAGCATTTGCTCCTGTGGAGCAAATGCTCTATTTATCACAATGGTTTCAAAAGTGACATTTACAGAGGAGTCCACAGACGTCAATGTGAAGGAATGGGTTAAGAATTTAAAGTATCAGTCTAATATAAGAGAGTGCAAATTTATGTGTAAATTGTTATTTATTGAATACTTAAACTTACTATGGTAGGAGAAACTTCATGATAAATCGCGTTGTTATCCAAACTTGTCACTCTTGAGTCCGCCATCTTGTATGTCATGTGATCATGTGTTTACTATTTATCATCACGTGGGTGTAACCCTGAGCCGCACTGGCTAGTTATCAAATCTGAAACCAATCACGGGACATTTAACAAATTCACTACATATATGTATACTTTATCTAGGTGGGACGAAACTGATACTAATTCATATACATCTGACCTAATGCGGAAGTGACTTAACTCCGTTGTGTTTCTTTCGCTTTCTTGGGTTTAACCATGTCGGAGAAGGCGTCACTACAGCCTAAAAGACCGGAACCGCCCCCGCAGTCTTCCATTCCTGACCAAGTCTTATACCATGACAGCACGCAGACACCAGGGGCGGTAAGTCTGATGAGTAATGTTCTTATTAGTTTGACTCACTGAGTAGCGTGTGTACATGTAAGTTATATACATGCTTATTGTTTAAACGTACATGTATATGTATATACTTGTCTAAATACCTGATTTTACGACCATTTTAGCAATATATGGACTGCATCGTGCCAAGAAGTTGTCTAAATTGTCTCTTTAAAGGGAAATAACTCAGACATTGTTCCTGAGCTTATAGTGGTTTGGTCTGGTAGCGAACTGCATGGCGTCTAGCTGCGGTTAATTAATATCGATAAGCACGTTGCTGTTGTTGTGGTTATTATTGTTGCGGATGCTGTTCTTACAAACATGAGGGCTAAAAGTAAGACAATAAACTTTCACACTATGCATTCTTTGTTCACTTTGTCCCGTGTTTATGAACTTTCGTTTCACATACATGTGAGCTTTCCATTGTCCGGTCTTTATGTACTTTCCTTAACCCCGTCTTTGTGAGCTTTCCTTTGATCTGTTTTTTTGTGACCTTTCCTTTGTCATGACTTATTGAGCTTGATATGTATTTTATGCTTTAGCCTTAAATATTATCTTTGCTCGAAGTTAGATTTTGGTGTTGTGCAAACAGCTTGAAGCCAGACATGTCTTTGTGTGTTATCTGTCAAGTTACAAGATACAATCCGGCATGGCCTAGAAGACAAACTTCCCATGGGTTTATCCTCTTTCCTTCAGATAAACGCCTTTTCACGCATATTGCAAATTGAGCAGACCCAGATCAGACGGCTCCTATAGGAGCCGTCTGATCAGGGTCTGCTCTGTTTGCTTATGGAATTATGTAAATGCGATTCTACAGTTTCTGCCCACGTAAAAATATCATATGCTCATGTCCATTACAAAGATTCAGCAAATACATATTCATGATGTCATTATTTCTCACATTAATATTAAATAGGTAAATGGTTATTCAAAACAGACCTGTAGACAAGAGGTACAGTGATCCATCAAAAGCTCTCATTTCTCAGCCAAACCCTATTTTGCTAGTACATATTACAATTGTCTCAGAGAAAACTTCCGTGCTTGTCAGAGAAATACAATAGAACCTGTCTTAAGCGACCATTAAAAAGAGGTCTAAGTACGGGTCTATAATGCAGGTGGTGCAGCTTAATGCAGCTAACAAGTAGTACAAAAAGCTCATATGAGCGTTCTGAATTACCTTTACCCCGTATTAAGCAACAATCTGTTTAAGACTCCTATGTTCAATAAATGATTGACCGCTAAGACAGGTTTTACTGTATAGGAAACGTTTTACCTAATTGTTCTAAGATTGTAGTCATGTTATAAATGATTATTAATATACATGTAATGATAATTGTTTTATTCTTTTTTTCAGAGACGCTTACAGATTCTATTTGTAGGTCTCGTTGTGCTGATGGTGCTGGTAAGTCCTGCAATGAGCATTGACCCTTTACCTAATGAATATTCATATAACAAGTAATAACTGTATGCATGTTAAGTACTTGATTTTGTAGACCATGTTCAGACAGCTCCTACTGGAACATCTGATCTAGGTATACTCTATTTGTGAATATGTCAAAGATATCTATCACTATCAATTAAAACGTTTATAACACAATACATAACTGTGTAAACTACACGTATAACACACCACTGTGTCATAAATCTGGGTCTACTCTGTTTGCGAATATGTCAAACGTATATAGTTATATACGAGTTAAGGAACACATAGCATAATGCATTACTGTGTAAACTACGTTATAACACGACATGAGAGCACCACTCTATAATTGCCTGAACGTAGTCAGATTCAGCTAAAGATCATATTTATCATAAATCGTGTCAAACTATATATTATACAAATACATGTATATGTCTATTATGGTACTGCTCGGCAGAGATGCCTTTTGACCCAGTTCCAAACAGGATACACCAGGTCATACGGCTCCTGTGGGTTAAGGCTTCTCTCTCTCTCTCTCTCTCTCTCTCTCTCTCTCTCTCTCTCTCTCTCTCTCTCTCTCTCTCTCTCTCTCTGTCAGATGAGGGATTAGCCCATTCCCTTAAAGTGACGTCTTTTGACGCCTCTGTAAAAATCAATGTTTTGAAACCATTGTGATAAATAGAGCATTTGCTTCTTTTGTCCAAATGCTCCAAATGCTCCTTTTGTCACAATGGTTTCAGAACTATACAATTTTTAAGTTTTCCTTTTTTTCTATTAAATGTTCATTCTAAGTAGATTTATTTAGAGATATTAGATCTAACAATAACCTATGAGGTAATGGATTAGGTATCTCGTTTACCATTACAGGTTACGGTTGTCCTCAGTATTGTCCAGGGTATTAAGAAAGGCAGTTATGGCGGTATATATTTTATGTTGGGCTTGGCTCTCCTCGGCTTCGTTGCCATAGAAATTATTTTGGTAAGTTTGTTGTTTTTACAAATACTATGTTTCAAACTAAATCCATTTAGATAGAAGAAGGAGAGAACGAAGATAAGCGAGTAGACAGCAAAAAGGAAAGATAGAAAAAGATGAAAGATAGAAAAGAAGAAAGAACGAAAGGAGAACGGGGGGGGGGGGGCAATTGATAAAAAGAGGGGATTGAAGAGAGAGAACATGAGACTATGAAGAAAAGACAGGCAAATGGCGTTTATGAATGTCTCCGGAATTCGCAAGATCGTATCCTATCAGATAGTTTACCAGATACAGTAAAACCCCTCTAAACCGAGCGTTAAATACAGTAGGCTATAAATATCGGTCTTGGAGACAGGTGCCCGCTTAAAGCAGGATAAAAGTCATGCAGAAAGCTCCTCTAGGAGCTTTCTGCTCGACTTTCATCGTGCATTAAACACCAGCCTGTTTAAAAGTATCTCAATTATTCTGTACTAGAATTCTGGTTTAGTGGGTTTTAATTGTATTATGAAATTACTCAAGTGCTGAAAATGATGTATCAGCGTTTAATATTTAGCCTTTTTCACCTGTCTTTATGTTATGTTTAATGTAATCGATCTGACTTAATTGCAATCCGTGCATGTCAATCGAAACTAACCAATCATACTCCGTACATTTGGGACACCAATTTTAGTTTGAATTTTTATTTTAATCTGTCATATGAAATATATTTATATTGAGAGTATGGAATACTATTAGTTGTAAAAGGTCTCGGACATTAATGTCATAATATCATATATAATATTATTTCATGTCATGGCATGTCAAGTACAGTAGAACTGTCATTAATTTATTGAACATAAGTGTTTTACAAAATCAGGTGGTTGCTTAATGTTGGACAAAGATAATGCAGAAATCTCCTATAGAAGATTTCTGCATTACTTTTGCCCTGCATTAAGCTGCCACCTGCCTTACAGACCCATAAATATACTTCTTTTTTATGACCGCTTAAGACAGGTTCTACTTTATTTTATCATTACATAATATTTTCAGATATATTTTATACGACGAGACCATTTGGGGCGGGAGAAGATGTGGTTTCTGTATTTCGTCGGGGGTATCGTGATCTTGGAAGCCATCTTCACTGATGTTCTTCTGTTTGAATGACAATATAGACAAGCCATCTTCACTGATGTTCTTCTGTTTGAATGACAATATAGACAAGTGTTTTGTGTAAATACCATTGTGCAATACAAACTGTAAAATAGCATAGCATGCCATGTTTAAGCTGCTAATGCATTGGATCGCGATCAGGTCATAATAAATTGCTAGTACTATTATAGGTTCTTCAAATTGTTTATTTCTCCCTATGGTTGCGAAACTTATTCTGTGTGTGAAAACACATCTACAACAACAACAGCAACAACAACAACAACACTATGCTGTAGAAATACAAACTAGAAATGTCGTTTACTTTACCAACGGGTTTAACCCATTCCATCATATTGACGACTTTTAACGACTCTGTAAAAGTCACTTCGTGAAACTGTTGCGATAAATAGAGCAATTGCTCCTATAGGAGCAAATGCTCTATTTATCACGTTTTCAAACTAGGAGCAAATGCTCTATTTATCACAACGGTTTCAAACTACAAAATTCTAAAATGTTCCTTTTCTCTAGTTAATGTTCCTTTTCGGTAGATTTATTCAAAGAGGTTGTATCTAAAAATAGTCTATGAGGTAATGGGTTAACTTAAAACTTTTACGTATTTGCTTACGTAGTTTATTTCCCTCATGATGAAGTAAATATAAGGGGTGTAACCATAAGAAAGTGTACCGTTTTGCACCAGGAACCCGTCTTATGAAATATTATCATAAGGTCTAGCATACGACGATCGCCACTGGAAGTGTCACTGGAAGTGTCACTGGACGTATCACTGGAAGTGTCACTGGACGTGTCACTGGACGTATCACTGGAAGTGACGATCGTCGTATGCTAGACCTTACGATAATTTCTGTCATAAGAAGTCAACCTTAAATTCTTATCAGATATTTCAAATAATGCATTATTTAGTAACAATTTACCTTTAACCAGAAAGTCAGGGCAGATAACTCTACAAAATCGCTGGGCACTTACAATTGCGATTAATCTTCCCTGGCATTTTCCTCCTTCTATTTGTCGCCAGTGTAGGTTAATGAGTAATGAATATATTGTTCCTCCATTTGACCTTACCCTCCATGAATATTCATGTAAGAATTAATAACATCACGAATATTAATAAGATTTTTTATGATGTCAAATGAATACAAATGTTTGGCCATAGCAGAAACTGTAGAATCACATCTACATTATTTCATAAGCAAACAAAGTAGACCCGGATCAGACGGCTCCTACAGGATCCATGTGATCTGGGCCTACTCTGTTTGCAAAGGCGTGAAAACATGTTTATATGAGGGCGTAGAAAATGCGTGTTTATGCAGTAAATGGTGTTATTACAGGACGAAAGTATTGCAGAAAGCTCCTGACGATCAGGAATTAGATCTATTTTCGGTGGTCGTACTAGGAAGGGGGTGTTACTGTACGTGATAAATATTCAGTAAACCTCATTAAACTGGAATTCTAGTAGAGAAGAATTAAGATGCTTTAAGGCAGGCGGCTGCTTAATGCAGGGTGAAAGTCATGCAGAAAAATCTAATAGATGAGCTTTCTGTGTGACTTTCACCTTGCTTAAGCATTAAATGTGGACCAACCATTCTCATACTGAAAATAAAATAGCCTGCTAACCTCATGACATGTAACAATTTTAACTTGCATTCGACTTGCTCAAGCATTTCAGAAACGTTTGACTGGGTGTCAAACAGGTTGGGTCCTATGAGACACTGAGCTACTCAACGTCTCATCTAGACCCAAGCTGTTTGCACATTCGAGTTAGTTCGCGCTTAGCATGAGCATGCCGTTCGTAATTGAGAATTAATGTGTCTGGCGAAAACATCCGAGATCATCCGATAGTTTATTAACTTAAATGCAATCCAGTTAATTCGCGGTCAACAATCTCAGCAATTCGGTATTTCATAAAACTTATTTTACAAATCTCTCCAGTCAGTGATCCATAGTATAACAGACTGATCACACATACAGAAAAGCGTGTTTGTCGTAATCCCGGCTTACATGTCTGGTTCATTAAACACACGTATTTTCCAGTCTTAATTGCAATCCAAGGGGCGTCAAACGTGTTACTTTCACCACATATTAACGTAAGCCTAACCACCGTTTTTTGAAAATAAGTACGTTTGACACATTCTGTGTTATATAATTAACTGTTTGAAAAATGTACCAGATTATAATGCGTCCAAACGCGTCAATCCGTTGGGACACCTTGGACAATTTCTAACAAATAATAATATATCTTCTTACAGATTCTGTCAAAATCATAATAAAGAATGAAACAAATACCGCCATCCTATCGAATATACAGTAGCATTCCTATAAGCATGATTATCGCCCATCAATTCTTTCATCAACATGTTAATGAAAATTCCACCCGCTCTTAACATGGCATACGTCCTAATTAAAACATCAGCTATAGTAAAACCTCTCTATATCGGCCACTAAATTATATCAAGTATTTTATGTTAAAGGCATGTGGCTGCTTAAAGCAAGTTGAAAGTAAAACAGAACGCTCCTATAGGAGCGTTCTGTTTTACTTTCACCTTGCTTTAAGCAGCCAACTGCCCTAAATACCAACTAATTAACATAATTTAGTGACCGTTATATAGAGAGGTTTTACTGTATATTGTCTGTGCAAAATGGTTTAGATCATATCGAGTTGTCACAATTCGCCCGTAGCGTGTTATAGTTTAACTATAAGACGTGACGCATGTATCTAGACCCAGATGAACACATTTTGAGTAAAACATGAACCCCATCCGCAGTCAAACACGCATGCATGAACACACACATACACAGACGCACTCGTGCACGCACGCACATACACCGCCGAGAAGTACCTGTTGTTCAAAGTATTAGTTCACACATGATGTTGGATGCGATGTTTCGGTCTGTATTATCCATAATCGTGTATTTGTTTCTTATAATCCGGGATTAATCAAGCATATCCAAACACTGTCCTTCTATTATCTTAATTGCAATCCAGTCGGCGCCCACGGTGAGAATTTGTACGCAAACCAATCCCAGTAGATCGCATTTATTGGGGAAATTAATTACGCACTTTCTAAATCCAAACATTGGCAGTAACATAATGTTTGCCAAAACGGCGCCCAATAATACCAAGATTCCCTTGTCAACTGTAAAGATACTTTGACTTGACTTGACTTGACAAATAATTTTAAAAAAAAATGAAAATTGATGCGCAATCAGTTTGTGTCGAACTCAAGAACTGGACATTTAACCCTTACGATTCGAGACATGAGCCATTAATGTCTTTTGCAAATAGTGTAGACCCAGATGAGAGGGTTACTAGAGGAGTCCTCTCATCAGGTTCTACACTGTGTGTCATGTTACACTATTCTTTAGAAAATATCCCTAAATATTCACCATAAGTTAGGACTGTTTAATTTTGTAATACAGTGCTCCCTCTCTACAACGACACCCTTTGGGATACAAAGATTGTGTGTGTTGTTCAGAGGGAGTTGTTATAGGGAGGGAAAATCAAACATAATTAGCTTGTTTGCAGATCCCCAGAAAAGGTGTATTTCGAGAACTAAAACCGTTATGACTCCATCAACCCTATGTTGTGACCACTCTTTAGAATCGTCACAAAGTGACGATTCTAAAGAGTGGTCACAACATAGGGTTTGATGGAGGCATAAAGAAAATACGATGGAAAAAAGTTATTTCTGGAGCCTTGTTGTTTCGGAAACAGTGACATGCGTTGTTGTAAGGTGGGAATCGTTATTGAGAGGGTCGTTGTAGGGAGGGAGCACTGTAGTCCATTTGATAAATCAGCGTTGTCAGCGTTAAACGTATACTTTCAACGTGTTTGACTTTCTTTCCTGTTGCAGTATTGTCCCTACAGTCTTGTCTGTTGATATCAGAACAGAACAGAACATTAACCTTAACCCGCTTTGAAAAACAAAATGGCGGCTAAAAATTGATGCGGGCGCAATGTTGACTACTTACGATTAGAGCAAGCATTTAACCCTTTCCTCCATAAATACGCCTTTCTACGCATCTGTAAAGGTCACTTTATTAAACCATTGTGATAAAGGAGCATTTGCTCCTAAAGGAGCAAATGTTCTATTTATCACAATAGTTTCAAACTACAAAATTCTAAAAAAATCCTTTTCTCTAGTTAATGCTCCTTTTCGGTAGATTTATTCAAAGTGTTTGGTTCTAAAAATAGCCTATGGGGGAAAGGGTTAAGAAGCTTTTGGTGAAGTTACAAACAGCTTGGACCCAGATGAGACGCCAAGCTGACCAGCGTCTCATTTTGATCCAAGCTGTTCACATATACGAGTCAAGTTGTCAATAGTGGAATAAGAGTTGGCAAAAGCGTCACAATGAGTTAAATTTGAAGATACAGGGGCACATGACTACTGGGTGGATAAACAGGAAACCTTTACATGTACTTCATGAATATCCAAGTTTAAATTATGACTACGTGTATATTTATTAAGTGATTTATATAACGGCACTTGAATAACTTTTGGATTACGGCAAACCCCCGCTAATGCGACCACCTAAATGAGGTATCATTCTGGGTACTATATGCAGGTGGTAGCTTAATGCAGGGCAGAAGTAGAGGAGCTTTCTGCATTACTTTTGTCATGCATTAAGCAACCACCTGCTTTTAAAGACATCCATGTTTATTCATTCAGTGGTCGCATTAGAGGGGTTCTACTGTATTTAAGAAATTGGGACAATTCGTTAATGACAACGTGTCCATAAATGACGCGTTGTAGAAGACTGTACGTATGTAATAAAATCGGACTTTCTTTACTCTTTCAGCGCTGAATTATCAGAATGGAATAGTCCATCATTGTTTAACCCATTCCCCTATAAGCTATTTTAAGACCCTTAGAGCTCTGTGAATCCATCTACCGAAAAAGAGCATTAACTAAAGGAAAGGAAGTATTTAGATTTATTTAGTGTTGAAACCATTGTAATAAAAAGAGCATTTGCTCCTATGGAGAAAATTCTCTTTTTTATCACAATGGTCTCAGAAAATGACTTTTACAGAGATGTCAAAAGGCGTCAGTATGAGGGAATGGGTTAACTATAGAGTCCACACTGTATGAAAAGCTGACACTTGCTTGAGGATTCTAAATGATAAACAGTGTAGACCCTGATCAGAGAACTCCTCTAGCAGCCCCCTGATTTCGGTCTACACTGTTTGCAGGTGACAGTGCATGGGTGTCCCAGATTAAAAGAGTTAAGGAGCTTACGAATAATAACTTAAATTGCGAAAAAATTATGTTAAAATATCGATGTCGCCGGTGTTATTCGCCCACGTTTTGGACAAATTTCGCGCGCATTTTATTTCCATGGCAATTGTAACTATTCGGCGTTGTTCCAACTGGTTCTCCGAGATATGCCGATTGGTTACGTAATTGCACTAATGCGTTGTTGACCGATGTCAACCGTTATTATTGATGCACAAATTCATTTTACGATTTAAGGTTTTTGTTAAATGAAAAGAGAAATCATGAAATGGTCCAAACACTATTAATTCAATGGTTATGAGGTATCTAAAAATCACATTATTTATAGAAAACACGGGTTCAAGCGTCATCCATTTCGACGGCATTCGACGTGTGGCGTGTATTTTGCATATTTTATGCCTGTCCATTGACAAACGCGTGTACATGTATTTGCTACCATGTAAGTTATCTGGTATATATCTTTTATACCGAATAAACTACCAATGCTTCACGTAAAATACAGTACAACTTCACTAATCTGAACTTTTAGCAAAGAAGAATTTTAGGCATGCAGGTTAATGCTTAATGCAGTGTGTGAAAGTCATTGAAATATTGTCTTGGAGCTTTCTGAATGACATTCATCCTGCATTAAACTGCCATCTGCATTAAGACAAGTCATGCATGTTTTCTAATTTCGTTGTTTTATTCACGTGCGAATGTAGTCGTGCACATTTTATACCGAAATAAATCTATTTGGACACATGTATTAGAACTAGACACCCTTGTCCGTGCTTTACATCAGACTTGCGACAGTCTCTGTATATTCCGCTTTGAACTATTTAGCCCTTTCCCTGTTCCATATTCGTGTAAGAAATAATGACATTATAAATATTTATTAGAATGATAACGTACATATTTTTTCGGTACACGTGTATAGGTAAAACTGTAGAGTCGAATCTATTATAATTTCATAAGCAAATAGAGCAGACCCTGATAAGACGGTTCCTACATGAGCCGTCTGATATGGGTCTTCTCTGTTTGCAAATGCGTGAAAATGCGTTTATATGAAGGAATGGGTTGATCTTGCATTAATATAGCATAAGAAAAACCACGATGTCTTCGCCGTGAAACTATCAGTGTGTTTAAGTTTAAAATTCTACTAGGTGTCATGTTAGTGACAAATGCGTGTGAAGCACTTGAAACGCTGAATAGATCTCCAATTTGTGGTCGCTGACCAATGCTGATGGTGTAATCACTTTACAATTTTGTCCTCCGCGGTGTTTGGTTTGTAAATCCGGAGGGATTACGTGAAAATCCCAGGACTTTGCTGACAAGGAACGTGTAACGATATGTACAGCAAAGTACCGATAAAGCGACCACACTTTATTAATATAGAAGTCTGTGAAACAGGTGGTTGCTTAATGCAAGACAACGGTCATGCAGAAAATGAGCTTTCTGTATAATGTTTGTCCTGTATAAAGCTACCATATGTTTTAAAAATCCAAAATTGTTCTTCTTTTAAGTGGTCGTATGAGCGAGACTTTGCTGTATCTATAGGGACGCCCACTGACACAGCGCCTATTGATGTATGAGAAGTTTTAGAAACGTTTTACACAAATGAACATTGGCATGTGTTCATAATTGGATATATAAACCTTTCCCTGTTCTATGTTTATTTCAAATTTCAATACCTACTGAGTATATATGGACAACATAGCTATAATGAAATATGGAAGGTTTGTAGCCATTTTAGAAAGTAAAGACACAGATTTTTCAAATTCCGTCAGCAGGCCCTGATCAGACGGCTCATATAGGAGCGAAAACACTTTTATATGAGGAAAAGGGTTAAGTCAGCCGGGCACATATTCACTTATAATTAGTCTAAACTCAAAAATTGCAAAGTTAAATATTACTGTGAATAAATCACCTTTTCGCTATTCATGAGTAATTGTGATGAGTACTGATCTATGCAATTATTATATTTCCCAGCCAATTCGGACCTTGTTGGTAATCATAAGGACCACCCCATTGAGGCGCCTCCAGTGAGTAACAACAAGATAGGTTTTGCGGAGAAATGAAGAAAATGTTGCAGTTTCAACTAGGTGTCGCCAACACCAGAATGTGAAACAGTTTAGATCTCGTTCTCAAGTTTTTTATTGGTCAGATTTGAGCCTTTGGCTCAAATCTGACCAATCAAAAGCTTGAGAACTCAAATTTGACCAATCAAAAGCTTGAGAACAAACTCAGACTCAACTAAAAGCTTTATAAGCATGGACCCAGGTGTGATGTCAAATTATTCAGTCTCACCAGGATCTAAACTGCTTTCATAAATCATCGCAAATTCGTTGCTACCGTACAAACACTTAAAATGCTCATTTATTTGCACGACTGGTATTATTAGTCTTGTGTGATTGCTGGCGGGTGCCTATTGTTGCGCAATCGCCCATAACTTACGCACGCTTTTCAAAAGCTTGATTGCCTATTTTGTCATGATTGTAATTTAAGCTGACAGTGCGAGATTACTCTGATAGTCTGGAATCAAACAATACCAGTTTGTCTGGACGAATTCGCTGGCTTTAACAAGTATGAAATAGTAATATTAAAAAAGGGAATGATAATAAGGATACCGTCATTAATATGAATGATGTGATATTTGATAAAGGATGACAATACTTATAATTATTATTATTATAAAAAATATTAAGAAGAAGAAAAAGAACACGATTTATAAAAATAATAATGACAAGAAGAAGAAGAATGATGCTGATAATAATTATAATTATTGTTAGTATCGTTATAATTATTGTTATCATTATTACATGTATTATTATTATTATTATTATTATAATTATTATTATTATTGTTATTATTATTATTATTATTATTATTATTGTTATTGTTATTGTTATTGTTATTGTTATTTATTATATAAATTATTATTATTATCATTATTATTATTATTATTATAATTATTATTATTGTCATTATTGTTATTATGAAATTTACTCATCATAAAGATTATTAATTATTATGCCTTGTATATACAATCGTAACAAGTATCATTTTCAGTCGATTCAAACTGAGTAGAGAGTCGCCGAACATTTATTTGTTTCTCATGGTTCTCAAAAGGTCTGTTTATGTGGACTGTCAGTCCACTCATTGTGAGAAATAAAGTGTTTGATTAATTTATAAGAATTAGTTGATTAATCTGATAAGACGGAACCAGACTGTATTAATGTCGTCTGTTGAAAAAAGAACATCTACTCGACAACAGTTTGTGTCTCATTAACCCTTACAGTGCGGGACACGAGTCACTAATGTCCTTTGCAAACAGTGTAGACCCAGATGAGAGGTAGTAGCCCTCTAATCAGGGTCTGCACTGTTTGTCATGTCACACTTGTCTTTAGAAGTATCCCTAAATATTCACCATGAGTTTGACATGATTTAATTTTGGAATAATCCACTTTTAAAATTCAGCGTTATAAGGACCAATCTTCAGCATTTTACATATGTATTTGCAAACAGTATAGACTCTGGTGAGACGCTGAGTAAATTTGCGTCTCATCAGGATCCAAACTAGTTGACACTCTGGTATCTAGTATCAAGTGTTTAACCCTTTCCCTCATATAAACGTGTTTTTACACATTTGCAAACAGAGTAGACCCAGATCAGACGGCTCCTATAGGAGCCGTCTAATCAGGGTCTGCTCTGTTTGCTTTTGACATGATATAGATCTGATTTTACAATTTTTGTCAAAGCACAACATTTTCTTGAAAAGTTTATATTACAATAATCAAGCTAATAAATATTCATGCCATCATTATTTCTTACATGAATACAGAACATGGAAAGGGTTAACTAGATATACTGACAGGAGCGTAGCTGAATCCAAACTGTAATGTACGCACCGTGGCTATATATAGGGATCCGAGGGCATGCTCCCGGAGGAAATTTAGTTACTGCAATTATATTTTCCTGAAAGAAAATGGAAGAATATTAAACAATTACAAGTGAAACAGGCGACAAAAGTTGCAGACTGCAATCCGTAGAAACGAAAGAGTTGGCTGATAAGTATGGGTTGGGCCTAAATGTTTTAATGCCTATACTTCAATATTTGCGCATAACAAATATTTTATGATTTTCATTAAAACCCTTAAATGACTTTTCAATATTCATTTAAAAGTCATGAATATTCATTTTACATACATGATTATTTATTAGCTGAACATTTATAATGTAAGCTTTTCAAGGAATGTGTTTGCTTTGAGAAAAGCTGTAGAATCAGATCTATATTATGCCAAAAGCAATCAGAGCAGACGCTGATCAGACGGCTCCTATAGGAGCCGTCTGATCTGGGTCTTCTACGTTTGCAAATGCGTGAGAAGGTGTTTATATGAAAGAAAGAATTAAACAAATGAAAACAACCGAAATGTCCCTGGTTCACGCTATTCACATTGCGACATATGAACAGGGCCTGTTCTGTTTGAAATAGGAGTCGCTCAAATACTGTTTAATCATTTACCTGGTAATTTTTCTTTCTTCTGAGACAGGAATAGTGTATTTATATTAATTAGTTGCATTTTTATAATGACTTCATGAACAAGAAATATTTTATAATAGCAGAAACGGTAGAATCAAATATATATTTCATAAGCGAAGAGACCAGACCCTGATGAGAGGGCTCTCAAAGGAGCTCTTGGTCCACACTTTTTTGCATTTTTTGTAAATGTGCGTCTGTTAGGTAGAGAGTTAAAATGTTGCTATTGACAAACATTGTAGACCGAGATTTACCTGAAACACGACTTATATTCTGGGTCTAGAATATCTGCAATACGCACAAGATGTCTTTTTCAAACAAAAAATTAAAGAACAAGTCAAAGCCGAACTGCAATTAATTATGATAAAATCAGACAAGACAGGGCGTAAGTCAATTAGCACAACGAGAAAAATACTCGGTTTCAAGATTTTCAGTAGACTATAAAATTTAATATTGAGCAAACAGTCCGTGTTCCTTTAAAAGAAATGTCCTTTAACCCTTTCGGCGCCAAATTTCTAATTGTCGTCTGCAATCTAAGTTTGTTAAATCATTCAGTAAAAT
This sequence comes from Azorinus chamasolen, assembly GCA_963576725.1. NCBI lineage: Eukaryota > Metazoa > Mollusca > Bivalvia > Cardiida > Solecurtidae > Azorinus > Azorinus chamasolen. Next base: position 98,227,489 of record OY755236.1, on the reverse strand, counting down.
AAGGAAATGAGATAAATAAATGCAAATTTCAAAGGAATAAAGCACATAATTATATAGAACTAGAGATTGAGACAAATAGTGAAGTCCCTGATCTGGGACTGCACTATTTGTCGTGGTGGATTTACTCGACTGTGGCGGTGAAAGGGTTAATAAAATATCTACTCGCAGTTTGGCTAATTGGTAATCATCATCACAAGTCCGTCTATATGTTACAACCTTACAGTCCATTGATACCTTTGAATGCTGAACTTTTCAAGTGGAATAGTCCATCATTATTTAACGATAGAGTCCACTCGTAAGAAAGGCTATACTTTGATGGAGAATTTTGAATGACAAACAGTGCAGACCCTGGTCAGGGAGCTCATCCAGGAGCCCTTTGATCTAGGTCTACACTGTTTGCAAATACCCTTACATTTGCTTTCCTGCATTTAAAAGGTTAAGATTGTGGGGTTGCTTGGGTTTTTTTCGAACCTGCCGTGTCTGTAATAAGTGCCTATTATTTTTGAATCCCAAATATGATAGGATTTCGCGCGAAAATGATATAATCTTTGTTTCGCTGAAATTATAATCCGCTTAGAATAGAACTACCCACGGCGCCATGTCAGGGGTAATTCAAAGGCTACTGCGTCTCGTTCAGCTCCCTATAACCCCGGATAAGTAGATGTATCGATACGTTGTAACAACTACAAGAAAGTGATATATTAAGGAGAGATACTAGAACATAAGTTTTAATGCACTTATCTGACAACGTCTGTGCTTGTGGGGGAGGATCTAGGCCGAAGCATTAGTGGCATACATTTCAGAAAAGATTCGTCAAAGTGGTAAAGAAAACACGCTGAAATTGATAGGGCGACAACTCGGCAAATCGAAGCAGGCTAGGAGATAACAGAAGTTTGAAGAGAAAGTTTAAATCCCCTTAATACAGGAGGATTTAGATTTGCAAAATTTGCTGCGGAATCTAAGACCATCGGTCATATGGATAACGTCCAGGGCCGGTATGACAGATTATATTCTAACTGATAGGGTGAAAAATTAGGGGACCAGTTACGTCATGCCAGGGACCTGCTGTGTGAGAAATTTGATTCTAATTTTAAAATAACCACATTGTCAGCATGGGGTATATACTTATTACACTGCACGTGATTAGTATTGTTTTGCAGTTCGTGCATTGTGATAAACATAAGGTGTCAAAGGTGCACGGTACACGAACTGATCTGATGCATTCCTTGACAGAAGAAATCGATGGACTAAGACAAACCAGTGAAGGCCAGATTTTAAAAAACGGTGATATTGTTTCGTATTTAAAAAACACTGGCGCTCGCGAGGAGCATTTAGGTAAACCTTCAACGGAGTTCATGATGAATGTGTTTGAGAATCTTCTACAAGGAGAACGATTAGCTGAGGCAACAGGGCACACTGGTAGACGGACACAGCCTCAAATAAGACAGGCGGACACCATCAGAAGTTTCACAGCCACGGGTAAGTTTTCATTTTGATTCAATTAACCATTTTCTCTATAAATATTCATGTAAGAAATAATTACGTTGATTCAATTAATTATTTTCTCTATAAATATTCATGTCAGAAATAATTACGTTATGAATGTTAATTAGCTGAATTTCTAGAAGAAGTAGAAACTTTTAACCCTTTCTCCATGAATATTCGTGTAAGAAATAATGACACCCTGAATATTAATTAGACGAGTTTTCATAATGGCATATGGACACAAGAAATATTTGCCATGGTACAAAGTTGTAGATTCCGACCTATGCTATTTGATAAGCAAACAGAACGTACACAGACCATAATTATGGCTCCTACAGGAGTAATCTGATCTTGGTCTGCCCTGTTTGCATAGGCGTTATCCCTTTCCCTTATGTAAGCGCATTTTGACGCATCTGAAAACAGAGTAGACCTAGTTCAGACGGCTCCTATAGGAGCCGTCTGATCAGTGTCTGTTCTCTTTGCTTATGGTGTAATATATATCTGATTAAGCCATTATTAAAAACAATCTTATTAATATTTATGACGTCATTATTTCCTATATGAATATTCATCAGGGAAAGAGTTAAGAGGCGTAATGGTTAAAATTATCAACACAATAAAAGAGCAATAAATGAATAAAGTACATATAATTTTAAATGTTGAAACAAAATAATTTTGGCGTTAATGTTAGCATTTGCTGTCATCTAATTGTGCGTATAGTCACTACCATCTGCGATAGACATGAAAAAGCATCACAATGTTCACTTTTTTATATAAAAATCTTGGTCCTGAATGCAGGCGGTGGCTTAATGTCGGACAAAAAATACGCAGAAAGTTCCTATAGAAACGTTTAGAATTACTTCCGTACTTCGTTAAATTTAACTAATTCATACCTGCTTTTTGCAAATTTGCAAACAGAGCAAACCCAGATTAGACGGCTCCCGTCTGGTCTGGGTCAGCTCGGTTTGCTTATGACATGATATAGATTTGATTATACAGTCTTTGTCCAAGCAAGTAATATATTTGAACATTTGAGATTATGAAAATTTAGCTAATAAATATTCGTGATGCCAATAATTTTTTACATGAGTTTCGAACAGTGAAAGAGTTAACATTGTTGACGGTTCTAGTCAGTTCTGTTTGCTTGTGAGCTTATAATGATCCGATTCTGTAGTTTCTGCCATGACCGAGACACCATTACAAAACTTAAGCTGATAAATATTCATTATTTCTGACATGAATATTCACCAGGTATGGGGTTAACAATTTAGATACAAAAATAGCTTTATTGCTCTTTACAGTATGAATTCCATTTAAAAAAATACTCCCAACGAAGCTATTTGCATAGAAATAACTGAACTGAGAGGGAAATAAAACACGAGTTAATACCACGTTGATACAGGCTAATCTTGGCACTTTAACTTATATGCGTTAAACTATTAGCTTGCTCTGGGCAATTTCACAATATACTGTTTGAATCTAGATGAGACGCAAAAAGTCACTTACCCGGTGTTTTATCAGGACCGAAACTGTTTGACGATAGGAATTCCTTGTATAGGGAGATGCCATGTAAGTGGAATAGAATAGAATAGGAGTAAGAGACACCTTGATAACAATGCGAAACAAATGAATAAAGATTTACAGTAGAACCTGTTTTAAGCGGCCAATCATTTATTGAACATAAAGCAGGTGATTGCTTAATGCAGGTCAAAAGTAATGCAGAAAGTTCCTATAGGAACTTTCTGCATTACTTTTGACCTGCATTAAGCTACCAGCTGCCTTACATACCCATATTTAGACCTCTTTTTGATGACCGCTTTAGACAGGTTCTATTGTAATGCAATGACCTAAATTTCCTTTGAATAGAGCTACTTACTGTCCATAAAGTGGTTCGGATTTATTCCCTTTATTCCATAGAAATGCCTTCTAATGTATTTGCAAACAGAACAGACCCAGATCGTGATATGACTTTACAACAGTATAACGGATAGACAAAATTAAAATTATGGACAACTGCGAATGTTATAGACACACATAGATCTAGTCAAGAGCTACGCGTTCCCAAATACTAAAATCGCCATTTTTACACCAAACCCTATACTGTGACCACTCTTGAGAATCATCTCGAAGAGACGATTCTAAAGAGTGGTCACAGTAAAGGGTTTGGTGGAGAAATAAAGAAGTTATTCTTGAAAATGTTTTAATTTACGCATCTTATCTGTACCTCTTCACATGTTCTTTGGGGCAAATGTTTTAAAAGCAGCTTAAAAACTGAAATGGTAATATTTAAACTGTTATATGCAAGGGTCACTATTAAATACACATATTAGTTCAAAACTTCAAACCACGAGTTCATATAGTTTCTACACTGTTTTTACCACTGAGAATAATTGTCAACAGGAAGCCCACATGTCTGGGTCTATTCTGTTTGTCAACATATTTATGGAACCCTTTCCATAATGAACACTTGTTCGTGAATGGATCACTTCTAGCATATTCATTAACCTCATTTTCATAAGGTAAATTCTAAAAATGAATTTTTGGCTTAGACAAAATTCTGTCGGATGAGACCTACTTAAGTCCATAGGTAAACAGAGTAGATCCTGATCAGACAGTTCTTACAGGAGCTATCTGATCTAGGTCTGCTCTTTTTTTGAGATGCGTTAAAAGGTGTTACTCCGAGGGAAAGTGTTAAAGGACACTAGTTACAAATGGATTGTATGAATCCAAATTGTTTTATTACAAACACAAAGTAAACATACACAGAGTAAAAGCTCGACAGTTCGAACGGTGAAACTAGTATCATTACCGGTCGTTAAAACAGGTGGCACCTTAATGCAGGATGAAAGTCGTGCAGAAAGCTCTTTCTGCATGATCTTCATCCTGCATTAAACAGCCACCTGCCTAAAAAGGCATCGATTCTTTCGACGTATATATTTTTTATTGTAGATCTTCATTTACTATTCTCTACTCCTCTTTCAACAGTTAAACAATGATGATCATTTTGTTTTGTCTTTTTTTCTTGGATTTTTATTTATGTTTAATTTTTCTTTTCAGGCAAAAACCACATGTACAACATAGAAATCCCAACACTTCCTCAACATGAAATAAACACTTTGGCAGAATTCCGTTTCCATGGTAACCGAATTCTAAAGAGGCGTCCAAAATTCATTGTGAATATTTATTTTGGTATGAGACAACTACGAAGAGCATTCAAATTGTCTCAAAAACCAAAGATCGAGAGAGATTCGTATGTTTTCGACATTTCGAAAGGTCTCGTGTCGACCTTGAATAGTATCCATGGAAACGTTACACTGGAAATTCATTTTGAAGCATCGGATATGACAAAAGAGGAGGACAATGATAACATTCAAAAGAGTAAACCAATATTAGTTTTATATAGCCAAGATAAACAATTCTTAAAATCATTTTATGATGATTTAGCAATAAAAGACATTGACAATGATTCAAGTCGTTACAAACGAGCAGTTGCTCTTAAACCCAAGGATAAGAAAGGGCGAAAACGGAAGAACAGATGGCGAAAGAGAAAACACGAAAATGACATATGTCAGTTGTATAATTTTAAAGTAGATTTCGATGTAATAGGCTGGGGACCATGGATAATTCACCCAAAGACATTCAACAGTAAAGTGTGCTACGGAAGATGCCCGGAACCAATCGCAAACGAATTCAGTCCAACTAATCATGCTATGTTACAGACGCTAATGCGAATGAAGCGACCTCTCTCGGCACCTGAACCGTGTTGCGTACCGACGAAGTTACGCCCCTTGAGTATGTTGTATTTTGAATACGAGGACATCGTAGTGCGCCACCACGAGGATATGGTCGCCGCGGAGTGTGGTTGCAGATGACGTGACGTGGTGTGACGTAGTCAGGATCGTGATACTCTTGAAAACACGCACATGTACGACCGAGAGAGTTGCACCCCTTTAACTGATAACTTAAACATATGAACGGAACGAACACTATGAAACATTGTTACTCTATACTCTATAAATAAGCCTTAAAACGCTTTTGCAAAAAGAAAGAGTACACCCAGATCAGAGGTCCCTTTAGGAGGCATTTGAACAGGGTTTTTCTGTTTGCTTATGGAATAAGTCTAAAATTGGGTACATGCTTATAAAACTTTTAGTTGAGTCCGAGTTCGTTCTCAAGCTTTTGATTGGTCAGATTTGAGTTCTCAAGCTTTTGATTGGTCAGATTTGAGCCAACGGTTCCTGTCATGGTCAAAATTCCTTTTTTCATATGCAATTATAAATGATATAATTATAAACATACTTTCATTATTTCTTACATGCATATTGGAGAAATGGTTATTGGTACAATAGTTCTCCTTGATAATATATGTGTTTGTTACATATATTTTCAGATAAATAAAGGCATATACTTTTAGATCTAATTATAGGTCTTAAATGCAGGTGGTAGCTTAATGCAGGATGAAAGTAATGCAGAAAGCTCCATGCAGGAGCGTTTTGCATTAAGCAACCACACGCTCTTACAGATAGTATATGTTTATTGATATACTGTAAAACCTCTCTATAACGGCCACTAACTTGTGTTAATTATTTGGTATTTATGACAGGTGACCGCTCAAAGCAAGGTGAAAGTAAAACAGGACGCTCCTACAAGAGCGTTCTGTTTTACTTTCACCTTGCTTTAAGCAGTCACCTGCCTTTAATACAAAATACTTGATGTAATTTAGTGGCCGTTATAGAGAGGTTTTACTGTAAAGTGGTCGTTTAAGAGGGGTTATATTGTAAATGCATAGCAGAACATTTGGAGTTTCAGAATCGGTCTACGCATGTTTATATTCAATTCAGCAGTAATCAGCATGATTTACACATGTACAGTAGAACCAGTCTTAAGAAGCCATCAAAAACAGGTCTAAATGTGCGTCTGTAAGGCAGGTGGTAGCTTAATGCCAGTCAAAATTACTTTTCCCTGCATTAAGGAACCACATGTTTTTAAAGACTCATAAATAAATGGCCACTTGTGAAAATTTTCTATTGTATATACAGCACAATGTCCGTTTGATATTGTTATTTTGATCTAGTCCGGGAATGAATATTCCCCACAAAAAGTACGGGAAAAGTACTATGGTGTACTCTGTTTGCTTTTGACCAAATTAACCATTTTCTCGATGCATACGCATGTACGAAATAATGACGCTATGAATATTAACCTATTACTCCATGAATATTCATGTAATAATTAATGGCATCATGAATATGAATGAAATTATTTGTCATAGTAGCACATGAATACAGGAACTTTTGGTCGTCACAGAAACTGTAGAAACATACAGTAGTTCTAGGAGATTTCTGCATGACTTTCACCATGCATTAAGCAGCCACCTGCCTAAAAGGGTCTAAATTCTTCTATACCGAACATTCGAATAATCGAGGTTTTACTGTATCATATTATATCATAAGTAAACATAGCAGACCTTGATCATACGGCTCCTAAAAGAACCGTCTGATTTGGGTCAACTGTGTTTGCAAAGGTGTAGAAAGGTATGTTTAGGAGTAAATGGCTAATTAGCCTAATTGTTATAGTGTCATATGGTCGTAGGAATATTTTGGTCATAATAGAATTTGTATGATCATGTCGACATTTTTACATAAGAACAGAGGGTATATCATACTCAGTGAGCTTCTGCACTGGGTCTACCAGCTTTTGTTTTAATACATACATATGTATCTTTTTTCAATTAGGGTTGCTAAGTACTGGATATATTTAACATTTTACTCCATGAATATAAGTGACTTGTTACTGATGCATATGAACAAGAGAACTACTAATCATGGCAGAAACCGTAGACACAGTCCTTAAATTATTCTCTCATAGGCTATTTTAAGACCAAACCTTTTTTAATTAATCTACCGACAAGGAGCATTAACTAGAGAAAAGGAAAATTTCAGAAATTTGTAGTTTGAAACCATTGTGATAATTTATCACAATGGTTTCACGATGTGAATTTTATAGCGGCGCAAAAATGCGTCACTAGGGAGTAATGTGTTAAGCAAACAGAGGAGACCCTGATCAGATGGATCCCACAGGAGCTGTCTGATCTGGGTCTACTTTGTTTTCAAAGGTGTATCTATGGAGTAAATGGATACAAGCAGAGGGCTCAAAATGTTAACATTCAGCACTCTACTGATGACGTTGTGATAACATTTGCAAACAATTTGGATCCAGATGAGACGCCGGTTAACTCAGTGTCTCATCTGGACCCAAACTGTTTGTCACTCTGACAATGTTTTCTAAATAAAAAATGATGAAAAATGAAATTTTGGATTCAAATCAGATGGCAATTTTTGTAGACGACAATTGTCCAGAGTGCAGAATGCCAATGTGGTGTGGTCTCTATTTGGTTTTGTTTACTGTGTGTGTTGCAACAACAGGCAATGTTGAAATAAACTGGTAAACTGTATTTTTGAGATGATGCAATGTAATGTTGGAATGAAATAAACTGGTAAACTGTATTTGTGAACGGATGAAAAGTAATGTTGGAATAAAACAACTGGCAAGCTGTATTTGTTAGAAGGTGAAAAAGCAATATTGGAATAATATTTAACCCTTAACCCTGACATTGCTGTAAACAAAACATTATTGACCCTTTCACCGCCGATGTCGCATAAATGCATCACGACAAATAGTGCAGTCCCAGATCAGACGCCGCCTTTTTCAAGGCGGCGTCTGATCAGGAATTTTCACTTTTGTCTCAAATTCTAGTTCTGTATCTGTGCTTTGTCCCCTTAAAAGTTGCATTCATTTATCGCATTTTTTTATTTTACCGAATTATTTAACAGAATTGTTTTGCAGACGACATTTAGAAATTTGGCGCGGAAAGGGTTAAAAAAATATTGTCAACCAAAATCATAATATTGTGCACTTTTGACTGCTTGCAATTCGATTAACCCTTTACTCCATGAATATTCATTTAAGAAATAACATCATGAATATTAATTAGATTAATTGTGATAATAGCACATGGACACGAGAAGTTTTGGCTATGGTAGAAACTGTAGAGCCATATCTATATTACATCATAGGCAGACAGAGCAGACCATGAGCAGACGGCTCCTATAGGAGCCGTCTGATCCGTGTCTACTCTGTTTGCGAAGTTATTGAAAGGCATTTTATGGAGTAAAGGGTTAAGCTGTGAAACCCCTTTGACCGAGTGTTAAAAAGCGTTGATCTTGATGAGATTCCCAGTTACTCGGCGTCTCATCTGGATCCAAGCTGTTTACAAAGGCGAGTCAGGTCGCGGATTGCGGGAGAACTGTTGATATTAGAAAAGGGAATATTTGAAGTTGAAGATATTAGTTTTATCTGTTTTGGTTTTTTAGTGCTGAAATAAATTTATAATCTCTATGGCAGTGTTACTTTGATTTGTGTTTTTTCGTTCCGATTAAATATATGATTATGATGATTTAAACAAGAAACGTCATTTAACCCATTACCTCATAGGCTATTTTAGATACCACCTCTTTGTGTAAATCTACCAAAAAGCATTAACTAGAGAAAAGGACAATTTTAGAATTTTGTAGTTTAAAACCATGTTATAAACAGAGCATTTGCTCAAAGTGATTTTAACAGGGTCGTCGTCAAAAGTCGTCAATATGAGGGGTTTGGTTAAAAAGGACAAATCTCATTTGTTTTGGCCCGCATTAAGCTGTCACTGCCTTACAAATCCATAATTAAACCTCTTTTTTATGGCCTCTAAAGACAGGTTCTACTGTACATGGGAATACAGCAAACCCTCTCTAAACCGAACGCTCAGATTATTATCAATGCCGATCTCTTACACTTTTGACGTCAAATAAATTTCATCTGGAAAGATTAACCCTTTCCCTCATACTGACGACTTTTGACGACTCTGTAAAAGTCACTTTGTGAAACCATTGTGATAAATAGAGCATTTGCTCCTATGGGAGCAAATGCTCTATTTATCACAATGGTTTTAAACTACAAAATTCTAAAATGTTCCTTTTCTAGATCGTTAATGCTCCTTTTCGGTAGATTTAATCAAAGAGGTTGTATCTAAAATAGCCTATGAGGTAATGGGTTAACGTCCGCTTCATGTTTCAAAGTGGCGTTTTCTTCCATTTCTTTATAAAGCTATCATAAGTGCCAAACAGTAAGAATCCTAAGGAGACGCCGAGTTACTCGGCGTCTCATCTTGGTATAAACTGTTTGCAAAGATTATCACAGCAAAGCCTATAGCGGCGAAAGAGTTAAGACAAGTGGCGTCTTAATACTGGGATGGGGGTGGGGGGTGCGAACGAGCTTTATGTACGACTGTCATCCTACATTATGTAAGTATACAGTAAAACCTCGATTATCCGAACACTGAAATACGTATTATCATCGATCTTTAAGACAGGTGGCAGCTTAATGCATGGTGAAAGTCATGCAGAAAGCTCCTCCAGGAGCTTTCTGCATGACTTTCATCATGCATTAAGCAGCCACCTGCCTAAAAGGGTCTAAATTCGTTTATAACGAAAATTCGAATAATCGAGATTTTACTGTACATGTCTAAAATGTCTAACTTTGGTTTAAAAGGATTCCGTTGAACAAAATGTATACCACATTACAAATTAAAATCAATGATAAACAGTGTAGACCTCGCCTGAGACAATTACATGATAATGGTTGACAAAAACTTTCATGTCAGCAAAATGTAGTCGCCGGAAATATGATGATAGCATATAGATCTACGATATCCCATGCAAGTAACATCTATTTTATTTGTATGGTGACGAGTTGTGATGCTTGAATGCTGCAAAATGGGTTAATATTGTACTCCATGTATAATCATGTAAGAAATACCGACTGACATTAAATATTAATTAAATTAATGTTTATATTGGCACTAGTACACACGTATATTTGGCCATATTAGATACTGTAGAATTTCATATGCAAACAGAGCAGACCCTGATCAGACGGCTCCTATAGGAGCCGTCTGATCTGGGTCTTCTCTATTTGAAAAGGCATAGATATGCGTATTTATGGAGTGTAGAGAAAAGAACCATTTGCAAACAGTGTAGACTCAGATCAGAGGTTTGTTTACTCCAGGTTTCCAAGTGGAGGTTTCTTTCATTTATTTTCAAAAACGTATCAGAATGTCAAACAGTTTGGATCCTGATGAGACGCCGATCTGTTTGCAAATGTAATAGCGGGTTCGCATATGGAGGTGAGAGGACGTGTCTATGCAGTAAAGTGAAAAACATCCCGTATATAAACTAATTTTACTAGAAAAGAACTTCTCGGTAACAATTAGTAACAATAGCCTACCGGACCCTTTGTTGTATTCTTTGCTCAAGCAAATGAATATAGGGTTAATCTTACTGTAATTTGACATTTGCGACGGTATATGAGGTTTATAACGGTCGCAAACTATCTTAATGGCTTACAGCGAATATCAGCAGATCTAAGTGTTTGATAAACAAGGCGCATTAATATATTTACAGGTTAATGCTGTTATTCGGCCGTAATCGATTGGTTGAATTTGCGACATATAAAACACTTTTTATATGCCGCAAATTTGGTCACATGAGCCAATCAGATTGCAGGAAATTGTCAGATTGCGTTAGAATACTAAGTTACAGGTCGTATTCTCGCGTCGGCCAGATGCTACTCTCGTCAACCTGACAACCACCATTCCGCATGGCACTCTAGTACATGTTTTTGACGTGCAATCGATATATTTGAACTTTGAACTTTTATTTCGAGAACTGTTTAATGCCCAGTTTAGTGGGCAACATTAACACATTAACATTAAATCACACAAGCAATAAATTGTCACGCGGGAATAAACTTACGTACATTTAACCAGTAATACTTAATGTATGTATACATGTAGTTCTAAAATATCAAATAAAAGACTGAGAAATCAAAAATTGGGTCAGAAATTATCAAAGTAGTTACTATATTATATGAGCATGCATGTAAACATATAGGTTACTCAAAACTCTCCAACAAACAGCGTTTATTAATGATATCCGGAAACAATCAAGGTATGCTATTTCTGACATGAAAAGGCTTCGTAGCCTTTGATTTGGTTTAGTACGTGTAAGAAAGTCCACAAAATATAGCCATGTGTAAGAAATGCGCACGAATATACTAATGCCATGTTGATGGCGAAATCACGTGACCATAATATGAATGAAATTATTCTCCCAGAGGATAGTCCATGAATAAAGAAGTGCGCGTCGGATGACCTAATCGCTTGCATAAGGTATTCCTATACAAAGAATACCGCAACGTCTGCAACGCTTTGATTTATCTAGAAGCGTTATTGTTGGAAAATGCACTTATTACCGGGGCATTGAATCATGTCGGGTTCTCTATGGGAATGAGTTTACAGAGATGAGGGACACCGGAAAACCATGTCATTTTTATCGGAATGTTTTGTCAGTTGGTTACGAGCAATTACGAGCAATTAGTGCAAATATTGAAAACCCCAATATGATGGCTCTTGTGGTAATGTAACTTTGACTAAATGGGACACAGCTCTGCGTGTGCGGATCACCGTACTAAATATCGGTACATTGTACTTCAAATCTCATATACCACCCTCCCCCTAAACACACTCACCTTGTGCAATGTCTCTCAAAAATACTGATATAGAAATGGCAATAACAAAATAATAAATAATAATAAAATAATAATAATAAAATCAAAATAACTGTTTACATGTACATATATCAAATCACAAGCTTAACATGAACATACACAATAATAATGTTTGTGTCGTATAAGCCTATAAGGACGGCTACATGTAATCTTTGTGCCAGATGGGTTCCTATGGGTTTCTTCCTATAGTAGTGCAGCATGAGCGACGAGGTGACGTCGATAGTGGGCAATCAACTGACTTGGGCGAACGGACAGAATACGATGGATAAGCTGGTTTCTCGCTGTCTTCAGCATTACTTGGTTCTGACCTTCCTGAAAGCCGTCCTCATAAGTGAAAATAGCAGGTGTCTAGATATGAGGATAAGGGGGACTACTGGGTATAAGTAGAGTAAGCATGTCTGAAATTTCCTGCTGTGCTGAAAAAATTGGCCTGAAACATCCACTCGAACTTCATATATGCCGAATTGTAGCACTTCAAGTATGACCCCTGATATGTCCCATTTGAAAGGGCGTGGGCTAGCTTCGTACTGAATATGTACTGAATAGGTGACATGGTCACCTACAGAATGTTGATGAAGCCTCTTAACGTGTTCGGCCAGTCTCTCAGCTGACACCATGTGGTATTTCTCCGAGTCTCCAGGTATTGTGAGGCTGGTATCTACCGGGTGGTATTGGTATAAAGACACACATCAGCCCGCCGAAGACACACATAGCCGGTGACAGTTTATTATCTCTGTCTTGTCTTGTGTATTACGGTATTGAAATGGGAGGATCCGTCTCAATGATGCTGTCTAGATTTGTGTTATGCATATAAACCCGTTTGAGTGTTTTGATCCCTACTTCTGACGACAGTGTGAGGTAACTGCATGGTGATAAACAGTGGTTGAATCCTCAGTCCTTCAGGAATTGCCCTGTTGCGACAGATGTAAATCCAGACCACCATCTGAGAACAGTCAAAGGTGCCCGACGCAGGCTTGGATTCACCCATGGACCCCCCCCCCCCCCCCCCCAAAAAAAAAAAAAAAAAGTGATCGAAGTATGTAAAACTAGCCTAAAACTATCTATTTGAACCATAAACCACTCCGAAAAACAAGAAAAACACGACCCGGAATTTTTTTTCCTATCGGGTCTATACATATATAGACCCGAAAGGAATTGTTTTCCGGGTCGTGTTTGTCTAGTTTTTCGGAGTGGTTTAAGGTTCAAATAGATAGTTTTAGGCTAGTTTAACATACTTCGATCACAATTTTTTTTTATTTATTTTTTGTGTGTGGCGGAGGGGAGGGGGGTTCATGGGTAAGTCCAAGCATGCGTCGGGCACCTTTGAGGACAGCCAGTAAGGTATGCCAACAGTCACGAAGGTGCGACTGACACCGCACATTCTACAAAGTCCTCACACTACCTTCATTTGCCCGTTCGACAATTGGCCACCTTGAATAACGGTGTACTACCATCAAACAACGTCAGCCGTTATAATGGAAATAGCACATATACATGTTCATTGAAATTGATATTTTGTGTTGGCATAGGCGTTGCTCTTGGATTCGACGGGGCAATACGGATACAGTGCTGGCACGAGGGGCGAGTATCGGAAATGGAATTTGTTATTCCTGGTCAGAACACTGAAGATTAGGTTGGTGAGATCATTACTGTTAACCCCCCCCCCCCCCCCCCCCACACACACACACACACAATGTAGGACATAATGAGAGGCAAATATATCATGTCCAAGTGATGGTGTGTGCGTGCATGTGTGTACAAGTGTCCGCACACTTTATTTGTGCTTTTGTTTGGGGTTGTCGTGGTCTTTCGTGTGTCATCTCCCGTCCGACCACTTTTCTCTGTTTGTATCTGGGCCAAATAGTATGTCAATGGAAGCATTTCAGGATCACCATTGGGGTGGTGAGATACGCTATGTCCGGATTTTCGCAATGGTGATGTGGATTATACGAAATCTGTACTTCCGTTTTCTCTTTCAGATTCCATAGCCGTAAGATGGATATAATGATAAGCCGTCACCATACAGTTTGAGGAATGGTTTTTGCGACCGTCTGCAATCACCAAGTGGGTGCAAGCCAGGACGAAGTAACCTGCCTTATCAAGGTCTTCAGCTTCAACCAAAACGTCACCTTCAATAGGACCTTTATTTGATTGCATGAGTGAAACAGCTGTATACACAAATTTAAAATTCCATCAGCCTTTGCAGCAGAATGGCTCAGATTGGGGGACAGGCACAATGTTTCTTCAAAAGTCAGAAAGAAGCTAATGTTAGCTTTGAACAAGTCTGTTGCAAGAAATGGTGGTTTGTTTGGTTCAAATTAACTCCGTTCTAAATCCTATGTACATTAACATGGCAGAAATTCTAGAATCAGATTTTACTCTACTCATACGGCAAGATCTATGCAACTTCTGCGACATGTGTTCAAAGAGAGCTTCTCACTCATCCACATATACTCAGATACTACCCTTCTTTATCGACTTAAAACCTCCCTGTCATTGATAAGTAGGGGGTCTTCATTGGGTTTCTTTTTCTGGTAATGCACACTTAAATGTGTACTTAAAATAATAAGGGATAGTCCTTACATCAACATGTTTCAGTTCGAAGAGATATGTCTTTTTACTGATACTCTTGTTAAACATAGGCTAGAATACGAGAGACAATATATGAAAGTTGTATTTGTTTATTTAGATATCCCAGAAAGTGAAGAAAATGCAATTTTTTAATGTACAATCAAAAAATAAAACTAGTACAAAAATAAAACTAATACACAAACTATGTATACATCATATCAGTGTTACATGCAAATGCAGATTTTGTTCGTCATTAACACACGGTGCTTGGAAAGAATGACAAGACTGTATCATTCTCACCAAGAAGCATGTAAAAACTGAGCAGCATCAGAGACTCAGATATGTCATTTTAACCCTTTCCCTGTTGCATATTCATGTCATTAGCTGAACTTTTATAATGTCCTGAGCAGATGAACGGCATGCTGAGCAATTGTTTACTGTGAACACCATACAATAAGGTTATGACCTATATAAAATTAGGCCCTCGGTGATCAGTTTTCAACATCAGAAACTAAATCTACACTTGCAAGTGACTAGATCTTTTCTACTGTAATCAACCGCAATTTCCATACGAAAACAAGAACACATCGCCTGTCTTCACACAGGACATTAGTATCAGTAGTGTTCTTGTTTTAACGCATTCATTTTATTTCTACCCCCACATGGATGCTTAATCTTGCAACACCATATTAAATACCCAGGTTTTTCTACAAACAAAATGGTATATTTGCCAAATAATTTTGTTACATTTGAATAACAAAACCTTATAACAACCCCTCAATTACACTTTCTATTAAAACAAAACCTAACTCATAGGTTCAAAAATTCTTCACTGAATTGATTCCAATCCATTCACAAGAAGAAAGTCCTTGATAATAAAATTGTTATACTGTACTTGTCCCACAGTTCACTGTTCTTGTCCTAGAGTTGTCCTGCATACAATGACTGTCCTGTGTCTGTGTTGACTTAAACTCATTAAATTATTCTTATTGGTTGAAGCAAGATATGGTTCAGATGAGAATTAAGAGATTTTAACAGAGTAGTAGGCATCTTTCCTACAGCCCTGATATGTCTATTATATTACTTTTCCAGCTCATTTATGGCACTGTACTCCATGTGTCCTACAATACAATATCGACTGTACTTTGTCATAAATTAATGATCTTGGAGAGTATACATTGTATGTATATATTCATCATACTAAAAGCGTGTTAAGAATAAGGTGCTGCGTAGATGCAATACTAACACATTAGATATACCTTTAGCCTTTAATTCCGTGAATGTTCATTTAAGAAATAATAACATTATGAATATTTATTACAGTAATTGTTAAATAGCACATGGTCACAGGAATGTTTTGGTCATGATAGAAACTGTAAAATCATATCTATATTATATCATAAGCAAACAGAGCAGACCCTGAAAAGACAGTTCATACACGAGCCGTCTGATCTGGGTCTACTCTGTTTGCAAAGGTGTAGAAAGGTGTATTTATAGAGTATAGGGTTATAACCTTTAGCATGCTGGATTACTTTTTCGTCAAAAGAAATTGTTATCCAATCTAAATTTTAAATAAGACTTTCTTTCATTAACTCTCAGACCTAATCACAGTGTCTAACTAACAGCCAGTGGCTGCTTTACTAAAGATCATACGACTAGAGTTGTCTTAAGTTCTAACAAAGTATGATTGCAACGAAATTTGTGATCATCATATGTTAGATCTTATGATATTTTTTGTCATACAAATGTTAACCTTAATTCCTACCCACTTCCTACACACAAGAAGTAATTATCTCCGTAAATTCAGACTTACAAAAATTTTGCTTCTTACGGTGTTTAGTAAGGTACACTGAGTTGCAAAAGGTTATAAAAAAATTGCTCATAGCAGGCTAAAGGTTAAACACATTCTAAAACAATGATGTTTCCCTGGTATCAGTACTAATAATAGGCACAAAATTACCAAAATTCGTCTATCTGGTAACCCTTTCCCAAATGAACATTTATTCACAAATTGATCACTGCAGCAATGTTCATCGATTTGTTTTTTTTATATAACATGTTCAATGGAATTTTTGGTTTAGACAGAAACTGTAAAATTCTCTAAACTAACTGAACAGATCCTGATCAGACAGCTCCTACAGTAGATGTCTGATTTGGGTCTACTCTGTTTACAAAGGCATTAACAGGCATTTATATAAGGGAAAGGGCTAAAAGAAATTGCATTAGAAAATATAACAATATACATACATGTAGTATAAACAGAAACTAAACTTATTACATTAAAAAAGTATCTCTTTAAAAATTTTCATTGAAAGTTATTTTTAGTTTCCATAAACGAGATTTTAAAAATTATCATGGTTCTACAACATTCATTATAAATGTACATTCTATTTATTGGGCAATTTTAATAAAGCACATGTTGACACTTTCTTCGGTACATTTTGACCATGCTTTATCAAGATTCACCTAAAGCTTAAACTATTATACTGTATCTTGGTATATGTATATCTTTAACCCATCAAGTCAGTTACATATGAAAACATGCTGAACTCAGTTTCTGCACCTTGTTCAACTGCTTTCAACGCATCATACCTGTTTGTAATTTATAAGAATCCTTAAATGGTATGTAGTCATATTTAACATGTGCACCAAAGGATGTAAAAATCAGGCAGACATTTGTTTGATTTAACAGTAAATATTATGGAGAGAACCAATTGTCAAAAAATCTATAGTATCAACGCACAAACAAGAAAAAGGTGAGAGCAAGCATTCTAGTTACTTATTAGTTTGGGTGAAAAGAATGGACACATCACCCAGTGCGAAAATAAAAAAAAATCACTCTACAATTGTATCAAAGCAAAAACTTATATACAAAAAGATCATCTTAATATGAATATTCTTTATTTGTTAAATAAATATTCATTATGGTAAGAGTTATGTAACTGTTGTATGCAAAATCTTAACCCTTTACTAAATATAAATGCTTTTTAACACCTTTACAAACAGGGAAGACCCTAGATAAGATGGTCCTTGTAGGAATCGTCTGATCAGAGTCTGCTCTGTTTGCTCATGGAATTATATATATCTGGTTCTACAATTTCTGTCTTGATCGAATTGCCCCTGTTCATAATTAGTATGCAATTATAGAAACTAAGCTAATCAATATTTATGCATACATTGTTTCTCAAATGAATATTCATGGAGTAACGGGTTAAGAAATGCAGTCAGTGTGCCAAACACTCTGAATCCTGACAGGAGGCCAATGTACTTGGTGTCTCATCTGGATCCAAACTGATTGCATAGGTAATCACAACTTTGCTGCAAGTGTGCAGTTAAACACAGGCCTGTTTACATAAAAAGGAAAAATACAAGTTTCTTAAGTGACACTTGCTTACACAACAAAATTTTATAAACCCTCTGAGGCTTTCAAACCAAAGTAATAATCACACATCTCTCTAATTAATAATTTTTGTTTGGGTTTTATTTTTCACTTAATACTATATATAAGTCACTAGTTTTAACCATAATGTCAATAAACACAGGATGAAATTACACATTTTATAGTTTATAAACATTTTACGAATCTCCTGCACCGATTAATATTTTAATAAACCTGGAACACTATTTTCAGGCCTTCACATACAGAGACAATCTTTAAATGAATTTTATAAATTCAGATTGGACTTCAAAATTCAACAGCATTAAGACAGACTGAAATATTGAATAAAATATCTTCATATCGTCAACATAAGTTGATTTGCCTAACATTTATTGTTGTCTTCACTACACCTGAAGCAAATCTATCTTCTGTATGTATAAGGCCAATATACAAACCTTGAACAACATCTAACACCCATTATAAAGTTCCCATGTACAGTTTTTGTCTCGATAAGAACAGAATTCCTTGCCATATAATGCATCCATCTTCAATCACATTACACAACAAAAAACACTTCAATATTTCACTTTGCCAAAGTACCACCATTGTTGCATTCAAATAAAGAACAGAAGAATTATAACAATCCATTGTTATATAATCTGAAATGCACACACTGTGCACTGTCATCACCAAAGAAAAAAATCACTACACATTTTCCCTTAAATCCGAAATGTTTACTTATCCTAGAAACATCTTAACCCATTCCCTCATGAATAATTATACAAGAATCTATCAGCTCATGAGTATTCATTGACAGCTAAACAATGAAAAAAATTGTCCATTTCAGAAACTGTAGAATCAGATATATAATAGTCCATCAGCAAACAGAGCAGACCCTGATCATATGGCTCCTACAGGAGCCATCTGATGTGGGTCTACTATGTTTGCAAATAGAGCAGACCCTTATCACATGGCTCCTATAGGAGCCATTTGATCTGGGTATACTATGTTTACAAATGCATTAAAAGGCGTCTATATGAGGGAAAGGGTTAATCCGATACCTAGTGCATCAAAGCCAATATCAAACTTCATCAATAATTGTTTATCATCTGACTCATAATAATATCCAATGAAGCTTGGTTACTTATAGAGGAAAAGTTCCATTCCCTTTTCTTTAAAGTGATCTTTGCACAGACCACTTACTTTCCTTTTTCAGAGAAATTAATTTCTTTGACTTCCATAAATACTGATAACTCTAGAATCCTTAAAGAGGCTGAAGAGAGATTGATTCACTTTATTATATATCCTGCTATTATTGCATCCAGCTTCTGATTAAGTCATGAAACATTTGCAGCATATCAGGAAAATCCAAATAGTTGACATGTTTCTGACATCTTCAAGTAAAAGAATTCCTAATTTTGCTATCTTTTTGGTCATGTGTATTTACTAGTAATGTCCTCCAGTGAATTCAAATTATTATATTTATCCTAGGCAAGCAATGAATAATCCAAACAATTTAACCATTACCATGACACACTTATATCACCATACAATAAAATCTTGTTGGAACAAAAGGAAAACACGGCATTAAACTACATTCCAATAGAATGAACGTTGTCATATATAACAGCATAACACCACTTGTCTTCAAACCATCTCCGAATTCAATGTTCCCGTCATCAAGATTGACTGCTGGCATTTTGGCCATCCAGACAGACTGGTTTCTCTCCCATGCGATACTTTTGAAGCAACCAGTCCATCTACCACATTCCTCCAATGCATAATTTTAATCCAGTAATGCTAATCTTGGAGCAGCATGCACTGGGCTGGGAAGCAGCCTTACTTGACTTGTAAGATTTGATTCCCTATCTGGCCATTATGAGTAAATTGTAATGAATTCATCTGGACAAATATTTGCCGTAAGATCACAACCACAGTGGCTGTTGACAAACAAAAGAATAGACTTATTCATCGCTAATTTTTGAAACTCTATTGTTTACAATGATTAATTATAATAATATTAGTTTTAAGAATATTGACAGAAATTTTGACCCAATCTTCAATAAATGAAGAAAAGGATCAAATATAAATCTTTAAACATTATGAAATTACAAAACTAAAAATCTTATCAGTATATTATGGGAGAAAATGTTTTATGACAAAAAGTGATCAAAGGGCTCCATTAGGAGCCCTTTGTTATGGTCTTACACTGTTTGTATAGGTCTTATATACTCAGTTGCCACACTTTAAGGGTTAAAGAAATAAATAATTAACTAACAATTCCTGTTAACGACATGTTGGCCAGAGCAGGGAGATCAGATCACAGGGTCTTTGATACATTCTATGACAAAAAATCCGTAATTAGAAGCACATCTAAGAATATGAAAAAAAAGGAAATCCTCATTATAAACTTTGCAGATTATTTTATTTTCTTAAAACTGCAATTTCTGGCAGAATTTTCCTCTGCCATTGTTCTTGTTATAGAATGTATCCCTGGGCTATATCCACGAAGATGCAAGACTGGAAAAAAACAAAACAACATTGAATCAAAATGTGTCAGATCATGGGAAACAAGACGAGCTAAGCAAACACAGTAAGCAAGGTCAACTGTCTCATTGGAAATGCTGTTTCTGATCGAAATTCAAACAAACTGGCACTCAGGCACTTTTTAAAAAAAAATGGAAGTAAATTGTACATGAAGAATTTAACCCTTTCCCTAATGTCAATGTATGCATGAATATCCCTTCATCAATATTCATTAACTTAATTCATATAGTGTAACATTTTCCAGGGAATTTAGATTTTTGCTTTGACACAAACTAGGACCAGAATTATATTTAATTCCATAAGCAAACAGAGCAGACTCTGATCAGACAGCTTCTACATGCTGCATTTCTCAAAGAAATCGTTTCTCTTTAACCCTTTTCCTGTTGAATATTACTGCAAAACAAGAGCGTGTTTGTGAAACACTTATGCCCCCTGACCTTTGACCCTGAAGGATGACCTTGACCTTTGACCTATGGACCAGGGAGTTGAACCAGGGATCATGAATATTTACTAGCTAATTTTTCATAATGACATATGTACACATGAATTATCTTAAGTAAATAGAGCATATCCAGATGAGACAGCTCATACAGGAGCCATCTGAACTTGGTCTATTCTGTTTGCAAATACATGAAAAGCCGTTTATATGAAGGAAAGATTATGTCAAACAGTACTCTCTTTAAAAATACAATCAGTGTCAAAACAGTTTGGATCCTGATGAGATGCTACAGTACTCATCTGTATTACCCAGATTGTTGCATAGGTAATCATAGATTAGGCACTAGCATATAAACTATATAAACAAACTCAAATGAAACACAGTAAAAACTCAATACATCGATTTTAGTAATGAAAAATTTACATCTTTGTAGCCAGGTAATTGCTTAATGCAGGGTTGAAAGTCATGCAGAAAGCTCCTAGAGGAGCTTTCTGCATGACTTTCACTCTGCATTAAGCTGCCATCTGTCTCAAAGATCGATAATAATACGTATTTGAGTGTTCGTAGAATCAATATTTTACTGTAATATTATTCTGAAACACTTACTGTGCAGTAGAGATAAATTCAGGTCATAGGGACCTTTTCATACTGCCCTGTTGCCTTGATTTGGGCCGATGTTCTGGCCAGGGTGTTGGTAATTGTACTGGGGATAAGGGGGCTGTTGATGTTGATGTTCATCCCCTCGTGGCATCAAGATCTGAAGTAAAAGTAAAACCATTGCATGACACATGAAAGCATTTTGATGCAAATAGAGTACAATCAGACTCCTGTAGAATCTGTCCGTCCAAGGTCTGCTCTGTTTTCTAATAGAATCACATAGATCTGATTCTGCAGTTTCATTGAAAAGATTAATTGTACTTACATTCATAGATATGTATTATTATTTACAAATTTCTTACTATCAACATGAGAACAGAGCAACAGATAAAGGCGCGTAACTCAAATATTAAAATCGTCCCATCTCCATCAAACCTAATATTGTGACCACTCTTTAGAATTATTAGATGATTCTAAAAAGTATTACCACCATAGGGTTTGGTGGAGATATAAAGAAGTTATTCTTGAAAATGTTTAAATTAGCGCATCTTACCTGGACCTCTGATGAGAAGTACTTATACTTTGAAAACAGTTGTGGTACACTGTGTCTGTTTAATGTTACATACATATAGTTACTGCTGATGAACAGATGGACAAAAGAAAATCTATATTCCACCACCATCTTTCAAACTCAAATCCTGTTTGGACTGTAATTTCTAACCCAGAGCTCCAGATAAGCTGCGTTCACTAAAACATTTTCAATTTAAACTTCTTAACCCTTCTCTTGCTGAATTTTAAAATACATTTCTCCTACTTTACCCATGCTCTGTTGTATAATTATATATATCTTCACTGTGTACACACATTTCGCTGTGCAATCAGTGCTGTGAAGTGCACTGGTTGAACAATCAACTTGTAAATAGTGCAGACCCAGATGAGACAGCTCCTGTAGGAGCTGTCTCATCTGGGTTTTCACTATTTACAGGTAGGAATATTGACGTGAATAGCAAGCGAAGGGTTAATTTCTTCCCCAAACCCTATGTTGTGACCACTCTTTAGAATCATCTCTAAGAGACAATTCTAAAGAGTGGTCCAAACACAGGGTTGGGTGGAGAAAGGACGATTTCAGTATTTGAATACGCATCTTTATCTGTTGCTCTTTTAACCCTTTCCCTGGTTGAATATTCATGAAAGAAATAATGATGACATGAACATTTATTAACTGAGGTTAGCTGTGGAGACAGCAAGCTGGCATTTGGATAGGTTACAGAGCTGAATAAGTGAAGTATTATAATTTATTCATTACTAACAAAAGATTGGTGGATGGGAGAAAAGGACATTCTAATATAAACAGGATACACAAAATGTCAAGTATTCAAAATGAACTTTTCATATTTATGATGTAAAATGTATACTTACATCACTACCACTTCCTGGATACCTGAAGTTATTCTGATCTGAAACAAACAAAACTCTAACTTAAGCCTTTACTCCATGGATGTTGTCCATGACTATTCATGAAATAAATAAATAAATGAATCATGAACATAAATCAGGGGAAATTTCACAAAGGCACATGAACAAAGGAATTCTATATCATGGCAGAAACCATGGAAGCAGATCTATAATAATTCCTTTAATAAGCAATCGGGAGCAGACTCAGGAGGCTGGAGCTGTCTGATTTGAGTACATGTATACTCTGTTTGCAAAGTTGTTAACCCTTTCCCTGTTCTGTATTTAGGCCAATTGTCATTACCTACTGAATATGCATTAACAAGTTATAAAGAAATATGGAAGGTGGAATATTATAGACATTTTAGAAAGTAAAGAAACAGATTTATCAAATTCTACTAGCAAACAGAGTAGACCCTGATCAGACGGCTCCTCTAGGAGCTGTCTGATCTGGGTTTACTCTGTTTGCAAATGCGTAAAACACGTTTATATGAGGGAAAGGGTTAAAGGTGCAAATATGGAGTAAAGGACAAGCATACAAGCACTCTAAAAAGACAACACAAAATAAAGTAAGACTATGTGTACTCATTTCGTATAAATGTTCTTGAGAAAGCTCTTTGATCTGGGTCTTAACTGTGTGTCCCATTTTCTTCAGTGATAAATTTTGATCTAATTTTTTGTTTAAACACTATTCAAAATGGGAGAAATCAGTTTTACTATTTCAGCAGGTCAAGGGTTAAGCACCGTTTTCTCAAAGTGGACTGGTCCATCAATGTTGAATTGTAGTGGCCAATCAGTATAAAATTATTAACCCATTACCTCATAGGCTATTTTTAGATACATGTACAACCTCTTTGAATAAATCTACCGAAAAGGAGCATTAACTAGAGAAAAGGAAAATTTTAGAATTGTGTAGTTTGAAACCATTGTGATAAATAGAGCATTTGCTCCTATAGGAGCAAATGCTCTATTTATCACAATGGTTTTCACAAAGTGGCTGTTACAGAGTCGTCAATATGAGGGAATGGGTTAACTCTGCAATGTTAGGAAGAGGACCTAAAGACAGACAGACAGACAGATAGACAATAATGAAAGTGATATAAAAGGCTTACTGGTTGGACTCTGAATGTAACCACACATTTCACACACTGTCCGTCCGGGATAGTTCATGTAGGTACACTGATTGCACGGCCACGACCCGGGCAAATGCTCCGTGGCCCGTCTGTCCTGATTAGCCTGGGTATACTGGCCCCTAACTGGCCGAGCAGGGGTCTGAGATCCTGATCCTGCAATGTAACCCCCTACAGCTGTAAGAAGAAAAAAAAGATAATTATTACACCTTATTAAAATTGAGCCAAATTGACTTGTTCAGCTTTACAAAATTGGTGGAAAGGGAAGGTATTGTGTTCACATATTAAACCCTTCATTCCATGAATACGCCTGTAAACAGAGTAGACCCAGATGAGATGGCTACTGTAGGAGCTGTCTGACCAGGGTCTGCTCTGTTTGCTTATTAGATAATACAGATTTGATTCTACAGGTTCTACCATTGATTAACATTTTTACATACGTTAACCCATTACCTCATAGGCCATTTTTAGATACAACCTCTTTGAATAAATCTACCGAAAAGGAGCATTAACTAGAGAAAAGGAAAATTTTAGAATTTTTTTAGCTTGAAACCATTGTGAAAAATAGGTTTATTTATCACAATGGTTTCACAAAGTGACTTTAACAGAGTCGTTAAAAGTCGTCAATATGAGGGAATGGGTTAATTTAATCAGTATTCAAGATATCATTATTTCTTTCATGAATATTCATAAGGTATAGGTTAAGAAAATTATGGTGAGTTCAGGTTATTACTTGCTGCTAAGTTACCTTGATACTGTGGAACCTGGGGTTGTGCATACTGCGGCCGTGTCATGTATTGAGGGGCCATTTGGCCATAAATTGGCTGTCCTTGGGGGAGAAACCCTGGTGCCTGCATGAGTGGGGGCTGCTGAGGGATGAAGTTTGCTACCATCCGACTCTGTTCGAGCTCCCGACGATGCTGTTTTGTAAATATAAACAAAGTTAAAGGTTTAGCACAAAATACCATTACATATATCACTAGATGGTTGTGGAACAACATAATGAATATAAATTAGCTGATTTTTTATAACGGCATATGAATACAGGATGCTTAGACAATGGCAGAAACTGTTGCATCAAATCTATATTACTCCATATAAAGCAAACAGAGCAGACCCAAGTCAGACAGCTCCTGCAGTAGCCATATGATCTGGACGTACCCTGTTTGCAAAGGCAAAATGCGTATATATAAAGTCACGGGTTGAACAAAACATTCACCAAACAGATGGACAAGCATATTGCTCCAATTCAGCTTACATGAGAAGTACCTTTGTAAAATTGAATTAGCATCACAGAAGGAGCCACCTGATCTGGGTTCCCTGTCTGCAAAGGGCATCACAATCATGTTAAGTGTTCCATGAAAATTTAAATGGAAGCAAACAATGTAGACCCTAATAAAACTGCCCCTTCAAAAGCAGACAGGTCTGGGTCTGCACAATTTGCCAAAGTCTGCCTGTCTAAATACTTAGGTGAAGTTCGAGTAGCTTACCTGGTTTTTAAGATCTGTCAATTCCTGTTGCAGTCTTTCATTTTCAGTGAGAGTTCTCCTACTGGTGTCTTCTGCCAGTTTCATCTGAGAAAAAGAATGTACACAATAATCATTAACCATAAATAATCATAAATAGTAAATCACTGAGCCTTCACTTCTGCTCCCACTAATTTATAAAGCCGATCAACCTTTTCCTTCATACAAATGCTTCTTCACATCTTTGCAAACAGAGTTGACCCAAATCAGATCCTATAGGAGCATTCTGATCAGGGTCTGCTGTATTTGTTTCTGAAATCATAATAGATCTGACTCTACAGTTTCTAGCAATACCAAACCACAATGGTTTCAAAAGGTGACTTTTACAGAGGCGTATAAAGGCGTATCTATGGAGGAAAGGCTTAATGTACACATTAACCTTTTCCCTGTTCCATGTTTATTCCAAGTTTCAATAGCTACTAAATATTCATAGACAAAATAGTTTAATATAATAAAACATGTAAGGCGCAACATTGTAGCAATTTTAATAATATGTGTTTGTGAAACACTATTCCCCCGATTTGAACTTGATGTTTGACCTTGACCTTTAATAAGTCATCCCTAAAAATGTTCACCTCCATAAGATGAACATGCATGCTAAAGTTTGAAGTATGTATGTGCAATGGCTATAAAATTATCACCAATATTAAAGTTGGGGACAAACCAAAAGACAGAGCAAAAACAATATGCCCCCACCCCCCTCCCCCACCTTAGATTGGGGGCATAGAAAGTAGAGTAACAGATCTTTCAAATTCCATAAGCAAATAGAGCAGACCCTGATCAGATGGCTGTTAAATGAGCCATCTAATCTGGGTCTACTCTGTTTGCAAGTGTGTTAAAATACATTTATATGAAGGATAGGGTTAATCTTATAATATTGGTAGAAACTATAGAGATCTTTTATAATTTCATAAGCAAACAGAGCAGACCCTGATCAGATGACTGCTACAGTAGCTATCTGATCTGGGTATACTCTGTTTGCAAAGGTGTGAAAAGGCATTTATATGACGGAAAAGGTTTAATTTGATATGGAAAACTAAGCCTTGGTTACCTGTCTCTCCTGAGTTGCGAGTTTCTGTTCCATGTGCCGAACACGTTTTTTCAGAGACTCGTTCTGCTTCTTGTAGTCGTCCTTCAGAGATTGCGCCGTAGCCCTATCCTGGCGCTCTCTGTCAAAGTCTTCTTGGAACACAAGAAGCTGTTGGCGAAGGACATCCATCTCTGTTTGAAGTTCCTTTGAAGATTTTCCATTCCGAGATGCCTGATCTCTGTCAGATCTGGCTGGGCCGATTCCTTGCTGTAAATATGATTCATCGAATTTACATTTACTGTGGATTAAAAAGTATCGCTACAATGATTATATACAGTAGAATGTCTCTATACCTTACGTTTAATTCAGTATAAATATCAGTCATGGAAACAGGTGGCATTAAGCAGTCATCTGCCTGAAAGTATCTAAATTCTTCTCTACTAGAATTCCGATTTAGAGGGGGTTTACTGTACACATATATTTGGCATAAGCACATGTCAAAGAAAGGTAACAAATTTACAGAATTAGCTGCCAAAATGAACCCTTTCTCTCTTGCATATTCATGTAAGAAATAATGACATAATGAATATTTATGAGCTGAATTATTTATAATGACACATGAACACAGGTTGGTTATGTTTTTGTACTAGTAGAAACTGAAGAATAAAATCTATTATAATTTCACAAGCAAACTGAGCAGACCCTCACCAGATGCCTATATGAGCCATCTGATCTTGGTTTACTCTGTTTGCAAAGGCGTGACAAAGCAATTGTATGTGAGAAAGGGTTAAGAGGGTTTGTGGCACAAAATATAAATTTCAATCACTTGCAAACTGTACAACACTTTGACACTGTTATTCAAAAGAGGTGAATGAATAAAAAAAATTAGAATTGTAGCAGAAGACATTGTATTCAAAGAAATGTTACTAAGTGTAGAAAGAGTTTAGTTGGAAGTAAAATCCCTCTAAATTAAATGTTAAATGTAGTATTAATATCAGTCTTGGAGGCAGGTTGCAGCTTAATGCATGATGAAAGTGATGCAGAAAACTCTAGAAGCTTTCTGCATGACTTTCACCCTGCATTAAGCAGCCACCTGCCTAAAAGTATCTAAATTCTTCTCTACTAGTATTCCAGTTCAAAGGGTTTTTTACTGTAATATAAATGATATATAATGGTACAAAAGCTTACCCGTAAGACTTGAATCTCAGACTCCTTGGCCTGTTTCTCACGTCTGAGAACAAGGACTTTGTCTGAGAGTTCAGCAATCTGCTTCTGCATTTGTTCAAGTCTGTTATTCGAAGTTGTCAGTTGGAGAAGAGCTTCCTCCTTCGACTTCTGAAAGAAGAGAATAATTGCAGGCTATGTAATTATCACCTGAAAATATTGTCATCTGCTGTAAATCTCCTTCTTCTATTTTTCTTCAAAAGTTTAGTCAGAAATTCAAACAGATTGGATCCTGATGAGCCCAAGTCATTTTACAGCTAATCTGGATCCAAACTGTTTGTAAAGGTTATTAAGAATTCCCAAACTAGTGTGGAGAGATTAACCCTTTACTCCATGAATATTTATGTCAGAAATAAAATAATATCATGAATATTAATTAATTTCATTTGTAGAGTTACATATAAATAAGGAAATTCTTGGCCATTATAAACTGTCGAATCAGATCTATGCTTAACCATAAGCAAACAGAGCAGACCCAGATCAAGGTCTACATTGTTTGCCAATATGTTTAAGGAGTAAAAGGTTAAAACAAGATTACTGTTTATCCTCTCTAGTACAGCTACTCAAAAGAGGTATATTTGTAGGCATTTAAGACAGGAAATTGCTTAATAATGTGGACACACATTTCTTTCATTATGTATAATTCTTTTGCTGGCAAATATTGCAAAATCTGCAGATTTTGTCATTTCAATTTCTCCCATATTCTTTCAAAAAATATAACCACAATAGCAAACACCTTGGATCTCATTATTTCACCAGATCCAAATTTCAGCAGACATTATTTCTTGACAGCAGGACAGTGGTTTAGAAAGACATATAGATACACAGAAGGGAACATTAACAAGAGCAAATTAACAAAATCCCCATCAAAATAGAAACATTAACCACTTTTAAACTACATTTCTTTGTGAAATTTTACATACAATAAAAAAAACTCTAAACCAGAATTCCAGTTGAGAAGAATATAGGTAACTTTAGGCAGGTGGCTGTTTAATGCAAAGTGAAAGTCATGCAGAAAACTCCGAGAGGAGCTTTCTGCATCATTTCACCTTGCATTAAGCTGCCACCTTTCTCCTGACTGGTATTTATACTAAATTCAATGTCCAGCCTAGTGAGGTATTACTGTATACATCTTCTGAGAGAACCTCTTCTTCATTTTAAGGAATGTCCCTGCACAAATTCTTTGCCAATCTGACCTCTGGAAAATAATTTGTGGAGGATACAGTGTACACTCTGGTCAGAAGGCTCCTCTGGGTTACCAATGCTTACCCGTGAACCATCACATTAAACACAAATGGGTTTAAACCTTTCAATGCTGAATTTTCAGAGTGCAGGGTTAATTTTATCCCGTGATTTGGGGGATGTTCTCCCCTTTTTTTCCGGTGAAATCTCATGAAAATGGATCGAATGAGACATGAAATCTCACTAGCAATTTTCTGAAAGCATGCTTTCAGGCAAGGAATAGTAATTAAACTATAATTTCCTTTAACATTTCAATCAAGTAATTCTAGTAAAATAATTATCTTTTAGGTGCAATAACTAGTTTAAGAAACTTTTCTCATTATCCAGTTGAAATCTCATGCAAATTGAACAAATTTGAGAAAAAGTCTCGCTGACCATCAGGTCCTAAAATGATTCCTGAGAGTGGGACAGTCCATCATTGTTTATCGGTAAAAACTGTGAGAGGCTCTTTTAGGAGTCCTATGATTTGGGTCTACACTGTTTGCAATGATAAAGCACTCATTTTCCACATTTAAAGGGTTAAACATTTTGTCCATCACAACCATCTCTTACCTCTTCGTCAGATGCTTTTGCCTTTATCTGGGACATTGCTCTTTCGAAGTCCCTCTTTAGGGCTTCCGCCTCGATCTTTTTCTCCGTCAAGGTTTTTTCCAGGTTATCCCTCTCCTGTTCAATTACCTTAAAACGCTGATCGTAGTGGAATTTTAGTTTGTCCCATTCTTCAGACCATCGAATATTAGAATCCCTCAACTGGAACAAAAAATAGTCTTTAAGTTTTCAATCAAACTTACATCATAGTAGCGTAATTAACCCTTTCCCAGTTCTATATTTATTCAAAATTTCGACAACTTAATATTCATGGATATATTAGTTATAATGAAATATGGAAAGTGGAAAATTTAGAAAGTAAAGAAATAGATCTTTCAAATTCAACTAGCAAACAGAGCAGACCCTGATCTGGATCTTCTCTGTTTGCAGATGTGTGAAAATGCATTTATATAGAGGAAAGGGTTAACCTTATGATTTATCATGCTTTAGTTTCACCAGACTTGCATTGCAAACAAAATGAATCCAGACGCAATGCAGGGTAACTCAGCTTCTCATCAAAATTCAAGCTGTATGACACTGTATGTCAGTAGTTTCTCAGAAGCTTGTATTTATCAGAACTTGCTCTGACATTATTTTTGCTCAAAGAGAAAATTCTAAAGAGTCGTCACAACAAAAGGTTTGGTGGAGAAATGATGATTTTAGTATTCGAGTACACACCGTTATCTATTGCTCTTAAACCTTTCCCTGTTTTTATGTTTATTACAAATTTCATTACCTACTCAATATCCATGGACAAATTAATTATAATGAAATATGGAAGCCGGAGCATTATAGCCAATTTAGAAACTATAGAAATATATCTATCAATTCTAATAGGAGCCGTCTGATCTGGGTCTACTCTGTTTGAAAATGCGTGAAAACACATTTATATATATGAGGGAAAAGGTAAAAAGGCTTACATGTATGCATGCAAGAAGAAACACAAGGTGCATTCACTCTAGTGATCTGTTGTGAATAATACCAGAAACATTCAGATACTGATTATTAACCCTTTACTCCATAAATACGCCTTTCTACACTTTTGCAATTAGGTTTATTCATTACCTGTCGGTAGTGACCTTGAAGCCATTTGAGATCATCGATTTTCTCATTTGGGTGGAGCGGGATTTGCTCAATCCGCCGCATTTCCTCCTTGGATACATCTGCAGTCTGCTGGGTCTCACCCTGTTATGGTACAAACAAAACATATACCAGTAAAGAAAAATAATTTTTAACCTTTCCTTGTTGCAGATTCACGTAATACATACTCAAGAGGAGGTACAAAGCTACCACTATTGGTGATGAAATGACTGCCGACTCTATTAGTTTTTAACATACTGATTGAGTCGGCACAGTTTGTCACTGACCATCAGTATACACATATGACATAAGTGAGATAATTTTTCACTTATAATAGTTAGCAGCAGTTACCTTGGAAACCTTTTCCACTTGGACCCATCCTGCAGCTTGAAGATCATCAGGGGAGCGTGACCTTGAGAGTTCATATTTGTCTTGCTCAAGTTTACGTACTCTCGACAGAACAAGCTGATAGTCCCGTCTGAAAGCATTAAACATTATTCGTAAGAGTCATCAGAAAATGAGTAACAATAGTCATTTATCCATTTACTTGTTAGAAATAATCAGCTGGTGAATATTAATCAACTGAAGTTTTAACCCTTTCCCTGTTCTATGTTTATCAGGGTCTACTCTGTTTGCAAATGCATGAAAACACTTATATAAATTAAGGGAAAAGGTTAAAAGTGGGCTATGAACGAGGGAAGTTTTGGCCCTTGCAAAAGGTGTAGAATCAGATCTATATTATTGCATAACCAAAATGAGCCTGAATACTTGCTGTAAATTGGGTATCTTTATTCTAAAGTGACAATATAACAACTGTTTAAAATATGTAAATATATACAAAGATTCGAAAATGAGAGGGAACACATTGTCAGTTACACTATGTGAAGACAAACATCATCTTAATTTAAAAAAGAGCACCAATCTGGAAGAATTAACTCTTTATCTGATGAATATTCATGTAACACATCCGTATTAACCAATTACCTCATAGGCTATTTTTAGACCCAACCTCTTTCAATAAATCTACTGTAAAAGAGCATTTACTGGGGAAAAGGAAATGTTTAGAACTGTGCAGTTTTGAAACCATTGTGATAAAAAGAGCATTTGCTCATGTGGAGCAAATGCTCTATTTATCACAATGATTTCAAAATTTGACTTTTACAGTGATGTCAATATAATGCAATAGGTTGATGAAATGCATTTTTGAAATGACATGCGAATATCAAACAATGGCAGACTATGGAAGAATGACTATGGCAGAAACTGTAAAATCAAATCAATAGAATTCCATAAGCAAACAAAGAAGACCCTGATCACACAGCTCAAACAGGATTTGGATCTACTTTGTATGCAATGGCGTTAAAATGTATTATCTATGGAATAAAGGACTAAGACAGTAAAAGGAGCTATTAAACAGGATTTGGATCTATTTTGTATGCAATGGTGTTAAAAGGTGTATCTATGGAGTAAAGGGTTAAGACAATAAAAGGAGCTAACAATAAACTGCCTTTACAAGTACTTACTCAGTCATCTGGATTTTGTTCTTCAGTTCTGTGTTCTGATCAATCAAGACAGAGTTTCCTTTCTGGAAATAAGTCAATGCAAATATATGACATACTAGTACATGTTCACAGTAAAGGCCTTCCTAAAATGCTATTAATTCAAAACAAATCTGCAATTTTAGGACAGATGGTAACGTAATGCTGGCTAAATGTTGTACAGGAACTTTCTGCAATACTTTTGTAATTTCCTCAATTGCATTTTCACATTTTTTAAACAGAGTAGACCCTGATCAGATGGCTTCTGTAGGAGCCGTCTGATTAGGGTCTGCTCAAGTTGAACAATACAGATCTGATTATACAGTTTTAACTTATGAAATAATATAAATGATTCCATGATAAAATTTTCTATTTTGACAATGCCATCATGATGTCTTGAATATCAAACAGGAACCTGCTCTATAGAGGCTTCCTGAATGGCAATGTTTGTGTTATATATATTAAATATTATTTTTTTTAAAAAAAGCTGACACAGCATCTATATACATGTACTCTTAGAAGTTTACTGCTTAATTTCAAGTCGGGTTAACTCTACTACAGCTTTGAAAATGAACTTGACCAAGTTATTTTTACCATGGAATCATTTATATTTCATAAATAATCATAGACCAATCTCATTTGAGTCTACCCAGTTTGCAAAGGTGCTAAAACGCATATCTATAAGATAAAAAAATTGTTTCTCCTTTCATGATTTGAATTGTTTCCATACAAATTGCTACTTTACTTTGCCAGTCCCCAAATTCATCTTTGTCTTGCTACACTTGATATCTGGACACGATATTAAACGTTACCACGGCAAAATCTGTAGAATCATATCTATCATAAGCAAACAGAGCAGACTCTGATCAGACTGATCCTAAAAGAGCAATCAGATCTGGGTCTACTCTATTTGTAAAGGCGTAGAAATACATATTTATGGAGTAAAGGGTTATAAACAATCAAAGGTGAAAATATATGCATCATGTAAATGAAATATTTAGTAGTATCTGACCAAAATAACTGGTATCCTCTGACAAAAGTAGTAAAAGCACTCACCTTAAGTTTTACTATCTTCATGTTCAGGTCGTGGATCACGTCTTTGACGACAGCAGCCACCTTCTCACCTGTTGAAGGGTCCTCCATGTCTTTAGGTATAGATCGCAGAACTGTTTCAAGATTCTTGTCATGAGTCTGTTAGGGACAAAGAATGTAAATTATGAGCTCAATAAACTGACTGGTCACTTTTACATTTAGTTTAGATCCCCATCTCAATGCTCACCCATGCTGTGGAACATGACACATGTCACTAGATTTTGACACTTTTACTGATTTCTCCAGCATACTCCCCCCCCCCCCCCCCCCCCCCCCTTTATTCTCTTATTGTACACATATCATCACACATTATTCTACTTAATGTCCATAACAGATTTTTTTTTCCTAATATTGTCAAGAAATATCCTCAAAAGCATAATTTGAAGCATTTTGTTTTTTTATACAAGGTTTTCAATAGGTTTCAAGCGTTACTTCCTGTATTTATTTACTCCATTCCCTCATATAAACACCAGCTTTCAAAACAGACTTTCTTCTATTCTTCTTTTAAAAGATTTAACCCTTTCCCTGTTCTATGTTAACCCTTTCCCTGTTCTATGTTAACCCTTTCCCTGTTATATGTTAATTCTAAATTTTAATACCTACTTAACCCTTTCCTCCATAAATACGCCTTTCTACGCCTCTGTTAAAAAGCTCCTGTTGAAACCACTGTGATAAATAGAGCATTTGCTCCTATGGGAGCAAATGCTCTATTTATCACCATGGTTTCAAACTACAAAATTCTAAAATTTTCCTGTTCTCTAGTTAATGCTCCTTTTTGGTAGATTTATTCAAAGAGGTTGGATCTAAAAATAACCTATAAGGGAATGGGTTTATATTCATGGACAAAATAGTTATAATGAAATATGGAAGATAAAACATTGTAGCGATTTTAAAAAGTAAAGCAACAGATCTTTCAAATTCCATTAGCAAACAGAGCAGACCCTGATCGGACAGCTCCTATAGAAGAAGTCTGCTCTGGGTTTTCTCCGTTTGCAGATGTTTGAAAATACGTTTATATGAAGGACAGGGTTAAACACAGTGTCTTACAGTTAGGATATTGCATCTCACCTAAATCTAAATTCAGAGGTCCAGATAAGATGCATAATTTCAAATACATGTACATGTATTTATAAGAATAGCTGCTTTATTTCTCCACCAAACCCTATACTGTGACCACTCTTTAGAATCGTCTCATCGAGACGATTCTCAAGACGCACCATTATCTGAAGCTCTGTAAATTGTTTGCAAAGATTATCACTAAGTACCTTGCAGCATGCTAATGGTGAAAGATGTTTTTCCAGTTCTACCATAACCCTTTACCTCATGAATATTCATGTAAGAAATAATGACATCATGAATTTATCAACCGATGTTTTTGTAATGGTATATCTAAACAGGCATTTGTAGTAATAGTAGAAATTGAAGAGTCAGATCTACTATAAGTTTATAAGCAAACAGAGCAGACTCTGATCAGATGGTTCCTACAGGAGCTGTCTGATCTGGGTCTACCCACTTTGCCACGGCAAGAAAGGGCTTTTACATGAAGGAAAAGGTAAACCATTTAGCTGATGAATATTCAACACAAGAATAGACCCAATGTAAATATTGATTAATTCTTGTTTGAAAAAAAAAAATGAAATATAGAACATTTATCGCCATGGCAAACAGTCCAGAATCAAAATCAAGACATATCAGCAAACAGAACAGACCCTCATCAGACAGCATCTACTGTAGGAGCTCTCTGATCTGGGTATACTCTATTTGCAAAGGCATAAAACAGTATATTTATCAAGCAACAGGATAAACATACATGTAGAGGATCTTCTAACATCTAAACACTTTACCTGGTTTACTTCTCTTGCATTCAGAGACGGAGCAAAGCTGAAGTTCATCAGATCTGTGTTATATCTTGGGTTATAATTTGTCGCTGACTGCCCAAGAGTCATTTCTGCAGATGTACTTTGTTGAAAGCCAAGTCCTGTCAGTGAGCGGTTTGTCAGACCGACTCCGGAACTCTGGTTCAGCATATCCTCTCCAGCTAGACTCTCCTGCATGGGCAATTTCTCTCGACTCGGTATCACATTATCCCCATTCTTCCAAGATGCACTGGTAACTACACTATTTGTAGTCTCATTAACATCATTATCCCTCTTTGACGTAGGAGTATTTGTGTCCCCCTGTTCAAATAAGTCACTGGTCCGAATTTTCAAGTCACGCGATAGTTCAATGGCAATTTCAGTATTAGGCAAAGCTGTACTACTAGGGTCTTTGGGTTTTGTTGTCCGTTGTCCAAGATTTAGTCCGTTGTTCGTTTCCAGGCCATCATCATTTTTCGGTGCAGGAGATTCGCTGTAGAGGTGCTGAAACAAACAAAGGCTACAATTCACCAATATGTTCTCACACTCAAAGCCAAAACCTAGTTTCCAACATGTTTTCTTGGTTAACCCTTTCCCTGTTATGTATTTAGGCCAAATTTTAATACCTACTGAATATTCATTAACAAAATAATTATAAAGAAATATGGAAGGTGGAACATTGTAGATATTTTAGAAAGCAAAGAAACAGATCTATCAAATTCTATTAGCAAACAGAGTAGACCCTGATCAGACGGCTCCTCTAGGAGCCGTCTGATCTGGGTCTACTCTGTTTGCAAATGCGTGAAAACACGTTTATATCAGGGAATGGGTTAATCCTTTCACTAATGAATATCCATTTAAGCCTTTCCTATTCCATGTTTATTCCAAATTTCAATACCTACTGAATATTCATGGATAAAGAGTTACAATGAAATATGGAAGATCTGGGTCTATTCTGTTTGCAAAGGCATGAAAAAGCATTTATATGAAGGAAAGGGTTAAAATTGTCTCAAAGAGATGATTCTAAAGAAAGGTCACAAAATATGGTTTGGTAGGAAAAAAATCAAGAGATATTCTTAAAGAAGTTCAATCTATGCAATTATGCATCCTATCTATGCCTCTCATTGAGACCTATTGTAGGCACTGTCCTCACCTGGGCTTTCATCTGTTCCTTCTGAAGCAGTTTGTTGTATTCTGCTTGCAGTTTTCGCAGCTCCTCCTTGTACTCGTGGCAAATTTCACCTGAAAGTTACAGAAGTCAAATGCTCTTTGACCAAGAGGGAGTACCCAAGGCAAATATCAAAACTGATCCTGTAGAGCTCTTGATTCTTCAAATGTGGGCAATAATTTAACTGGCATTTGCAAATCTGGTCTGGGTCTGCTCTGTTTGCATATGGAATTATTTTGATCTGATCTTACAGTTTTTATGAGGAAAAAAGTTTTTTGTTCATAAGCCATTCTAAATACTAAGCTAATTAATATTCATATATACATTATTTTCTACATGAATATTCATCCCAGATCAGACAGTTCCTACTCAGGACATGTTCTTTGCTAATATAATTATATCAGATCCAATTCTCTGCAGATTGTAATATCAATAAATTTACTTCTTGTATATCATAAATACAGAAATATATTAACCCTATCTTCAATAAATATGCCTTTCTATGCCTCTGTAATAACCACTTCTTGAAACCATTGTGATAAATAGAGCATTTGCTCCTATAGGAGCAAATGCTCTATTTATCACAATAGTTTCAAACTACAAAATTCTAAAATTTTACTTTCTCTAGTAGATGCTTCTTTTGGGTAGATTCATTCAAAGAGGTTGGGTCTTAAAATAAGCTATGGAGGAAAGGGTTAACCTTTAACCTCATACCGGTAATATTTATACAAGAAATAATGACATCATAAAATTAAATGTTCATAAGCTCATATTTTCATAATGGTTAATGAACAACGAAGTTTTAGCCATAGCAAAAAATAGAATCAGATCTAGAGAAAGCCATAATTAAATAGAGCAGACCATGATCAGATGGCTCCCAGGTCTACTCTATGTAAAAATGTGTATACTGTATATGAAGATAAATATGAGTTAATTAGCCCTTTCCTCCATAAATACACCTTTCTACGCCTCTGTAAAAGTCATTTGTTGAAACCACTGTGATAAATAGAGCATTTGCTCCTATAGGAGCAAATGCTCTATTTATTACAATGGTTTCAAACTACAAATTTTCCTTTTCTCTAGTTAATGCTCCTTTTCGGTAGATTTATTCAGTGGTTGGATCTAAAAATAGCCTATGACGGAATGGGTTAATATGCATAATGGGTGGAGTCTTGCATGCATATTCATGAAATAAAGAGTTCAATACAGTTTCACATTCTTGAATCATCAACTTACTGAGAGTTATGTAGCCTCTGATTTTCCCTTCAAGAATTTCTTTATCTTCACGAAGTTTCTTTAACTCTTCCTCGTGACTATTGAAAGACGTTTGCACTTCAGTATCAGTTGTTCTTGATTCTGGGGCTTGCATGATAATACATAGATGATGTAGGAATTTGGTGCTACATGTACAAATACCACGACCTCTTCAGCGAATCTCCCTAGTCTGGAAAACAAGAAAAATCAATTCAAATATTAAAGTACAATTCCAATAAGCCACACATTCCACATACAGTAAACCCTTGCTTATATCTGAGAGTACTCAAATAAGGATCATCTGCCTTTAAGACAGGCAATTGCTTAATGCAGGGTGCAAATCATGCATAAAGTTCCCCTGAGAACATGCTGCATGACTATCTCTTTGTGTGCATTAGCGGCCACCTGCTTACCGGTAAACACTTTCCACCACATAAATGCTTTTTCACACCTTTGCAAACAGAGTAAACCAAGATCAGATGGTTCCTGTAGGAGCCGTCTGATCAGGGCCTGCTCTGTTTGCATAAATGAAATTATAATAAGTCTGACTCTATTGTTTCTACCAATACAAAAACTGTGTACATATGTAGTTAAAGTTCAGCAAATATAATTATGATATCATCATTTCTTATGTGAACATTCAACAGGGAACTGGTTAAGAGTTCTCAAGTCATTTCCAGTTCAGATTAGCCCGGTTTATACTATACCTTCCCGAGCCACAGATAGCATGTTTACTGTTCTATTCAAATCTCTCATTTCAAAACTCATCAGCAAAACTCTTGTTGGTACTCATAAGAATTGTTTTCAGGAGCAAATACTCTATCCTTTCTCTTGCTGAATTTAAAATACATTTCTCCTTCTGTACCCATGCCCTGTTATATAATTACATATATCTTCACTGTGTACAAGTATTTCGCTGTGCAATCATTGCTGTGGAGAGCACTGGTTGCACAATCAACTTGTAAATAGTGCAGCCCCTGATGAGACAGCTCCTGCAGGAGCTGTCTCATCTGGGTCTTCACTATTTACAGGTACATGTCAGTATATTGACGTGAATAGCAAGTGAAGGGTTAATCGGTATTTGGTAGAAACAG
Source organism: Azorinus chamasolen (assembly GCA_963576725.1). Taxonomy (NCBI): domain Eukaryota; kingdom Metazoa; phylum Mollusca; class Bivalvia; order Cardiida; family Solecurtidae; genus Azorinus; species Azorinus chamasolen. Next base: position 98,188,532 of record OY755236.1, on the reverse strand, counting down.
TGTTACAATGGTTTCAAAAAGTAACTTTTACAGAGGTATCAAAACGCATGAATATGGGGAAATGGGTTAAACATGTACAAAACAGTTATAATGATATACTCAAGGTAGAACATTGTAGCAATTTTAGAAAGTAAAGAAGCAGATCTATCAAATTTCAAATAGCAAACAAGAGCAAACCCTGGGAGACTATAGGACTAAGGAGCCCTCTGATCTTGACCTACTCTGCAAATGCGTCAAAACGTGTTTATATGAGGGAAAGGGATATTACATGTCAATCATACATTTCATTCTCACAATAACTTTACCAGTGAGGCATGTGGTGTCCAATATGACAAAGCTTTGGTATCAGATAAGACAAAGAGAAATACAATGTATGATCAGGTAATCAGCAATTAATTGCTTCCAGATAAAATATGTTTTAAATAACATGGACCATGTGTAAAAATAAAGCAGAAACAAATTTTAGCAGGTGAGAGGCTGTATAGTGGGAGAAATGTTAAATAAAGCTTCAAAATGCCATTTGTAAAATTATCTCGCAAGTAATTCAGTAGTATATACATTAATGCATTTTTATCCTTTCCTCAATAAATGTTATTTTATCAATTTATTACTGCATGAATATTCATGAACAGAGTTTATTATAATTATATGTTAACAAGCAAAAAACATTTTTGACGGTAATTTTAGGATCAGATCTATATGATTCTATAAGCAAATGGAGTAGGCCCTAATCAGACAGCTCCTACAGGTGCTAACTTATCTAGGTCAACTCTGTTTGCAAGTTGTCTATAGGAAAGAAAGGGTTGACTGTACCATACATAACAAAACAGTCACATGTTGGTATAAACTATTTCTATGTATTTAACCCTTTACTTCATGAATATTTATCATTATGTAAGAAATCATGACATCAAAATTATTAACCCATTACCTCATAGGCTATTTTTAGATACAACATCTTTGAATTAATCTACCGAAAAGGAGCATTAATTAGAGAAAAGGAAAATTTTAGAATTTTGTAGTTTGAAACCATTGTGATAAATAGAGCATTTGCTCCTATAGGAGCAAATGCTCTATTTATCACAATGGTTTCACAAAGTGACTTTCAAAGAGTCGTCAAAAGTCGTCAATATGAGGGAAAGGGTTAATTACATTCATATTTATAAGGCATATGAGCAAGGGAATTTTGGTCAAGGCAGCGTGAAACTGTAGTGTCATATCTATATTATTTCATAAGCAAACAGAGTAGACTCTAGGGTCTACATTATTTGCAAAGGTGTGAAAACATGTTTAAGGATAGGAGCTGTCTGATCTGAGTTTACTCTGTTTGCAAAAGTTTAGAAAGGCATATTTATGAAGAAAATGGTTAATTACAGTGGCAGTGGTCTTTTTTTTGCTTTCAGGGGAATGATGGTTGCGACTATAGAGATCTGGGAAATTTCTGCTGCTAAGGGTAATTTCAGTTAAACAGATATCGATAACAGATTACAAGTCAAGGGCATTATTTTCTCCTTGAAATAGGAGAAGAGGTAACCTTGTGCAGGTGGGAGACACTGAAAAGCGTCTCTGAAATTTGGAGCTGGCCCAGCCAGGATTCGATCCACAGACCCCTGGGTTATCAACTGAACGCTCAACCACTAGGCCAAGCCACCACCACCATTGTACATACTGTACAATCAAGGACAATAATTAGAATAATTATCTACAATTGTATACACCTTACCAATATCAACCAACAATGATCTGACCCAAAAATTAACCCTTTACTTCAAGAATATAAATGTTAGAAATAATGGCATTGACTTTTTATAATTGCACATGAACACAGAAAGTTGTGTTTATGGCATAGACAATTCTTGGGTTGAGAAATAGTTATTTTAACTCTTTCGAACCCTCATATATACCCGTTTTCACGCATTTTCAAACAGCGCAGACCCTGATCAGACGGTTCCTACAGGAGCCATCTGATCAGGGTCTGCTCTGTTTGCTAATGGAATTTGAAAGACCTATTTCCTTACTTTCTAAAATGGCTACAATGTTCCATCTACCATATTTCATTATAACTATTTTGTCCATGGTTATTCAATACCAGTAGGTACTGAAATTTGGAATATATGTATAGAACAGGGAAAGGGTTAAAATACGAAATATACCCATTTATCTATGACCCTTGGGAATTTTGCTTTTAATATTATCAAGGTGTGGTTTTGAATCAGGCACAAGGCCCATTAGAGGACAATGAAATAGAACAAGCCTCATTTTCCTTCATTTCACTTCATTTTAAAATCTACATTAACCCTTTCCCTCATATAAATGTGTTTTCACTCATTTCCAAACAGAGTAGACCCAGATCAGACGGCTCCTAGAGGAGCCGTCTGATCAGGGTCTGCTCTGTTTGCTAAAAGTATTTGAAAAATATGTTTCTTTGCTTTCTAAAATGTCTACAATGTTCCACCTTTCATATTTATTTATAACTATTTTGTTAATGAATATTCAGTAGGTATTTAAATTTGGGCTAAATATAGAACAGGGAAAGGGTTAATAAAGAGTTCATTCAGCATATTGACATTATTTCATTATTTGATAAATCAATTATTACTGACCAGTAAAAAGTGAATCCTCACCTTCAAGACATATCAATCACATAGTGTACTTATACTTCATATAAGATTTATTCCCATTTTGTCTGAACTAAACAACTACCGGTATCTGTACTGTGTTAAGAATTAAGAAATTATATTACATGTATCTGTACTTATAAATCTAACAAGTATTTATAGTCATTGATATAAGAGTCTATTATATCTTATTACTACGGGATTTTCCATTTTCAAAATATTTCATCATCAAGTGCAAATTGTCATCCTATATTTTAACCTTATTTGTAGATGAAGTGTTTAACCTTTAGCCTGCTGAGAAGCATTTTTTGGACAGAGAATTTTGCATTCCTCTGCTGTCATATTTGATTTTAAAAACAGTATAACGCTTTCCTTCATATAAAAACCTTTTCACACCGTTTCAAACAGAGAAGACCTAGATCAGATTGCTCCTGTATTAGCCCTCTGTTCAAGGTTTGTTCATTTGCTTATGATATAAAATTGATATGATTCTACAATTTATACTATGGCCAAACATTTCTGTGTCCATGTACTATTATAACAATTAATCTAATTAATATTTATATGTCATTATTTCTTGCATGAATATTCATAAAGTAAAGTGCTAATAACCTGATGATGTGTCATCAGGACCCAACGTTTTAACACTCATCCCTTTTTCCTGTTGAATACTCATGTCAAAAATTATGTTATCATGAATATTTATGAGCTGATTTTTTATAATATTAGTTATACAGTTCTTTCCCAGGGTACATGACGATTTATTCCCGGCTGAGGAAAATCATGTTGCCCGAGCCGCGAGGCGAGGGTTACATGATTTTACCAGCAGGGAATAAACGTCATGTACCCTGGGAAAGAACTGCATAACAAATTTATTATACTGCAAAGTTTTACGGTTCGGATAATTTATATAAATCCACTTTTGCATGTTGAATCACTAAACACGCTAATTTCCCTAAAAGCGCCCCGATACATTTATTTTTACCCGAAAGTGTCGAAGTGTTTTGTATTGTATTTCATCGGCGTTAGTGTTATTATAGATGGCTGGACGGTATAATAACTCCTCTAAAAACTGTTTTATTGGTCATTTCAAACAATGGTGTTTTTTAATTCATTTCTGCATTGTTTTCTTTACGTATCAATAGTTGTCTATTATGAATTTTGCTATTGTTTAGCCGAGTCGAGAAGTCGGTCTTTTGGTTTAATGACCATAATATGTGGGGCATGCCATGGGGAATTTCTATGTACCCTGTCAGCTCACAGGGTACATGGACTCATGTACACGGCTAATTAACCAATTAGAAGTGAGGATTTTACTTTGCAGTATAATAATGACATACGTACACAGGCTATTTTGTTATTGAAAGAACTAGTCAGATCTGAGTCTACTCTGTTTACAAGGTTTATACAGATGTTTTACATTATTTACTATTACAGTGTTTTTGGAACATCTTTTCAACTTTTATTTTGAAACAAAAAATAATTATAAAAGAGAATTTAGAGGTACCAGTACACCTTATTGATCAGATTGTAATAATCCATTACCTTTTACAAACATCTTTTCACTTCTTTGCAAGCAAAGAAGATCCAGATAAGATGACTCCTGTAGGAGCTGTCTGATTAGGGTTCACACTGTGTTTTCATTGAATTATATCTAGATCTGCACTGTTTACTCATACATTTATTATATATCAGTTTCTTATTCATGTTGGAGGTTTCAGTGTGAATAACGGCCTTTATTCAGCTTTGGGGACTAATAACATATACTACTTTCATGAATATTTTCATATAATTTTCTTAATGTCTAGAAAATTTCAAAATCATGATTGCAATATCCTTAACACATTCCCTCATAAGCTATCTTTAGACCAAACCTCTTTGTATAAATATAATGCAAACTGCAAAGGAGCATTTACTAGAGTCTCACAATTCTATTTTTTTCCTTTTCTCAGAGAAAAGGAAATATTTAGAGTTGTATAGTCTTGAAAGCATTGTGATAAATAGAGCATTTGCTTGTATGGAGCAAATGCTCTATTTATCACAATGCTTTCAAAGACTGACTTTTACAGAAACACCAAAATGCATCAATATGGGAGAATGGATTTAAACACCATAAATGCAAATAAATCTTTGCCAACCTTTCAGATCCTTCTGAGAAATAGAGGATCTGTTGCGAGTTGTCTTTTAAGATCACATGTTCCTAAACGAGCCTTAGAAAATGTCATTAAGCGAGCTTAATAACATTTTCTTGGTGAGTTTAGGAACATGTGATCTTAAAAGACAACGAGCATCAGATTCTTTTTCTCACATATCAAAAAAGTGTATTTTCGCCGTTTAAATGACATGTAAACATAGGTTTCCATGGCTTGCCATCATATATGACGTCATACGTTCTAAAGTTATCTTACACGTGTTACAGATAAGGAAATCTTAACCTGCTGTTCTAACTCGGAGATAAGGGAAGGTATGTGAGAAACCAAGTTCTTAAATCAAGATTAGAACAAGTTGACACTAACATTGCTTTATGGAGAAAGGAAAAATAAACATGTACATTACAGTACATGAAACAGAATTGGACCTAGCAAAGTACCTTGACAAACCCATTATGTTAGTTAAAATAAAAGTTACTGTAATGCTGATCCTCGAATGCCATAGCTCCTGATTTTGTTAGAGAGTCGTTTGTGGGGTACGCTATCGAAGGCTTTGCGAAAATCAAGATAAACTGTGTCGAGTGGATCCCCTCTATCCAATGCCTCTGACCACTCGTCTAAGCATACCAGTAACTGTGTCATGCAAGAACGACCTGGAACGAACCCATGTTGTTCGTCGCAAAAAAGTATGTTGTTTGTCATATGACTCATTACAGCTTCACGTATGATGGCCTCCATGACTTTGCAGATCACTGACGTGAGGCTCACTGGCCTGTAATTGCCAGGTTGGCTCCTGTCCCCCTTCTTAAAGATCGGGGTGACCTGTGCTTGCTTCCACTGCGTAGGAAGTTTTCCAGAGTCTAAAGACTTTCTGAAGATGATGCTTAATGGCTCTGTAATGGTCGCCGCTACCTCCTTCAGTACTCTGGGGTGAAAACCGTCTGGACCCGATGACTTGCTTATGTTCAGCTTCTGAAGGTGTCTACTGATGATTTCCTCTGTAATGCATACATCTTTTAATTCACTCTCTTTCGCCCTGTCTGCTACCACCCGCATAACAAAAACAAAAATGGCTGCCAGAAAAATATCACCTAGCTGCTTATCGAACCTTTATTTTAGAAACTGTTTACTGTAACATAATTCTCATAGTCACGTGATTTCATCATTGGCACGCAACCTTTGCGTTAGCTGAAAGGGTCAGAGCTGTCAAACATTTTTAATGTGGGACACTTTTCAATTTATGTTGATATTCTATAACGTATTAAGAGTTCTCTAATGTTTAGCATAGTTGAAGCAAAAATAAGCTGTATTGACCTGTTTATGACACATATTTCGTTTTTACAGAGCTCTACAAGGCATTGTTTACAGACAAAGCAACGGTACTCATGATTTTATGACGTAGTGTGCACACTTGTGCATGCGTAAAAACACCAAAAAATGAAAGGTTCGATAAACAGGTGAGGTTCGATAGAAGGCGAGTCTACCATATCATTATCCTCGGAGGTCCTTGAATCGTTACCCTAAGGTTTCGATAGCATATATTCATAACAAACAGTAGAACAATTAAAAAAACGGAGTGTCTATTTCCACGTATTTTTTCTAACCGGTGAAAGGGTAAAATTCACACGCATCGTGAGAGTTACACAATACGGCCAGAAATTCCGATAAGATCCTAATAGTACATTGACAAGCATTTAATTAGACGAATAAACTATTCATATAATTAAATTATAAATTTTAATACTGTTTTATGAAGGCCAAATGTAAGCATATTCCAAAATGTTTATAAAATCCTTGCCTTATATGCAAAAATAATTAGCCTGCACAGTCATGCACAGTCCATGTACATGGTATTAGGTTGATAAAAGTAAAGAAATAATAATCCCGTGAACATTGTGCATGGTATAGATATATAATGCATTAATAAAATTGATTAAAACTGAAAATATAAATAAAAAGAATTACCCACCTTATATATGAACAGTATATAAGTAAAATTCCATATAACAAATAGTAACTATGACAAATTCACTCAAATCCAAAATACACTATTTCACTATTTCACAAAATATCCCTCATGTAGTATTACCGAGCTCTTCCCACAAACTTCCGTGAAATAATAAAAAAATGACCACAAAATTTTAACTTGATTGAAAACTCAGTATACAAGCCGAGTTTCTGTCAGCTTTGATACACACATTTCACAGTCGGTAATCGTATACGAGTTGTTTGCAATGCAAACACCAAACAACAAGCGCTAACAGCTTTGGTAAGCCGACAAACGCATTAATTGGTGTTACTCATTCACACCTGTAAACGTCTAACAGCAAGCCAACCTACTGTGGAGCAAAATTGCTCATGTAGGTTACCGCACGACAGTTCTAATCCTGAAATGGTACAGTGTAGTAAATGGTTCCATTTGACATGTATAGCAAAAACAAGACTTGAACTTGAAAAATTCCTCCTATCATCATGTACTGACGCCTTCTTTTGCAGTGAAAGTTGTAACAAGCGTTCCAAAAAGAAATTGTAACTTGAACAGCTGTGTATTGACAATGCCATATCTATTTGCATTAAAGCTGAAGCTAAAACACACAAATTCTGGTCTAACGGAAAATACGTGGTACTAAGCAAAGAGACATAACCCGCCGACAAGGTCTATCTTAATAGGATATGTTATCGTTCCTTTCCTGCCACGTACTTTGAGTTATCCCGTATTTTAAGACATAACAATACACCTTTTCACTGCAAAAGCTTTTTAATATCTCAAGTGTTCGAAAACAATGTTTTAAAGACAATTTATAAATAAATAAGAAGCTAAACTAAACAAAGTCTGGTCTAACCAAAATTACGTGGTACTAAGCAAAGGGAAATCACCGCTGACAAAGTCTATCTTATCAGGCTAGGTTATCGTTCCTTTCCTACCACGTAATTTGAGTTTTCCCGTATTTTAAGACATAACAATACATTTTTTCACTGCAAAAGCTTTTTCATATATAAAGTGTTCGAATACTTTTTCTATATTAAATATGAAGACAATTTAATTATTAATCTGAAGCTAAACTAAAAATAGTCTGGTCTAACCAAAATTACGTGGTACTAAGCATTTTTCATTGCAAAAGCTTTTTCATATATCAAGTGCTCTAATAACTATGAAGACAATTTATAAATAAATCAGAAGCTAAACTAAACAAAATCTGGTATAACCAAAATTACGTGGTATTAAGCAAAGGGAAATCACCGCTGACAAAGTCTAACTTATTAGGCTAGGTTATCGTTCCTTTCCTACCACGTAATTTGAGTTCTCCCGTATTTTACAACATAATATTACATTTTTTTACTGCAAAAGCTTTTTCCTATATCACTTGTTCGAATACATTTTTTTATTAATTCTTAAGACAATTTATATATAAATCTGAAGCTAAACTAAACAAATTCTGGTGTAACCGAAATTACGTGGTACTAAGCAAAGGGAAATCACCGATGTGAAAGTCTACCTTATTAGGCTAGGTTATCGTTCCTTTCCTACCACGTAATTTGAGTTGAGTCTAACCTATATTACGTGGTACTAAGCGTGACCCGGTTTCTAACGTATTTTATTAAGGCATAACAATACTTTTTTCCATTGTAACATATTTTATATATTAAGCTTATTGTTACACATCTGTTTGAAAAATATCTGAAGCAAAACTGTAAAAAATAGTACTAAAATTTACGGGGCACTACAGTTAGCAAGTTATAATTATATTTCCGTGCAAAAATTATGGTCAAATTAAGCTATTTTTTCTCGTTTGATACAATTTCATACTACAATTTAATTATTTATTACTTTAAAATGAATAAAAATCCCAAATATATTAATTGTTTTTTCCTAATCAGACTTTTGGCAAATATAGGCCGGAAACTTTCTTGACGTGGGGGTGATTTTCACGAAAAGGTGATTATTATGTGCATACGTGGAAATAGCGAGTCGCTATTTCCACGTAAAATACGTGGAAATAGACTCGGCCTTAAAAAAAAAGATCGCGAGACGCGGGAAGAAAACAAAAAAGGTACGACTCTAGGGCAGTAACGATTCAAGGGCCTCGGACGATATCCTCATTGTTTATTCACGGAAGTTGGGGAGGTGTTGCATATATGCAAACATTTTTCGGAATATTCGCCTTATTGTGGTAGTTTCTTACAAATATGTTCGCAATATAAGAAAATAAAACCCATGCGCAATTTAAATGATCATTGTCAATTCCTACATCAAACCGAAAATGGATTTTCCACTGCCGGGACTGGAAATTCCAGCTAGAATCTCTGGAAAATATGTTGGCACTGGCTGCTGTTTAGAAGAAGACTGTCGTGAAAAGACATTCAAAATACGTAATAAACATTTTATTCCTGTATAAATGAATATATATGTATATACTAAACCTTCTATAGCATATATTCAACCTTCTGTGGCATAATCAACTCGAAAACAGCGCAGCAACTTTGCTAGCTGTCTTTCTCTTCTGCGTCAACAAAATATTGCTATGGTTCCCGACTTTATCGGTAGCCGTTTCTCTACTACGCCGGAGTATCGGTTACCAGCAAGGTTTTCGGGATTCCCAGATTTGTTTGGGGGTTAGGGATAAAACTAGTACGGAGTTAAATTACGGACACGAATTGTCCCATCGCTACCGGGGGGAGGAGGGGAGGGGGGGGGGGGGGTCGACTATCCTAGCTTGTTTCCCGTTTATCACACAAAACGCTAGATATAAATTGAATGCACGCCCAAATCAGCGAATGGAAATCAGAAGATGCAGTGCGAAGGCCCACAGCAAGACAAAGACGCAAAAAGGCGGTAAAATGACAGGTGTGAGCGACTATTAAAATATGTTTATTCTAGCATTTGTTAAGGATTTGTATGTTATTATTGTTTCTATAGGAACCGCGAGACTACTCTCTTTCTCTCTCTCCCTCCATCCCCTCTCTCTCTCTCTCTTTCTCCCTTCCTCCCTCCATCCCGCTCTCTCTCTCTCTCTCTCTCTCTCTCTCTCTCTCTCACACACACACTTCCTTTCTGTATTATTATCAGATCTACTATAATAATTTAACCCATTTGTTTCAGACCAAATATTCTAAAAACTTCTACCATGCAAGATACAAAGAAACTACCTGTACAACTAGTTTCAAATTGACTTAGTATTAAACTGACACTCCCTATGTAAACTTTGTACTCTGATTCGAGGAAAACTACACGAAGTCATCCGAAACACGAATCATGCATATCTCGGGTGAAACGTGACCGACCCTCAAAACCTACGTGTCTTACCTCAAATGTCCTGTTTGGCATAAAAGATACTGTAAACGTATTTGATAAACAAACAGGACACACCTTGCTCTGTTTGCAAATACTCTTAACCCCATCCCTCATATTTATACCTTTTCAAACATTTGCAAACAGGGCAGATTCAGATCAGACGCCTCCTATAGGAGGCGTCTGATCAGGGTCTGTTCTGTTTGCTTATGGTATAATATAAATCTGATTCTACATTTTCTGCCTCGGCCAAAATGTCCTTTTTACCAATATACAAAATATAATCTAATTAATATTCATGATATAATTATTTCTTACATGAATATGCAACAGGGAAAGGGTAAAAATGCATATCTATGGAGTAGCATGCAATGCTATAAAAATAGCTAGTTTAACAATTTCTCTTTTGAATATTCATCCAAGAACTAATGACGTCATTAATATTTATTAGCGGAACATGCATTGTGGTACATGCAGACAGTGTAAAATCAGTCTACATGTATTATGATTTCATAAGCAAACAAAGCAAAAATTTTACCATGGTAGAAAATGTAGAAACATATCTATTGAAATATCATAAGCAGACTCTGAGAAGAAAACTTCTACAGGAGCCGGCTGATCTGGGTAATTCATATTGTGTGTTCCAAGGAATGTGTTAATTAATAAAAGTAATTAATACTCAACGTTTGTCCAAGATTTCGCTTAAACAGGTCTCGAATATGAAATATTATATCTGAATATGTATTACCCATATGAATATACAGCTTGACGAAACGTAATAATATTGATAAATATTAATTTCGCATTACAAACACATGCAGAGGCAAAATAGAACCTTGCTGAACAACATACATGCAAATTAACACGATTTAGCGACGTTTTACCACATATGATATCCGTATTCAAAATAACCATTAATCTTTATCCTGCCGATGCCAACCTGATTGTCATATTAAAACAGTTTGGATCCAGATGAGAATCAGGGTAATTCGACATCACATAAGATTCCAAGCTACTTGACACACGAATATAGCTTCCCACAAGCTTGAACGAATCGAAAGTGAGTAAATTAGGAGCGTATTCTGTTCACTTTCGATTCGAAGGCATTTGTTACTAGATAATGGTTTCTCAACTTTCTTTGTAAGAAACTCCGCAGTAAACAAATGATGACAAACATCGGGAAAACCCAATAAAACAAAAACAACAATATTTCCATAATCGTTTCAATCGGTTTGTACACGTCTAAGAACATACCGTGCATGTGAATTAATTTAGATAATTACGTTAATGAAAAAAATAATGCGAGTGAAAATATAACATAGAGCGAATTTCTACCAAATGTCATTAAAAGCCCAAGCTAATACAAGACTTGCATGTCCATACATGCATAATGCACATGTGCATATTTTATGGAAACCAGCGCATAATTAATTTAATTCCAGGAGTTTCTGATGAAATTAACTTCCGTGTATCTGAGACTTGTGTTAGTCTTTCAGAGCTTTCTTTCTTTTCTTTTTTCTTTGCTGCTATTGTTGGCCCTCATCCAGTTTCGATTACATACGAACATATGATTTGTTTGGTAATGACAGAAACAGTTCAATCAAATCTTATTAAATCATAAGCAAATATAAACAGTTCCTGATCATAAGGCTCCTACAGGAGCCGTCAGGTCTGCCCCTCCCCTCCTTTCAAAAGGCGCCTCAATCAAGTAAAAAGTGCGTAGTTAGTGACTGTTTTCGACATCTACATTATTAGTTCTGCATAGCAAACATTTGAATATGACACATGCATAATTTGTTTTGCGAAGACCCCAAGCAATTATTGAAAAAAAATATAGTTCAGTTGGAAGCAACATCAAATGCGGTACTTTTCCATTATCATACAGATCATATGATTTCCAAATTTACTTATATATACATATATAGGAATTCCTTCACATTACACGCACTATTAGTATAATTAAACCCCTTAACATCGTATTTCATGAATATCCTTATACGAAATGTAACATTATGAATATACTGTGAACACAGGAATTTTTAACTATGGCAGAAAATGTAGAATGTGATCTTTAGGAAAACAGAACAAACACGAATATGGGCAAACTCTAGTTTGTATAGGTGTTAACCCATTACCTCACAGGCTAATTTTAGATACAACATCTTTGAATAAATCTACCGAAAAGGAGTATTAACAAGAGAAAAGGAAAAATTTAGAATTTTGTAGTTTGAAACCATTGTGATAAATAGAGCCTATAGGAGCAAATGCACTATTTATCACAATGGTTTCACAAAGTGACTTTTACAGAGTCGTCAAAAGTCGTCAGTATCAGGGAATGTGTTAAAAGGCGTACTTGTATGTAGGAAAATGGGGTTAAAGTATTAAGGTGTCGATTTCGTATCAAGGTTTGGTTAGATTCACCGAATTACGGACGTGATGGCAGATAGTGCTTTATGTGAGACACTTTCTTTGCAAACATGGTAAATTCAGATTTGGCGGCTCCCGCTATTTAACTTTTCTAAAGAAGACTTACCTATTTCTACCAGTCAAAACTGGCTGGAAATTGACAATATTTACACAAAATTAGTCCCATGTCTACATTTACTTTCCATTACAACTTTAATCAGTTTGAGCTTTCGGAAAACACTAAGGTGTTTCCCCTAATTGCGATATAGCCTATGATAGGAGTTTAACATATGTGTATGTATTGTTCTTAATCAGGAAATAAGTGTCTGGTCCCAATTATCAAGATTCGAACGTCATATTCGGGCGACTGTTTGTTCGGTATGTGGTGTTTCCTGCATGACTCATTTTTGTACTTGTAAATAGTGAAGACCCAGATGAGACAGCTCCTGCAGGAGCTGTCTCATCAGGGTCTGCACTATTTACAAGTTGATTGCGCAACCAGTGCACTCCACAGCAGTGATCGCATAACGAAATACTTTTACAGTGTGAAGATAGATGTAATTATACAACAGGGCATGGGTAAAGAAGGAGAAATGTATCTTAAAATTCAGCAAGCGGAAGGGTTAACCCTTCTCATACAGAGGAAAACAATGTTTGCCTGATCTCTGGTTTGCTGAACTTTCCACCGGTTTCCGATTCGATCAAACGTTTGAGAAGCTATCGACCGAGTATAAACCATCGCGGATCATGATGGGATACCGAGTATCTCGGCGTCTCATCAGGTTCCAAACTGTTTGTAAATACGAGTTAGATCACGCGCAGCACGAGAAGAGTATACACGATAAAACAAGGATACACACTAACACTTACCATGTGGTAACAAAATAAGTACATGTATGTTTCCTAAAACACAATCTCGTGCAAATTTGACTACTTCCGATTTAATCAAACCTTTGACAAACTATTGGCCGAGTATCACATCTTTCATCTTGATGAGACGCAGAGTTACTTGGTGTTTCATCCGGATTCAAGCTGTTTTCAATCGCCAGTCATGTCGCGCTTACAGGGAAAAGAGTATTATCTCAATTTCACCTGACTGTTTATCCATTTCCTTCATATAAACTTCTTTTCAAACATTTGCAAACATAGTAGACCCTGATCGGACGGCTCCTATAGGAGCCGTCTGATCAGGGTCTGTTCTGTTTGCTAATGGAGTTTGATAGATCTGTTTCTTTAGTTTCTAAAAAGGGTACAAGACTCCATCTTTCACTTTCAGTATAGCCTAACTATTTTGTCCATGAATAAATATAGAACAGGGAAAGGGTTATACATGTTATATTTTCATATGAACTTAGTGGATTCGCATTTCATATTATACACGTTTGAGTGTAAACAAAAGAGTCTGTTTTAACCAGTTTTCAAATCAATTCTGGATATCCGATTTGGGTAGGTCGTTTGGTGGAAGGCGGGGCGGCCATTCGTCAATGTTTTAGTTTTCGGACATTAACGTTATTTAGAGCTACATGTATATGGTGGTATACATCTGCCACACAAGATAAAGGGTCTGGACATTGACTTTTTATGGTGGCATATCTCTTCCACTTAAAGATATGTTAGTATATCACATAAACGGCTATAACTTTATAGCAGTTGCTCATGAACAGTTTCGTGTCAGTATGTCATATACATGTAGCTATATCTAATATGTGGTGTCTCGAAAATTATCGCGAAAACAAGTACCATATCTTACCCTTTACTTCATGAGTAATATATTGACTATTCATGTAAGAAGTAATGAAATAATGAATATTAATCGGATTTATTATTTTATAACGATAACATATGAAATTTGGCCATATTGAAGAGACTGTAGAAACGGACCTATTTTATTCCACAAGTCAACAGAGTAGTATAGGGAATGAAGGGGGTTTGTTCTGGCGCACCCTTTCAACCTGTTTTAGAATGTTTATTTCTATTACATTGTGTAAGCCTTCGATCATTCTAAAACAGGTTGAAATGGGTGCGCCAGAACCCCCATTCCCTATACTACTCAACAGAGCAGACCCGGATCAGACGGCTCATGTAGGAGTCGACTGATGTGAGTCTATCCCTTTTGCAAAGTGTTAAATGGCGTTGATATGAAGGAATGGGTTTATTTGTTTCCTGTTAGTGGCTTTGACTGTCATCACAGAACCCTTCCCTAGTGGTTCCATCCATGAAAAGTTTGGCATTCGTTATGGCAGTTATCTTATAAAAATACAGAAAACCCGATCTAATGCGACCACCTAAAATGGTCTAATTCTAGCGTTTAAAAGACAGGCGGTAGCTTAATGCAGGACGAATGTTATGCATAAAACTCCTGTCCCAAATGACATTGGCGTATTCTAGAAACGGTCTAATAAAACAAAAAATACACTTTCTAAGGATTTCCTGACAAGAACAAATTTTAATTCTCGCATAATATTTGTACATGACCATGCTTTAGATTTTATACAGTCGATGTGAGATTGCCAACTTCAATTGTTTGAATGCAGAACACATAAACGTCTGTGAGATTTAATCTCAGAGAAATCTTGATTCAACAGAGATGGGCGGGGTTATTGTTATGTTTAGGTGAGATAAGAAGAGATTCTGTTTTATTAGGATTGAAAGATACGAGCCAAGTTCTTGCCCAATCAGTAATCGTTTTGATGTCATTGTTAAGAATTTCAGCAGAGATGTTAGCGTGTTCAACTATAAGATCAAGACTGGTATCGACTACGAAAAGACGAATGTTAGATTGAATATCTGATACAATGTAGTTGATATAAATAAGGAACACAGGAGGACCCAAAATAGACCCTGTGGTACTCCGGCCTTAACTTCGACCCAATTAGATTTTACACTCGCTGCTTCCTTCCAGAGAGATACTTGGAAAACCTATCTAGAATACGCCCTCGGAACCAGATCCTTTCATTTTGCAAGGAGACCCCTATGACAAACCCTGCCAAAGGCTTTGCTTATATCAAAGAAAACTGCGTTGCCTTTACACAAAGGCTTGGCAGAATGCATAATAGATATACATGTATGTCAACTGGTTAACTGTCGAATCACCTGGTATGAAACAGATTGGTAAGAAGAGAAAAAGTTGTTGCCACGTAGAATATTCAAGTAAGAAATAATGACATAATGACTTTTCATTCGCCGACGTTTTATAATGGCGCATGTGCACAGTATTTATTGGGCATATGTAAGAACTATAGAGTCAGACAAAATGCGTCTCTATCGAGTAAAGTATCAAAAGAGACAACTTACTCTATATCAGGTGTTATATACAGAGCTACAGATAAAAGTACGAACCCAAATACTAAAATCGTCATTTCTCCACCAAACCCTATACTGTGACCACTCTTCAGAATCGTCTCGAAGAGGAGAAATATAAAAGAGCTATTGTTGAAAATGTTTAGATTTACGCATCTTATCTGGATCTCTGTAATAACATTTGCAATTAGTTTAGATCCATATAAGACTTCTATAAAAAATGAATGATCTAAACAGGATGTGACGCATTTGACGTCCAAACACTTTGAATGAAAACATTTTTTTTTAATTCTGAGTGGTCGCTTCGGATAGGCTTCACGCTAACCATGATCGGTTCTCAAACAAACGGAAATCCACATGTCAATCAGCGATTTCGGAGGCGTTATCTTCCCTTAATGTATGCAAAGGACCCGGGTAAGAATGTCGTATCTGGAATATGCCAGTTATTAAAATACTGCTTATTGCTATGACTTGGGTCGCTCTCAAAGGAGAACGGATCTTATTACATTGAAAACAGTGTAGACTCAGATCAGAATAATGTCTATGATGTCTGTTCTGGGGCAATAAGACCCCGCCCCCGCCCCGACCCCCACGCGAGATCGGCTCATACACATGTCTAGTCAGAAGCCTTGTTGGCATGCAGGACCATTTTCAAGCTATCACCAGATGACTTACCTTAGTCGCCTATGAAAATAAGAACAAGAGGGCCAGAATGGCCCTGATATCGCTCACCATACAATCAGAGGAGAAGATTTTCAAAGTGTTCACTATATGTTTCTATAGAAAACTAGCCGGCCCTGGGGCGGGGCCAGTTATGACCCTAGGGGCATAATTTATATCACTTTTGTAGAGGACCTGGACACGATGCTATGCGCCAAAAATGAAAGCTAAGAACCTTTCAGTTTCAGAGAAGAAGATTTTCCAAGTTTCCACTAAATGTTTCTATTGAAAACTGACTACCCCTAGGGTGGGGCCAATTTTGACCCAAGGGGCATGGTTTATATAACTTTTGTAGAGGACCTGAACATGATTCTATGTGCCAAATATGAAAGCTGAGAACCTTCCAGTTTCAGAGGAGAAGATTTTAAAACTTTTCACTATAAGTTACTATTGAAAAATGGCTACCCCTGGGGTGGGGCCAATTTTGACCCCAAGGGCATATTTTATACAACTTTTGTAGACGGCTTGAACATGATGCTATGTGCCAAAAATAAAAGCTAAGAACCTTTCAGTTTCAGAGAAGAAGATTTTCAAAGTTTCCACTAAATGTTTCTATTGAAAACTGACTACCCCTGGGGTGGGGCCAATTTTGACCCAAGGGGCATGGTTTATATAACTTTTGTAGAGGACCTGAACATGATGCTATGTGCCAAATATGAAAGCTGAGAACCTTCCAGTTTCAGAGGAGAATATTTTCAAAATTTTCACTATATGTTTCTATTGAAAACTGGCCACCCTAGGACGGGGCCAATTTTTACCCAAGGGGCATACTTTATAGAGCTTTTGTAGAAGACCTGATCATGATGCTTTATGCAAAATATGAAAGCTGAGAAGCTTCTAGTTTCAGAGGAGAGGATTTTCAAAGTTTTCTCTATATGTTTCTATTGACAAATAGCCAACCCTAAGGCAGGGTCAATTTTGGCCCCAGTGGCATAATTTATATAACTTTTGTAGAGGACCTGAACATGATGCTATGTGGCAAATATGAAAGCTGAGAGCATTCCAGTTTCAGAGGAGAAGATTTTCAAAGTTTTCACTATATGTTTTTATTGAAAATTTGCCACCCCTGGGGTGGGGCCAATTCTGACCACAAGGGCATAATTTATATAAATTTTAATTTATATAACTTTTGTAGAAGACCTGATCATGATGCTATATGCAAAATATAAAAGCTGAGAAACTTCCAGTTTCAGAGGAGAAGATTTTCAAAGTTTTCTCTGTATGTTTCTATTGAAAACTGCCCACCCCTTGGGCGGGGCCAATTTTGACCACAGGGGCATAATTTATATAACTTATGTAGAGGACCTGAACATGATACTATGTGCCAAATATGAAAGCTCAGAGCCTTCCAGTTTCAGAGGAGAAGATTTTCAAAGTTTTACTATATGTTTCTATAGAAAACAAGGCACCCGTTGGGCGGGTCCAATGTTGACCCCAGGGGCATAATTTATATAACTTTTGTAGAGGACCTGAATATGATGTTATGTGCCAAAGATGAAAGCTGAGAACCCTGTAGATTCAGAGGAGAAGATTTTTAAAGGTTCAAATTGTTGACGACGGACGACGCACGTCGACGGACGACGGACATCAGGCAATCACAATAGCTCACCCTGAGCACTTTGTGCTCTGGTGAGCAAAAATTCGGGAAAATCGAGTCTGATAATATGATAATTGTGACGGATGATGATGATATTGATGATGATGCTGATAATAACGATAATGATGGTGATGATGAGCATACAGTGAGGTTATAGATGGCAAAGCGTAAATAAATATATACAATACAGCCGCGAAAAATCCAAAATTATATACCCTTATAGGCAGATGGTCGCTTAATACAGGATAAACGCCATGCAGAAATCTCCCAAATGCATTTTCTGCATGACTTTTACCATGCATTAAGCTGCTATCTAGTCTACAAAGATCTACAATGATGCGTATTTGAGTGTTCGAATAAACGAGATTTTACCGTAAAGTATACCCCATACAACTATCACTCAAAGAAATCTTATTCAAACACAGACTAGACCCAGTTCAGACGACTCCTTTTGGAGCCGTCTGACCGAGGTCTTCCCTGTTGCTTATATAATTACAGTAAATTCCATTGCATATACATGTATAGACCATCTGTATATGTAAATAGATCTGATTCTACAGTTTCTACCATGGCCAAAACGTGCTGTCTTCATCTGGTATTATAGAAATTCATTCAATCGACATTTATGACGTCATTACGTTAAACGTGAATATTCATCAGGTAAAGTGTTAATGAAGGACGGAATGGAATGGGATGGTTTAATGAAACCGTCATTACAGAGTTAATGAAATTTAAAAATCCTTCTTTTGCTAGTTTTAAATACTCATCTTAACCCTTTGCTCCAAAAATACACCTTCCTACGCCTTTGCAAACAGAGTAGACCAAGATCAGCCGGCTCCTGTTACAGCCGTCTGATCCGGGCCTGCTGTGTTTGCTTATTAAATGATATAGATATGGTTCTAGTTTCTGCCATGGCAAAACTTTCCTGTGTTCATATGCCATATTACAAAAATACATGCATGAACATCTGTAATCTAATAAATATTCTTGACATCGTTATTTTTACATGAATATTCATGGAGTGAAGGTTTATTATAAATAAAATAAAATCATATACACACATCGTTTAAACTATTCTTTCAATTTTGTTCTACCATACTTTACCCTCTTTTTACTGCATTTTATTCTTCATCTTCACTCTCTCGTCTGCAAAATATAAATCAAAAATAAAGATAGATAAATAAATAAGCAAGTTTTGCAAAATGAAAAAGAACAAAGATCCTTAATGATGGGTGAACATTATGCAGAGAGCTCCTTTCTGCGCTTTCTGCATGACTTTTACCCTGCATAAAGCTGCATCAGAATGTTTACTGTATGAAATCAGCAGTCCTGGGAAAACGTCACTAATTAATGCAGCATTGCAAATAGTGCAGATATGTTATAAATAAAACATCTGACAATGTACAGTAAACTAAAATCCGTCGAAATTCTAGCTGAGAAGAGTTTAGATACTTTATTAAGCAGGTGGCTGCTTGATAGCACACAGGGTAGCTTAATAGAGGAGCTTTCTGCATGACATTCACTCTGCATTAATCTGCCACCTGTCTCCAAAACCGATATTTATGTATACTAAATTTAACGTCCGGGTTAGAGAGGTTTCATTGTATTGTATTTTCAGCGGAGGTGGACAAAACCACAGGTAGCGGTATTGAACTTTTGCGATGGGAAGAGTCATACCGGACCTTCCCGAACTAAAAATAAATTCGGTTTTGAAAAACCTGTTCGATTTACTAAACACATGTTAAACCTCGTTAGCTGGAATTTTAGTAGACTATAGAAGAATTGGGAACGTTTAGGCAGGTGTTGCCATATTTACAACTTGTGAAAGTCATTCAGAAAACTCAAAGAGGAGTTTTCTGCATGAAATTCATGCTGCATGGATAGGCGGATCCAGGCGGGGGGGGGGGGGGGGGGGCGGACCCGGCGTAGCCCCCCCCCCCCCACTAAATTCGCCGAAGTAAAATTATGTTTGTGCCTTGAAATCCATTTTTGTAGTATAGAAAAATGCAAAAGTCTTTGTTTTCGCGCAGTTCACACATTATTTATCAATCATTGTTCACTGATCGTATTTGCGCTAATATGCACAGTCGGTTTAACTTTAAACTCTAACCCCGCTACTCAAGTCGAATTTCGCAATTCAAACGTAGCCTATCACTCTTTTTGCACATTGGTTTTCTTTTCGCTGATTTTTATGCCAGCAATTTGAAGATGGATGTAGCCAACTCCACATTCAAGCATACCAAAAACAATTTGCTTTCCCAATCCAGGTCGGCAATGAATGAAGATAGATTTAATGCACATGCATTAATGCTCATGAATACATAAGGATATTGACATAGATATCAAGGAAGTTATAAACCACTATGCGACAAGACATCCTCGCAGGATGCTGTTGCTTAACCCACTGTCTGACAGTTAGGTGTAATTGAAAATAAAATTTAATAAATGCAGGTTTTTAGGTGACCGTAAGACTGATAGTGGGTGTCATACTCTGTTTCTCTCAGTGTTGCTGTTATAATGAATAAATTCTGAAAATGGAGATCATTCGAAAGCAAAAGTAGCAATGTGAAAAGAGAAAATTGCAGACTCGGTTTTATTGAGCCTTTCCATGAATAGTAATTAGAGGTGCCCCATAGCATCGGCTTAAGCAGTATTCACTTTTCCAAACTAATAACTTAAAAGCTTATTATCCCGAAGCACCAGAACATATAACAACACTGAGAATGAAGTACTGCAACTTGTTACGGCCACCACACAAACACTTAAGTTCAATGAAAACTACTTCAGCTTGGTCAATACCAAACAAATGTCTTAAAATGGTCAAAATTTGATGAGTAAAAGTCCATCAAAACATCACCAGAAACCACTACACACACGACACCAACGGACGAGAAAGAGCTGTGTCCCTCTCGTGCTCTCCACCTCCCTCCTGCTTCGGCCCTCGGCGCGGGCTTCATTTTAGCATTTCTTCTGGCTAAATCCATAGACCTATACTTTTTATAAAATGCCATGCATTTTTAGCACGTTACTCTGATGCAAGCTCATAATACTCGACATGCTCGAGGAGTGCTTGTCTAAGTATTCAAACTCACTAAAATCCAGGAGCTTCAGGGGGGCTTTGCCCTGGACACACAAGGGGCCCTACCGACCCCCATATATTTAAGTTTTACGCCCCCTCTAACAACAAATCCTGGATCCGCCCTTGGCATTACGCTGCCAGCAATGATATTACAAGACTTGAAGTTTGTGAGTTCGACCTTATATGCCAAATACATAGAAAACAAATCGCTGTTAGTGGATTTTTCGAGATAAGCAAGGTTCAGTTTGGGTATCAGCATGTGCGATATCTATCATGACATCACAAATTCAGACTGATAATGATATATGTGGGCAAAACTAGACTGGACCCTGGCATTCCACTCGGAACAACTCAGCCATTTCTATCGAAATAGACTTATATTCATAATCCTGACGGAATACGACGAGTAGTTACGATTGCCTGGCATTCGACACGAGCATAAAAGACCGCTTTTCAATACCGCTATACAAGATCATTTTATAGATATAAAAAGGCGGTCTTTTCTGCGGGCGTCGCATACCTTCAATAGTGATCAACCCTTTCCTTCCTACTGGCGCCTTTTGGCGCCTCTGTGAAAGTAATTTTTGAAACCATTGTGATAAATACAGTATTTGCTCCATAGAGGCAAATGCTCTAATTTATCAAAATGGTTTCGATTCTAAAAGTTTCCTTTTCTCTAGTGAATGCTCCTTTTCGGTAGATTTATTCAGTGGTTGGATCTAAAAATAGTCTAGAGGAAATGGGTTAATCTTGGTCAGTATATCTGATGTATCTCCCTTTTTCTAAATGCCCCTGTTAAGGCATTGTATAAAGAAATCAAATAACGCGTTTTAACATACTCCGATGTTAAAATGGAGTCTATAAGACAACGATTTTGTGGGGCTTTTTTATTACTTTCGATTCCTTCAAGCTTGTGTGAAAATGTTGACCGAGTGCTGAACTGCTTGAAATTGGACTCTGCGTCTTATCTGGACCCGAACTGTTTGCAAATATAAGCCACTTTGCAAATAGTGGACAAACGGTTAATATAACATGCCACGTGGTCCAGTTTGCTTGACACGCAGACATTGTATTTTTTATTTTTCACTCGGTCAGTAGCTTCTCAAGATTGAACAATTCGAAAGTTAGTAAACATCACAACTAATCGGTATTTGACAGAAACAGTGTTTACAGGTGGACAACTGTTAAGCGGTAAACCCGTTCCGTCATATCATCGCAATTTCCAGCATTTGCAAACAGACATGGATCTATGGTAGCCGTCTGATCAGGGTATGTTATGTTTGCTTATGGTATCATATAGATCAGATGCTGCAGGTTCTGCCCGAGTCAAATGTACTGCACCATGTTCATATGCCATTAGAAAAAATAACTTAATAAATACTAATATTGTCATTATTGTTACATATTAATTCAATACAGAAATGGGTAAAATAACTTAAAATAGTATTTGTATAAACATATTGATTAATCAACTCATACCTGCTTTATACTGTCCTGTAGGTAGTATTGCCGATTAGGTCTATTTATCCTGCAGTTATCAATCTAGAGAATATAAAATAATAAATACTGTTACAGTTTGAAATGTTACATGTTAATCAAATACTATACTGATTTCTAGTACAAGTTTTCTCCTTGTAAAATCGAAACAAGATCACTGGGAAAATACTGAAAACGAAAGTAAAACTAGCATGAATTGACGAGTCAGCAGTACTCACTACAAACCACGCTAGCATGGTGGGTAATTTTACGCTGATCAATAATGCTTAACAAATCTACAAACATGCAATCTGATTGTTTACAGTTCGCAGCTGAAAACAAATATTAAAGCTATATAAGGAGTAATCACATATTCGTATGTAGCATTCCAGTTGTTATACATGTATAGGCATATACCCAAAACTGTAATACATGCATTTCGTCACAACAAAGAGCTATTAAATTCACGCATGCATATGCTCGTCGCGCATTATTTATTGACACAGGCGTGAGAAAATTAGCTACCCGTCAAGAGGACTTAAATATGTAATGCCATTGCTTAATATGTTGCGAATCGAGTATAACATCGCTTCCGTGTGCGTGACTCCAGCTTTTGAGCAACTCTTATCAGGATTCAAGTTGTTTGACCCCAGGTCATAATTCCCCAAAAGCTTGACCGAATCACAGGTATACGTTGCGTTGATCGACTAAAATGTTTTTCCGGTTTTCTCAACTTTTTATAGAAGTGACCGGAGATATCAACTCTATATTTAGTACAAAGCTACATCTAAATAAGTTACAGCTTCTGTTCCAATCTCAGTCCGGTTGAATAATTATTTCCAGAGTTATTGCCCTTGAACTTTAATTTTTTCTTCTTCAAATTTTGAATTTTCCAGACTTTTTTTCGGAAGTGGTTGGATATTAATTTTATATTTGGCATAAAGCTAAATCTAGATGATTTACAGCTTAATTCCCTATCTCAGTCTGGTTGAATAATTTTTGCCAGAGTTATGGCCCTTGAACTTTATTTTTTGTCAAATTTTCAATTTTCGGGTCTTTCTTTGGAAGTGGTTGGAGATATTAACTTTATATTTGACATAAAGCTTAATCTAGATGAGTTACAGCTTAAGTTCGAATATCGGTCTGGTTGAATAATTTTATCAGAGTTATGGTCCTTGAACATAATGATTTTCTGAAAAGGTACCTAGGTTTAGAACTTTGGAGTTGACACTTAACAAAAATAAACAAAGCTGCGTGAACTTATTGGATGACATTGGCAGCAGCCATAACATGTCTATGAATTTTAACAGACTAATCTCCCTTTTTGGACTTGACAATATTTAGTAAAAGTTGCTTTATTTATGTTTGTGATTGATCTTGGATTGAATATTACATGTTAGAACTGATATATTTGAATCAATAAGTATGATATTCAGGTTCTTGTATGAATGTGCAGCACATAAGTACCTTTTGTTAAATTGTGACATTTAAATCTCTTCATGTTTCTGTATGTACATATGTTCAGGTTGATGATAGGTGTTCTGACAAGTAGCCAGGTGTGAGTGTGTGCGTGTTGGGGGGGGGGGGGGGGGGGGAGGGTATTCGTTAGCCTTTGGCTTAGTTCTTTGGTGGTGTTTTTTTTTTTTTTTTTTTTGTTGTTGTTTTTTTTTTTTTGGGGGGGGGGGGGGGTATGAAAATGAGTTCTATGAAAAGTTATAGGGTTTGACGTTGTTTAAGGACATTGGGGGGGGGGGGGGGGGGGGTTGTTAGGTCGATCAACGCAACGTATACCTGTGGACCGAATCTTAAACCTTTCCTCCAAAATTACGCCCACTGTAAAAGTCACTTTTTGAAACCATTGTGATAAATAGAGCACTTGCTCCATTGGAGCAAATGCTCTATTTATAACAATGGTTAAAAAACAAATTTTTAAAAAACAATTCCTTTTCTTAAGTTATTGCTCCTTTTCGGTAGATTTATTCAAAGAGGTTTGATCTAAAAATAGCCTATGGGGGAATGGCTTAACTATTCAAAAATTAACAGATACAAATTTGAGCAGACATTTTTTCTTTTCACAGCGACATGAAAATTAAGAATAGAAAAGAGTAACCCTTGAACCTGTTGCAGAAGGAACTAGACGTCATTGTGATTATAATGGTCTTGCACCAAGCCCTCATTTTTTTTATAATTACAGTAAAACCTCGATAATTCGAAATTTTAGTGCAGAAGAACTTAGACCCTGTTAGGCAGGTGACTGTTTGACCCCTTCCCCGTTGAATATTCAGCATGCAGAAGCTTCCAGAGGAGCTTTCTGTGTGACTTTGGTCCTACATTAAGCTGCCATATGATTTAAATGCATGTATGGAAAATGATACTGTTCGGGTAATCACGGTGGTTTTACTATGTCTCTACCGCGAATTGTCTCTACCGCGAATCTACCGCGAATTGTCTCTACCTCGAATACATTGCGTATGTTTGTTATGTTTACAATATACACATGAAATCCCTCATATATAAATCCCTTTTCACGCATTTGAAAACAGAGTAGACCCAGATAAGGAGCTGCTCTGTTTCCTTTTGACATGAAACAGATCTGACACTACAGTTTTTGTCAAAGCAAAACATTCCATGAGCTAATAAACATTCATGTTGTCATTGTTTCTTTCATGAACACTGCATGTCTACCGTGGGAAAGGGTTAATAACTTAATATGTGACAAAATTTGAGTGGCGGGTAGTCACTGCACTGCTTGGTTCCCTCTAAAACTATTACCGCTCCATACATACAGTATGCTAGTATCCCACCTTCAAACACCAACTGCAAGATATAATATTTCAACAAAAGTCACAACGGTATGATAAGAAAACGTCATTTATCGTTCTAATCGCAGCCTAATTGATCCCATTTCCAACTTCATCCAGCAGAATTCAGCTTCCATTCACCATTGAGTTGAGTTATCCTGCAGTCAAACAGGGCGATAGACTTCAGTATTCAACCTTGTCCATACAGGCCGGCTATATGCTACTCCATTCAACCCAGTCCATACAGGGCGATAGGCTACACCATTCAATCCAGTCCATACAGGGCGATAGACTGCACACTTCAACCCAGTGCACGATTTATTATGCATTCTCCAACTCAACATAGCAGTAGGCTGACGTTTGATACATCATCTTTGTCAAATAATGACGGGGATTTATTCCACAGTTTTAAACTTAGAAGGAGAATCCAACAGCATTTACTCCACCCAGTACCTCATCCTCGAACTGCACTCAACAGTAAATAAATTCAAAATGCGGTACTCCATCCACCAGTTGAGAGCTGCA
The DNA here is from genome assembly GCA_963576725.1 of Azorinus chamasolen. NCBI lineage: Eukaryota > Metazoa > Mollusca > Bivalvia > Cardiida > Solecurtidae > Azorinus > Azorinus chamasolen. Next base: position 98,162,570 of record OY755236.1, on the reverse strand, counting down.
ATTCCGGTCTTCAACCCCATCGAACAATAACAGGATTTATTCTGCATCATCACACTTCGTCTTTCAGGAATAAACCCACTGTCTTCAATTCCGTCCAGTTGCAAAAGTACATGTATATATATCCTCCAGCACTTTCTAAAAATGCTAAACACCTTTTGCTTTGAAAACAGGACACGCACGTTGTGTCATTTGCAAACAGTGTAGACCCAGATCAGACGGCTCCTAGATGGGCCTACTGACCAGGGTATACGATGTTTGTCATCCAAAGTCTTATAGCAAGTTTAAGCCTTTCACAATGTTTGTCATTCAAAATCCTATAGCAGGTTTAAGCATTTCACAATGTTTGTCATTCAGAATCCTATAGCAAGTTAAAGCCTTTCACAATAAGTGGACTACAGTTAACCCATTCCCTCAAAGGCTATTTTTAGACTAATTCATCATCGGGTATTTTTCGAACAAATGCTCCATTTATCAAATGGTTTCAAAACGTGACTTTTACAGTGGCGTCAAAAGGCGTCAGTATGAGGGAACAAGTTAACCACTGATGTGCATATTACTTGTGGACTATTCCACTCTTAAAACACAGCGTTGAAAATGTTAACCTCTGAAGATGCTTCCGTAGAATTATCGTGTCATTTCCTTTTAGTAACAGGTAATACTCTTACAGACACACAATGCTAAAAGCGAAGTAAATGGATCAAAGGCAAACCGTATGAAGTCTAGAGCAGGTCTCGAGGATTAAAAACTTCTGAATAGAATATGCGTGCTGTGTTTTACCGAGTATCATTAATATTCTAGTTTGATTCAAAGTAGGTGCTTGTCACGACCCCTCTGATGAAAATACGTATTTAGTCGAACGACTTTGAATATATTAACTGCATGTTGAAAATAGAAGCATACATAGCAGAAATGAGGACAAAATATTTGGTTTGACCATTATCACCACAGAAACGTTCGTATAGCAGTCAGCCTATACATCTGTAAACCCGATATTAATAGGTTCCTAGTATGTACACATTGTGTGCACTATTAACTATTTACTCCATAAATATTGACATATAAGAAATAATGACATGGATATTAATTCATTGAAGTTTTATTGTGGCATTATGAACAAACACTTTTTTATTGTAAGATAAACTGGAGATTTAGATCTGTATTATTTTATAAGCACACAGATCAGACCCTGATCAGACGGGTGCTATAAGAGCCGTCTGATCTTGGTCTACTGTTTTTGCAAAGATGTAGAAAGGCGTATTTGTGGAGTAAAGGGTTAAGACCCATACATATACCAAGGGTTGTGCCAGTATCGTATGGCTACGTCTTGACTAAAGTCCAACCTTACCAAAGTCATTCGCATAACATACTCGGTAATATCAAACTATAGTATCTAGGATCTAGATGTCTCCTTCTAACCGCTCTCATGCTAAGTGCGACTTGATTCGCATTTGCAAATAGCTTGGATCCTGATCAGACGCCGAGTAGTCGGTGTCTCATCAGGATCGAAACTGTTTGACACTGGGTCAGTCAGTAATTTCCAAAAGACTTGAATGATCGAAGGTCATTAAACAATCAGTAGATGTGAGATTGAGCAGATATGTTTCAGTGTGGGGAGGGCTAAGAAGCCACAAACAGTATGCTTACCCAAAATGGAATTACAGTAAACCGGAATTGTAGCAGAGAAGAAGGCAGATGGCTGCTTAATGAATGACTTTCGCCCTGCATTAAGCTGCCACCTGTTTCCAAGGCCGATATTTATACTAACTTGAACATTCGGTTAAGAGGAGGTTTACTGTATTGCGCAGTGTATGCCAGCTTGAAATGTTGAAGTATCATTCAAGTCATATACGAACAGTAACATTCTTTATCGTCTTGTCATACATGTCTGGTATAAATTTATCGTTCTTGACACAGATTTGATATCATTTAAATCACGGGAGGTGCGTGTGCTTAAATAAATGGGTATAAGCGTGTATGCTTATATAACTATAGTCTAAGTGCGCGTGCTTATATAAATATGTACCCCAATACCTTTAACCCTTTCAACGCTGATTTGTTTTCAAAGTGGAATAGCCCATCAGTGTTTCCCTATAGAGAAGAATCAGTATGAAAAGTTTGACAAACAGTCCAGATGCTGGTCAGAGACCTCCTCTATGAACCCTTTAATCTACATCCAAACTATTTGCAGATGCCAGAACAAGTGTCCCTCATAGGGTTAACAAGAGCGAGGTTTCGAAAACCTTTGCAAACTACACGGGGTTTTAAAGTTGTTTTGTTTGGTCTGGTTAACTTAAAATATATTACCCCTTAGGCAGAACACATTGTTTCAATCCAATTTTGAAAAACTTTCAGATACTCATCTTTGGGTACATCCGTAAAACTGGTACACGATTGGACCTGTATCTCCTACCAGATAGCTGCTTTTTTCAATTTTGGAAAGAGGAACAAATTACACGGGACAAGGTCTGGGCTGTAGGAAGCCATTTCTCATCACCAGTTATGAAACTATCACGTACTTTTTTCTGATACATGACTTATGGTACTTCTTCAGCAGTTGCTTTGTCAGTTGCACCCGCGTACGTTTGAAAAAACGGTGTCTGCTTGTCGGTGAGCCAGTAGGGGATTTCGGGTAATCTTAAAAAATTCTTCAGAATGAAGTGGACAGATGATATACCCAAGTTTGTTATAGCATATACCCAAGTTTGTGCTAAGTGTCTGACAGTGAAACGTGTATCTTTCTCAATTATAGACTTTATCTTATTAATGCTAGATTAGGTAACTGCAGACCTTTATCTTTTTTAATATGAGGCATTTTTGACTGGTCTTGACCGTATTTTAAATCGGTAAACCACCTATAAACTGTGTGAAATGAAGTCCGTTTATCCCAACAAACAACACATCTTATCATGTAGGCTTTTAACATGTAATCCCATTTTACAGTGGCGTTTAATGTCACTACTGCTTTTAGTAAAATTAGCTATTCATTTCGTTTTCTAACAATTTTCAACGCAGTGTATATGAATACACCTGAAAGAAATCGTAATAGAACCGGTTTGTGAATTTAAATTATATTTACACACCGAATGCAGTGATAAGCAGTCACCCGTTTCGTGTCTCGTGATATTTGAGTAAACCAATTCGTTTGAAAATGTAAACCTGTTCGTTTGAAAAAAAAATTGTACATAGATATTTACACTCAGTTCCAAACGAAAGTGTACGTTTTAATTTCCGTACACTCCTCCTGTCTAACGCCTTCCAGTCTTCCACATATTTGTCTACCTGCATACCCATCACGATGACAAACTGTCCATCCGTCTTCGTGCAAAACCAAACTCACTCGTGTATTCCTCAGGGATATGCTTTTCGCTGATGATGCTGCGCTGGCAAGCCACACTCATGATGGCCTCCGGCGACTCATGGACATGTTTTCCAAAGCATGCGATGATTTCAGTCTCACAGTCAGCATAAAGAAAACAGAGGTCATGGGCCAGGACGTTCTAATATCACCTTCCATCTTACTAAACTTCTCTGCACATGCAGGTTATGGATATGGAAAAGTTCAAGTGTCTGGGCTCTAACATCTCAGGTAACATCATCAGGATGCTGAGATTAGTACTCGCATCGGGAAAGCTGCTGCTGTATTGTCCAAGATCAAAAGGAGAGTTGGGGAACACAAGAAATTCCACCTCTGTGTTTGCGATGCTCACCAAACGACGCATGTGATGGCATGGGCACATACGTCGAATGGAGGAAGGTCGCTTGCCAAAAGATCTGTTGTACGGACAGCTACGGCTAGGCACACGCCAACAAGACCGCCCTGTCTCAGTTATAATTATAAGGAGTCCTGCAAAAGGGACCTTCAGTCAGCAACCATTTACCTTGACACATGGAATGACACAGCAAACAATCACTCGTCATGAATGCTTGCTGTTCATAAAGGCGGCAGAAGCTCGTCGTTGCCAGCAGTAGAGACTGAAGAGACATAAACGTCTGACAGCGGTCCACCAGGACTGTTCAGTTTTCATCTGTGGTGTCTGCAACAAGGACTGTTACTCAAGGATTGGTCTTCACAGACATCGCAGACGTTGCTCTAACGTACGGACGAAGGCCAGACATTTGTCATCGATTAATTACAAAATCTAGATCTACCACGTAATAGCTCTATGAAGAAATTTTCAGTTTGTTCGGTTATACGTGGTGTTTGCCTTATTTGCACGGACAGCATAGGGTAAATGTACTAGTATATTGATGTCACCGGTTACGTGTATGGGTGTAGCCCGTATGACTTATACAAAGGGAAATTCCCATTTAAATTTTATTAGATCTAGTTGCATTGCAATTTGACAGAAGATGACCGGCGTGGGTGGTGTATTTCTTGAGGCATAGAAGCCGAAGGAAATACAACATCTACACCGGCCATACCACGCCGTATACCCTGTCAGATTGCTGTGGAACGAGTTTATTACCCATTAGATCTTTATATAAGTAAATGCATTTATTAACAGGCATATAACTTTAAATCTCACAAATTTATCAGGACAAACAAAGCACATTTTATTCATTTACCAGAGAATTTTTATTTCATACGCATATAATAACTTTATGCACAACGGAAACCGGGTCTTAATAATGACTTGGACGGAGCTAATTTTACAGCCTTTGAACATGGTCATATGCCCTTTTGTGTATTCATCCCGACAGATGACGTGGAACTTTCGCCAGAAAAGAAGTCGCTAATCACAACACCATCACAAATTTAAATTTAATGTCCATGGCACTATTCTGCTTGACGGGATAGCTATTGTCACAGATAGCCGGAATGGAGGACGACGATGGTAGAGCAGGATTCATGAGGGCATCATTTCCATGAATTGCATCGGTGATCGCCCGTCCCATTTGATTTTTTTCTTTGTCGGACACACGATGATACAGTGCTATGGAGCTGACGGATTTATGCCCTTTTAAATATATTAACTTGTCCGGCGGAAACCTTCCTCTTGTAATAATGGTGACGCCGGTGGCACAGACAGCATTGTTGGTGTAGACCTGGCTTAAGTTGTAATTTATCTGTTTCGTCATGAATTTAGACAAAACATCCTTGCCGACGGGGTGGCACAGTCACCAGATGGGGTCAGTTTCCGAGAATGAGTCCCGCGAATAATGCCAGAGGCGATCAATGTTAGAATTGAGTTTGCTCATGTACGTACTTTACAAAGTCATCACTCGGGAAAAAGTTTGTACATATGTATATCCCTTTTCTAGCTCTCTCCTATTCTTCGTCGCAAGACTTCCATGTATTTAGCACCAATATCCGGATCTATACACAATTTGAATATTGATTGTGTCATTGCGGCAATATTTTCAGAGCCCTCTGCTGCATTGGTATTACCGGATTTCGAATTAGACTTTTTTCAGTAAATCTTAAGGATAGTTGGGGCTAATGTATAGACTATATGCAGTTATTGCATGTCCGAATCGGCGCTGCAAGAATAATGATCGGTTTCTCCGTTCCCAATTGGTTTCATTTCGGCTATTGTAGTTTTGAAGGTTTTATTTGATTTTGGGAATACTGTGGAATCTCGATAAATCGAACTCGGACAACTCGAACCTCGGGATAACTCGAACTTAAATGTCGGTCCTTCCAAAATCAAAATACAGAATTGTTACAGTATCACTACGCATATCTAGAAACACATGTGACAGCTTAATTCAGGTTGAAAGTAATGCTGAAAGCTCCTACAGGAGCTTTCAGCATTATTTTCTACTTGCATTAAGCACACCCATAGCTTTTTCATACCCTCAACTGTCTTTTGTATATAGTGGACCAAAATAGTTCTATCCAGTTTTAGAGAATGGAGGAGATCCTTGAAACCTTGGCCTTGGAAATGACGACATCGGTGGCATCCGATAGGGACCGCCTTCACAACGTCTGCATATAACACAAACACGGAGAATAGAGCGTACTACAACACGTCCTTGTAAAATCCAGAACTTAAGTCGTGTCAGTGCAAGGGTCTGTTTGCCCTTAGTAGTTGCAACCATTTCTTCTGTAAAATGTTTTCACTGAACATGTAATCCACACGTGTTCCTCTTCATTCAAATCAGAGCTCGTCATCATTTTCGGTTTTCGTAACCATTTGATGAAGCGCACTACAAGAGCAGTAACTTTGAGTAATTTTGCAAGCGATGAGTACCTTTCACATTCCATTGTTAACGGAGGAATGGGGTCATCTGATGATTTTGTAGCATTACCAAACCTCTCGTTGGCTGCTTTCGCTTCTGTGAATTCTTCATTGCACAGAAAACTTATCTCTTGTTCTTCTGGTGGATTTTGTTTATTTTGTCATGTATTTGAAGCCACTGGGGCCCATGCAACCACAATGTGTTATTACATACATCTTTTATATTTGTGTCACATGTTGCCACATCTGCTTGGTTCTCCTTTATGTTAACATAATCAATCACTATGTCATGCTTCTTTACTTCCATGACTCTGTTTTGAATAAATACCTAAATTCGTTCAGTGGACAACCACCCAAACACATATCGAGGATCAGTCCACAGATACGTTTTCACTGGTAGTTTGATTTGCTCTTTTACAAACTGCAGGCATCTGAGACTAATCAACACAGCCATTAATTCTAATCTTGGATTCGTCATTCCTTTCAAAGGAGCAAGACGACTTTTGGCCAACAGGAGATCGATTTTTGAAACCCCTTTGGTTGTCTGACACAAACACACAGAAGCTGCATAGGCGCGTGTTGACTCATCATAGAAACACAGTAGCTTGTATTCTGTGTTATCGTTTTTAACATCCTTTGAAATGCTCATTTGCACTTGGATTTTACTTATCTTGTCTAGGTCAGTGGTGAAACATGACCACTTCTCTAATATACCACTGTCTCCTATCTGGTCTACCAAATCCAACTTTCTGCTCCAAATTGTCTGGAGGAGCAGCTTTCCCAGGAGTAAGAAAAGTGTTATCAAGCCAAGTGGATCAACCACTGGCCCAAGTGGATCAAACACTGGCACCACTATTATTATTATTGTTTATTATTATACCACATTTATATAGCTCTCTTTTCACACAGGATGTGTGCGTTCAAAAGCGCTTCACATAGATACATTTTATATGCAAAACAGGATATATTCAATGTGTAATTATAGAACATTTAAAATAAAATATATTTAATACTTATATATAGATAAAAATAATAATAAAAAAGAATTTATTTAGAACATAAGTAAACCAATTTCATCCCTTCCGTAAGTTTATCTGTCTATTATGTTCTACTATATTGTGCCAACGCACTCACGTCATAAAAACGCGACAGACCAAAAGTCGTTAAAAGTTGGTACTAGTAGCTCCTTTGTCTGCGCTCGACATTAAAAGGTGTAGTTCTAGGACTGGTCGGCCCGGTGTCAGGATAATGTGACTGGGTGGGATGCCCTTGCCATGTGCCCGCGGCAGGGGTATTTCAGTGAGGCAGCACTATAACTTGTCTCATGCGGGTGCCGTCTGCAAATAACTGAAATACTGTTGGTCGGACGTTAAACCCAACTCACTCACTCACGTCATAAAAAAATAAAAACAAATTGAATGTAACATTCTATGTGAATCACTACTTTCAGGATATTTCTTTTGGTGACGTGTGTAATATCCGTTGTCATTTTTATTGATTGATTGATTGACAGAACATCGGTTTTACTATTCTACATGTGTCCTAACACACTCATGGTTTCTTGTTTTGATCTGTCATTTTCAGCTATCATCTGGTTAACAATATCACTATTTGACCGCCATTCACGAAGGTTCATTGAAGCATCTCGAAAGAAGGATTTGGGGTATTGATACAGCTGAATGGCTTCACACTCGGATTTAGCACTTGTTATTAAAGTGGCGACGTATATGTCTTCTTTCAGTTGTTTAGCTGTAGCCGTGTTGCGTTGTTCAAGGTAATATTTGACCGTAGCTCCAAGTAGGAACGGACTCGATATCACACCAAACGGAACACGATAGAACTCGTATTCCTGACTATTACTCTTACTCACCGTTGGAACTTGACCTTTCACCCACAAGAATCTCGTTACATCCCTCTGACTTGGTTGAAGACTGATCTGAAGGAACGCCTTCGCAATATCAGCTACACGTGCTACCTTGTGCAGTCTGAACCTCATTAACAAACCACATAAGTTGTATAGTATTACAGTTCTTCTTAACAGGCATTCGTTACTAATAGACTATTGTCGGGTGACCTTGATTTTGCAGCGGCATCGTACACCAACCACTCTGATCTTAGTTGTGGTTTTCTGGGGATTCCGATTCACAATGGCATTGTGCGGTAGATAACGTTGCAAACTACTTGATGCTCACTTCTCCACTTTCTCAATGACTCAGCTCTTCAGTTGTCCATGAATAACGGAGTTGTACCGTTTTGATAACACAGGAGTGTTCTTTAGTATTTTGACACATGATTTTAGGCGGCCAAGCGCAAGTTTCCTGTTCACCGGCAATTCTGATAATTCTGCCTTCCATGGCCATGTCTCCTGATATCGTCCGTTACCAAGTTTTATTGTTTCTTTGAACTGGTCCATGGCAATTTCGTCTTCATTTTTCATCAGATTATCTGTTATCCCGATTGCTTCAACGGATCAGAAATCTTCCAAGAGTAGGCATTTGTGGAATAACACTTTCTATACTTTGAAACACTGCAGTTTTTGTCACATGTGTTCCATTGGTAAGAATAAGAAACGCATCTAAACTACTCTTGCTTGTTCGTCCAGTGAGTATCCAGCCGAACTTAGAACCAAGCAAATACAAAACAGGCTGCACTTCAGTTATATTGAGCAGCACAACGTCTAGGTAATGATCGTCTCCAATTAGCAGTTCCAGGGGTGATATTTCGTTTTCTGTGGGTATCGTATCTGCCAAGTCAACACTTTATACCGAATGTCCCAAGTGACCTAGGGATGACATGTCGATATGTTTTCCCACAATAACTCGACTTGTGACTGTCACGATGTTAGCTGTCAAGTGCATGTGTTGATTGTTAAGTCTCACATTGAATGATCTGGAGGCAGTTTTAATGAACTTAAAGTTTTCACTACCGAAGATTGATAGTCTAATTTCCTGTTCCTGTTTCCGTTTAAGCCTCAACTTGTCGGCCAAGGACTCCGTTATGTATGTCATTTGAGAACCACTGTCAAGCATCAGCCGAATCTTTTGACTGCGAGAGGTTTTCAGATTCTAAACGTCTGTCAAAACGGTTTGCATAAGTACCATCTCATCAGACGTTATTAATACGTTTTCATCTGGACAGGCAGGTTCCTTATGTTCTTCAATCTCTGAGAGACAAACATTCGATGATTAAGGAAGTTAGTTCACACCGAATTATTTTGGACATAGACCTCTGTGATGTTTGTTTGATTCACCGCAGTATACACAGTTTTTGTTTCGCTTACACTCATAACATGTCCTCTTAACCCATTCCCGCATAGGCTATTTTAGATCAAATCTCTTTGATTAAACCTACCAAAAAGGAGCATTAACTAGAGAAAAGGAATTTTTCAGAAATAAGTAGTTTTTTAACCATTGTGATAAATAGAGCATTTGCTCCTGTGGAGCAAATGCTCTATTTATCACAATCGTTCACAAAGTGGCTTTTAGTTTTAGTGAAGCGTCAAAAGGCGTCAATATGCGGGAATTTGTTAAACATATGAAACAACTGCAATTTATTTGCCGTTTCCTACCATCGATTGTCTGAAATGTCGCTTTGTACAATGTCTGCATTGATCAGCCAAACTCCGAGCGACTGTTGATCCATCTGACTTACACTACGTTTCACATTCGCCACAAGCGCCTCCGCTGAACTAGAAACTGGCTTGCAATGAGCGTTTGGTCATTTATATTCATTCTCTGATTGGGAAACTGAACGAATAGCACTTGGCCAACTCTGCTTCCGTTGAAAGGAGTGTGGTCTTCTAGATATAGTTTCCGATGATTCCATGACCTCGATATAATGCCTCAATCGATTTCTTAGCAGTCCAATTGCATTTCTAGTTGAAGAAGTACCCTTTGTGGTAATTTGGATTTCATCATAGACACAAAGACATGTTGGTTTACATTCTGCTTCAACACCTCTAGACTTCTCAGGTGTCTTTCAGTTTCATTCAGAACAAACTTTCTATAGTGAAATGTTGTGATTGTATGTTCAACATGCGAGAATAATGCAAGTCAATAACTTCTTGTACCTTATCGAATATCTTCTTCAACAGCTTCACTGCTTCTGCATAATTTTCATTCGACAGGCTAAACCAGGCCTCCCCGGTAAGTTAACTTGTCAGATAGCTATTTATTTTTTTCTATTCCAGACAGGTTTTGTTGCTATACACTGTGCATTCAAAAGTGTCCCAAAAGTCCGCCCATTTAATTTTATCACCATTAAATGATGCCATTTCTAGTTTGGCCAATTTCACAGACGTCTGGTCACGATGTTTTTGTCTGGTGTTTAAAGAATTCCCGTTGCTGCTTCATCTGATTGAAAACCATTTCTTGCATCAGGGATTGTAAATACACAAATTGTTCAAATGTGTCACTAGTTTCGATTTTTTCATCTTTGGTACAAATTACACCTTCGTTAAATCATTCCATATTGCTGCAGCATGAACCGACTTCTTCCGTCATCATGCCGTCTTCCTCCAGAACTTCACCGAGACAATTTCACCAATTTCATAACAGAAATCCTTTGATAGAATTTCTAACTTATCACGGTACACCTCTAGGGTCAGTTCCCTTTGTAATATCGTGCGATATTATACGCACGCTCTAGAGAATCTTATATCAGACATAGTCGAATCTTTTGATAGAATGTTTCGACGTTATCCTGATATCCGGCACACCCGTGTTTACTTTAGCGAAATATGAATGTAAGCAATCGGAGCAGACCATATTCAGACGGCTCGATCAGGGACCGTCTGGTCTGGGCCCACACTACTTTCAAGGGTGTTTAAAGGCGTCTTCATCAGTTAAATGGTTAACAACATCTACGGGTCAAATTCTTACATTAAGTCTGTTCTATGTTTATTCCAAAGTTCAATACCGATCGTATATTCATGGACAAAATAGTTATAATGAAATATGGAAGGTGGAAAACTGTAGCCATTTTAGAAAGTAAAGAAACAGATCTTTCAAATTCCATTAGCAAATAGAGCAAACCCTGATCAGACGGCCACTATAGAAGCAGCCTGATCTGGGTTTACTGCAGATGCGTGAAAATGCGTTTTCACCGTATATAAAGGAAAGGGTTAAAACAGATCTGCGTTTTTTTTAAAGCTATGGCAGGTGCGAATAATAACGGTACTGGAGAGGGAACCTAATAGCGGCGTTGGAGAGAGAAACTAATAGCGGCGTCGGAGAGGGAAACAACAAATAGCGGTGTTGGAGAGGGAAACTAATTGTGGTGATGGAGAGGGAAACTAATAGTGGCGTCGGAGAGGGAAACTAATAGTGGCGTTGGTGAGGGGAAATAATAGCAGCGTTGGAGAGGGAAACTAATTGTGGTGATGGAGAGGGAAACTAATTGCGGTGATGGAGAGGGAAACTAATAGCGGCGTTGGAGAGGGAAACTAAAAGTGGCGTTGGAGAGGGGGAATAATAACAACGTTGGAGAGGGAAACTAATAGCGACGTTACAGAGGGAAACTAATTACGACGTTGCAGAGGGAAACTAATAGTGGCGCTGGAGAGGGAAAATAACAGCAGCGTTGAAGAGGAGGGAAACTAAAAGCGACGTTACAAAGGGAAACTAATCACGGCGATGGAGAGGGAAACTAATAATGGCGTTGGCGAGGAAAAATAACAGAAGCCCGTTGGAGAGGGAAACTAATAGGGACGTTGTAGAGGGAAACTAATAACGGCATTGGAGATGGAAACTGACAGTGGCGATGGAAACTAATAGTGATATCAATTCGATGGAATTTGAAGGTAGAATACTAAAAACCTTATGGTCGATATAAGTTGGATTAAATTATAACTTTGTTGTTATTTAATATAATAGTTTAAAGTAGAACGGTAAGGCTACAAGTCAGTTCATATTCATAGAATTATTTGTTAATTGTTAACTATTCTTCCGTACTAGTGATCAATAGTCTGAACGCTATCGGCATTACTTGTCAATACCAGCCAATCATTATTTTTGCTTCCCTCTTCCTTAATCAATACGGTAAACCCCCTCTAAATCTGGCTTTAAATTTAGTATCAAAATCGGTCTTTGAGGCAAGTGGCAGCTTAATGCAGGGTGAAAGTCATGCAGAAAGCTCCTCTAGAGCATGACTTTCACGCTGCATTAATCAGCCACTTGCCTAAAAGTATCTAAATTCGTCTCTACTAGAATTCCGGTTTAGAGGGCACTGTATCGGATAATAATTTTTGACAAAGTTTTGTACTTTTCAAGTTGCACTGCACCTCCTTATTAGACCAGAATGGCCGATCAATGTTTAAATATAATACATGTAGTCCGGTCAATAGGAAATCGTAGAATTTATTGATGGCTTTTGAATGTCAAACAGTGCAGAAACCTTATTATCTGGGTCTGCAGCGTTTGCTAATGGCGCTACGCTTATTATCTGGGTCTGCAGCGTTTGCTAATGGCGCTACGCTTATTATCTGGATCTGCAGCGTTTGCTAATGGCGATACGCTTGTTATCTGCATTAAAAAAGGCATTGGCCAAACTGTATGCGTAAACAGCGCAATGAAAACGTTTCTTGCGTGAGAAACGAGTATCGATCGTCTACGAATGAATGAATGTAGAGGGTTGGTTATATAAATACCAATGAACTACTGTTCATTACGCACTTTGTAAAGCGACTCTCAACAACGTCTGCACATAGTTGGATCTGGTTGCAATTTGGACCATCTTCGATCCGATCAAGCTCTTGAGAAACAATTGACCAGGTGTCAAACAGCTTTGATCTAGATCAGACGCCTAGTTACTCGGCATCTTATCTAGATCCAAGCTGTTTGTAACTGTGACTAAAGTTGCGGTTAGTGTGATAAGTGTTTAGTTATTATAAATCTTACTCACGTAAATTCCTATTTCTACTTATTTCGCAATAGCATAGTAAACGTTTGTTCAAAGTCCAATAACGGCCTCTTCACGCGTTTGCAAACATAGTAGATCCAGATCAGACGGCTCCTGTTGGAGCTGTTTGATCAGGGTCTGCTCTGTTTGCTTATAAAATGATACAGATCTGATCGTATGGATTGAGTCTAAGCCAGAACTTCTCTTGACAATTTTACCTTATGAAAATTTAGCTAACGAATATTCATAAATGAAGTATTCCATTCATGCAAAATAGTTAATTAAGGAAAAGGGCTAATCCATAAAAATAAACCACAGGAACTTTGACGCATATACTCAAGAATGTATACGAAACGTGTACATACTAGATTCAACATTCCATTCAGAAGCTTCCGGATCAGGGATTTTGCTGTTTACAAAGAGATATGCCTTTCTTTAGAGCAAAGGAAACATTTCAATCGAAATGAGTAAACTGGACCCAGGGTACAATTATTTCAATATGAGAACTAGAAAATGTTTTAGCACCAACCAGTGTCTGGCTCACCGAAACAGGAACTAATTACTGCGCTTGGTTTCGATTCAGATCAGTTTTTGAGCATGATCAAAATGCATTTACATGCTTTCTATTGTTTCTCCCAAAATAGTGCTAATGGTATACCGGATAAATGCATACGACACTTTTGAGAACTGGATATTTCAACCAAAAACATTTCATGAATTACACTATTAGTTTCACCCTCACCTTGCTGTGAAATAGTATCGTCTGCTAACAGTTGGATCTGGCTCAACTTCGACTACTTCGATTCGGTCAAGCGTTTAAGAAACTCTTGACCGAGTATCAAACAGCTTGGATCCTGATGAGATCCCGAGTTACTCGGTGTCTCGTCTGGTTTCAAGCTGTTTGCAAATGTGAGTTAGGTTGCGAATAGCGCGATAAGATCTAATGACCAGACTGCTGAGCAAAGTTCGCAGTTGCTACGATTCAGTTTCTACTTACTGTAGAACCTGTCTTAAACGGACATTCATTTATTGGTCATACGGGTCCTAAAAGCTGATAGTTGCTTAATTCAAAGCAAACGTAAAGCAGTACAGGAGCTTTCTGCATTACTTTTGACACGCATTGGGCTACCACCTGCCTTACAGGCCTTTGAAATTAGACATATTTTTAATGATCACTTAAGACAGGTTCTACTGTATGGCAAACATATTTTAACCATTATAAATATTCATGATGTCATTATTTCTTACATGGTAGTACAATAGGGAAAGGGTTTAAACACCGAATGTTCATTTTTGAAAATTCAGCATTCAAAGGGCATTACAAGTATTATGTTCGGTATACCTATGTAGTTTAACCTTTAACACTTTCCCTGTTCTATGTTTATTTCATTTTTCAGTACCTACTACATATACATGGCCAAAATATTGATAATGAAATATGGCAGGTGGATCATTGAAGCTATTTTAGAAAGTAAAGACACAGATCTTTCCAATTCTATTAGCAGACAGAGTAGACCCTGATCAGACGGCTCCTCTAGGAGCCGTCTGATCTGGGTCTACTCTGTTTGCAAATGCGTGAAAAACACGTTTATATGATGGAAAGGGTTAACACTATGAATATTCATGTGAAAAATTATGACATCACGAATGGAAATTGGATTAATTATATAATGACATATACACAGGGCATTTTGGCTCAGGCAGAGACTGTAAAATTAGATCTACTTTTTTGAGTATATTATTATTATACTATAAGCAAACAGAGCAAGACTCTCATCAGACGGCTCCTATAGGAACCGCCTTCTCTGTTTGCACACGCGTAGAAAGGTGTATCTTTGGAGTAAAGGGTTAACCCTTTCCTGCTGAATATTCGCGTCAGAAATAATGACATTATGAATAAATTGCTTAATTTATTAACTAATTGATTTTTTATAACTAAGCTTGATAATGACAGAAGTTGTAGAATCAGTAGCATCAGATCAATGTAAATCCACAAGCAAACAGAGCAGACCCTGATCTGAGACGACCCTGTTTGCAAGGACATCAAAACATGGTTATATCATGTACAGGGCTAAGTATAGAGTCCCAACCTATACGAAACCATTCGCTTGCTATTCACGTCAATATACCTACCTGTAAGTAGTGAAGACTCAGATGAGACAGCTCATGCAGGAGCTGTCTCATCAGGGTCTGCACTATTTACAAGTTGATTGTGCAACCAGAGCACTCCACAGCAGTGATTGCACAGCGAAATACTTGTACACAGTGAAGATATATGTAATTATACAACAGGGCATGGGTATGGAAGGAGAAGTTGTTGTTTTTTAATTCAGCAAGATAACACTTAATTAAAATTTGAACAGCGCAGCCGTCTGATCTAGGCTGATCTAGGTCTACTCTGTTTGCTTACATAACATATAATAAAGATCTTTTCTACAGTTTCTACCATTATATATATATATATATAAGTGTCTTTATTCAGTTGTCAGTATAAAAAATATCATTTAATGAATATTCATGAAGTGATGGATTCTTGTATAAATATTAATGAGGGGAGGGGCTAAGTGTTTTATGCCGGGAAAGTTGAAGACATACGGAGCACATAGTGTTATTCTGTATTGGTCTCGTTTCTGGACGTGCCCTAAGTCCAAACGTGGCCAAACACGGATGCAGGTAAACAGGTGAAAACAAAATTAATCCGTTAACCCATTATCTCATAAGCTATTTTTAGATACACCTTATTTGAATAAATCTACCAAAAAGGAGCATTAACTAGAGAAAAGGAAAATTTTAGAATTTTGTAGTTTGAAACCATTGTGATAAATAGAGCATTTGCTCCTATAGGAACAAATGCTCTATTTATCACAATGGTTTCACAAAGTGACACTTACAGAGTCGTCAATGTGAGGGAATGGGCTAAACAAGACGGTGTCGTTAATACATGCCCCATTATCCGCGACCAGAATCGCATTTGCAAACAGGCTGGATCCAGATGAGACGCCGAGTAACTCGACATCTCATCGTAATCAAAGCTGTTTGACACTCGGTCAAAAGTTTCTTAAATCTTTCAAAATCGAAAGTAGTCGAAGATGCATCAGGATGCAAATTTGGGCAGGCATCATTTTTACAGCGAAGTAAGGTCTATCATCAATAAATACCCATGCACTGTCAGTACGACAATCTTATCAATCCAAAATCAATACTCACTATCAGTTCGACATTGTAAATTGATTAATCAGTGACGTATTCAACCCTTTGCCTTATGAATATTTATACCATGAATATTGATTAGAATATTTTTTATAATAGCACATAGACATAGGAATTTTTGGGAATGGCAGCAACTATGGACTCATATATAATAATGAAATTATATTATATCATAAGCAGACAGATGATACCCTGGTTAGACGACTCCTACAGAAATGCGTGGAAACCATTTACCTCATGAATATTCATGCCAGAAATACTGATGTAACGTTCGTAGAACGTTGGTAATGCAAATGAAGCTGACCAGATCATTGTATCTTGGGAAGTGGAGGTACATGTATATATATAGCGCAACAAACATCTCTTGATGTGAGCTTAAGCTTTGCACCGACAGGGTTTGTTGTTGCTGGGTCTCTCGGTTTGCACGTTACAAATGGTGGCAGCGGTGGGATAAAGACAACTGCCAGACCGGAGTTGCCTTACCCACGGGTCTCCCAGGGTCCAAGTCTCGGGACGAGACTTCTCGGAGGGGAGAGTAATGTAACGTTCGTAGAACGTTGGTAATGCAAATGAAGCTGACCAGATCATTGTATCTTGGGAAGTGGATGTATATATATAGCGCAACAAACATCTCTTGATGTGAGCTGAAGCTTTGCACCGACATGGTTTGTTGTTGCTGGGTCTCTCGGTTTGCACGTTACACTGAGATCGCCGATTCTTTTTTATGATGGCACTATGAACAAGAGAGACATTGAGCATGGTGCAATCGATACAAGTATATATCTACATTATGTTACTTGTAAGCGAACAGAGCAGACTCATGTAGGAATCGTGTGATCTGGGTCTTCTATGTTTGCAAATGCATTAAAGGGTGTATCCATTAAGTGAAGGTTTTAAAGGGTGGTATGCGACCCAGACTGTAACCCTTCAAACAATGTTTCGAAATTACATGTTTAAAATCCTTTTATGTAACCCCATCACCATCTGTGGGGACTTACTGTCCTGTCTACTTACACAGCTTCGGCCATGGTAACAACTGATTATAACAGTCAAGTATTCAATATGAATAGTCATTATGTCTTATATGAATAGTCTTATTAGGTAAAATGTTAAAGAGAAAAAACATACGATTTCTGATTCAATACAGACAGTGATGTTATAAATCACCGACTCAGTACAATTATGAATAAATTGTATCGTAGTTTACAATACAAGGTCTCTAGTATGCAAATGGAGTAGGGCACAGTGTTCGGCACGTGCTAATCCCCCGTCCACCCTACCCCCCCCCCCCCCCCTAAAAAACAAAAAAATAATAAAGAATAAAATAATAAAAACTAAAACACTAAAGCACACTTACATATGGTCAAATCATCTTAACCTAGCGTAACAATCAGTTTTTGACAAACACCCCTCGGTGTCAAAGTATATCATAGGTCCTATATATAGAAATTGGTTGTTATGCTATGTTATGATGATTTGACCATATGTATGCGTGTTTTAGTGTTTTCTATTCATTTTTTGGGTTGTAGAGGGGGTTGGGGGTAGAGGGGGGGGGGGGGGGGGTTAGCACGCGCCGAACACCTGTGGAGTAGGGGGGGGGGTTAATCCTTTCGATGTTGAAACTTTAAGAATAACCCTGATCTAGGAGATATCTGATCTGGGTTTACAGTGTTTGTGAGTGCCACCGCATATGAGTCGTGCATTTAAAAGATCAAATGATGGAAATAGCAGTGGGAAGGTGTTACAGAAAGGTGGTGGCTTTTTGGCGCTTTCTTCGTGAATATATATTTGCATTTTTTTGCCATAAATACACGTTAAACCCTTTACTGCATGCATATTCATGTAAAAACACATGACTGATATTAATTAGCTAGATTTAGAATGACATTATGAACAAGAGAGTTTTACCACGACAGATATGTTGTTTGTTTAAAGCAAGTAGAGTAGACCCTGTGTCTAAGGCGCCAGAAGGCGTATCTATGGCGGGAAAGGTTGATCATTGTACTATAACGTTTAATCTACAATGAAAATGACTTGTATCCAAAGCAAGGCGATTGTCCAATTAAACAATTGGCAGTCATAACAAAAGACCTGTACATGTCAGTAGCGTGAAATATTATAACAATAAAGTATTACCTTGGCTAAATTCCAAATTCAAACAAATAAGGCAAATCCGACAAGACACCTTTTAGTACGTTTTACTCCTTTGGTTACTGAATAAGAAATGAACTATGCAATTATAACTAACCCGGAAGTTTAATACGGTGTATGGCAACCAATGAGAGATATACCTTCGGCCAACCAAGTAAGGTAAATTATTTGAGTTATACAAAATGTATTTGTGTACACTATTGTTGAACAATCTGGAAACGTTAACTGTGGTTAAATAAAAATGTTTTACGTTTGCCGGCAATCACTGTATACTTTCACATACTAGTACTCTCCGATCCGAGATAGAACTAGAACCGCGTTTGTGAAATAATGACTTTTATAATGACATAATACAGCTGAACTTCGAATCTCGAACTCGGATAACTCGGACTTTGGGTTAAAATGTTTAAACAAATGACTTTTAAGTTACAAAGACGTTGATGTGAGAGACTGGGTTAACTGGATATGGCCATACGTTTAAAAACTGCGTCCAAACTGATACAGACTTGCTATTTGAAAGTATGTCCAAACTGATACAGCATTGCTATTTGGATCCAGATGAGATGCTGAGTAATCCGGCGTTTTATCAGGCGCCATTCTGTTTGACACTTAGTTTCTCTAAACTCTTTTACGGATAATAATCCAGTTTGAGTAGGCATCATTTGTTATTGACTTTTTAAACTGTAAATCATCCTGTTCTATATTACTTTTACTTTTTCTTTTATTAATCTGCTCTGACGCGCAGCTGCACATAATACTCAATATGAGGGTGCTGCAGTATAAATACATGTAGTTAGATAGATGATAGGGATTGAATAATTCATGGTATCAAGATTAAAGATTTTAACCCTTTACTCCATGAATATTTATAAATGTATAAGAATTAATGACGTCATGGATATCAATGGATTATTATTTATAATAGCATATAAACACAGAACATTTTAGCCATTGCAGAAACTAGAGATTCAGATTTGTATAATTCCATAAGCAAACAGAGCAGACCCAGATCCTATAGGAGCCGTCTGATTTGGGTCTACTCTGTTTGCAAGGACATAGAAAGGCGTACTTATTGAGTAAAGGGCTAATTCTTTCAGGTGGAAAACTCGCTTAACAATAAATAGATGACATACAACTATAGCGTTTAACATGTTATCGCCTTTCTACGCCTTTGCAAACAAGATATACACAGATCAGACGGATCCTGTAACAGCCGACTGGTCAGGGTCTCCCATGAAATAATATAGATGTGACTATACAGTTTCTGCAGTTGCTAATAATCTCGGTGTTCATTTACCATTAATTCACATATTTAACCCTTCTCTTGCTGAATTTTAAAATACGTTTCTCCTTCTTTACCCATGTCCTGTTGTATAATTATATATATCTTCACGGTGTACAAGTATTTCTCTGCGTAATCACTGCTGTGGCGTGCACTGGTTGCACAATCAACTTGTAAATAGTGCAGACCCTGATGAGACAGCTCCCGGATGAGCTGTCTCATCTGGGTCTTCAATATTTACAGGTATGTTTATTGACGTGGATAGCAAGCCAAGGGTTAATATGAATGATGACATTATTTCTTCTTTAATTCTCAAGAGATAAAGGTCAAGAATCAGCTTCCTTCTGAAGTCTGTGTACGATGTTCTCCCATCACCATGTAACCGTGGAACTGGGAATTGACAGAAGACCAGAAGAAGCCTACTGTAAGCTATGTGGAGGATTTGACAGTCTTGAAAATATGTTGCCATCATGCAAAACATCTGCTAGATGGACGTTATGGATGGAGTCATGACAGGGTCCGCTCAGAGATCACCTCTATTCCAGACACGACAAGAAGAGAGAAGAGGAATACATAGAAAGGTCCTACATACATCGGCTTTGTTTGAGTATAAGCGGGGACAGCTTCAACACCAAGGACATGAGGACTATTACAGCATCCAATAACTGGCAATGCAAGCCGACCTACGTCAGCAGCTGAAGTTCCCCCACCACATTGTAAAGACAACAATGAGACCAGACATTTTTTTGTGGTCTACCTAAAGCCACAAAGGCACACGGGTTAACTTTCACTGCCATGGGAAGCCTCGCAATAGATGGAGATACTTGGCAGAAGGGTTAAACTCACACAGGAGTTATAGCAGGATATGCTAATGCTATGCTGTTCCAGGCTGGGACTTGACCAGTCCAATCGGTGCATCTCTGGAGGATATTGCGAGTAGCGCCGAACTGTCTTATGAAGGAGGTACCCACCTAAAGATTGAACATGCTGCAAATAAGTGAAATCCGTATTATATAAGACCTGTATTAGTAAATCTAGTTACAACTATTAAATACACTTTATACGTGGAAAATCCATTTGGAACAAAAATAAGTCAATATCGACATTCCGTTTGAAGCTATTTATTCATATCATATATATTGCACAATGCGATGAAAGGCAGAAAAAAACCATGAAAGTTATGTTCAATATATTTTAGTACAAAGCCCCATTTCAACCAATCAATGCATACAGTCAATATTCAATAATTCGAAATTTAAGCGTAGAAAAAATAGAGCAGGTGGTTGCTTAATGCAGGGTGAAAGGCATGCAGAAAGTTCTGGGAGCTTTCTGCGTGCCTTTCATCCTGCATTAAGCTGCCATCTGTCTTAACCCTTTCCCTCATACAAACGTGTTTTCACGCATTTGCGAACAGAGTAGACCCAGATCAGACGGCTCCTTGAGGAGCCGTCTGATCAGGGTCTGCTCTGTTTGCTAGTGGAATTTGAATAGTTCTGTTTCTTTGCTTTCTAAACTGGCTACAATGTTCCACCTTCAAGATTTCATTGTAACTTTTTTGTTCATGAATATTCAGTGGGTATTGAAATTTGAAATAAACATAGAACAGGGAAAGGGTTAAAAGATTGATTATGAAACTTATTTGAGTTTCCCGTTAATCGACTTTTAATCATTCTGTCATAACAAACTACAATGTATTGATTACATGTTATTACCCTTAGTCTGCTGACAAAATGTCTGCTACAATGTTTCCTAGCTTTTTCGTTTGAACTTTTGAGAAACAATGGACCGAGTGTCAAACAGCTTGGATCCTGATGTTATTCGGTGTCTCACCTGGACCCAAACTGTTTGTAAATGCCTGTCAGGTCGCGTTTAGCAGGCAAAGGGTTTATCAATGTTTGACACATTATCAGACATACCCTTATTATCCTAAGTATACAGACAGACATACATTGGCAAATAGTGCAGATCAAGATCAAATGACTCCTGTAGGATCAGAGTCTATATTATTTGCTATTACATGTATGTCAGTCTAGTTTAAAATGATCAAACTGGTGCCAACTTTGAACTATTCAGCTTAACAGACCAGTGGATAGGGGAGATTGGGTGTCTCCCTATCTGAATGCTTTTGGTATTCAATATATCAACTACAAAGAGAAACAGCAGTTTATGTTAATGCACTACAGTAAACCCCCCTTTAAACCGGACATTAAATTCGGTATATAATCATCTGTCTTGGAGACAGGTGGCAGCTTAATGCAGGGTGAAAGTCACACAGAAAGCTCCCCTTGGAGCTTTCTGTGTGACTTTCATTCTGCATTAAGCAGCCACCTGTCCAGAAGTATCTAAATTATTCTCTACTAGAATTCCGGTTTAGAGGGGTTTTACTGTATATCTAAATTACCCAGAATTTCACCATATACTGTGTTGTTTATTGTAGCATAATGAAATCAGGTTACTGGTTTATTGAAAATGTCAACAAACCTGATTTCAGTATTAAGTGTAGTAAATATCATATTGATATGGCCCTTGGAGCACGTATCTCTTACCGGTATTCCCAATGTAAACATTTTCGATAAATGGACTAATGTGTGACCTTTTGCAAACAGTTAAGACCCAAATGCTATTACTAGTTGGGATCTATACTGTTTGACAGCCTAACAGTCTTTGGAATATACATAATACAATGTACAGTACCTCTCTTAACCCTTTCACTGTTCTCTGCATCTAATCAATATAGTGTAGCTTAACCCATTCCCACATAGGCTATTTTTAGACCTAACCTCTTTGATTAAATCTACCAGAAAGGAGCATTAACTAGAGAAAAGGAAATTTTCAGAATTGTGTTGTTTTGAAACCATTGTGATAAATAGAGCATTTGCTCCTGTGGAGCAAATGCTCTATTTATCACAATGGTTTCATAAAGTGACTTTTATAGAAGCGTCAAAAGGCGTCAATATGCGGGAATGGGTTAAGACAGGTTCTACTTTACTATTGGAAGCATACCAATTAACCCTTCATCTGGTAAATATCTATACAGGAATTCATGACACCATGAAATTTTACATTGGTTTATAACACAGAAGATTTACTTGGGCAGAAACTGTGTAATCTGATCCGTATAATTCCATAAGCAAACAGCAGACCCTAATCATATGGCTCCAATAGGAGCCAACTGATCTGGGTTTACTGTTTTGCAAAGGCGTCAAATGGTGTTTCTATCAGGCAAAGGGTTAACTCTGCAACTCAATTGGACCTGGCCTGTTTCATACTGTGCCGGTGGTCAAATAAATGGCTGCAAAAATCTCCTAACAGTTGATGACACGTGAATAATAAGATGACCTTGTGCAAATAATGTTTAGTAAAGCAGGGTAGGGCTGTATTAGATTAAACTAATTTTGTTCTGAGCTCAATATCACAACTCTAATCCTTAGTATGCTGGATTTTCACAGCAGAATTGTCCATCATTGTTTAACAATAGAGTCCATTCAGTATAAGAGGACTTTAACCCACTCCCTCATATTGACACCTTTTGACACCTCTGTAAAAGTCACATGTTGAAACCATTGTGATAAATAGAGCATTTGTTCCTAAAGGAGCAAATGCTCTATCACAATGGTTTAAAATCTACAGAATTCTAAAACAAATCTTTATCTCTAGTTAATGCTCCTTTTCAGCAAATTTATCCAAAGAGGTAAGATCTTAAAATAGCTTATGAGGATATGGGTTAAATGACATGATCATCACCACATGCAGTACAGACCTGGATCTGAGCTTTCCTCTAGGAGCACTCTGATCTGGGACTACATCTGATCTGGGACTACATCTGATCTGGGACTACATTGTTTGCAAATGCTAATACACTTGTTTCCAGGCTAATTCAAAGGGATAAAGGGCAATGTCCATTATAGTATCAAACACAAAAGCTGGTTACAATTTCGTAATTGAAACTCGTTCATGCCTGTGCCTGCTTCTTGATTGCGGCATCCAGATGTAGCTGTCAGACTGGAAATTGACCAATAAGAGCAAATTCATGTTTGATCCTGATCTGAAGCAGCATATTACTTAGTTCACTTTATTTCAAACAGAGAAGCAAAATGTTTGCTAAAATATTAATATTAATTACACCCAAAGCCCATATATAATGTAAGTTATAATGTAAGTCATGAAACCTACTAAACCTTAAAATGTTAGAATACTTGAAATAAATGAAATGTAACAAAGGCAGTGTATGCGTGGTGCTCTGCAAAAAGTGTAGACCAGAACAATAACCACACAGCATCTTATCAAGATATATATAATAATGTAAAACTGAAGACTAAATACTGTACTGCAAATGCTAATGGTTGGTAAACATCTGTTCAAGCCTTCTGAAACAGAGTAGACCCAGATCAGGATAGTTTCTAAATGAGCCAATCTGAGTACTCAGTAGTCTGCTTGTTTTGCAAATGAACTAGTCTACAGTAAAACACCTCTATAATGGCCACTAAATTACATCAAGTATTTTGTGTAAAAGGCAGGTGGCTGCTTAAGCAAGGAGAATATAAAGCAGAATGCTCCTATAGGAGCAACCACCTGTCCAAAATACCAACTATTTAACATAATGTAGTGGTCGTTATAGAGAGGTTTTACTGTACAGCTGTTTCTGATCTGGATCTACATTGTTTGTAAAGGTAAAAATCAAAACCTGAAAATGCTGAAGGTTGTAAGTTTATCACTGAGAAGGCTGGGAACAGATAAACCAATACAGTAAAACCCCGCTAAACTAGATGTTAAATTTAGCATAAATATTGATCTTGGAATGCTCTTGGAATGTGAAAATAAGATTACAGTGTAGACCCAGATCAGAGGGAAGGAATCTGCGCAGGGGCGGCACTGTTTGCCACTCAAAATCCATTGGCAAATTATACCCTTTAATATTTCAGTTTACCATTAACCCATTACCTCATAGGCTATTTTTAGATACAACCTCTATAACTTAATCCATTGAAAGGAGCATTAATTATAGAAAAGGAAAATTTCAGAATTTTGTAGTTTGAAACCATTGTGATCAATAGAGCATTTGCTTCTATAGGAGCAAATGCTCTATTTATCACAATGGTTTCACAAATCGAGTTTTACAGAGTCGTCAAAATGAGCGAATGGGTAAAACAGCGATGGACTATTCCACTTTCAAAATTCAGCAATCAAAGGGCTAATGATGTTTCCTCTAGATCAACACTGTTAATATGAAGATTGTGATGTTGTGATATGTAATGCTCCACAATCTCTTGGTATACTGAAAAAGCATTGCTAAAATAAACTCATTATGGTTTTTAAACCCTCTGCTTCATGAATATTCATATGTAGAAAAATGACATGAATATCAATAGGATTAGTTTTTTTATAAAGGCAAAAATGCCCTGTAGCATTGTATCTACACTATTCCATGAATCATGAGAGCAGACTCTGATCCGATGCACTTTGTACCTTATATTGAATAACCTAGGTAAACAAATAGGATTCAGGAAATTGAAGCAAATAATATCAACCCTCTTCTCAATAAATACATCTTTGCAAACAGAGTCGGCCCAGGGTCTGCTGTGTTTGCTTATGATACTAGATAGATATTATTCTAGTTTTTGTCATGCCTAAACATTTCTACGTTCATGTGCTACCATGACAATTAATCTAATCAATATTCATGGTTTCATTATTTCTTACATGAATATTCATGGAGTTGTAGACAACAGTAACAATTTACTTAGTATGTTCAAAATTCAATGTCTGACAATTCATATAGAGATGATGTTTCATTTAAATCCATTCCCCCATAGGCTACTTTTAGACCCAACCTCTTTGAATAAATCTTCCGAAAAAGGAAAATTTACTAGCCAAAAAGGAATTTTTTCGAATTGTGTAGTTTTGAAACCAATGTGATAAATAGAGCATTTGCTCCACAGGAGCAAATGCTCTATTTATCACAATGGTTTCAAAAAGTGATTTTTACAGAGGCGTCAAAAGGCGTTAATACGGGGGAATGGGTTATATAAGACAAAGCTGCTTATGCTTTACAACACCACCAGGTAAATGTGTAGAACTGTATATACTAGATAAGCTGCGTACAGGTCTATCACGACCTCTTATTTCTCAGCCAAACCCTATCTTGCTACTACTCATTAGAATTCTCTAATGAGTAGTAGCATGATGGGGTTTAGTGGAGAAATATTAACCCATTCCCACTTTGGCTATTTTTAGACATAACCTCTTGGATTAGATCTTCCAAAAAAAGCATTAACTAGAGAAAGGGAAATTTTCAGAATTGTTTAGTTTTGAAACCATTGTGATAAATAGAGCATTTGCTCCATAGGAGCAAATGCTCTATTTATCACAATGGTTTCACAAAGTGACTTTTACAGAAGCGTCAAAAGGCGTCAATATGCGGGAATGGGTTAAAAGCATTTTACATTTCCTAAATACATATCTTACCTACAGTTCTCAAGTTGGAAATTATGTCTGCTGAAACCTACTAAGGTGTCTAAATTAACCCGATTCATTGCTTCATAAGAATTTCGAGATTAATTAATCCTTTTTACTCCATCAATATCTACGTAAGAAATAATTACATCATGAATATCAACTTGATTAATTATTGTAATAGCACATGGGCACAGGAGGTTTTGGTCATGGCAGAAACTGTAGAATCATATTTATATTATTTCATATTAACCCTTTCCCTCATATAAACGTGTTTTCATGCATTTGCAAACAGAGTAGACCCAGATCAGACGGCTCCTAGAGGAGCCGTCTGATCAGGGTCTGCTCTGTTTGCTAACAGAATTTGATAGATCAGTTTCTTTACGTTCTAAAATGTCTTCAATATTCCTCCTTCCATGTTTCATTATAACTATTTTGTTCATGAATATTCAGTAGGTATTGAAATTTGGCCTAAATACAGAACAGGGAAAGGGTTAAAGTAAACAGAGCAAATCCTGATCAGAAAACTCCTGTAGAAGCTGTCTGATCTGGGTCTACTTTGTTTCCAAAGGCATAGAAAGTATACTTATGGAGTAAAGGGTTAAGATGAATATGGATGTATCAAAATCTCTCATTTCTCTGAAATCTTATCTTGCTGCTACACGGTTGAACACTATGGAGAGGCAATTCTATTTAGTAGCGGCAAGATGGGTTTGACAATGGCAATATATGCTGCACTTGTGATGGTGAAAACATTTATGAAGACAAATATAAATGCAGGTTTATTATACTAACTGCAAGCTGGAATCTTATGACCAAGAAATATGTACTGCACCATTACCAATACAATGAAAAAGCTGTGTACTGATTAACCTTTTCCTTCATATAAGTGTTTTTTTTTCAAGCATTTGTAAACAGAGTAAATCCAGATCAAAGAATACAAGGTACAAATTAACTGGCTTTTACAAACACAGTAGACCTAGGAGGAGCCCTCTGATCAAGGTCTGTGCCGTTTTATATGAAGGAAAGGCTTAAATTCATAGCACTACAGTGAACCACTTGTCGTGTGTAGAAAGTTTTATCCATATTTTCAAAATCTAGATCTGAGCCTCAAACAGTTTGGGTCCTAATGAGATGTCGAGTGACTTGGTTCCTGATTTGGATCCAAACTGCTTGTTTGCACCGGTTATCAAATAAATCACTCCATACCCGTGATACTAGCTAACCTCAGTAAACGTTAAGCACCAATTCACCAAAGCAAGCAGAATAAATATAGACCGCAGTTACCCTAAATATTTGGCCAGACAAATTCAGTCAAACAAAGTAGACCTAGATCCAACTGCTCCTTCAGGAGCAGTTTGATCAGGATCTACACTATTTGCTAGTCCATTAGTATGATCACAAGGATAATGAACTGATTCATTCAGCTCTACAAACCAATGGAGAGTGGAGGTTAGGTGACCTAAAATTTAGGGAAAATACAGTACAGTAAAACCCCTCTACACTGGACGTTTAAATTAGTATAAATATTGGTCTTGGAGACAGGTAGCACCTCTATGCAGGGTGAAAGTCATGCAGAAAGCTATGCATGACTTTCACCCTGTATTAAGCAGCCACCTGTCTAAATGTATCGAACTTCTTCTCTACTAGAATTCCAGTTTAGATGGGTTTTACTGTATTCCTTAGGAAGAGTAGGATCATGTATCTGTCCTTGTCAAGGGTTGAAATCTCATTTTGTCTGGGATACTGGGCCAAGGTTGACCATTATTCTATGCTCCAGCCAGACTATCTCATCCTCAGGGTTCTCCAGTGGTAGAGCTGTGGTATTGTTCCTAAAGTTGTGCTTCATCACAAAGCATACCTGCAAAGGGTAAGAAAATCATGACATAATTGTACTACTGATGCTATAATACAGACAATCATTTGTTTGTAGTCACTTCTGTAAACTCTTTCCCTCATAAAGACAACTGTTGGCATCTTTACAGAGTAGACCCAGATCAGATGGCACCTGTAAGGGCTGTCTGATCTGGGTCTGATCTGTCTGCTTATGGAATAATACAAATCTAATTCTACATTTTCTACAATGGCCAATATTACTTGTGTTAACCCTTTCCCCCATACAAACGTGTTTTCACGCACTTGCAAACAGAGTAGACCCAGATCAGACGGCTCCTAGAGGAGCCGTCTGATCAGGGTCTGCTCTGTTTGCTAATAGAATTTGATAGATCTGTTTCTTTGCTTTCTAAAATGTCCACAATGTTCCACCTTCCATATTTCTTTATAACTATTTTGTTAATGAATATTCAGTAGGTATTGAAATTTGGGCTAAATATAGAACAGGGAAAGGGTTAACATAGTGAAACCTTTATAAAAACTTTAAAAACAATCTAACATGATCTGATTATTTCTTACATGAATACTCATGAGAGAAAGGATTTATCTTTTAATGTTCAATTTAATTTTTATAATAACCTTTACCAATGATGAATATTTAGGGATTTTTCTAAAGAAAAACAAACAGTGCAGATCCTGAAGAGAGACTCCTCTAAGAGTCCTCTAATCTGGGTCTACATTGTCTGCAAAAGACATTAGTGACTCGAGTCCCGCACTGTAAGGGTTAAAAATATTAAGATATTCAAAGACACGGCAAATAGTAGAGAATAAGATCTGTAGCATATAGGCAGGCAATACAGACATTACAGGAGCTGGCTCCTGCAATTGCTGTCTGATCTGGGTCTACTCTGTCTTTATTGACTATATTGTAAAGCATTATGCAAGAACTTTGCTTCAGACAGACATTTAACCCTTTCCCTCATATAAACCTGTTTTCACGCATTTGCAAACAGAGTAGACCCAGATCAGATGGCTCCTAGAGGAGCCGTCTGATCAGGGTCTGCTCTGTTTGCTAATAGAATTTGATAGATCTGTTTCTTGACTTTCTAAAATGTCTACAATGTTCCACCTTCCAATTTTCTTTGTAACTATTTTGCTAATGAATAATTAGATGGTATATAAATTTGGAATAAACATAGAACAGGGAACCAGGGTTAATATTCTCTACAAGAGCATTTCACTATACACTTGAACTTTCGATATCTCGAACTTGAACAACTCACACTTCCGCATATCTCGAAGTAAAAGTTTCGTCCTTCCAAAATTTGCGATGCAGAATTGTTCTAAAATGTATCACTACCCATATCTAGAAACACATATGACAGCTTAATGCAGTTCAAAAGTAATACTGAAAGCTCCTAGAGGAGCTTTAGATCTGCATTAAGCTGTGAACTAGAGAATTTGTCCAGATTAGAAATTGGATCACTTTAACTTCTGTTATCTCGAACTAATATGTATGGTCCCTTGAAGTTCGAGATATCGAAGTTCAACTGTATATCAAACATGCATCAGCTATTTACATTCAGCAGTCATATTTCACTTTCAGAAAGGTATAACCCATCATATTGTGTAACTATATGGGTCTACACTGTATGCAAGACTGCGTGAAGTCTTTCTTCAGTCATTTCCATTTATATATCATCTTGTACAATATCAATAAATATCCCCTATGTACTTCCGTAATTTATAATGGAAGAAGTATTAAGCAATTTTTGTTACTTACGGCATAAAACATTGCTTACCTTAACGTCCCCGTCCTGTACTTGTGGTGTTACTTTGAAGAACACACCAATTTTGTTGGCCTTGCGGAAAGCAATGACACTGGAACAGAAATAAAATTCTTCTTATACTAAAGTGGCCGGCAGATATAAAATGATAATTCTTAAGCTAATTACATTCATTTGTCTTATTCAGTTGAGTCGAGAAAACCCAACTTTATTCAATACAGTAACTTGGTTTGTTGCCATTCTTTCATCCATATGTTCCATGATATGTTTGTTCTCTTTCTGCTTTCAGTTCCATTTAACTCTTAACTCCATGAATAATCATGTCAGAAATAATAACTATGAATATTAATTAGCTGATTTTTGTATTCTTAGCATAGCATAGGCAATAGAATACATGATGGAACCTTTTT
This sequence comes from Azorinus chamasolen, assembly GCA_963576725.1. Taxonomy (NCBI): domain Eukaryota; kingdom Metazoa; phylum Mollusca; class Bivalvia; order Cardiida; family Solecurtidae; genus Azorinus; species Azorinus chamasolen. The sequence continues at coordinate 98,132,365 of OY755236.1, read as the reverse complement.
CTCTGGTCAATCCTGGCAAACCTTTGTGGACCTGACAAAATAGTACAAATTATTGACGTGTGTTCAATGGATACTAGAGCTACTGATAAATGTGCATACCCAAACCAAATACATGTACTTAAATGGTAATTTCTCCACAAAACCCTATACTGTGACCACTCTTTAGAATCTTCTCTTCTGAGACGATTCTAAAGATGTGTCACAGCATAGGGTTTTAAATTTAAGTATCTTATCTGGACCTAAGGGGTACGAAAGGCTTGTAATAACATTGCATCTGAGAGCAATCAACTATCAATCTATTAGTGATGATTTTTTAAAACATTCTGGATCCAGATAAGATATTAACTCTTTCCTTCATACATTACGCCTTTTCACACATAATATGCAAACAGAGTAGACCCAGATCAGACAGAGCTGTCTGATCAGAGTCTGCTCTGTTTGCTAATTTTTATTAATGGAATTCGATCTGTTTCTTTACTTTCTTAAATGTAATCCATATTTTATTATAACTATTTTGTCCATGAATATTCAGTAGGTGTTGAAATTTGGTATAAACATTATATCATAATGGAAAAGGTAAAGTAACTTTGACACTCGGACACTGTTTTGAACCTAGTACAAAACTGTACTTTCAGACTTGTAGCAGACTGCAATTTTTGCAGACAAAAAGTACTTTTCCTTGAAAAGGTTAACTGTTTACTCTATAAGATATGCCTTTTTAAATAAAGTAGAGCCAAACTTCTGTAGGAATTGTCTGTCAAGGTCTTGTTTGCTTATGGGATTATAATTATAAAACCTGTCAGCAAAAATTCATGTTATGTTATATTTCTTGCATGAATATTCATGGTGTAAAGGGTTAAAATATTGTCAAACAGATATCATGAGGTGAACAGATTTCTGTAGAAAATCCCTAATATACCAGCTGTCTTTAGCCATCCCTCTCCAGTTACACAGTAGAGTACATGGTATTCGGCAATAAGCAAGCGACTTGCCCATATAGGGTATATCCAGTATCACGGTAGGTAAAACTAACATCCATAAAAGGTAAAATTGATATTAACCCTTTTCACGCTAGAGGCGAGACCGTGATTACCTATGCAATTAGTCTGGATCCAGATGAGCCTGTATGGTGCAACATCTCATCAGGATCCAAACTGTTTGACACTAAGACCATATTTTTTTCTCAAAGAAATGAGAGAAATTTTATTTTAAGAATTGAAGCAGAACTTAAGTCAATAATAGTTGCATACGAAAAATTACTGTACTTAACAAGCAAACAGAGGTAACAAGGAAGAGAGAGCTCTCTTTTCCAAAATACCTAGGTATAGGTAATACACCCAAATAAGGCCATGCCGTTCTGCTGTTCATCTGTTTAATCACATGTAGACATTGGAATGAAAAACATGACAAAATGTGAAAGGAATTAGGTTAACTATTCTGCGATTAATTTCGGAATGATGGTATGTACAAACATAACATGGTATTTTCCCCTTTATCATATAGGTGATTTTAAAGGTGGTTTTACATTTTTCTGCTTACATCATTGTCACTTTTTATCGTATATCTACAGAAGCCCAGATTAATAGAATCAAGCATGGGTTTTGTTAAAGACGGGGGTTTCTATACCCGAGGTTGGTCTGTTCCAGTCGGAAACGAGCTTTAGCGAGTTTCCGATAGGAACAGACCAACCGAGGGTATAGAACACCCCGTCTTTAACAAATCCCATGCTTGATTATTTTTCTCGATGAAATACGCCCTAAAACCAAGAAAATTAACGAATTTTGTGAAGTACTACTTTACATTGCGTAATACGACTTCCATATCTAATAGCAACAGACCGCAGAATAACTTTAGGCGTGACACCAAATTCTTGCATAAAACGTGCTGTTGAAGTCCCGCTAGACCGTGAATTAACAAGGCGATTCTCGTGCTCACGCGCTGTTGTTGACCGGTTTTAATTATACCTATTACGGTCCTAAGGTAAACAAAGGACGCGAGTGTTACGTTTTGGCGTAAATATAAAAGACTGAGTGACCATAAAACAACGTCTTCGGTTGATTAAATAGGCTTATATGATCAATAGAATTTCATATTCGTGCTAATTACTTATATTAATTTCAATTCATAAGGCTGTTGCCTATAAAAATGTTGGTATAATTCTGTAAGAAGTCCTTCCCTTGTATTGTTTTTATCCAATCGCGCGTATGAATACACTAGTCACGGGGTGTTCCAGATAAGGATTTCTAGTACGGCTATTTTTAGTAACTCAGCTTATCTAGCACGACTTAGAAGCGAGAAAAGATGCGTAATTTGAAATATTTTCAAGAATAACTTTTTATTTCTCCACCAAACCTTATGTTGAGACCACTTTTTAGAATTGTTTCTTCGAGACGATACCAAAGAGTCACAAAAAAGGGTTTGGTGGAGAAATGATGATTTTAGTTTCTGAGTATGTATTGTTATCAGTTGCTCTGTATCTTAACCCTTTCCCTGTTCATGTTTATTCCAAATTTCAATACCTACTGAATATTCATGGACAACATAATTATAATGAAGTATGGAAGGTTGGATATTGAAGATATTTTAGAAAGCAAAGAAACATATCTATAAAATTCTATTAGCAAACAGAGCAGACCCTGATCAGACGGCTCCTCTAGGAGCCGTCTGATCTGGGTCTACTCTGTTTGCAAACACGTTTATGTGAGGGAAAGGGTTAAGAGTGCCATGTAATAAAGCATGCATTGGACAAATCACAAAGGTACTTGGTAGACTATTTTTGATTCATCCTTTCCCTCTTGAATATTCCTGTAAGAAATGACATGAATATATAGCTGCTAAATTTTAACCCTTTCCTCCATGAATATTCATTCAAGTGAAAAATTTCCTTTTCCCATATTCTTGATTCTGTCCATGAACATACATAATGTGTAGGAATCTTGAATAAATATTAAACAGGGAGGGAAAGGGTTAAAGGGGTTTTACTGTATATTCCATAGGTAGTCACAATAGTTTGAATAAAATAATCATCATGCAAAGGGTTAAGATAACTGCTCAAAGTTGTTCAAGTTGAATAATGCAGGCAAAATTGGACAACTTAACTCTTTGCATTTTAGTGTAAGCAATTTAGATTCCAGATTAGACACAGCATATTATGGCCGTTCATCTGGATCCAAACAGTTAGCAATGAGTTAACCCTTTCCCAGTTCTATATTTATTCAGAAGTTCAATACCTACTGAATATTCATGGACAAAACAGTTATAAAGAAACATGGAAAGTGGAATATATTGTAGCCATTTTAGAACTTAAAGAAACATATCTATCAATTTCCATAAGCAAACAAAGCAGACCCGGATCAGACAGCTCCTTTAGGATCTGGGTCTTCTCTGTTTGCTAGGAAGCAAGCGCATTGAACGATATTCTTTGATCACCGGAGATGCGGTGCGATGACTTTCAATTACTCTTTAGTATACTGAGCAAAAACGGTCACCGATCTCGAGGTTTATGGTAGCTTTTCTTATCTAATATTAACCCTTTCCTTAATGTAAACATGTTTTCACGCATTTGTAAACAGAGTAGACCCAGATCAGACGGCTCCTAGGGAAGCCGTCTGATCAGGGTCTGCTCTGTTTGCTAATTGAATTTGAAAGATCTGTTTCTATACTTTCTAAAATGGCTACAATTTTCCACCTTACATATTTTGTTATAACTTTTGTCCATGAATGCATTTATATGAGGGAAAGGGTTATGCTGAAGAACACAACAGTAGTTACAGTACAATGTATTGCATTCGGTTCAACTTCACTAGCATTAGCTTTGTGAAAGTTTACATTTAACCCTTCACATATATAATTAGACCTGATTCCACAGTTTCTGCCATGGCCAAGAGTTCCAAAATTCATGATGCTTTGTATTTGCTTTCTGTATACTAGTACTGACTATATGATATTCTAAATTATCTATCGCATGATATTTATCAGGTACAGCTTTATCCCTTTCCCTGTTCTATGTTTATTTCAAATGTCAATACCTACTGAATAGTCATGGACCAAATAGTTATAATGAACATTGATAATGAAGATGGAACATTGTAGCCTTTTTAGAAAGTAAAGAAACTGATCTATCAAATTCTATTAGCAAACAGAGCAGACTCTGATCAGACGGCTCCTATAGGAGTCTTCTGATCTGGGTCTACTCTGTTGTAAATGCATGAAAACACGTTTCTATGAGGGAAAGGGTTAATCCTTACAGTATGAAGCACAAGTCTATTGCAAACAGTGTAGACCCAGAATAGTCCATTTCAATGGACATAAGGGTTAATCATTTTTAATTATGATCGATTGTGAACATGTGAAGATGATCTCATAAAAAATTTAGTTCTGATTCTCAACACTAGTTTCTGCTATGGCCAAAAATTCCTTTGATCACATCTTATTATAACAATTAATCTAATAAATATTCATGATGTCATTATTTCTCACATGATCATTCAACAGGGAAAGGATTAATGATGCATCAAATGACTCAGTTCTCAAGTTATACCATGTAAACAGTCTGCTTATTACAAACTACCGGTTAAAGGGCCAACAAAGCAAGTTTGACTCACCATATGGTAAACCCAACCACAATCAATGAGACAACTTCCTTTATTACAGCTGTTTACATTTAATCTCAAGATTAAGCTGAACAAAAAACTTCCTTCCATAAATGATTTTTACTATATGCACATTAAAGTATAGAATTTAATCGCAGGAATAAATAAATCCATGACACGTTTTAAATGGGGGGAAAGGCTTTTTAACCCTTTACTCCATGAATATTCATGAAAGAAATAACGACATCATGAATTTTATATTCTGACGCATGGTCCACACAGGCATTTTAGGCCATGGCAGAAACTGTAGAATCATGTCTATATATGATTTCATAAGCGAACAGAGCAGACCCTGATCAGATGGCTCCTATAGGACCCTTCTGATCTGGGTCTACTCTGTTTGCAAAGGTGTAGAAAGGTGTATTATAATGGAGTAGAGGGTTAAACGCCTTAAATTACAAGAAGTTGTCACTAAAAGGGTTAGTGCAAAACAACCTGAAATTGAAGTGACTCAAAACAGACAGATAAACTACGCACATACAGCTTTCGGATTAAACCTTTACTCCATTAATTTCATATTAGAAATAATTACACTATACCTACTAATTTGATAATAAAGTTTGTATTAGAAGCTGATCTATATTATTTCATAAGGAAAAAGAAAATGTGTCCATGGGACACGGATCGATTCCCCGCCGGTAAACAGGAAGTAGATGAACGACAGACCTGAAAAGGGGAGACATGGTACAACTCCCCAAGATATATGCTTCAGACCAAATATCAAATCATTCCAGCTTACACAAGCCAAGAAATCTTTGATGAAAGATTTTGAGGACGGACGTACGGGATGGACAAGGGTAAAACTTAATGCCCCTGTCGCCTAAAGGCAGGGGCACAAAAACAGCAGGCCCTGAGTTTAATCTACAAAGGTATTAACCCTTTACTCCATGAATATTCATATTATAAGAAATAATGTCATGAATATTAACCCTTTCCTTCATATAAACACATTTTCACGCATTTGCAAACAGAGTAGACCCAGATCAGATGGCTCCAAAAGGAGCCATCTGATCAGGGTCTGCTCTGTTTGCTAATGGAATTTGAAAAATCTGTTTCTTTACTTTCTAAAATGTCTACAATGTGCTACCTTCCATATTCCATTATAACTATTTTGTCAATGAATATTCAATAGGTATTGAAATTTGAAATAAACATAGAACTGGGAAAGGGTTAATTAAGATTCATTTTTATAATTGCATATGGACACTGGACATTTTGGCAAAGACAAAAACTGTATAGTCAACATTATTTTATAAGCAAACAGAGAAGATCCACAGGAGCTGTCCAATCTGGATCAACTTGGTTTGAAAAGGCAGGACAAGACATCTCTATCTATCAAAAGGACTCAGTAACTTTGTTTTGATATAACTGAAGCTACAGTAGAGCCTGTCTAAGGCAGCCATTCATTTATTGAACATAGGAGTCTTAAAAAGCAGCTGGTTACTTAATGCAGGACAAAAGTAATGCAGAAAGCTCCTATAGGAGCTTTCTGCAATACTTTTGACCAGCATTAAGCTACCACCTGCCTTACAAACCCATAATTACAGATATTTTTTATGGCGGCTTAGAACAGGTTCTACTGTTGTAGAGTAGCAAATAATGAAGCACCTGATAGTACTGCTCTTTTAGTACACATACATGTTACAGTTTGACAGGAAAATATTGGTAGGAAATATCTGCAAAAAATTGTCCAAATATTTGGGATAAATGCGGTTATAAATAAAAATTGGTCAATATAAATATGGCACTCTATCAGCGGTGCAAATATTATCACATGTAGCATCATTAACCCTTAAAATGTGGGAAATGAGTCACTAATGTCCTTTGCAAACTGAATAGACCCATCGGGTCTGCACAGTTTGTCATGTTAACCTTTTCTTTAGAAAAATCCCTAAATGTTCACCACAAGCTTGACCAGGTGTTTGAATTTTTTTTAATAGTCCATCTAAAAATTCGGCACTGTAAGGGTTGGTTAAGAAGGGCCTAATTGTTTGTAAGCAAACACTTAGAATCATGAAGATCATACTTAACCATCTATCTGTTTAACCCTTCTCTTGCTGAATTTTAAAATACATTTCTCCTTCTTTACCCATGTCCTGTTGTATAATTACATATATATTCACCGTGTAACATGTATTTCTCTGTGCAATCACTGCTGTGGAGTGCACTGGTTGCACAATCAACTTGTAAATAGTGCAGACCCTAATGAGACAGCTCCTGCAGGAGCTGTCTTATCTGGGTCTTCACTATTTACAGGTAGGTATATTGACATGAATAGCAAACAAAGGCTTAATATTCATACAAGAAGTAATGACATCATGAATTTTTTTATTAGCTAAATATTTATGATGGCATAATATGTAAACACATTGTATTTGACTCTTGCAGAAACTGTAAAATCAGATCTATATTATACCATAAGCAAACAGAGCAGACCCTGATCAGATGGCTCCTAATTATGAGCCATCTGATATGGGTCTACTCTGTTTCCAAATGTGTGAAAAAGGTGTATATATGAAGGAATGGGTTAAGTCTGGATGGCTAAATGTAAGTATAATATGACTTTGTTTGAGATACATGTACTAGTATAATCTTAACCCCTTATGTGACAGAACAGTCTTCAAACAGAGTAATCCCACATCAGATGACTTCCACAGGAGCTGTCTGATCACTTTTTTAAGGTCCGCTCTGTTTCATTATCATGGAATTATATATAAATATATCTTATTTTACAGTTTTTTCCATAGCTTAAGAATCTTGTGTTCATTACCATCATAAGAAATCATTCAGTCACTAAATATTCATGATGTCAGGTAAAGGGTTTACAAGTATTTCCGTAAGTCTTTCACAAGTTACAAATACAATACATAATAGTCTATTATCCCTTTTCCTTCATTTCATATAAACATCTTTTTCAGGCCTTTGCCTTAAGGTGCCAACAGATCAGGGTCTACTGTGTTTACTCATGGTATTATCTATAACATAGACCTGATTCTACAGTTTCTTCCTGAGTCAAAACATCCTGTGTTTATATGCCAACATTAAAAGTATGCTGATAAATATTCCTGTTCCATATTTCATTATAACTATTTTGTCCATGAATATTCAGTAGGTATTGAAGTTTGGACTAAATATAGAGCAGAGAAAGGTTTAAAGCAGACAACTTTCAGCAGACAAACTATTTATTAATAACCACAGACCACAAGTACTTTGTCCTTCCTATATCCTAGGGTTGTAAGTACCTTTACCAAGAAAACTATATCAGGAAAATCCTAAAGCTGTCACATGAAACGAGTGAGTCACTTTACTGATACCCGACATTTAGTGACTGTAAGAACTGTCTGATCAGAATCTGCTCTGTTTGCTTATGGAACAATACAGAGATAATATTCTACAGTTCATGCCATGGCCCAAACTCTTAATGTTCATATCCCATTATGGAATTCAGGAATTTAATATTCATGCAATAATTATCTTTTATTTGAATGTTCATTAAGTATAGAGTTGGCTTGAACTTTTACTAAAGGTGATGAAATACCCATGCACAGCAGCAATGATCGCAATTTACAGACCGATAGATGGACTGACCACCAGACGACCAAACCGATTCAAGAAGACTCACTTATTTTTCAATTTTCATTACTTTATTTGCAGCTATATAAAAATTCAGTTAACCCTTCACTTGCTATTCACGTCAATATACCTACCTGTAAATAGTGAAGACCCAGATGAGACAGCTCCTGCAGGAGCTGTCTCATCAGGGTCTGCACTATTTAGAAGTTGATTGTGCAACCAGCGCACTCCATAGCAGTCATTGCACAGCAAAATACGTGTACACAGTGAAGATATATGTAATTATACAACATGGCATGGGTAAAGAAGGAGAAATGTTTTTTTAAAAATTCATCAAGCGAAGGGTTAATAAATATTCATTAAGCCATAATACAGAATTCTTGTATAAATATTTATGAGGTAAAGGGATAAGACAGACAGCTGTGACCCTGAGTATAATGCTATAATGTTTAACCTACTGAATGCTCAATTGTCAACAGGGATGACCCATCACTGTTTTTTCCCTCATGTAAACACCTATTCACATATTTGCAAACAGAGTAGATCAAGATCAGATTGCTCCTATTGGATCTATATGTGGGACAGTGTTAAATGTAGGTAACAAGTGTACTTGCATTTGCAAACAGTGTTGATCCAAATCAAAGGGCTTTTACAGAAGTTGTTTAATCAAGTTCTGCAGAGTTTGTCATTTAAACTTCTCTAGCAAATTGAAGCCTTTCATAGTGAAAGGACTGCTGAACACTGATGGGACACCTCACTTTGAAAAGCAGTTATCTGTCTTTTTATCAGGATCCATAGTTTGCATAGATTATAATGAATTCTAGGAAATATTTTGTTCGATAAAATTCTATTATATTATCAAATGTGTATTATTCTAATTGAAAAGATGACAAAACTAGTTCAAAATGATGTGAACAACAGATTATTATTTGTATCTGGTAACCTCTAAATTAACCCCTTTAGCACTTTCCCTGTTAAAATTTCTCATAAAAAATAATGACATCATCAATATTAACCCATTCTCTCATAAGCTATTTTTAGATCCAATCTCTTTAATAAATCTACCAAAAAGGAGGATTTACTAGCGAAAAGTGTGCAGTTTTGTAACCATTTGAGTACTACTCCTATCACAATGGTTTCAAAAAGTGACTTGTAATCCTTTCCCTGCCTGTAAGAAATAATTAATAGATATTAGCCAAATTTTTATAATATGAACTTTTCAAGGGGAGGGTTTTGTTTTGCTAAGAACTGTAAAACTGTAAAATCAGATTGATATCAGATCTATATCATGTGAAAAGCAAACAGAACAGACCCTGATCAGATGGCTCCTATAAGATGATGGGTCTATTCTGTTCGCAAATGTGCGACAATTTGTTTATATGAAGGAAAGGGTTAAAGAGGCATCAAAAGGCATCAGTAAGAGAGAATGGATTAATCAGCTGAATTTTTAAAATGACACATATATGTATGTATATATACACATGAATTTTTTTCATAAGCAAACAGCAACCCCCCCCCCCCCCCCCCCCCGATCAGAGAGCCCCTAAAGAAGCCTAAAGAAGCCTTCTGATTCAAATCTACTACAGTAAAACCTCTATAACGGCCACTCAAGTACATCAAGTATTTTGTGTTTAAGACAGGTGGCTGCTTAAAGCAAGATGAAAGTAAAACAGAACGCTCCTATAGGAGCATTCTGTTTTACTTTCACCTTGCTTTAATCAGCAACCTGCCCTAAATACCAACTAATTAACACAATTTAGTGGCCGTTATAGAGAGGTTTTACTGTATCTGCAAAGGTAGAACAGAGTGTTTGTATGGAGAAAATGGTTAACTCTTCACTTGATAGAGATGGCCTATTGATTAGTCCAAGATCAGAAAGCTCTTGTAGGAGCCAGCTGATCAGAGTGTGCTCTGTTTCCTTGTGAAATAATATATATATATTGTATATCAAATTCTACATTTTCTGTTATGGTAAGAAACTCCGTTGGTTTTCATAATGCCATTATAAAATTAATCTAATTAATATTCATGATGATATTATATTATTTCTTACATGTATGTTCATCAAGTAAAGGGTTAACCCTTTCCTCCATATAAATGTGTTTTCATGCATCTGCAAACAGAGTAGACCCAGATCAGACAGTTCCTATAGGAACCATCTAATCAGGGTCTGCTCTGTTTGCTAATGGAATTAGATAGTACTGTTTCTTTACTAAATCTAAAATGGCTACAATGTCCAATCTTCCATATTTCGTTATAACCATTTTGTCCATGAATATTTAGTAGATTTTGAAATTTGGAATAAACATAGAACAGGGAAAGGGACAATACATGTACTGTTATCAATAAGTATACCCGCATATGTTCATACCCTAATTATCTCAAGAATTGGGACACACACACTTTGGCAAACAGGGCAGATCCAGATCAAACAGCTCCCAATTCACAGGGTGTACACTGTTTGCTGTTTTGCCAGTCAAATTAAAGTTATCAATTTGTGCCAAATTGCTTATTCTATTTTAGAAAAGAGAGATTACTAAGAGTATACACTACAGCAGATAGCAAATACATGTACATGGTTACAAAACATTTACATAGCAATCTAAACCAAGGATCACCTCATGCATTTATTTATTAACCCTTTACTCCATGAATATTCATGAACGAAATAATGACATCATCAATATTGGATTAATTGTTATACATGTAATAGCCTTATTATAGACACAGGAATTATTGCCAGGCAGAAACTGCAGAATCATATCTATATTATATCATTAGCAAACAGAGTAGACCCTGATCAGATGGCTCCTATGAGACAAGTTCTACTGTACATTGTATTGCATTGTGTTTTCACTTGGATTATATTCTTTGTAATGCTTTTGTTTTTTTAACATTTAGCTTGCAGTGAAAAATACACACAATTTTTTACCACTACATTTTCAAAAATTAAGTCATAATCAGTTTTCAAACAAATATGCAATCAGGGTGTCAAACAGTTTGGATCCTGACTAGATGCTGGAGTTTCATCTGGATCCAAACTATTTGTAAAGGCAATCATGGATTTCCTGGCGGCAGGTTACAGGTTACAGGTTAATTTTGATATAATTTAACCTTTCCTTACATGTTTTCACATATTTGCAAAAAGAGCAGACCCTGATCAGACGGATCCTATAGGAGCTGTCTGATCAGGGTCTGCTCTGTTTGCTAATGGAATTTGATATATCCGTTTCTTTAATTTCTAAAATGTCTACAATGTTCCACCTTCCATATTTCATTAGAACTATTCCGTAGGTACTGAAATTTGATATAAACATAGAACAGGGAAAGGGTTAACTATTTATAACTCGAGATATTAAATTTCTTTAGAACGCCCCTATGCACTAGAAAACCAGTTTACTTGAATTAATGCAAACAATTTAAATCTTAACATCAGGACTACTAGAGAAACCCTCTGATCTACTAGATCTGCACTACTTGTCCTTCAAATCTCTTATCAAATTTAACCCTTAATACTGAATGGATCCTATTTGTACCACTGATTGACCATTTCATTTTGAATATTCAGTGTTGAATAATTTACTGTATTGTCTGTTGGTAGTCATGGTAGAGATAAAACACTGGTTTCTATAACACCTGAATCACCACAGTAACAAAGGCCAATCTGGAACACCTATCCAAGAGTACTCGTTAGTAACTTAACCCTTACAACGCTGATATTTCAAATGGACTAATCCAAAATTCAAATAGGGCAAGCTCCCTGGGAATATTTAGGGATTTTTCTAAAGAAACATTTAATATGACAAACAGTGCAGACCCTGATGAGAGGGCTCCTCTAGGAGCCCTCTCATCTGGGTCTACACTGTTTGCAAAGGACATGTGGGACTCGTGTCCCGCACTGTAAGGGTTAAACTCATTAATCCTTCACTCATGAATATTCCTTAAGAAATTATGAATATTAATTAGCTGAATTTTTATAATGGCATTATGAAGGGAAATATTTACCATGGCTAACCTAGTAGAATCTGATCTTTATCATTTCATAAGTAAACAGGACAGACCCTACAGCAGCTTTCCAATTTGGATCTATACTATTTTCGAAGGCATACAAATTTATGAAGTAAATGGTTAAAACAATGAAAATCGGGTTATCCTTTTGCTTGATACAGACAGTGTGACCCTTCAACAGCTTTGCAAACAGAGAAGACTCAGTTCAGACGGCTCCTGTCTGATCAGGGCTGCTTAGCAATTGTTTTGTTTATGGAATACTACAGATCTGACTCTACCTAAAAGTGCCCATGTGATACAAAATAAACCATTTAAATTGATACTTATAATTTTTGTTCTACAACAAAATATCATTGACCATTGTTAATTAAACAGTTAACAAAACTAATACATGAGCTGAATAAATATTAACACATTGCCGAATAACATCAGGTCTTCAATATACAAATGAAAAGTTTGTCTTTATTGGCATTTTGTTCTATTTTTTTTTTTTTTGGATATATTTCTTTTAAGCATACAAGCAAATGGTTTATATAATTGTCAGGCATTTTAAAAGAACATTGCAAGTATAAACTATCACTTTAAAGTAAGGTTCTCTTTCATTTTGTTTTAAAAAATATAAAGTTCCCAACAGTTTGGTTCCTGATCTTCATCTGGATCTGCACAGTCTGATACTCATACACTGTTTTTGAAAACAAATAGAATAAAAACTGTAGCAGAAGACAATTTTTTTAGACTAAAGTTTGCATTGAAAGATATAAGTGCATTTTGAACTTCCTATGAGTAACTGGGTGAAGTTGGTCATGTGGTCATAACTGAAAGTCTACACCTACTCCTAAAAGGAGAGGGGATATATTGTGTTTTGTATTTAACCCTTTACTCAATGAATATTCATGTACGAATAATGACATCATGAATATTACATAGATTTATTATAATTAAAATGGCATATTAAAACATGCAATTTTTGCCAAGGCAGAAACTGTAGATTCAGATCGATATTATTCCATAAGCAAACAGAGCAGACTCTGATCAGATGGCTCCTTTAGGACGTAGAAAGGCCTTTACTCTATAAAAATTTCATCAGGAATATTTGTTGGCTGAAGTTGAATGTTTATAAAAGCATTAACCCTTCGCTTGCTAATCGTGTCAATATACCTACCTGTAAATAGTGAAGACCCAGATGAGACAGCTCCTGCAGGAGCTGTCTCATCAAGGTCTGCACTATTTACAAGTTGATTGTGCAACCAACTAGTGCACTCCACAGCAGTGATTGCACAGCGAAATACTTGTACACAGTGAAGATATATGTAATTATACAACAGGACATGAGTAAAGAAGGAGAAATGTATTTTAAAATTCAGCAATAGAAGGGTTATGAGCACAGGATGTTATACTACTATGGCAGAAACTGTTGAATCAGATTTATTAGTTTTACAAAGCAGACCCTCATCAGACAGCTCCTACAGGATCTGGGTCTACTCTACTGGCCATGGAGTGCAAATCCAAGTTTGTGTCACCAACTACACATCATGTAACAGGACCAAAACACAAAAATACTCAAAGTTCAAGGGGAGATAATTCTGTAATGCTTGCAACAACATATGAAAATTGTGTCATGCACATCTGCTGTTCATGGTTTTTATGTATGACAAGTATCAATTCAATAACTTTCAAATTGAAGGAGGAGTTTGCAACACCAACTCTCCATGTGGTGGAGTGGTGGTGTAGTCAGGTAACGCACTTCACTACCAATCCGGAGCCTGGTGGTCAGGGGTTCAAATCCCGATCCGCTCGAAAAATTTCAGAGATGCTTTTCTGTGTCTCCCACCCACACAGAGTCTGAGAAAAACTGTCTATGAAGCTTGAAGTGCCAGAAAAGTAGTCATTAGCCCACATTGACTTGTTACACAACTTGTCACATGTACAGTGAATCAGAAAGAGCATAGCCCGAATGGAAAAGAGATGTGTATGTGCGATAAGTGCTGAGTAGACCAGCATATGAAGAGGCATCTGAACATGAGTCACAATCAAAGCACTCGGGAAACCATGACTAGGAGGGACAACTCGAAGAGAAAACCGTGGAGATGAAATCATGAATAACCATGTATGGCACTGAGTACTAGGAGGCAAGGAACGAGTACCACACAAAGCAGCGATCCAGCGGAGGTGATTGTGGGCGGCGGGCGAAACTCGGGCATGAATACGCCGCAGACAGGGAAAAAAAAACAACAACAAAAAACAAAACAAACCTCCCCATATTTCTTACAAAAAAGACAAAAAATACTCAAAGATCAAGGGGAGATAACTCATATGTAGAAGTTGTCTGTGCCATGGACAGACAGACAGATAGACAGACAGACCAACCAACTCACTTACTACTATATACTCCCTCTCAAACTTCGTTTGCAGGGGTATAATAACCATGTAAGGAAATGTATTATTAATAGATTAACTTCCTGCTTACATAGCCTGAAAATTATTTAACCTTTACAATACACAAAGAGCAGTCTTTTTATACTTCTGCTCTTACTGACTTACCTTATGTTAATTACTTAACCCTTTCTCTCATACAAATACTTTTACAAGCCTTTGCAAAAATAATAGACCCAGATAAGATGACTCTTGTAAGGATCCATCTGTTCAGGGTCTGTTCTGTTTGCTTATGAAATTATAATAGATCTGACTCTACAGTTTCTATCAATACCAATAATTCCTGTGTATAATATTCCATTATAAGAAAACATCCCTTGAAAAGTTTATACATGTATTATAAAAATTCAGCAAATATTCAAGATGTCATTATTTCTTACATGAATATTAAACTGGGAAAAGGTTAAGATTCAGTATTTGACATCTTTTTGGTGATGGCATTAGAGGGGTTTTACTGTACTTTAACCCTTCTCTTGCTGAATTTTAAAATACATTTTTCCTTCTTTACCAATGCCCTGTTGTATAACTACATTTATCTTCACTGTGTACAAGTATTGCGCTCTGCAATCACTGCTGTGGAGTGCACTGATTGCACACTCAACTTGTAAATAGTGCAGACCCTGATAAGACAGCTCCTGCAGGAACTGTCTCATCTGGGTGTTCACTATTTACAGGTAGGTATATTGACGTGAACAGCAAGCGAAGGGTTAAGCAGTGAATGTCACCAAATTACCATAGAGAAAGCCTTAAACCTTTCCCTAATGAACATTTATCCATGAATTGATCATTTCATGAATATTTATTTAGCCTAACATTTATATGGTAAAATTTTCAAGAGAATTTTCATCTTGGTCAAAAATTGCAGGATCTATATGATATCATAAGCAAACAGAGTAGACTCTGTATAAATGGTTCCTACAGGAACCATATGATCTGGGTCTACTCTGCTTGCAAATGCATGAAAAGATGCTCATACACGGGTCATACAGAGATTTGGTGGGAAAAGGATTCTTTTTTAGAAATTTGTAGTTTGAAACCATTGTGATATATAGAGCATTTGCTCCTATAGGAGCAAATGGTCTATTTATCACAATGGTTTCACAAAGTGAAATTTACAGTCGTCAAAAATCGACAATATGAGGGAATGGGTTAAAAACACACTCTGTCTTGCGCTAACACTGGAAAAGCCCATTAACCCTTTCCCTGTTTATTCCAACTTTCAATACCTCCTGAATATTCATGGAAAAATTAGTTACAACCAAATATAGAAAGTGAAACATGGTAGAAAACAAGAGGGCCAGAATGGCCCTGAAGCGCTCACCAGACAATCAGGAGAAGATTTTCAAAGTTTTCACTATATGTTTCTATAGAAAACTAGCCGGCCCTGGGGCGTGCCAATTTTGACCCCAGGGGTATAATTTATATAACTTTTGTAGAGGAACTAAACATGATGCTATGTGCCAAAGATGAAAGCTGAGAACCTTCCAGTTTCAGAGGAGAAGATTTTCAAGTTCTCTATATGTTTCTACTGAAAACTACCCATGCCTGGGGCAGGGCCAATTTTGACCCCAGGGCCATAATTCATATAACTTTTGTAGAGAACCTATACATGATGCTATGCGCCAAATATGAAAGCTGAGAACTTTCCAGATTGAAAGAAGAAGATTTTCAAAGTTTTCACTATTTGTTTCTGTTGAAAACTGCCCACCCCTGGGGCGGGGACAATTTTGACCCAAGGGCCACAATTAATATACCTTTTGTACCACATGATGCTCTGTACCAAATATGAAAGCTGAGTGCCTTCCAGTTTCGGAGAAGAAGATTTTCAAAGATTTCACTATTTGTTTCTATTGAAAACTGCCCACCTCTGGGGCGGGCCCAATTTTAACCCCAGGGCCATAATGTATATAACTTTTGTAGAGGACCTAAACATGATGCTATGTGCCAAATATGAAAGCTGAAACCTTCCAGTTTCAGAGGAGAAGATTTTCAAAGTTTTCACTAAATTGTTTTTATTGAAAACTGCCCATCCCTGGGGTGGGGCCAATTTTGACCTCAGGGCCATAATTTATATAACTTTTGTAGAGGACCTGAACATAATGCTCTGTGCCAAATATGAAAGCTGAGAGCCTTCCAGCTTCAGAGGAGATTTTCAAAGATTTCACTATTTGTTTCTTTTGAAAACTGCCCCACCCCTGGGGCGGGGCTAATTTTGACCCCAGGGGCATAATTTATATAAATTTTGTAGAGGACCTGTACATGATGCTATGTGCCAAATATGAAAGCTGGGAACCTTCTGGTTTCAAAGGAGAAGATTTTCAAAGGTTTACTTTATGTTTCTTTTGAAAACTGCCCACCCCTGGGGCGGGGACAATTTTGACCCCATGGGCATAATTTATATAACTTTTGTAGAGGGCATGAACATGATGTTCTGTGCCAAAATGAAAGCTCAGCGCCTTCCAGCTTCAGAGGAGAAGATTTTCAAAGATTTCACTATTTGTTTCTATTGAAAACTGCCCACCCTTGGGGCGGGCCAATTTTGACCCCAGGGCCATAATTTATATGACTTTTGTAGAGGACCTGAACATGATGCTCTCTGCTAAATATGAAAGCTGAGAGCCGTCCAGTTTCAGAGGAGAAGATTTTCAAAGATTTCACTATTTGTTTCTATTGAAAACTGCCCACCCCTGGGGCGCGGCCAATTTTGACCCCAGGGTCATAATTTATATAACTTTTGTAGAGGACCTGAACACGATGCTATGTGCCAAATATGAAAGCTGAGAACCTTCTGGTTTCAGAGGAGAAGATTTTCAAAGTTTTACTATATGTTTCTATTGAAAACTTCCCACTCCTGGGGCGGGGCCAATTTTGACCCCAGGGGCATAATTTATATAACTTTTGTAGAGGACCTATAGGTGATGCTATGTACCAAAGATGAAAGCTGAGAACCCTGTAGATTTAGAGGAGAAGATTTTTAAAGGTTCAAATTGTTGACGCGGGACGACGGACGACGCACACCGCACGACGACGGACGACGGACATCAGGCGATCACAAAAGCTCACCCTGAGCACTTTGTGCTCTGGTGAGCTAATAAAGAAGCATATCTTTCAAATTCCATCAGCAAACATCTGGGTCTACTCTGTTTGCAAATGCGTGAAAACACGTTTATATGAGGGAAAGGGTTAAAAAGCAACTACTAGCTGAAAATAGCTTAATTAAATTAAGTGCAAGAGCAATGCAGAAGGTTCGAGGTTCACATAAAATTTGAGTGCTAAACTTCTCATGCCTAGGAACAAATATGTGCAAAGTTTGGAAGCTCTAGGTAAATCAGTAATGTGTTTTGGGATGTGTGAACATACACCATATGCCCTTCCTGCCATGACCCAAAAAACTCCTTTGTTCATATGACTCTACAACAATTCAGCTTCGAAATATTCGTGATGTCATTATTTCTTGCATGAATATTTATCAGGTAAAGGGTTTGAGAAGACAAGTTAACAATGATATACCACCTCGCTTTGAAGTCTGAATTGTTCATTGCTGACCATTGTAAATCATTGTTTCTTCTTTTGAAGTTGATCACATAATGCAATTCTGGATTAGTGCCATGTCTTGTCTTTATTCCTTCAATTCGTATTACTGATGTATGATAAAACCGATTTGGCCATTTGGAAAATAGCAATTTAGGTCTTTTTAGGCAGGTGACTCCTTAACCCATTACCTCATAGGCTATTTTAAGGTACAACCTCTTTGAATAAATCTACCGAAAAGAAGCATTAACTAGAGAAAAGGATTTTTTAAAAAAAAAATTGTAGTTTGAAACCATTCTGATAAATAGAGCATTTGCCCCTATAGGAGCAAATGCTCTATTTATCACAATGGTTTCCCAAAGTGACTTTTACAGAGTTGTCAAAAATCGTCAATATGAGGGAATGGGTAAATGCATGATGCACGCCCTTTTGGAGCTTTCTGCATGACTTTCACTAAGCATTAATCAGTAAGCTCTCTTTGATTCTGCATTGATACTAATTTTGAAAGTCAGTTTAATTTAAAGAGGTTTTACTATAACAGTATACTGCGAAATTTTGTATATCTCATTAATTTCTTACTGATTTGCAATTAAAACTGTTAACCCTTTCCTTCGTATTTATAAACACCTTTTCACAACATCTGAAAAGAGAAGAACATGATCAGGTGGCTCCTACAGGAGCCGTCTGAGCAGACTCGGCTCTGTTTGCTAATGAAATATGATAATCTGTTTCTTTAGTGTCTAAATTAGCTAAAATATTCCACCTCCTAGATGTAACTATTTTGTCCATGAATACTCATTAGGTATTGCAATTAGACTACATGCAAATATGGAACTTGTAAGTGAGGACTCTGTGCATTTGTGTGACTGACTGCATGTTACAAGCGAAACAACAGTAATATAAAAAATTTCAGAATAACAGATGACAATTTGACAATTCTTGCAAACGACAGCATGCAGAGATTTAACCCTTTACTCCAAAGATACACCCCTTTTAATGCCTTTGCAACAGAGTAGACTCAGATCAGAGGGCTCCTACAGGAGCTGTCTAATCAGGTTCTGCTCCATCTGCATATTAACCCTTCGCTTGCTAATCGCGTCAATATACCTACCTGTAAATAGTGAAGACCCAGATGAGACAGCTCCTGCAGGAGCT
Source organism: Azorinus chamasolen (assembly GCA_963576725.1). NCBI lineage: Eukaryota > Metazoa > Mollusca > Bivalvia > Cardiida > Solecurtidae > Azorinus > Azorinus chamasolen. Next base: position 98,113,013 of record OY755236.1, on the reverse strand, counting down.
GTCTCATCAGGGTCTGCACTATTTACAAGTTGATTTTGCAACCAGTGTACTCCACAGCAGTGATTGCACAGCGAAATACTTGTATACATTCAAGATATACATGTATGTAATTATACAACAGGACATGGGTAAAGAAGGAGAAATGTATCTTAAAATTCAGCAAGCGAAGGGTTAAATAATATACAATGTAGATCTGATTCTGAAGTTCTGCAAGGGCCAACATTTCCTGTGTCCATATGACATAAAAATTCAGCTAAATATTATTCATGATATTATCATTTTTCATGAATATTCATGGAGTAAAGGGTTAACATATATACCATTATACCACTGTTTCTCAATTCAACAAGAATGTTGCAAAGTGGAGCATATTCCATGTCAGTAAATTTCCAAATTCATTTATATATATATAATGGGTGAATAATAATCATGTAAAGGATTAATACTTAACAGACAGCTGATCATGACTATGTGTTACATACAAAGGTTATTTTGTATTACATACAAAGGTTATTTTGTATCACATACAAAGGTTATTTCTGGCTGTAAAATCTATAGCTGGTAGTTTTTTTTATACAAATGACAATGAAATACAACTGAATATTTATAGACAAGATAGTTATACATGTAATTAAATATGGAAGGTGCAACATTGTAGCCATTTTCCATTTTAGAAAGTAAAGAAACAGAACTATCAAATTCCATAAGCAAACAGAGCAGACCCTGATCAGATGGCTCCTATAGGAGCAATCTGATCTGGGTCTACTCTGTTTGCAAATGCGTGAAAACACATTTATTTGAAGGAAAGGGCTAGGGTCTCTAGGTTCACTCTAGAGCTGTCAGGAAGAATTTAAGAATTCTAATGCTAAGTGTGTCCTGACTTACATCTGTAAACAGCTTAGATTCAGATGAGATGCCAAGTGACCCGTTGTCTCATCAGGATCCAAGCTGTTTGACACTCAACCAATAGTTTATCAAATAATTTAGCAAACTGGATTTTTTTCAAAATGAATTACAATGATTACAATGAATCTTTCAGTTGACATCATTTTTGATAGCATGAGAAGGGTTTAGGTGTATTTAACCCTTTCCTCCATAAATACGCCTTTCTACCCCTCTGTAAAATCACCTATTGAAACCATTGTGATAAATACCTTTTAGGTAGATTAATTCAAAGTGGTTGGATCTAAAAATAGCCTATGAGGGAATGGGTTAAGGAGTTGTTCAGGTCCTGGTTTTTGACCTTCCTTTGTGTTCTCCTTAACCCTTTCCTTCATATAAACTCTTTTCACATATTTGCAAACAGAGAAGACCCAGATCAGACAGCTCCTAGAGGAGCCATCTGATCAGGGTCTGCTCTGTCTGCTATTGGAATTTGATAGATCTGTTTCTTTAGTATTTAAAATGGCTACAATGTTCCTCCTTCCAAATTTCATTATAACTAATTTGTCAATAAATATTCAGAAGGTATTGGAATTTGGACTCAATATAGAACTGGGAACGGGTTAAGCAGAACTCTTCACATGATTGATCCTCTGCTACAAGTTTAGAAATTATTCTTTTTCCATTTCTCATTAAAATACGGTGACAAATGGTTCACATTCTGACGAGACATTGACTGTCTCAGGTCGTCATTTCATCTGGGTCTAAACTGTTGGCCAAGGCTTTCATAGTAGTGCCTTCTTTACAGATTCCTTATTTTTTGGGAGTTGTCTGAATTTAACCCATTCGAACTTAGGCTATTTTTGGACCTAACCTCTTTGTTTAAATCTAACAAAAAGGAGCATTAACAAGAGAAAAGGAAAATTTCAGAATTGTGCAGTTTTTAAACCATTGTGTTTATCACAATGGTTTCATAGAGTGACTTTTACAGAAGCGTCAAAAGGAGTCAATATGCGGGAATGGGTTAATTTTCCTGCTGGAGCCGTAGGATCTGGGTCTGCACTGTTTGCTTATGAAACTATAATAGGTCTGACTACAATTTCTCTTTTTACTAAAATATCCTGTGTACATAGGCCAGTATAAAAATTCAGCAAATAAATATTCATGATACCATTATTTCTTACATGAATATTGAACAGGGAAAGGATTAAAGGCCCAAAAATAGATTTATTGAATACATGGACATGTTTTACTGAACTTTGTATGAATGTCTTTTAAATATCGAGGGTTTGGTGCAAAACTATTCTAACTCCTTCACAAAGTGAAGGAGTTAGAATAGTTTTGCACCAAGCCCTTGATATGTTATTTACACATGCAATGGTTTTTGGCACTCCTTTCTTTGCTAATCATTCCTAAAGTTAGATACTTTGAACTCTCACCACAAATATGTCTCTTTAATTGATTAACAAAATCCTGTTAAATATTCATGTAAAAAAAATATCTATTAAATGAAATTTCATCATGATATATAGATATATGTAGAGATGAATTAAGGGCATTGGTTGAAACTGTAGAATCAGGTCTATTATGATTTCATAAGCAAACGGAGTAGACCCTGAACATGCAGACCCTATAGGAGCTGTCTACTGGGTCTACTGTTTGCAGAAAACAGGAACATGTGTTTGTATGAAGGAAAGTGTCAATGCTTTCACTCTAGAAATGATCTTCTGACTTCAAGATCCAAAATGTTTAATATAGAGGAAAAGGTAAAACTGTAAATTGGACCAGATGACAACTGTTGCAAATGACAACTTTTTTTGGCAGACGACAACTATTTAGCATGCAAAGAGTTAATCCTTTCCCTCATATAAACGTGTTTTCACGCATTTGCACACAGAGTAGACCCAGATCAGACGGCTCCTAGAGGAGCCATCTGATCAGGGTCTACTCTGTTTGCTTATAGAATTTGATAGATCTGTTTCTTTGCTTTCTAAAATGTCTACAATGTAGTACACTGTACCTTCCATATTCCTTTATAACTATTTTGTGAATTGATATTCAGTAGGTATTGAAATTTGGAATAAACATAGAACAGGAAACGGGTTAAGTACTGAAGTTATTTTTGAATGTTCAGCACAACAACCAGTATGTTCTGTAACATTACAATGGTTGTTTACGTCATATATTTGTTTCAAATTAAGCCAAACAAAGAATTTACTCTGTATAGAAATTCCTCCAATAAACTGCTAAATATGTCCTACATTGTAAATGACTAAATTTAGTTTTTCTTCCTTTTCTCTTATAAAACCCCACCAAACAGTTTGGGGTCTACATCCAGATCCAGATTCCTCCAATAAACTACTATTTAAAAGTAATTGACACCAGTAAAATATGTCTTACATTGTAAATGACTAAATTTAGTTTTTCTTCCTTTTCTCTTATAAAACCCCACCAAACAGTTTGGGGTCTACATCCAGATCCACATTGTTTGTATAGGTAATCACATATCTGCTGGATACATTCATTTCGATGCAAGCATTATCAGTTTGTCCTGAGAAATAACTTTGTTGAAACAGAACCAACCATGATATACAGTAGAACCTATCTTAACCCTTTCCTCCATGAATATTGATGTGAGAAATAATGATGTCATGAATATTAATTAGATCAATATGTTATAATAGCAGATGGAAACAGAATTTTTTAGCTATGGCAGAAACTGTAGAATCATATCTATATTATATCACAAGCCAACAAAGCAGACCCTAATCAGACGGCTCTTATAGGAGCTGTCTAATCTGGGTCTACTCTGTGGAAAGGCGGATTTATGGAGTAAAGGGTTAAGCAACCTTGAATTGATTGGACAAAAGAATCTGGTGACTGCTTGATACAGGGCAGAAAGCTCCTATAGCATTCATTAAGCTACCAGCTGTCTTACAGATCCATAAATAGACATCTTCTTGATGATCGCTTAACTCTTTCCTTCATAAAAATGCTTTTTTATACATGTGCAAACAGAGTAGACCCAAATCAGACACCTGCTATAGGAGCCATCTGATCAGGATCTGCTCTGTTTTCTAATGGCATATGATAGATGTTTCTTTAGTTTCTAAAATGGATGTGATGTTAAACCTTCCATATTCCATTATAGCTAATTTTCCATGAATATTCAGTGGGCGTTGAAATTTGGAATAACCCTAAACAGGGTAAAGACAAGTTCCACTGTATACATAAATATATATATATATATATCCCTTAGTAAGCAGAAGGTCCATAAATACAACTGAGATAAGCAACTAGTACACAATACAATCCACCATAACCCATAATTTAAATCTTTAACCCTTTCTTGAACGAAAATTTATGAATGAATTGATCACTTCACAAATACTTCTTTAATTTTCATAGGCTATTTTTAGACCCAACCTCTTTGAATGATCTACTGAAAAGAAGCATTTACCAGAGAAAAGGAAAATGTTAGAATATAATGTGTAGAATTGAAATCATCGTGATAAATAGAGCATTTGCTCCTATGGAGCAAATGCTCTATTTATCACAATGGTTTCAAGAAGTGACTATTACAGAGGCGTAGAAAGGTGTATTTATGGAGGAAAGGGCTAAAAGCAAATTGTTGGCTTAGACAACCGTAGGACCATATCTGTATATTCTAGTAACCCACCCCCACTACAAATTAAATTTAGATTCAAAATACACATTTGTATTAGTTCATTGAGAAATACACTTTAAAATGTATTAACCATCTATTCCATAAATATGCTTTTTAAAGCATTTGCAAACAGAGTAGACCCAGTTCAGATGGCTCTAGTGGAGCCATCTGATCAGGGTCTGCTGTTTGCTTATAAAACATGAGCGATCTAACTCTACAGTTTAAGTCATGGTCAATATTTCCTGTGTTCATACACCATTATGACAATCAATGTAATTAATATTCATGAGGTTGTTATTTCCTTTATGAATATTCATGAGGTAAAGGGTTAAAGAATGTAGGGGATAGCATCTATGCACTGACCTTGAATCATCCTTGAACTCCTGTGGCTTCTCTACTCTGTCTAACCTGGAAGCATCGTCTCTTGGGCCGATGGTCAACTCCTTCTTTGGAAGCTCAACCTACAAAAGCAAAAGTTAAAAGACTGTGATATGTTATACTTTTATAACCGTTCCCTGTTCATGTAGGAAATAATGACATGATCAGTCTTTATTAGCTGACTTTTTAACTCTTTTGGCGCCAAATTTAAAAGTGTCATCTGCAATAATAATTTCATATAAAATATAATTCTAAACTAAATAATAAAGGTATATTGGTAAAACATTTATTTTTAAAAACTTGTATGCTTTGGCTAAAATAAAACAGAAAACAGTGTAGTCCCAGATCAGATGCCACCTTTAAAAGGCGGCATCTGACCTGGGACTACACTGTTTTCAATAGTGCCAACAGGGGACATTGGCGCCAAAAGAGTTAAAACGGTGAATGAATACAGGATTTCTTGGCCCTGGCAGAAACTAGAATCAGATCTATATAATTCTATACACAAACAGAATAGACCCTGATCAGATGGCTCGTACAGATGCAGTCTGACCTGTGTCTACACTGTTTGCAAATGCGTGAAAAGGTGTTTATATGAAGGAAGTGGGATATGATATAACAATTAATTCATGAATTATCATGACTTAATGAAAATTAATAAATTGAAATTCTATTATTACACATGAAAAAAAAAGGTATTTTTGCCATGGTAAACAATGTAGAATCAACACTGTGTACACTCTGCTGACAGAAGACAGACACAGCACTATACGAATATCTCATATTAGCTTTTTGTGCCAGGCAAGCTAAACAGACAATTTTAACGCTTTCCTTCATATTAACGCCTTTTCTTGCATTTGCAAACAGTGTTGACCCAGATCACATGGCTCTAATCGTTTCATCAGGGTATGCTGTTTTTGCTTATTAAATTAATAGATCTGACTCTACAGTTTACACCAATACCAAAATCTCCTGTGAACATTATTCTTATAAAAAAGCATGATGTCATTATATTCGACAGTAAGTCCTCTTAACATTTACCATAGTTATAGATGCACATTCAAATACTAAAGTTGTCATATATCCACCACTCCTTAGAATCGTCTTAAATGACTATAAATAGTGGTCACAACATAGACCTTGGCGGAGAATGAAAGGAATTATTGGATGGATGGATGTTATCGGGTTTAAGGAGTTATTGGTAAAAATGTTTTAACCCTTTCTCTGTTCATTACTCATGTAAGAAATAATGACACCATTATTATGAAATACCTCAATTTTATAATGTTAACTTTTCAAGGGACGGTTTTGCTTTGACAATAACTGCAAAATCAGATCTATATTATGCCAAAAGCAAACCCTGATCTGGGTCTACTCTGTTTGCCAATGCACGAAAATGCGCTTCATATGACGGAAAGGGTTAATTTTCGCATCTTATCTGGACCTTTGCCTTACATCTTAGAAAACTGTCATCAGCTTCAATGTCAAAGTTTTCTACAGTTTTTGTTCATAATGCTTAAAGCCTTAATTGTCACAGTAACAAGCATCTCACCTTGGCCGTGACCTTTTCACCCATGTTTCCTTCTGGCTGGACGAACTGCAGCTTGGTATTTATCTCAGCAGGATTCATAAAGGCCAGCACCACCTTGGTGTCCTTCTTGAATCTCAGTTCAGGGGGTTGGACTAGTCTTATCTCTGGCCATAGGACACTGAAATTACCAAATAAATCTGACATATTTCTACCCTACTTATCCTAAACATTCAGACAAGTATTCTCCTCTTTCAGTTGTGTTTGTAACACTGAACAATTTAATCTGGCACCATTTTGATGTTTATAAATTAAATTCATACAGCATAAATAGTGTAGACCCTGATCTAAATGCTCCTTCAGAAGCAAATGAATGTTCTGTCCTTTGAAAACAGTGTATACCTAGATCAGAAGCTCCAACAGGATCTGTACTGTTTGTCACTCAACATTCTCTGGCAAAGCATAACTTTTCACACCACTGCATTTCGGAGAAAAGGGTTCAACATTGTCAATCTTTTATAATACTACATACTTACAAGCCAACCAGCTGGATTTTAAACTTTATGGACATAGGATTAAACTCTGGCTTGCTCAGGTTGTGTTCACATTCCTAAAGCAAAGAAACATAAATACATTATAAACTCTTTCCTTTTTCAATATTCATGTAAGAAATAATAACATCATGAATATTTATTAGCTGAATTTTTACAATGGTTAGATGAACACTTTACTTTTTTACCTTTAACCCTTCCCTCATAGACTTTTTTTTAGATCCAACCTCTTTGAATAAATCTACTGAAAAGGAACAGTAACTAGAGAAAAGCAAATTTTTAGAATTTTGTAGTTTGAAACCATTGTGATAAATAGAGCATTTGCTCCTATAGGAGCAAATGCTCTATTTATCACAATGGTTTCAACAGGTGATTTTTACAGAGGCGTAGAAAGGCGTATTTATGGAGGAAAGGGTTAAATAACAGATATTGTAAAATCACATCTATATAATTCCAAAAGCAAACAGAGCAGACCCTGATTAGACGGATTCTTGTGGAGTATTGATCAAGACAAAAATTAGAGTCAAGTATTGAGATGTGGATAATTATTAAGTCTCATATTTTTTAATCAAATTCAAAATTGTAATACTAATGTTCTATCATACTTGATCATTTCATGAATACAATTTATTGAGCAACTCCCTTAATACTTAACCTTTTCCAGGTTCTATGTTTATTCCAAATTTCAATACAATGTGTCACCTTCCATATTTCATTCTAATCATTTTGTCCATGAATATTCAGTAGTTATTGAAATTTGGACTAAAATAGGGAATAAACTACAGCAGTATGACTTTGTACTCACCCTACATCGCAGTGATTTGCGTGTCAGTAGATTCTTGCGGTTGGGGTACAGGTCTTCCGCCTCAGCTGGCTGGAACTGTGGGTTAGCATGTCTCTGACTGATAGTGGATTCTATAACATACCAACAACATACCTTGTACAACCTTTTACATGATAGAGATACGTTATTATCAACTTGCAAACTGACTAGACTCATATCAGACAGCTCCTCTTGAAACTGCTTAGGAACCAATACACATATGATTCTACAGTTTCTTCCAGGGCCATAATTTCCTTGTTCATAATGTAAAACGTTCAATTAATTAACATTCATAAGTCATTATGTCTTACACGAATATTCACCAGTTAAAGGGATAGAAGGTAACTACAGACAGTACTTAGTTACAAAAGTAAGGCTTTAATAACATACTTTATTGACCCTAATAAATGCCCCACTCTAACGGGGGGGAACTAACAATGACTAAAACAGCTAAAAACCTATATAAAATATTGCAGTTTAGACTGTATGCAATGCAGAAAGTTCCTCTAGGAGCTTTTATTCTGCATTAACCCTTTCCTCCATAGGCTATTTTTAGACCCAACCTCTTTGAATGAATCTACCAAAAAGGAGCTATAACTAGAGAAAAGGAACATTTTAGAATTTTGTAGTTTTGAAATCATTGTGATAGAGCATTTGCTCCTAAGGAGCAAATGCTCTATTTATCACAATGGTTTCAAGCAGTGGTTATTACAGAGGCGTAGAAAGGCGTATTTATGGAGGAAAGGGTTAAGAAACCAGCTGTTATACCCCCAGTGGCATTTATTAGAGATAATCTGGTATGTATTTAATGAAGCTTTGAATCTCAATTATAATATGGCACCAATCAATAAACCTAAAGAACATCATCTCTTTGCATGCTAGCAGCGGATTCTAGTGCTACTTATGACCTATATGCAAACAGTCTGGATCCAGATCAGGCCCCATCTGAGATCCAAACAGTTTATCACTCAGACTCAACTTTTGCAGACTCAATTTTTGCGAAAAAAAATCAGAAAGAAAATCAATAGTTTTGAAAATGTTGCAGATGACAAGTGAGAAGCAAACGACAATAACGCAGACAACATTACTTAGTCTGCAAAGCATTAATAGCATATATTGGAAAATTTTGAATAAAAACCAGTGCAGAAACTGACCATGACCTGATCTGGGTTTGCAAATGCCAATTATATTGTACCTCAAATAAAATACATTAATATACACTGGGTTTCTTTTCATAGATGCAATTTCATAACTTACTTTTGGCCAGCTGCAAGGGCTGGGAAAATATGTCATCAGATAAGGGAGGGAACTCTTCTACTGTCTCAGGTTCTCTGACTGTCTGGGTTACTGCCTCTTCATTCTCCTTGATACTATTAGACAATAAATGTATCAAAATTCAGCATATGTTTTGAAGCACAATATCACTTTAGAGGGTTAATGTTCCTAATGTTAGTGTTAATTATTCCTTAAAAACATGGAGTAGACCCTGATCAAACAGCTCCTACAGGAGTTCTCTGATCTGAGTTCACTCTTTTTGCAAAGGTGTAAAAATGGTGTGTATCGGTATATGACAGAAAGGGTCAAAAGTCTACAATATAAAGATTACCAAATTTTGTGTTTGTTAATATATAAAAGTATTTTTAAAGTATATCTTTTGACAGTTAAACCGTTACCATATTATGAGCATGTGCTCTATTTATCACAATGGTTTTAAAAAGTGACTTTTACATAGGTATCAAAAGGTGTCAATATGGGGGAATGGGTTAAACACTATGATCCAATTTGTGCTGACTGTTACTATGAGATTGGATCCAAATGAGACAGAGAGTACTTCAACATCTCATCAAGATACAGACTGCTTGGCTGTTTTCAAACCCTTTACTCCATAAATATTCATGAAAGAAATAATGACATCATGAATATTCATTATTAATTGCATGACTTTTTTATGCTGGCAAATTAACACAGGAAATTTTGGCAATGGCAAACTCAGATTCAGGTCTTATCTTATACCATATGCAAACAGAGTACAGTAAAACCTCTCTATAACGGCCACTAAATTACTTCAAGTATTTTGTGTTAAAGGCAGGTGACTGCTTAAAGCAAGGTGAAAGTAAAACAGAACACTCCTATAGGAGCGTTCTGTTTTATTATACCCCCCACAACGAAGTTTGGGGGGGGGGGGTATACTGGAATCAGGTTGTCCGTCTGTCCGCACTCACCAATGGGTAGTTGTGTGACTTTTTCTAACTTGTCACACAAGTAAAATCATTAACCTGGCCATCTCTTGTGACATTAACCTGGCCATTTCTTGTGACATTAACCTGGCCAGTTGTGGGACATAGGGTTAGGGTTAGGGTTAGCTTCCAGATCATTCTTTTCCAAAGTTAGAGCCAAAAATAGTTTTTCTTGTGGGACTAGTCCCACAAGAAAAGATCAAAGGAAAAAGTCACACAACTACCCATTTGTTAGTCCGTCTGTCCGTCCGTGGACGCAATTTTGTCCGGCCTTCTTCTTCTATTTCTTCAATTTTGTTGAAAGTTCACGTATAGCCATATGACCATATAAACCTGCGCACGGCATATTTCCATTATGATCGGACCACTACTTCAGGAGTTATCTCCCCTTTTTAGTCCCCTACCAATGTTTTCCGGTTCTCTGGACTTTTTATGGAAGTGACTCGAGATATCAACTCTATATTTAGTACAAAGCTAAATCTAGATAGGTTACAGCTTATGTTTCAATCTCAGCAAGGTTGAATAATTTTTGACAGAGTTATGGCCCTTGAACTTTAATTTTTTGTCAAATTTTCAATTTTCCTGTCTTTCTTTGGAAGTGGTTAGAGATAATAACTTCATATTTGACATAGAGCTAAATCTAGATGAGGTACAGCTTAAGTTCAAATATCAGTCTGGTTGAATAATTTTTGTCAGAGTTATTGTCCTTGAACTTAATGTTTTTCTGAAAAGGTACCTAGCTTTAGAACTTTGGATTTGACAAAAACCTCATGAAAGGGTCTTGTTTCTCTGAATTATTCTTCATTTTTATTACATAAATTAGGTTGGGGCATGTATTATTTTTCAATCTCTTCATTTTTCTGTATGTACATATGTTCAGATTGATGATAGGTGTTCTGACAAGCAGAAAGGTGTGTGTGTGTGTGTGTGTTCTAGATTCTAGTTTTCACCTTGATTTAAGCAGCCACCTGCCCTAAATACCAACTAACTTACAGAATTTAGAGGTCATTATAGAGAGGTTTTACTGTATACCTTGATCATACCGCTCCTACAAGAGCTGTCTGATCTGGGTCTTCCCAGTTTGCAAATAAATTAAAAAGCATGGAGATTTGGGTAAATGAAATGGAAGAAAAATAACAATTGTTGGGGACAAGTTTTGCAAACTATATTAAATTTACTTTAGTGTTGTACAGGTAAACAGTCTTTATCAAACACTCACAGTGCAGGTGGTCCACCGGTCAACAGATTTTTGCGCTTGGCAGCAACTGATACAAGTCCATATTTGTCAATACTTGCCTGTAAATGATAATAAAGCATAGTACCTCTCAACTTTTGCATGCCAAATGTATGTGTAATCGGCAAAACATTGTTGAATGCTATGCTTATTCTAAATTTCAATACCTACTGAATATTCATGGACAAAATAGTTAAGATGAAATATGGAAGGTGAACATTTTAGCCAATTTAGAAACTAAAGAAACAGGTCTATCATTTCCACTAGCAAACAAAGCACCCTGATCAGACTCCTAGATGAGTCATCTGATCTGGTCTGACCTGGAAAAGGCATTTATAGGAAGGAAAGGGATAAAACTATTTTTTCTTTTATTTCTCTTTAAAAATAATATGGATCTGAGTAATGTGACGTCACATTAGGTTCCAAATTGTCTGTATAGCTAATAAGAATTTGCAGTCAGTGTACAAAGAGCTAACCCTTTTCTTCATATAAAAATGGTTTCATGCATTTGCAAACAGAGTAGAGCCAGATAAGACGGCTCATATAGGAGCCATCTGATCAGGGTCTGCTCTGTTTGCTAGTAAAATTTGATAGATCCGTTCCTTTAGTTTCTGAAATTGCTACAATGTGTCACCTTCCATATTTCATTATAACTATTTGTCCATGAACATTCAGTAGGTATTGAAATTTGGAATTAATATAGAACAAGGAATGAGTTAAGCAACTACTCATACAGTCCTTAACCTTTTACTCCATGAATATTCAAGTAACAAAAAATGACTGTATAAAAATTAATTAGGTGAGTTTTCATGATGGCAACATGAACAAAGGATTGTAACAATGGCAGAAAAAAATCCCTTGTTAACCCCTTACTCCATGAATACGCATTTTCAAACAGAGTAGACCCAGATCAGACGGCTCCTATAGGAGCCGTCTGATCAGGGTCTGCTCTGTTTGCTTATGCTTAAATATAGACATGATTTAAGTAATCATTCTACAGTTTCTGTCATAGTGAAGCAATCCTGTGTACATGTACTATTATAACAAATTAACTTAACCCTTTCCCTGTTCTATGTTTATTCCGAATTTCAATACTTACAAAACGGTTATGATGAAATACGGAAGGTGGTACATTGTAGCCATTTTAGATAGCAAAGAAACAGATTTATCAAATTCTATAAGCAATCAGAGCAGACCCTGATCAGACGGCTCCTCTAGGAGCCGTCTGATCTGGGTCTATTCGGTTTGCAAATGTGTGAAAACAAGTTAACATGAGGGAAAGGGTTAATTAATATCCATGACATTATCATCTCTTACATAGATATTCGTGGAGGAAAGGGTTAATCAAGCAGTTAATTGTAGCCAGTTTATATTCTTATGATAATTATTTCATACATAAATATTCAAACAGGTATTGTGTTAATAGGCATATTTCATAAATTTACATACCCCATACATGAGATGGCTCCTCCTGCGTACATACTTCTTCCGCTCCTGCTCCAGCCTTTCCTTCTGCGACAACTGCTGGTAAAATTCGAGAAGAGCAGAAATCTGGAAACGGAAAAAGGGAATCTACATTAAAAACTGATTTAACCTATATACATGTAACATTATTACTTATGAGCGAAATAATGAGGCCATGAATATTAACCTTTATTTTGTTGAATATTCATGCAAGAAATAATAACATCATTAATGGTATCCCTATTCAATATTCATGTAAGAAATTTATAATAACATCATGAATATTTATTCGCTGAATTTTTAGCTAATTCAGAAGATCCAGATCAGTCTGGTCAGGATTTGCTCTGCTTGCTTAAGGAATTATATAGGTATTATTCAATAGTTCCTGTCATGGCTATATCATCGTGTATTCATATAACATTATAAAACATCAGACAATAAATATTCATTATATCAATTTTTCTTTTTTCTACAGAAACTGGCCACCCCTGGGGCAGGCCAATTTTGACCCCAGGGACATAATTTATGTAACTGTTGTAGAGGACCTGAACATGATGCTATGTGCCAAATATGAAAGCTGAGAACCTTCCACTTTCAGAGGAGAAGATTTTCAAAGTTTTCTCTATATGTTTCTATTGAAAACAAGGCACCCCTGGGGTGAGGCCAATTTTGACCCCAGGGGCATAATTTATACAAATTTTGTAGAGGTCCTGAACATGATGCTATGTGCCAAATATGAAAGCTGAAAACCATGTAGACTCAAAGGAGAAGATTTTAAAGGTTCAAATTGTTGACGACGAATGACACACACCGACTGACATCAGGTGATCAGAAAAGCTCACCCTGAGTACTTTGTGCTCTGGTGAGCTAAAAACAACATGGCAAAATAGGTGTGTTTTAATGTAATGTCATATCTTAAATTCAACGGACTGGCAGACAAATACACATACATGCAACCACTATTATAGTGACAAGGTCGAGCTTACTGCATTTAAGATAAAGTAAAGACCCCAATGAAAATTAATTGTAAAACTTTATGGGCTATCCTTTGATTCAATATATATTTATATGTCAACTATATCCAGTGTATCTATGGGTATCATCAAGTGTGATACTTCATTAATAATGGATATGTGATACTCACAATGTGATAATCTACTCTGATTTATCTCCATATTATTTATGACATAATTTGAACATGATCTATGATATGTAGTAGAATGTGATACATGTTTTAGATTATAGTTGTATCAGTCAGAGATAAAAGTGTATTCAAATATCAAACTTTTCATCTAACTTTTCACACATGATCTGACCGACATGAAGTCGTGTCAGACTTACCCTTTGACTATGTGGATTCTCCAGGTCCTCCCAAGCTCCACTGGCTGCAAATATAAGACAACACTGAATTACAATTCCTGACTGGTTAACATATTCATGACTGGGTGTATAAAGTAGTCTAATGTATAAGGGAATTTTAACCATAAACAGTGCACAATCAGATCTACATTATCCCATATGCAAGCAAAGTTTTCTAACCAGACAGCTCTTGTAGGAGCTGTCTGGGTCCATGCTTATAAAGCTTTTAGTTGAGTCTGAGATCGTTCTCAAGCTTTTGATTGGTCAGATTTGAGCCTTTGGCTCAAATCTGACCAATCAAAAGCTTGAGAACTCAAATCTGACCAATCAAAAGCCTGAGAACAAAACTCAGACTCAACATGGACCCTGATGTGGGTCTACTCTTGAGCAAATATAGTATAAAAATATGCCTCTATAAAGTAAAGATTAAGAGGCTGCAGGGGAATGGGCCATCAGTGTTTATAAATTTATCATGAATTCCATTCAGTATAAAAAAGATTGTACTTGAAGTAGGGCTGTCACGGATACTCGGTTAATCGTTGATGGTTCACACCTACGTATCGTTTGAATGCTAATTGTAATCTTAACAAGAGCTGTCCGCAAACAGCGCGCTCCACTTTCTTTAGTGCTGGATAGTGTAGTGGAAGTTTAAGTCAGAAAGGGGAGATAATAACAGCAAAATTAATTTTAGGGTTACCTACCCTTGTAAAATGGGTCCCCCTTGTAATAGTTAATATGTATACCAAAGATGAACCATATATCTTTGACAGTTTCTGAGACATGGACCTGAACATAAAACTTAACAAACAATGAAAATTCTAAGTCGAAAAGGGGCATAACTATGGCAAAATTAATTCTAGGGTTACCTACCCTTGTGAAATGGGTCCCCTTGTGATAGTTAATATGTATACCAAAGATGAACCAAATATCTTGGACAGTTTCTGAGACATGGACCTGAACATAAAACTTAACCAACAATGAAAATTCTAAGTCGAAAAAGGGGCATAACTATGGCAAAATTATTTTTAGGGTCACCTACCCTTGTGAAATGGGTTCCCCTTGTGATAGTAAACATACATACCAAATATGAACCAAATATCTTTGATGATTTCTGAGAAAAGGACCTTAACAAAAAGGTTAACCAACGCCGACGCCGACTCCGACGAGAGGGTCATGACAATAGCTCCACTTTTTGAAAATGTGGAGCTAAAAACTGTAACTATTTCCCAAAACTAATTGAAAGGTGACACTGTCTTCCACTTGCCTAATGGAGGTTTATCATGTAAACTAGTCTACCAATTAAATCAATGTTTGTTCGTTCTCAATTTTGTCCAGTTTCCCTAATCCCTGTGTTGTATATACTAGTACTATTACAAGCATTACGGTAAAGTGGAAGGGCATTCAAACCTGCACTTTTAGTCTGTACGCATTCATAACATTAGTTTGATAATTTTACTGTAGACCAGTATAGCGGAAGTTAAGACTCGAAAGGTAAACAGGATTCTTACTTTCATTTTAGTCGACTCATAAATCAGAAGTTAAGTTTGAAATGAATGGTTATATAATTTTGGGTCAACAAATGAATCAAGAAGGATGTCAACGGGTTGTTTCAAGTCTTATATCAGCTGAGATATTATTAAATTTCCAAATATATAGCGTATCATGCTTTATCCTATGCAGTCTGAGACTGGTTACAGTTCGGTGTTCCCGATTAACCGGTTCAAGAATTGTCTAACCATGACAGCCCTAACTTGAAATGAGCAGAGCTCAGATAAAGGTTCAAATACTAAAATAAGTAATTTCTCCATCAAACCCTATGTTGTGACCACTCTTTAGAATTGTCTCGAAGAGACAATTCTAAAGAGTCATCAGAACATAGGGTTTGGTGGAGAAATAAAGAAGTTACTATAGAAAATGTTCTAATTTACGCATCTTATCTGGAGCTCTCAATGAGGGTTCTCAACAATAACCCATGTAACCCTTTATCAGTTTGCCCAGTTTGCATTCATCCACTCATGCATCTTGTTTTTTCTTTATGTTCCTAACCCTTTCCCTGTTGTATATAATTCATGTCAGAAATAATGATGTCATGAATATTTATTAGCTGGATTTCATGATGGACTATGAACAGAATTTATTTTTTTGTTATAAGTAGAAACTGTAGGGTCATATCTATTGTAAGTTAATAGGCAAACAGAGCAGATCCTGATTAGATCCTACAGGAGCCATCTGATCTAGGTCTCCTCTGTTTTCAAAGTTATGAAAAAGTGTTTATATGAGGGAAAGGGTAAACCATGTAATACCTATGTACCTTTTCAGCTTTTGTCTATAAAATTGTTGTCCACATCAATTTTACATTTTTTTCTTTTATTGTTTTTCGAAACAAGGTCCAAGTGCCAAACAATTTTAACCCTTCGCTTGCTATTCACGTCAATATACCTACCTGTAAATAGTGAAGACCCTGATGAGACAGCTCCTGCAGGAGCTGTCTCATCAGGGTCTGCACTATTTACAAGTTGATTGTGCAACCAGTGCACTCCACAGCAGTGATTGCATAGCGAAATACTTGTACACGGTGAAGATATATGTAATTATGCAACAGGGCATGGGTAAAGAAGGAGAAATGTATTTTAAAATTCAGCAAGCGAAGGGTTAATCCTGGGGAGATGGTGAGTTACAGTTGTGTAGAATACAGCAAACAGTCTCACCACTTGATTTATCGGCTACACCGACATCTCTGGTGGTCCAGCGACAAAATCCACAGGCGAGGTAGTACATCTTCTTAGGAACAGACTTGCCTGGATCATCTGGGTTGGATACCATCTGGCTGGTGGCCCTAGTGGTCAGTGTGTGACCACAGCTTGGACAGTCGAAACAACTAAGGCATCTGAAATAGGTTAATGAAAAGACTTGCAAATAGACACACTGGGAAAGAATGTATGACAAAAATTATTATAAATCTTAATTGAAAACAATTGTTACTATTTACAAAGCTGAATTTACAACAAATTTTAGCCTGCAATAACTTATTTCACATATATGGCAGAAATCATCATAAGTTTTAACATATGATGTGTTGGACTTACAATAATATCAGTCGTATGAGCTTTCATAAGACAGATACAATTGGTCTTTGATAACTCGAACTTCAAGGGACCGTAAAAATTAGTTCGAGATAACAGGAGTTCGAGTCATCCGATTTCTAATCTGAACGATTTCTCAAGGCCACAGTTTAATACAGGTCTAAAGTAATGCTGAAAGCTCCTGTAGGAGCTTTCAGCATTACTTTAGACCTGTATTAAGCTGTCACATGTGATTTCTAGATATCTGTAGCGATACATTTTAGAGCAATTCTGTATTGTAAGTTTTGGATGGACTGAATTTTTTGTTCAAGTTATCCCGAAGTTCGAGTTATCCGAGTTCGAGATATCGAAGTTCAACTGTATTTCTACATTATCCCTTTACTCCGTGAATATTCATACCAAAAGCAATGATATCATGAATATCAATTAACTGATTATTTATAATGACAATATGAGTCAACTGATCTGGGTCTACTGTTTGCAAAGGCATCAAGAGGTGTTTCCATCAGGTAAAGGATTGATCCATAGTAATACATTATTTTGAAATGGGAGAAAATCTTTGATAATTATGGAAATTGCTTTTTTTCCAAAATGTTATTGCAAAACCTTTATAGGGCAGTAGATAAGAAGCATATTTAGAACATCTAATTATTGGTAAACTTTTCCCTGTTCCATGTTTAATCCAAATTTCAATACCTATTGAATATTCATGGACAAAATAGTTATAATGAAACATGGAAGGTGGAACACTGTAGCCAATTTAAAAAGTAAAGAAACAAGTTCTTTCAAATTCAATTAGCAAACAGAGCAGCCCCTATTCAGATGGCTCATGTAGAAACAATCTGATCTGGATCTACTCTGTTTGCAAATGCATGAAAATGCGTTTATATGAAGGAAAGGTTTAAAACGTTATATTTCTCTGCCAACCCCTACATTTGTATCTTGCTGCAAATTCAGCAAAACTTTAACCCATTCCCTGATAGACTATTTTTAGACCCAACCTCTTTGAATAAATCTACTATAAAGGAGCATTTACTAGAAAACTAGAAATGTGTTCATAGGACACTGATGCTCCCACTTCAGATTTTTTGTCACAGAAAGTAAGGGCCATAAATCATGTATACAACAACTGGAGCGATTTATGCCATTTTTGCAAATAAAGGGCTGCTACTCCTAAACGACTTAAGCATTTTACATGGCTATCAAATTCGACCAAGATGTAATTGCAACAAACATGTGAGTAAAGTTTGGTGTGGATTGGACAAATACTTTTCAAGAAAGAGCCCGGACAAGATATTTTCCAAGTCATTTTTGAAAATAAAGGGCCAAAACTCCTAAAAGACTGAAGCAATTTACATTGATATCGAACTTGACCAAGATGTAATGGCCACAAAAATGTGTGTAAAGTTTGGTGTGGATTGGACGAATACTTTCCAAGAAATAGTCCGGTGAAGATATTCTAAAGTCATTTTTGCAAATAAAGGGCCACAACACCTAAACCACTAAAGCAATTTATATGGCTATCAAACCTGACAAAGATATAATGGCCACAATGGGCACGAACATGTGTGTAAAGTTTGGTGAGGATTGGACAAACACTTTTTTTTCCAAGAAAGAGTGCGGACAAGATATTTTTAAAGTCATTTTTAAAAATAAAGGGCCTCAACTCCTAAACGACTTAGGCTATTTACATGGCTATTGAACTTGACCAGGATATAATGGCCACAAACGTGTGTGTAATGTTTGGTGAGGATTGGACAAACACCCCTCCAAGAAAAGGTCCAGATAAGATATTTTTAAAGTCATTTTGGCAAAAAAAAAGGGCTGCAACTCTTGAATGACTTAAGCTATTTACATGGCTATCGAACTTGACCAAGATATAATGGCAACAAACATATGTGTAAAGTTTGGTATTGATTGGACAAACACTTTCCAAGAAAGAGCCCGGACAATTCTTCTAGATGTGCGTATGGACGTATGTACGTACAAGAGCAACCCTATATACCACCACTTTGTGGGGGCATAAAAATAAAAAATAGAACTGCATAGTTTTTAAATCATTGTAATAAACAGAGCATTTGCTCTATTAATCACAATTATTTCAAAAAGTGACTTTTACAGAGCAACAATATGAGGGAATGGGTTAATGGGATGCAGTAAAATTGGGCATGGCTGAGAATCAAACGATTGTGAAATAGATCTAATCTAGTCCTGCTTTTGTACATACTTCTGTTTCTTCAGCTTGGCTTCCGTAGAAGGCATACTTTCCAAACAGTTAGGGCAAAATGGTGAATCCACCTGAAACAAAAACATAATAAATGTCATTTTAATCTTGTTATGTAGTTATTGACCTCTGAGTCTAAGGGCCCAGAAACATCACAGAAAACCCTGTAGATTGTGCACACTTACTAAAGATACTTTCTGAATACTCTATTCATGATTTACAAAAATGGTAAATTGTAACCAAGAATATATGTTACAAAACGTTTTCTCAATCAAAACTATAAGTTCATACAAATCAAACTTCTACAAAATCCAGTACAATGTAAGTTGAAAATTCAGACCAAGTGCATGCCTGCTTTCATATGAGCATGTTCCCATGGGGAAGGAAGGGGGGGGGGGGGGGGGGGTTACCCCTTTCCCTGTTCTATATTTATTCCAAATTTCAATGCCTACTGAATATTCATGGACAATATAGTTATAATGAACAAGAGTGTTGGAGGAACACGAGTCACCTGCTCGCAGCTCACACAAAAACTGTTAATATGCTGGGGTGCGAAAATCAGAACAAAGGGAAACAAAGTTAATGTTGAATTGCTATGCAATACATGAATCCCCCACTGGATTAAAACAAGAGGGCCAAGATGGCCCTTAATCGCTCACCTGATTACCATAGATTTAAGATTTTTGCAGGGTAGCCCATGGGTAGGGTCAATATTGAACTTAGGGACAATATATGAACAATGTTGATAGTGGATCATGAGCAGTGGATCATGAGCAGTGGTTCTGCAGAACAAGATTTTCAAAGATTTAGTATATTGATTTTATCAAGACAATGATTCAGACCAATGAAGATTGGGCTAAAAATGTGCTCTCTAAAGTATTTTTTCTAAGATTTGACCTAGTGACCTACTTTCTATTCCCACCCAACCCATGATCACACTCAACCTTGATATCACCAAGACAAACACTCTGAGCAAGTTTGAGGAAGACTGGGCTAAAAATGTGGCCACTGGACTGTAAACTAGATTTCTCTAAGATATGACCCAGTGACCTACTTTTTGACCTCACATAGCCCACTTTCAAACTTGTCCAAGATTTTATTAGGACAATCATTCTGACCAATTTTCATGAAGATTTGGCTATAAATGTGACCTCTAGGGTGTTCACAAGGTTTTCGTACTATTTGACCTAGTGACCTAGTTTTTTACCCCACATAACCCACTTTCAAACTCATTTGAGATTTTATCAGGACAATCATTATGACTAAATTTCATGAAGATTGGACTAAAATTGTGACCACTAGAGTGTTCACAAGGTTTTTCTACTGTTTGACCTAGTGACCTAGTTTTCAACCCCACTTGACCCACTTTCAATCTAGTCCGAGATTTTATCAAGACATTTGTTCTGACCAAGTTTCATGAAAATTGGACTAGAATTGTGACCACTAGAGTGTTCACAAGGTTTTTCTACTGTTTGACCTAGTGACCTAGTTTTTAACTCCACTTGACCCACTTTCGAACTCGTCCGAGATTTTATCAAGACATTCATTCTGACCAAGTTTCATGAGGATTTGACTAAAATTGTGACTACTAGAGTGTTCACAAGGTTTTTCTACTGTTTGACCTAGTGACCTAGTTTTTTACCCCACATAACCCATTTTTCAAACTCCTCCAAGATTTTATCAAGACAATCATTCTGACCAAGTTTCATGAAAATTGGGCTAAAAATGTGACCTGTAGAGGGTTCAAAAGGTTTTCCTACTATTTGACCTAGTGACCTAGTTTTTAACCCAACTTGACCCACTTTCGAACTTGTCCGAGATTTTATCAAGACATTCATTCTGACCAAGTTTCATGAAGATTAGACTACAATTGTGACCACTAGAGTGTTCACAAGCAAATTGTTGACGACACGACGCACGACGGACATTCAAGTCTCCCAAAAGCTCACCCTGAGCTTTGCTCAGGTGAGCTAAAAACTCCACTGACCTACCCACCAATGGTTTAGTTGACAATGGTATATACATAACAAACCTGACTGGTATTTGTAAAAATAATAAGAAAAGCAATATATATGACAAAAGGGGAATAACTCCAAATATAATGATGTTAGAGTTATGACCCTTGTGCATGACACTTCCTCTCATCATGCTTGTTCCATATACATGTATAAGGTTTCAAATCAATTGAACCAGTAGATAAAGAGTTATTGTCCGGACAAGAAAATATGAAACAAGAGGGCCTGAAAGGCCCTGACATCGCTCACCAGACAATCAGAGGAGAAGATTTTCAAAGTTTTCACTATGTGTTTCTATAGAAAACTACCCGGCCCTGGGGCGGGCAAATTTTGACCCAAGGGGCATAATTTATGTAACTTTTGTAGAGGACCTCACATGAAATTTTTTTAAGAAAATGAAAACATATTAAAATGTCAATCAAAAGAAGGGCATGTACAAAAAAAACCTCTCCCTGGGCAAATTGGTTGAATTTCAGAAAGAATAAATTAATCTATACATGTACTTATGATATTCAAAATTTCAGATATTTTCATTACACCATCATGAGTTATTATTATTCATATCTTAATTTATTTTCAACCCTTCCCCTGTTCTATGTTTATTCAAAATTTAAATATCTACTGAATATTCATGGACAAATTAGTTATAATGAAATATGGAAGGTGGGACGGTGTAGCCATTTTAGAAAGTAAAGAAGCATCTTTAATATTCCATTAACAAACAGAGCGGACCCTGATCAGACAGCTGCTATAGGAGCCATCTGATCTGGGTCTGCTCTGTTTGCAAATGTGTGAAAAGGTGTTAACATGAGGGAAAGGGTTAGTAAACATATTATAAGTATATTGTACACAAAATGAAAATTATGTAATGCAATTTGCACTATATCATATCATAAGCAAACAGCAGATTGAACAGATGGCTACTACATAAGCCATCTAATCAGGGTCTACTCTGTTTGCAAAGGTGTAGAAAGGCCTATTAATGGAGTAAAGGGTTAATTGTCCTAATTAATGTGCAACAGGCGACATCTAACTATAACAATTTTCTTTGTTTGGGTCTGCAATATTACTGCAGATCTACTAACAACAAAGGAGGCAATCCAGTTGTTATCAAAAAGGGAGATAACTTACCTTTAAATGTATACTAAAAATAGACACCAGTAAATGTTTAACTAGAGATATGCCTGTCTCCCTTAATTGGCTTGCAACTGCGAGCTTGTTGCAAACTTAATCCTAGCCATTTTTTTTTAATGAGCTTG
This sequence comes from Azorinus chamasolen, assembly GCA_963576725.1. Classification (NCBI taxonomy): domain Eukaryota; kingdom Metazoa; phylum Mollusca; class Bivalvia; order Cardiida; family Solecurtidae; genus Azorinus; species Azorinus chamasolen. The sequence continues at coordinate 98,090,309 of OY755236.1, read as the reverse complement.
CGATTTAGGTTTGGATTAGCTAGCATTTAGCCCTGGTTATATACAAGTTTAGTGAACCAAGAAAACCCATCCATATGCATAAGTGATCTGCAATTATCCCTAGTCAATATGCTTATGGCTGATCACTCTCTTCAAAGGTCCTATACCTTAAGCCTGCTAATATTACACAAGCTACTTGCTTTGGGTTTTTTTTTGCATTTATAATAACCTTTGCAAACAGTCTGGACCAAGTCTGGATCAAGATGAGATACAAGGTAACTTGGCATCTCATCAGGGTCCAAACTGTCTTTCACTATGACATTTGTTTTTTAAAAGATATGGAAGGAAACAACTTTTGCAGCTCTATTTATCACAACGGCTTCAAATCTACACACTTCTGAAATTTTCAAAGAAACAGGATCTAAAAATAGCCTATGAGGGAATGGGTTAAAAACAGTGTGAACAAACAGACACTAATTCTGAAGCAGACAACTTCATAGAGTTTTGACCAGGAACTTGCCCTCTCAAGTGATTGCATAACAGATGGAGTGCTAGCTCAGAGGAACCTTTATAGTGTAAGTCAATTTTAAAGTATAACCAACAGGGCAGGGCCAATTTTAACCTCAGAACTATCATATTAACCACTGTCAATAAGGTCTACTAAGTCAATCTATACACCAAATATCTAAGCTCTGTGACATGTAGTTTTTGACAAGAATTTTTTTGAAGTTTTCCCCATGCGTAACCTAAGTGAGCCCAGTATTCTGCTACTTGTACAGAAAACAACAGTCAGCTAGAGAAAACTGGCCACCCCTGGGACCGTAGCGGGGCCAATTTTGACTCCAGGGACATAATTTATATAACTTTTGTACAGGACCTATAGGTGATGCTATGTGCCAAAGATGAAAGCTGAGAACCCTGTAGATTCAGAGGAGAAGACTTTTAAAGGTTCAAATTGTTGACGACGGACGACTTACACCGCACGACGACGGACGACGGACATCAGGCAATCATAAAAGCTCACCCTGAGCACTTTGTGCTCTGGTGAGCTAAAAAGGGGACTAACTCCAAAAGTAGTGATGCTAGAGTTATGGCCCTTGTGTATAACACTTCCTCTCATCATGCTTGTTCAATATATGAAATTTGAAACCAATTGAACCAGTAGATAAAGAGTTACTGTCCGGACAAGAAAATATGAAAAAGGGGAATAACTAAAAAAATATTGATGCTAGAGTTATGGCCATTGTGCATGACACTTTCTCTCATCATGCTTATTCCATGTGTGAAATTTGAAAACTCTATAATGATTAGTTTAGAAATGACAGCCAAAAAGAAAGTATGACAGACAGACAGTCTACTAGATTGAGCTTTAGGGCAATTTTGTCTTGGAAATAAATACAGGGCCTTTTTTGTCAAACAATAAGGGGCCATAGGGCCCATTTACCCTAACCAATCCACCAAAGTGGCCCTTTGAGGGTAAATTAGTCCTTACCTTGGACATGTGGTTAAAGGGCCTTATTTCAAAAAGTGTTTTTTTACCTCCCCTGAGGCCCTCTGAGGCATTTGCTGCAATTTTTAGCAACCGGTCAAGGGGCCATGGCCCCTTAACTGTATGTGGCCCTGTATTGGTCTACAGACCACTAACATGGCCCCTTCCTTCAATCTGACGGCACGGACTGACGGACAGAAAGACAGACAGACGACGGAAAAGTGATCCCTAAGTGACACACTGCCTCTCGGCAGGTGACACAAAAATGGAAGGTGGAACATTGTAGCCATTTTAGAAACTGAGCAAAGAGATCTATCAACTCCATTAACAGAGCAGACCCTGATCTGATGGCTCATATGGTGGGAAACCAATAATAGATGCAGTATGTGGCTAACAGGCAGTGGTTAGAGTGCTGGCATGATCAATGAGCCAGAGGCCCTAGATGTGTCACTGTGTCCTGGTCAGGCAGGGTGCCTGATGTTTCGGTAAATTGAATTTATTTAGGAATTATTTCAGATATTTTTGGTAAAAAGGTCATTATATAGTACTTATAAATCTTATATTTTTCCAAAATGTCTTAAGTTACTCTTAATAAAAACATTATTTTTCATGATTGATGTCATTGTTCTTATCAATATAATTATTACTATTGTTAAATCAGTTTATTAACTGTTGAATTTACTGGCACATGTTTAATGGTAATTAATACCTGTTTGCACGAGCTTTTGATGTTTCGTCAGCATCATCTCTAGTAATTGCTGAACTCTTCTAGAGTACAATCGCGATGGAGAGGGTTAAAAAGACATGCACAGCAAATCCTTGCTCCTTTCTTTAAAGATTGTCGTAATAATAACAATTTGATCTATACACAGCATCCAGGTAACGCCGAGCTACTCAGTGTCAAAACCTCCAATACAATAATAATACCATTATATAATATGTGCGTGGAAGGTGCAAAATACCTGTGTACATACATGTAATTACTATATATAATCACCTTTTCACTGAAATGGCAATTCTGTTTATATAAATTCAATTTACCGAACTGGTCATTTAGTGATTTGCCTAAACGTGGGTAAATTGTCAGGCCACAATCATATCATCAGTTGACTAGTCACTGTTAGGTACCAAATGAAAATTCAGACTATTACAGCAAATACATGGAACAGTTTGCCTGAAGAATTAGTAATAGCAAGTTATTATTTATTATTATTATACCACATTTTTATAGCGCTCTTTTCACACAGGATATGTGCGTTCAAAAGGTCAGTAAACTATTTTAAAAGACAAATTGGACAAGTTTTGGGCTGATCAAGAAATAGAATAAATTTACGGAGAAATCGCCTTGTGACGAAATCCCCTACAATTAGATATATACAGGAAAACATTTGGAGATTTCGCCTAGAAAGCAATTATATATTGGTTGTATTTCGCACCTATGGTACAGGTATAGGACTGAACTATAAAGAATGTTTGTAACAAGATTAAATTGTTCTGTGGTATTGTACCAAATTTAGACTCTCTTCACATGATTTAGCTATTGAGAAAGGCAGACATTTAAATATACCAAGAACAGAAAGAATCTGTAAAAATTGCAACATGAACATGATAGAAGACGAATACCACTTCCTCTTAGTATGTCCGAAATTCAATGAATTACGACGACAATATTTTTCTCATAACTTCTGTCGGTGGCCAAATACTCACAAATTTAAAAACTTGATGTCATCTAAATCACCAAGAATTATCCGTAATCTCTCGAAATTTATTTACAATGCATCCAAACTTAGAAGTGAAAATTAGAAAACTAAAAATTCACAATCTCTGCCGCATCATTCATATACCCAAAATAAGAAAATACATTCATTTATTTAATTTACCTTAACTCTGATCAGTCTATACTTCTCTGTAAATTTGACTGAATGAAGAATATAACTTTCCATGTCATTGCTCTTTACGTATGTAGATATTTATTTGTTCATATATATTGATGGCTATGAATATGCTTATGCTATTTTATGCCGAATAAAGATTTGTATCTTGTATCTTGTTTTCCAGATCAAAATGACCAAGATCCATTGATCAGAGCAAGAATTTGACGGATGGTAATTATATTTATAAGGAGCGATGATTATACTACCAATAGTTATGCAGAACGTAAGTATGTCATTGACGGATGGTAATTATATTTATAAGGAGCGATGATTATACTACCAATAGTTATGCAGAACGTAAGAATGTCAAATACTTGAACAAGTTATATTTATATAGGCCTACAAGTTATATTGTAATATTTATTGGATCCAGATCATCTTTAGAACAAGAAGTAAGACTCATATTATAACCGTTTCGTACATATGACATTTTCATTTTCTGCAAATATTCGGTATATAATTATCAACCCCTTTAATACCAGGCTGTCAAATCCCAGGTGGTGATCAGGGACGGCACTGTCCAATCTTGGTCATCTTGATCTGGAAATCAAAACAGGGCAATTTATTTTTGAACATTACAAACATTCTTTATAGTTCTGTCATGTTATTTGTACCTGTACCATAGGTGTCAAAAACAATCACTATATAATTGCTTTCTAGGCGAAATCTCCAATTGGTTTACTATGTATCTAATTGTAGGCGATTTCGTCATTAGGCGATTTCTCCAGCACCCATCCGAAATATTGTTATCCGATAATTAGCATACTCTTCAATAATTTATGCGAACATCAGTCAATTTGTTTCTGTCTCATACAAACCTCGTGAAGAATACAATCCCCGCATCTAAATTTCAAACAATGTCTACAAATGTACAGACGATAGATTGGTCGCCATTTACCACAGCCGCAGAGATACTGCACAATTTTGTTTTGCATTAACTGTGAAGCCATCCTGTCAGACCTTGGATAATGACGTCACCGTGCGAAAAGGCCATGTAATAGGAGAAAAGAGTATATATTTTAGAAGCGAATGTGACCAAACCTCGCAAATATTTTATTTCAATATCTTATAGTTAAGAGACACTACTCATATTTTAATAAATTAAGAAATATAATAAATTTTTATAATGTAGAAATATTTCAAAGTCAACGCGGTACATTGTTTGTTTTTCCCATTTCGTTCATTGTTGATAAATAATCGCCCCGCGGTTGTGCAGAAGATTGCATCACAGAAACAAGCGTCTAGGGAAAACTAAAAAATCCAAATAACTCCATCACAAATTGTATAGTTCAGCGCCCAATATTAGGATCATGTAACGACAGGTAAGTATTCGATGTCATAGCAAAGTAGGATCAAAGTAACGCTTTTGATTGCTTTTTTATTATTGATTATGTCCAGAAATTGATTTCACTTCCTGATTTACATCGATTCTACTTTTGCTTTGCCTTTTGTCTTGGCCCAGTTTGGGTGTTGTGTAATTTAACTCGTGAGAAAAATGTCAAGATAAAGCTTTTGTAAAATGGCATTACATATGATGTTTGGTTTGGATCCTGATCCTAATATAACTGTGATCCATTCTGATTTGCATAAATGTACTATGTAATAACTAAACCAGTGCTCACAGAAGCAACTGAAGTACGTACAATACCTGGGGCAGTCTTTTTACACTGAAATAAATGTATGCCCAGAAGTTAATTCAAAGCGGGTTACCTTTACTTTGCAGGTCCCTTACTTTTCTGTGCAAGTGCAGTGATGTCATTTTGTTGCTATGCACTAGTAAACTAATGATGTCATCTTTGATTTGCTGCAATCAAAAGTATGTACGCTCGTTGTTAGCTGAGGTTTGGGTTAAGTAGCCCCCAAATAATGTATCTAACCATAAAAAGTGCATAGAATCTGATTTTGGGGTCAAAATAGACGAAAAGCTATATTAAACTACTTAATCGGTTTCTCACTTAATATGAACTCTCGTATAAATACAGTAGATATACCTTAAATTATTTCCCCGTACTTTTTCTGGGGACCAGCAAAGTAAAGTTGTTCCTTCAAGGCCAGTATCCAAAGGTTGATCAGCAAATTTTGAGAAATGTGTGACCATGTGCTGATATTAACGAATTTCCTTTCAGAAAATTGGAATGGCTATTTTATAGCAAAATCATTAGAAGTCCTGAAAATGACTTTTTAACCCTTTACCTGATGAAAATTCATCTTAGAAATAATTACGTGATGAAAATAATTTAGATCAATTCTTATTATGGTATCTGTATGAACTCAGGAATGTTTGGTCATGGCAGGAACTGTAGAAATAGATCTATATTCAGTATATTGTTCCGTAAGCAAAGAGAGCAGGTCCTGGTCAGACAGCTCCTACTGCCTAACATTTATGTAAGCCGTCTGATCTGGGTCTACTCTATTTTCAAAAGCATCAAAAGGTGCTTCTATCAGGCAAAGGGTTAAATTGGGTAGTGAAACCTCTGAACTTATTTTCATCAATGTTAATATCTGCATATGCCATATGCTTATTTCTTGCTTCTTGTTTTATTTTACAGGTTGAAGTATACCATGGGGTGGGGGTAAGGTGTAACAAGAAGATGCATTTGCGAGCGAGGGAAACAAGAAGATGGCTGAAATCAGTCATTTGGGAATCTTCATTTTTAAACTTCATTTGCTGAAACTCTGTAAGTGTTGACTTTTTTAGCTCACCAGAGCACTTTTGTGCTCAGGGTGAGCTATTGTGATTGCCTGATGTCCGTCGTCTGTCGGCGTCCAATGTGCGTTGTCAACAATTTCAACCTTTAAAAATGATCTCCTCTGAATCTACACGGTTCTTAGCTTTCATCGTTGGTACATAGCATCATCTGTAGGTCCTCTACAAAAAGTTATATAAAGTATGCCCCTGGGGTCAAAATTGGCCCCGCCCCGCGGGTTCCTTGTTTTCTACAGAAACATGTAGTAAAACTTTGAAAATCTTCTCTTAAACTGGAAGGATCTCAGGTTTCATGTTTGTCACATAGCATCATGTTTAGGTCCTCTACAAAAGTTATATAAATCCACTCTAAAAATTCAGCATCAAAAGGGTCAAGGGTTAAAGTGTTTGTATGATTTGTTCAGCAATTGTACGAGTAGATAAGTATAGGATGCAAAATCTTTGAACATGAGAATGATCTCGACTGTCGTTTTCAAACTGCATAGACCAAGAGAATCTAGCATTCCTGCTCCTTTTTGGTACATTTATTCAAAGTGGTTTGATCTAAAAGTAGCCTATGAGGGAATGGTTTAATCCTTTACCTCATACAAACACTTGTTCATGCCTTTGTCAGTAACTATATGATCAGGGCCTGTTCCATTTCATTATGAAATTATATAGATCAGACTTTACAATACCAAAATAACCTGTGTTCATAATATCATCATAAACAATCAACTAATAAAATTTCATGGTGTCATATTTTCTTACATGAATGCTCATGAGATAAAGGGTTAAGAATAAGAAGAGTTGATGGTCAATCATTTAACCCTTTACTCCATAAATACACCTTTCTAAGCCTTTGCAAACACAGGAGACCCAGATCAGATGGCTCCTGTAGGAGCTATCTGATCAGGGTCTGCTCTGTTTGCTTATGGAACAATATAGAACTGATTCTAGTTTCTGCTTTTGCAAAAAAAACATGTATTAATATGCCATTTTAAAAATTAATCTAATTAATATTCATGATGTCATTATTTCTTTCATGAATATTCATGGGGTATAGGGTTAATTTACATGCATTCATCTTATCATTTGTTGGATCACTATTTCAGTATTAAATGGAAACAAAATCTGAGTCACCTTGCATCCCAATCGGTGTGTTCTGGGACATAGAAAACTGCAGTGTTCCGAAGTGGAAGTCAGCTCTCCATGTAGTGCAAGCCATTCGCAACAAATTCATCAAGGGCCATCGTGAGGCAGAGTTCATGTGTGTTTGTGATACATCCAAAGAAAACAAATACATCATCCAGGAGCTTAACCAGGCCCAGGTATGGATATGTGGAATAGAACTACATTGAATATGCTGCTGGATTTCTAAATATAACCATTGTTTAACCATTCCCCTTTTTAATATTCATGTAAGTAATAATAACTATATAAATATTTACTAGCTCAATTTTTTTGTAAATTCATAAGCAGATAGAGCAGACCCTGATCAGAATGCTCCTACATGAGCTGTCTGATCTGGGTCTTCTCTGTTTTCAAAGGCATGAAAAGGCATTTATATAAGACAAGGGTTTAATGTAAAATGATGGTTAACCCATTCCCTCATATTGACGACTTTTATCCCATTCCCTCATATTGAGGACTTTTGACAACTCTGTAAAAGTCAATTTGTCAAAACATTGTGATAAATAGAGCATTTGCTCCCATAGGAACAAATGCTGTATTTATCACAATGGTTTCAAACTACAACATTCTAAAAGTTTCCTTTTCTCTAGTTAATGCTCCTTTTCGGTAGATTTATTCAAAGAGGTTTATCTAAAAATAGCCTATACAGTAATGGATTAATCAGTGATTTTGTTTTCACTGTATTAGGAAAGGTCTTGTACCAGTCCAATTGTGGAATGTACTTTAAAAGTTATTACAGTAGTTTGTCAAACTTAGCTTATGAAGTAAACGAGAAGTGGTTTTGTCAAAACTTTATTTTTGCTTTTAATGAATGCAGAAGTACTCAGCATCTCATAATGGATCAAAATGTTTGCATAGGTAATCTCTTCACAGGTCTTTAAAAGCAGGTGGCTTCTTACTGCTTTGCAAATGTAATGCGGAAAGCTCCTTTAAAAGCTGTTCCATTTCTTTGTTCTGCATTAAGCGACCAGCTGTCTTAACTCCATTGGTTACGAACATTAATGCTAATTATTTTGTATTGCTACATACATGTAGTAACAAGTAAACACATAGCTATGCCAGCCAAATAGTATAGAATCAGATCTAGTATATTCTGTAAGTAAACAGAGTAGACCCTGATCAGACTGCTCTTACAGGAATGGTATGATGTGTGTCTACTCTGTTTTCAAAATTGTGAAAAAGCATCTCTGTCCGGGTAAGGATTAAAGATTTACTCTGTTTTTGTCATTACTTTTTGTTTTTCCAGATCAATGTTGTCCACATCGATGCCTTGAGCAAAAATGCAGCAGACGACAAGTTGCGACAGAACATTCGCAGGTTTTCTGACACCCAGAGCCCACCGGCAACAATTGTACTTGTATCTAGTAAGTGCGGAATGTTTCTGGGGACTTATTAATGCTTTGCCTCATGAATTTTCATGTAAGAAAAAATGACTGTATGAGTTTTTGAAATAGCATTATAAACAAACATGTCCATTCATCTGTCTGTATGTGTATGCATCTAAACATTCATATTTCTCAGTTATATAGTATTATACTGAGACCAGCACATGCTTGGCGGTGGATATCAATTCAGCGAATTTGCTTGTTATTTATGAATTCTTGTATAAATGTTCCTTAGATAAAAGGTTAAATATAATGGAGAAGCAAATAATGTAGACCTCAATCAAACTACCTTTATTTGTCTGGCCTAATATTTTGGGTAAATATGATATATCAAAGAAAAGACACTGTAGGATATTTTCAAATAGATTGTCTTTCGGCCATAAATCACGGGTTAATTAATGTGTTATAAATAACTCCAAAAATGATAGACGTAGAGTCATGAAACTTCATAGGATGGTTGATAATTACATTGACCTGTGTTCCAGGGATATGGTTATGATATGCATTTCGTATCACTAGAGTCAAGCCCCTTTCATTGGCCTTAACCCATTCCTTCATATTAACACCTTTTGATGCCTCTGTGAAAGTCACTTTTTGAAACCATTGTGATAAATAGAGCATTTGCTCCTTAGGAGCTCTATTTATTACACTGGTTTCAAGACTATGTGATTCTGAAAATTTCCTTTTCTGTAGTAAATGTTCCTTTTTGATAGATTTATTCAAAGAGGTTTGATAAAAAAACAACCTATGAGGTAATGGGTTAAACGTAGCCTAACAGTCACATGCAAGTAGAGGTTGGACATTTTTAGTCTTAATCCTTTGCCTGATGAATATTCATGTAACAATGGCTATGATTATTAATTAACTGTATTTTTTTATGGCATTATAAACAAGGCAATATTTTACTGCGAAACTGAGAATCTGATCTATATTGTTTCATAAGCAAACAGAGCTGCCTAAGGCCCTGATCAGATGGCTCCTACAGGAGTGGTCTGATCTGGGTCTTCTCTGATTGCAAAGGCATCAAAAGGTACATGTATATCTATGAGGGAAAGACTTGTACAATTTTTCATCATGTGAAGTACACTTTTATATTTCAGGTGATGTAAACTTTTCCAGTGACCTATATGACCTTCGCTATCGGAAGAAATTCAACATTATCGTCATTCACAGACAACAAACTCATGATGCTTTATTACTTTCGGCAACTGAACACTTCCTGTATGATGACATAGTGGGTGATATTCCGTGCAGGTCCCCTTCAAAGGTATTGATTCAGTCAATTACAGTAAAACCTCACTATAACGGCCATTAATTGTTGTTAATTAGTTGGTATTTAGGGCAGGTGGCTGCCTAAAGCAAGGTGAAAGTAAAACAAAACGCTCATGTTGGAAGGTTCTGTTTTACTTTCACCTTGCTTTAAGAAGCCGCCTGCCTTTAACACAAAATACTTAATGTAATTTAGAAGCCGTTATAGAGAGGTTTTATTGTATTATGCACCCTGGAACCTTTAACTCTTTCCCTGTTCTATGTTCAGTCCAAATTTCAATACCTACTGGCTGTTAATGGACAAAATAGTTATAATTAAATATGGAAGGTGGAACATTGTAGCCATTTTAGAAAGTAAAGAAACAGATTTATCAAATGCTTTTAGCAAACAGAGCAGACCTTGATCAGACGGCTCCTCTAGGAGCCGTTTGTTCTGGGTCTACTCTGTTTGCAAATGCGTGAAAACAGGTTTATATGAGGGAAAGGGTTAATTCATTCACTGCAAAATAGATTTTGTCTACTTAGATTGCCGTCTGCTTTGGGTTTTTCTTCTATTTCTTTAAAAAATAACATAATCGGTTTGTAAAACAGTTTGGGATCCGTTAGCACCATTTTGATAAATTTGAAAATTGTGCTATTTGCCTTAAATTGTTGGTTTGAATACTTAGTGTGATGAGGGTACAACTTTCATTATGATGCAACAGCAAGTACTGAAGTTGTGGAGATATCAGATTCATATATAGAGAGAACAGGCTAATCTTAAGAGTAGTCACAGCATAGGGTATGGTGGAGAATTAAATATTTATCCCTTTACTCTATGAATATCCATGTAATGACATCATAAATACTGATTAGATTATTTTCCATAATGACTCATGAACGCATGAAGTTTTGGCCATAGCAAACTGTGCAATAATATCTGTATTGTTTCTTAACCCTTTCCTCCATAAATACGCCTTTCTATGCCTCTGTCAAAGTCACTTTATGAAACCATTGTGGTAAAAAGAGCATTTGCTCCTATTGGAGCAAATGTCCTATTTCTCACAATGGTTTAAAAACTACACAATTCTGAACTTTTCCTTTTCTCTAGTAAATGCTCTTTTTGCAAATGAATATTCTCGCAGGACAATAAGCTCCTTGTGTACCCAGTTTACCTTAGTACAATGTATAGATGAACCGACCCATTTTACAGAAAACTCCTCCTCTATCATCGACATCATTCTGGTAAATAACAGCGACAGTTTAATTTTATCCGGCGTTGGCGACCCTTTTCTAGACCAAAATGTTTGTTATCATTGTCCTATTTTTGGCATCTTAAATTTCAAAGTACATAAGACTAAGTCATTTAAAAGACGCATATGGAATTACAATACTGGGCGATATGATCAGCTGAGGGAAATGGCCAACCAGTCAGACTGGAAATCAATGTATGACTCGGATATTAATACGCATGCAATTAACATAAGCGAACACATAATGAGCATTACCAAACAATGTGTTTTTAATAAAACAGTTACTATAAAATCAAATGAGCCCTGTTGGATCACCTCTGAGATAAAACGCTACATTAGAAAACGTAAACGCGCCTACAAACAAGCAAAACGTACCAACAATATTCGTCACTGGCAAAACTTTAGGAAAGTTAGAAACGAAACTACATCCATGATAAGAAAGTGCAAATTGGAAAACCAGCAGAAATTAGTGAGGGAAATAAATACTGGTAATCGCTCTTCCAAATCCTGGTGGAATACCCTCAAACAGTTTATTTGCCCTCGTCGTAAAGAGAGCATACCTCCACTCAAGTCTGGAAATCAAGTGATTATGAGTGACATTGATAAAGCTAACCATCTGAATGACTTCTTTGAGGAACAGTCGAATATAGACGACTCGCACACGTCTCTTCAACAATTATTAGCTCCGGATTTTAGTCTTTCTTCCATTGTAATTACATCTCAAGAGGTGGAGGAGATATTGCAATCCCTATCAACAGGGAAAGCTGTCGGCCCTGATGAAATCAGTAATCGTGTTTTAAAGGAAATGGCTAGTGAAATATCTCGACCTCTTAGTGGTTTGTTCAATCAGAGCCTCACATATTCTAAAGTTCCTAATTGTTGGAAAGAGGCTCATGTCTGTCCAATCTTTAAGGGAGGCGATCCCTCGATCGCTTCAAACTACAGGCCTGTCTCTCTACTAAGCTCTATTGTAAAGGTTTTTGAAAAAATTCTGTTTAGACATCTTTACAATTTCTTTCGTGCCAGCAATGTCATCTCAGACGTCCAATCAGGCTTCACCCCTGGTGATTCTACCACCAATCAACTTGCCTATCTGTTCAATACCTTTTCGAAGGCTGTTGATTCTGGGCTAGAGGTTAGGGTTATCTTTTGCGATATCAGCAAAGCATTTGATAGAGTCTGGCATAAAGGTTTATTGGAAAAACTCAAGGCTGCAGGAGTTGCAGGGGGTCTGTTGGGTTGGTTTTCCAGCTATCTTACTGAAAGAAAACAACGTGTAATTTTACCTGGTACCTTCTCTGACTGGAAATACACCAAAGCTGGTGTACCACAAGGATCTATCCTAGGTCCATTGTTATTTCTTGTTTTTATAAATGACATTGTTAACGACATTGGCTGTAACATTCGTTTGTTTGCTGACGACACTAGCTTGTTTATTATAGGTAACAATCCCATACATATGGCAACAAACATCAATAATGATATACTAAAAGTTACCTCATGGGCAGAGAAATGGCTAGTTAAATTCAATCCTAAAAAGACAGAGTCGTTAATCATCTCGAGAAAAATGTCTCGAAATGTTCACCCATCTGTATATATGCAAGACCAGCAAATTCCTGAAGTTGATTCACATAAGCACCTTGGCGTTCATCTCTCACGTGATCTAACATGGAAGTGTCATATCGAATATATTGCTACTAAGGCATGGGCAAGAATAAATGTCATGCGAAAGCTTAAATTCACTTTGGACAGATCTTCCCTTGAAACAATCTACATATCTTTCATTAGACCTATTTTAGAATACGGTGATACAATATTTGATAACTGTAATGCCAGAGAATCTAACAGTTTGGAAAAAATTCAATTTGAGGCTGCCCGGATAGTAACTGGGACAACTAAATTGGTTTCTATTGATAAATTATTGCATGAAGTTGGATGGGAACGCCTTGAAACCAGACGTAAAAAACACAGACTTATTCTCTTTTATAAAATGGTGTTTCATTTAACTCCACAATACCTCACGGAACTGGTACCTGGAGTGGTTGGAAGTGTTTCTCGATATAATTTAAGAAACGCTGGGGATATTCAATCTCTTGCCTGTCGCACAACCCATTATAGCAACTCTTTCCTCCCTGCAACAATACAGGAATGGAACAATCTCCCCGAAAATGCAAAACAATCTTCTACTCTATATGCATTCAAAAAGTATTTGAATAGCAATCTGCCAACTGTTCCTAAACATTTTTATTACGGTGTCAGAAAACAGCAGCTCATGCACACAAGGCTTCGTACAAACTGCAGTTCCTTGAACTATGACCTCTTCTCAAAGAACATATCTGACACTGCCCTGTGTACTTGTGGCCTTGCTGAGAACGCATCGCACTTCTTCCTAAGCTGCTGCAAATATACCAACCAAAGGAAACAACTTTTTGATGATGTTGCCAGATTCACTACTCCGTCCCTTTCTGTCTTTCTGTTTGGTGACCCTCTTTTGAATTATGATACAAACATCATTATAGTTGAAGCCGTACATCGGTTTATCCAATCCTCAAAACGATTCTTATAAACTCGGTAACGCTCATCTTCTCTCGAATACCGGTATGTTTGTTCTGCTCGGAATCCTTGAGCTCTCCACATATGTGTGTCAACAATCGTTTCTTTTTCACCTATTTATTTTTTATTTTTTCTTCAAATTTATCTTTTCTCTAAAACATGTTTGTGTTAGCTGATATATTCGGCTGAACTAATTTAGTTTTTCAGTGCAATTAACATAGTTCAATAACTTGCAGTCATTTCTGCATAAAGCGAGTGTAGTTTTTACGGTGTTGGGAGAGAAACACAATAAGCAGTCTTGCTTTCGTTTCCATCCTTTTCTTTTCTTTTGTGTTATTATAACAATATTCATGTAAATATTTATAAATAAAATATGTTTAAACCAAATGCTCTTTTTCGGTAGATTGATTCAAAGAGGGTGTGTTTATAAATAGGAAAGGGTGGGAGGAAAGGGTTAAGCAAACAGAGCAGACCCTTATGAGACAGCTCTTACAGGAACTCTGTGATCATTTGGCTCATTTGGCAAATGCTTAGAATGGTGTATTTATGGAGTAAAGGGTTAGGCACCTTATCTATGGCTCTGAATCATTGCTCTGTTTGTTTCTCCAAACCCTTTACTCCAGAGATACACTTTTCTACAACTTTTGGCAAACAGTGTAGACCCAGACCATGAGCTGTCTGAACAGGGTCTGAACTTTATGCACTCAGCTCATTTTAGGTCTGAGTATGTCCTGCCTTTCTTAAAAGTAATTGCCAATGTAAACAAACCAAAAATTGGATATACTGTTTGAGATAATGAATATGCATAGGAGGTGGAGTTAAACTCGTAAATATTCATGGAGTAAAGGGTTAATGGGGTAGTCGTTAACCCATGGCCTACAATTCTAGTTTATGAAAGAAAATTACATTTCTCTATTTCAGCCCCTTGATGGTGGTGTAGAGCTTATTGTGACTGGGTACAGCCGTGACCTTGACCCCAAATCTGTCAAAAATAGACTGCAGCAGCTGTCTAACAACACAGGTGGCAAAGTCTTGTCAGTGACGGCTGAATATGCTCTACTCAGATTTTCATCAAAAACTGTCGCTAAGAGGTATGTTTAACAGTTACAGTAGAAGCTCTCTGTAGTCACAATTTAGTGAATAAATGAAGTGATATTTTACTCTTTGCATGCTAACGACAATGTATGATTACATATGCAAACTGTTTAGATCCCAATGAGACGCTGAGCAACTCAGCGTCTTATAAGGATTCAAACTGTTTGACCTTCTGATAGTGTTTATGAAAAATATTTGAAGAAATGTCAACTTTGAAAATTGTGGCAGATGACAATTTGTGAAGATGACAATTACTTAGCATGCAAAGAGTTAAAAGGAGATGGTTGCTTAATGCAGAATGAAAGTAATACAGAAAGCTCCTTCGGGACAAGGCGAGAGTTGTTTTGAGTGGTAGATGCTGCTGTGAGGTTTTAGCATAAATAATTTATTTCTTTCCCTCATATATACTCCTTTTCAAGCACTTGCAAATAGAAAAGCCCCAGATCAGACGGTTCCTAGACAACAGTCTGATTAGGGTATGCTCTGTTTGTTAACGTAATATGATAGAGCTATTTCTTTAGTTTCTAAAAAAAATTGGATATGAAATAAAATTTGTAGAGTTTTTTATTCAGTGTAGAGGTTTAGGAATTGGCCCTTTCACCGGGACCAATCTGTTTGACACTCTGATTAACCCTTTATATGCTGCATTTTGTGGAAATCCATCATTGTTTAACCCTTTTCCTCATATAAACGCCTTTTCACACACTTGCAAACAGAGTAGACCCAGATCAGACGGCTCCTGTAGGAGCTGTCTGATCAGGGTCTGCTCTCTTTGCTTATGACATTATAGAATATCTTACTCTTTAGTATCTACCAGTACCAAAACATCCTGTATACATGTACCATTATAAAACTTTAGCCAATAAATATTCATGGTGTCATTATTTCTTACATGAATATTCAAAAGGGAAAGGGTTAACCCATTACCTCATTGACTAATTTTAGAAACAACCTTTTTGAATAAATCTACCGAAAAGGAGCATTAACTGGAGAAAAGGAAAATTTTAGAATTTCCTAGTTTGAAACCATTGCGATAAATAGAGCATTTGCTCCCTTTGGGAGCTTTTTGCACTTCTTGTGTTCTGCATTAAGCGATGGCCTGTCTTATTGGCATTGCATCTAAATATTCAGTGGTTGTTTTAAAGACTTAACAAGTTAACGGTTATTTTGTTTCAATGCATACTGCCGGTATAACAAGGGTGCCATTGTAACGAATGCCAGTATAATGAGGGTTCACTGTAAATAGATCTGATTGTATAGTTTTTGCCATTGTCAAAAATTCCCTTGTTCCTGATACCTTTATAAAAATTCAGCTAATTAATAATTATGATGTCATTTCTTACATGAATATTCATGCTGTAAAGGGTTAAAACCAGTAAACAACTGCTGCTGATCAGGAGATTCACACTATTATTCAGTATATAAGGACTAAAGCAGCATGTTTTATGCAAAGTTTTGAATTCTTTTCAGAAAAGATTACCTCTGTCAATCTCTATTAGCTCAAATGTATATACAGTAGAACCCCTTTATAGTGACCACTTTATGAATCCCTATGCTAGTCTTTAACCCTTTCCTCCATAGGCCATTTTTAGACACAACCTCTTTGAATGAATCTACCAAAAAGGAGCATTAACTAGAGAAAAGGAAAAGTTTAGAATTGTGTAGTTTTGAAACCATTGTGATAAATAGAGCATTTGCTCCTGTAGGAGCAAATGCTCTATTTATCACAATGGTTTCATAAAGTGACTTTTACAGAGGCATAGAAAGGCGTATTTATAGAGGAAAGGGTTAAAAGCAGATGGTTGCTTAATGCTATAGGAGTTTTTTGCATAACTTGTGTCCTGCATTAGCTACCACCTGCCTGCAAGGAGCCTTCTGATCAGGATCTGCTTTGTGTGCCTCTCAAATTATAAAAGATATAATTTCTAGTATTTCTACCAATACCTTAAGTGTACATTTGCCATTATTAAAATTCAGCTAAGAAATATTTATGATTACATTATTTCTAACATGAATATTCAACAGGAATAGGGTTAAGTAACAACAGGATGAGGATTGGTTAAGAAACAAGAGATTTTGATAATCTAATCCCCCTCTTATCTACAGCACTTTAACCCTTGCAACACTGACTTTTCAAATGGACTATTCCAAAATTCAAACAGGTCAAGCTTATGGTGAATATTTAGGGATTTGTTTTTAAGAAAAATGTAATATGACAAACAATGCAGTATTAAGGACCACAATGGAAATGTTTTACGAATTACTATTTCTTATGATGTAAAATTATGATCGTAAAAATGTTTTACGAATTACTATTTATTATGATGTGATACATGTTTGTGAACCATATTATGTTTTTCTGTTTTCCGAAATAAATCTATCTATCTATATAAGGCCTAAAGCAGCATGTTTTATGCACATTTTTGAATTTTACAGAAAAGATTACCTCTGTCAATCTCAATTAGCTCAAATGTATATGTACAGTAGAACCCCTTTATAGTGACCACTTTATGAATCCCTATGCTGGTCTTTAACCCTTTCCTCCATAGGCCATTTTTAGACACAACCTCTTTGAATGAATCTACCAAAAAGGAGCATTTACTAGAGAAAAGGAAAAGTTCAGAATTGTGTAGTTTTGAAACCATTGTGATAAATAGAGCATTTGCTCCTGTAGGAGCAAATACTCTATTTATCACAATAGTTTCATAAAGTGACTTTTACAGAGGCGTAGAAAGGCGTATTTATGGAGGAAAGGGTTAAAAGCAGATGGTTGCTTAATGCTATAGGAGTTTTTTTGCGTAACCTGTGTCCTGCATTAGCTACCACCTGCCTGCAAGGAGCCTTCTGATCAGGATCTGCTTTGTGTGCCTCTCAAATTATAAAAGATGTAATTTCTAGTATTTCTATTAATACCTTATAGGCTGGGTCCTAGTAGTGGTTACCGTAGCATCCCCCCCTAGACTTTTTTTCATGGGTACCAACTTGTTCGTTGGGGTCCTTAGAACACATTTTGAGCATGCCCCCAAAAATAAGTTTGTCCCAGCTATGTTTTATTTAACGGTTTCCATGGTAACCCGAGGTAATTTTCGAAACTACCTTGGTTCAGAAAATGCGCCATAACTTTGTTTTTAGAAGCAATAGAAGGACAAAACAAGTACCAAAGTAAAGCAGAGACATATAGCTTGAATATGGTATATGATTTATTTAATATTCATAAATGTATTCTTATGAATATTCATGAGAATGTAAAAAAATGCGTTTTTTAGAAAAAGGAGCTTGTTGTTTAGTCTGAGAGGCTTATTAATGCACACAAATTATTGAATTAAGGTTTAAATTGTTTATTTGGTTCATCAGAACACATTTTGAGCATTCCCCCAAAGTAATTTTGTCCCATCTTTGTTTTATTGAACGGTTTCCATGGTAACACGAGGAGGTAAATTTCAAAACATCATTGGTTCAGAAAATGCATAATAACTTTGCTTTTAGAGGCAATAGAAGGACAAAACAAAAATCAAAGTAAAGCAGAGACATATATCTTGATTATGATATATAATTTTAATAATATTCATATATGATTGCTTATGAATATTAATGAGGAAGTATAAAAATCCGCTTTTTTAGAAAAATGAGTTTTTTGTTTAGTCTTAGAGGCCTATTAATGCACAAAAATTATTGAATTCAGGTTTAAATTGTTCGTTGGGGTCCGCAGAACACCACTTGAGCATTCCCCAAAATAATTGTGTCCAAGCTATGTTTTTAACGGTTTCCATGGTAACCCGAGGTAAATTTCGAAACATCCATGGTTAAACAAATGCGTCATAACTTTGCTTTTAGAGGCGAAAGAAGGACAAAACAAAAACCTGAATAAAGCAAAGACATATAACTTGAATATGATATGTAATTTAACTAATTTTCATAAATGTATTCTTATGAATATTAATGAGGAAGTAAAACAATCCGATTTTTGTTTAGAAAAAAGGAGTTTATTGTTTAGTCTGAGATGCCTATTAATAAACAAGAGTTATTGAATTCATGTTTGAATGTTTTCATGTGAAGGAAAATAAACCATCTTTGTTTCAGGTAATATTTCTATAAAGCATGCGTATTTCAGCTTATTTGCATATAATGTACGTATATGAATAAGCAATTTTCTATGAGCATTGTATTTAGTATTATTTTGAGTATACGGTAAAATCTCGATTATTCGAATTTTCTTTATAGAAGCATTAAGACCCTTTTAGGCAGGTGACTACTTAATGCATGGTGAAGGTCATGCAGAAAGCTGCACTAGGAGCTTTCTGCATGACTTTCACCATGCATTAAGCTGTCACCTGTCTTAAATATCAATAATAATACGTACGTCAATGATAATACGTCAATGTTTGAAGCGAATCCCATCTGTTGGATGCAACTGCTGGTGCTAAAGAAGTGAATGAGAGAGAGAGAGAGAGAGAGAGAGAGAGAGAGAGAGAGAGAGAGAGAGAGAGCCTAATGCCCGCCCCAGGGGCTGTCGGAATCAAGTGAGGGGATCTGATAAAACATCCCAGGTCGATTTTCATTTGAAACCGGAGGCCTAAGAGATACCCAGGGAACCCTTGTCCGTAAGAGTTCAGCGGACATGATCCACCCAGTTGCCGGGCTGGCACAAAAATCTTCGTCCAGGTCAGGCAAACGGGAAAGAAGTCCCGTGGAAGGAGAAAGAGACTCCCTAGACTTAATTAGGTTAGGGAGGTCCACTTTTTCGACTGACACTAGCACGGAAGAGGATAGAGGACCCCTGTGAATAGGATTCGGGGGTCTAGGGCAGACAGAGGGTGGGATGATTCTAAAACAATCTTCACACGCATTCTCAATAGAAAATATTGATGTTCAGAATCATCTAAAGAAAAAGAGGACTAAGTCCCGTCTAAATCTGAGTGAGAGGCTTCCACAAAGTCTGATTCCCTTAAAAAATAGGACCATCCCTAGGAGCCATAATGGACAAAGTGTCTTCCTGCTCTCCCTCAGAATCCGCCCTGGTGAACGCCATGGATGGCAGCACCCGGGAAGAGTGGGACCCGCCACAGACATAGAAGTGTGGACTGTGGGTTCACGTGAGAGCTATTCTCCCTCTAGGTGAAGCTTGCTGGTTCCCAGAATGAGTGTCGGCTATCGAGAGCGACCAGCCGGCGAATCTGAGGAGGCAGAGCGATGTCTTCGCATAGAAGAGTAATGGTAAGACCTCGATCTGCGATGAGAGCGGTGTGAGTGCCGGTTCCTATTAGAAGAATAAGAAGGTTTTTACTCCTCCTAAGGGGTGGGTGGGATGGGGGCTGGGGAGTCCGAGGTGTACTCAGAAGATGAAGAGTAATTGCAGGGTCTAGACGACCAAGAACGTCTGGACTTAGCCAGAGCAGCTTCCTGTTGACTTTCATCACTGTAATGCGGTGTAGAGACAGAATGCCCTGTAGAAAAGATTGGACTGGTAGATTTACCGGTCCACTTCGGTATCCTGGTCCAAAGGACCAGACCGGGCCACCGGAGGACCGTTGGAGAGCAAACTTAGGACACCGGGCCAAAGAGTACACAGTGACATCTTTGGGCGGGGGCTCGGTAGACCGGTCTGCTGGTGATGTCATGAAACGGAAGCACTAACGCCAGGACACCGGGGACCGGTGACAGATAACTGGGCCTAGATTCAGCGGGACCAGGCAAAACTCTTCACACAACAAGCGGACCGGGAGACCTGGCAACAATAGTACCTGCATGGGACCAGAACAAAGGGTACCATTCAAGTGGTAAACGGGGAACCCGCGCCCGGGCCAGCAGTTGGGTGCCGATCTGCAACTAACAACTGGGGAATCGACTGCACCACAGGGGCTGTTGACGAAAGTGATTTTAAAGAAGAAGCAGGCTTCTTCTGAGCTTTAGAGGACAGTGATATGTCTGTTGCGAGGGAGTCGCTGACCAAAGAGAAGAATACTTCTTCCGTCGGGCAGCAAGCTCCCACGTCTCCCCTGTCCAGAGGGATGAAACTGGACAGGGAGCTGATGCGGAGCATCCGCAGCAGGCCAGACACACTTAATGAGTTGTCCAGCCTGTCACGAAATGCTCGCAAGAAGCCTTGCGTTGCTCTGGCATGCTGTGGTAAATAATCAAGCAAATGCATAAGACATCGCGAGTAAGTTAGAAGTCACGCAAGGCTAATATGGGTAAACATAAGCTGATGATTACAGTCGAGATGCTATATATTTTCTATTGCATTGCAAAACACCCATAACAGTAATATTCTTCATAAAACATGCATGAGGCTCAATTCCTCTGCTGTAATTTCTTACAAGAAATGTGTTGTTCACATACATGTATATTGCAATATAATAGAAAAACTTACTTTCCTACAATAGTTTACATTCTCATTAATATTCATGATTTTGAAATAATATTCATTATCTACATATTTATATACATGAACATCAATATCGCTGTTTCAGCCAGTATCAAGCTCTATACTGGTTAACTAAAATAATCTCAGATAAAAAGAACAGCTCATTCAAGTGTGTTTATTTTACATCTCATTAATATTCATAAATATGCATTAATATTCAAGAACCCAAAGTAATGACCCTCTGCTCTTGTCAATGTTTGTTGTTCTGGTATTTTACGTAAAGTAAATAATAGAAAAGATAGTACACTCGAAACAATGCTAAATATAGGGCTTATGTTAAATTGCTTATTCATTTACGCATGTTATATGCAAATTAGCTTAAATATACATATTTTAGAAATATTACATGAACCAAAGATGTTTTCCTTTATTTGTATGTTGATATTAAAACATTTAAATCTGAATTCAATAACTATTTGTATATTATTAGGCCTCTCGGACTAAAAACAAACTCGTCAAACTAAAAACGCATTTTTTACTTCCCCATTAATATTCATAAGAATGCATTATAAGAATGCATTATATGTATTAATAGAATTACATATTGTATTCAATCTATATGTCTCTACTTTACGTTGGTTCTTGTTTTGTCCTTCTATTGTCTCTAAAAGCAAAGTTATGAAGCATTTTCTTAATCAAGATAGTTTCGAAATTTACCTCGGGTTACCACGGAAACCGTTTAATAAAACATAGCTGGGGCACAATTATTTTGGGAGAATGCTCAAAAAGTGTTCTGATGACCCCAATGAACAATTTAAACCTGAATTCAATAATTTTTGTGCATTAATATGCCTCTAAGACTAAACAAAAAACTCGTTTTTCTAAAAAACGGATTTTTATACTTCCTCATTAATATTCATAAGCAATCATATATGAATATTATTAAAATTATATATCATAATCAAGATATATGTCTCTGCTTTACTTTGGTTTTTGTTTTGTCCTTCTATTGCCTCTAAAAGCAAAGTTATTATGCATTTTCTGAACCAATGATGTTTCGAAATTTACCTCCTCGTGTTACCATGGAAACCGTTCAATAAAACAAAGATGGGACAAAATTACTTTGGGGGAATGCTCAAAATGTGTTCTGATGACCCAAACAAACAATTTAAATCTGAATTCAATAATTTGTGTGCATTAATAAGCCTATCAGACTAAACAACAAGCTCCATTTTCTAAAAAACGCATTTTTTTACATTCTCATGAATATTAATAAGAATACATTTATGAATATTAATTAAATCATATACCATATTCAAGCTATATGTCTCTGCTTTACTTTGGTACTTGTTTTGTCCTTCTATTACCTCTAAAAGCAAAGTTATTACGCATTTTCTGAACCAAGGATGTTTCGGAATTTACCTCGGGTTACCATGGAAACCGTTTAATAAAACATACATGGGACAAAATTATTTGGGGAAATACTCAAAATGTGTTCTGAGGACTCCAACGAACAACTTAAACCTAAATTCAATAATTTCTGTGCATTAATAAGCCTCTCAGACTAAACAACAAACTCCTTTTTAGCTCACCAGAGCACAAAGTGCTCAGGGTGAGCTTTTGTGATCGCCTGATGTCCGTCGTCCGTCGTCGTGCGTCGTGCGTCGTCCGTCGTCCCGCGTCAACAATTTGAACCTTTAAAAATCTTCTCCTCTGAATCTACAGGGTTCTCAGCTTTCATCTTTGGTACATAGCATCACCTATAGGTCCTCTACAAAAGTTATATAAATAATGCCCCTGGGGTCAAAATTGGCCCCGCCCCAGGGGTTGAAAGTTTTCAATAGAAATATATAGTAAAACTTTGAAAATCTTCTCCTCTGAAACCAGAAGGTTCTCAGCTTTCATATTTGGCACATAGCATCATGTTCAGGTCCTCTACAAAAGTTATATAAATTATGACCCTGGGGTCAAGATTGGCCCCGCCCCAGGGGTGGGAAGTTTTCAATAGAAACAAATAGTGAAATCTTTGAAAATCTTCTCCTCTGAAACTGAAAGGCTCTCATCTTTCATATTTGGCACAGAGCATCATGATTAGGTCCTCTACATAAGTTATATAAATTATGGCCCTGGGGTCAAAATTGGCCCCGCCCCAGGGGTGGCCAGTTTTCAATGGAAACAAATAGTGAAATCTTTGAAAAATCTTCTCCTCTGAAACTGGAAGGCTCTCAGCTTTCATATTTGGCACAGATCATCATGTTCAGGTCCTCTACAAAAGTTATATAAATTATGCCCCTGGGGTCAAAATTGGCCCCGCCCCAGGGGTGGGCATTTTTCAATAGGAACATATAGTGAAAACTTTGAAAATCTTCTCCTCTGAAACTGGAAGGCGCTCAGCTTTCATATTTGGCACAGAGCATCATGTTCAGGTCCTCTACAAAAGCTATATTAATTTTGACCCAGGGGTCAAAATTGGCCCCGCCCCAGGGGTGGGTAGTTTTCAGAATAGAAACAAATAGTGAAATCTTTGAAAATCTTCTCCTCTGAAACTGAAAGGCTCTCATCTTTCAAATTTGGCACAGAGCATCATGTTCAGGTCCTCTACAAAAGTTATATAAATTATGGCCCTGGGATCAAAATTGGCCCAGCCCCAGGGGTGGGAAGTTTTCAATAGAAACATATAGTGAAATCTTTAAAAATCTTCTCCTGAAACTGGAAGGCGCTCAGCTGTCATATTTTGCACAGAGCATCATGTTCAGGTCCTCTGCAAAAGTTATATAAATTATGTCCCTGGGGTCAAAATTGGCCCCGCCCTAGGGGTGGGTAGTTTTCAGTAGAAACATATAGAGAAAACTTTGAAAATCTTCTCCTCTGAAACTGAAAGGTTCTCAGCTTTCATATTTGGCTCATAGCATCATGTTCAAGTCCTCTACAAAAGTTATATAAATTATGTCCCTGGGGTCAAAATTGGCCCGCCCCAGGGCCGGCTAGTTTTCTATAAAAGCATATATAAGTGAAAACTTTGAAAATCTTCTCCTCTGATTGTCTGGTGAGCGCTTCAGGGCCATTCTGGCCCTCTTGTTTCTAAAAAAATCACATTTTTTACTTCCTCATTAATATTCATAAGAATGCATTTATGAATATTAATAAAATCATATATCATAATTATTCAAGCTATATGTCTCTGCTTTACTTTGGTACTTGTTTTGTCCTTCTATTGCTTCTAAAAACAAAGTTATGGCGCATTTTCTGAACCAAGGTAGTTTCGAAAATTACCTCGGGTTACCATGGAAACCGTTAAATAAAACATAGCTGGGACAAACTTGTTTTTGGGGGCATGCTCAAAATGTGTTCTGAGGACCCCAACGAACAATTTGGTACCCATGAAAAAAAGTCTAGGGGGGGATGCTACGGTAACCACTACTAGGACCCAGCCTATTAAGTGTACATTTGCCATTATTAAAATTCAGCTAAGAAATATTTATGATGACATTTCTAACATGAATATTCAACAGGAATAGGGTTAAGTAACAACAGGATGAGGATTGGTTAAGAAACAAGAGATTTTGATAATCTAATCCCCCTCTTATCTACAGCACTTTAACCCTTACAACACTGACTTTTCAAATGGACTATTCCAAAATTCAAACAGGTCAAGCTTATGGTGAATATTTAGGGATTTGTTTTTAAGAAAAATGTAATATGACAAACAATGCAGACCCTGATGAGAGGGCTCCACTATGAACCCTCTCATCTGGGTCTACACTGTTTGCAAAGGACATTAGTGACTGATGTCCTGCACTGTAAGGGTTAATCCCTTCACTCCATGAATATTCATGTATGTGAAAATGACATAATGAATATTAATTAGATTAATTGTTATAATAGCACATGGACACAGGTATTTTTGGCAATGGCAGAAAACATACTCATATTAATATTATATCATAAGCAAACAGAGCAGACCTTAATCAGACGACTCCTACAGGAGCCATCTAATCTGAGTCTACTCTGTTTGCAAAGTCATAGAAAGGCATATTTATGGTGTAAAGGGTTAACTCTTTACTTCATAGATAAGTCAATATCAAATTCCGTTACTATCTGAGATGGACAAAAATGTAACAGTTGACCACTCTCAATTCAAACTTTAATTGATCATTTGAACTTCCTCAACTGGTCAGAGTATTTGTCTTAAATATGACACCTAAATATGCAACACTTTCACTAGAAATAACTTTTTAATGTCATGTGTCAATGGCTATGTCTCTCCTGTAACATTTTGTATTTCCCACATATATCTCTTACTTCTCAAAAGTGCTCACTCATACCTTTTGTGTATAAGAAAGTAACCATTCTTTGTTGATATTATGAACATAATCTGAAAATTACCGTAAAGTGCTAAATTTACACATTTGTACAGCCTTGAATAAATTTAGGGATTTGTTTTAAAGAAAATTCTAATGCAACATTTTTGTAACACGCATTCTGATTGGTCCACGTGACAAAATTTGAAGCATATAAACCACCAATATACTGTCGGAAAAATGAATATACTGTCGGAAACCGAATCACTAGAAAATTAACTACGAAATATTCATACGCGCATTCATAGTAAAATTGAATGAATGGGTCTGAATGAACGAAGGCACTGGCTGAATGAAATGTCAAAGTTTTCAATTTGCTTGTATTTTTTTCAGCACACTTTATGGTTGTAGTCAATGTGAGTCTGGCGATTCTACTCAAATATCTATCGCAAAGTCACACAAGTTGACCCTGAGTCCATTTATTTCACATGTTGATCTAATTCACTGTCCTTGAACAAACGTTCCTGTTCCTCTATTCTGTTTTGAGGTGTATGTGGCACCTGCACCCTGTAAATATAAGATTTAAGGTATATATAACCATGTAGCTGTGATATTTATATCCATGCTGAAACTATTTAAGAAGGACCTGACAACACTTAAACATTACCAACCGATCACAGACAATGATCTGAAAACACTAAAAAACTCAGGTTTCCTCTCTGTCATAAATCACAAATCTTTCCAAAGAAAAGTGGTTTGACATAACCTTGAATTTTGTTCTTCGTGGTATACATAGAAAACCTAAGATCTCTGACAAAAGTACAATTTATGAGTCATTCAGGAAACATGTCCTGTAAATCTCTGAAAACATACCTGATAAAACTGAACCCGTGATCGAACCATTTCATTCAGTAACCCAAACGTTCAGTCGATTATGAAGAATCATATACACACCCAGGCCTGTTGGTGAGCATGTGCAGAACGAAATGATGAAAACAATTTCTGCTGAGGCTTCAAGGCTTGTTTCGTCAAAAGATTTAAAACACAAATCACTGACCGCAATATGCACTAGCTGATGGCCTCTGCTGGTGTCAAAACCAGGGAAATAATGAAAAAGTCCGGTCATCAGAATGAAGCCAGTGTCCGAAGCTATAATGCCGACTCGTCCCGACAATCAGAAGCGGCAGTATTCTTCAATTCTTCAAGGACAGTCCCATAATGAGAATTCGCCCCACCCACTCTAGACCACTCGAGGGCTCTTTGCAAATTCCAAACATGCCTGTGGATTGTCGCTCCTGATAATTTCCATTTGCACATCCACTTGGCCTATCATCATTCTCATCAAATACACCAATCAGCCAATGTATCTTGAATATGCAACCAGTTCCACATTGCAAACAATTTAAAAAATAAATAATTCCGTTGTCCATATGCACAATTATTGTAGAATTTCGAGCAATGTCGAGGTCAAATTTGATTCATCTTTCGTAGTTTTGAAAGGGACCTACCATCAGAAATTCAAAGGACCATGACTTAACTGTTTTCATTTGTGAAAATCAAAGTATCAAGTGAAAATACCAGTTCTTGGTATATTAAATATAAGCACAATTGCTAGGTTCCAGGATTTTCTATATGCATAATGCGGAGATATGCGGTGTTTCATGTTACGACAGTGGTTTATATGTCGCAAATAATCGTTTTACATGCTCCGCTAACGCGTCGCATGTAAAACTAAATTTGCGACATATAAACCACCGATATACTGCTGCAAATCTTCAAATATGCAACGGTTATCCCCTAAATATAATATGATAAACAGTGCAGATCCTGATGAGAGTGCTCCTCTACGAACCCTCTCATCTGGATCTACACTGTTTGCAAAGGACATTAGAGACTCATGTCCTGCACCATAAAGGTTAATTATTTCACTCCATGAATATTCATGTAAGTGAAAATGACATCATGAATATTAATTAGATTAATTGTTATAATAGTACATGGACACAGGTATTTTTGGCAATGGCAGAAAACATAGAATCATATCAATATTATATCATAAGCAAACAGAGCAGACCTAGATCAGACGGCTCCTGCAGGAGCTATCTGATCTGAGTCTACTATGTTTGCAAAGCCATAGAAAGGCATATTTATGGAGTAAAGGGTTAACCCTTCATAGATAAGAATTTTTATAGTTTTAATCACTGTTGAAAACAGAGTAGATCCAGATTAAATAGCACTCCATCATATTCCAGTCCAATAACCATTACAACATTAAGCAACTTTTGCTTCCAATAATTGTTTTTTATGCCCCCCCCCCCTTTCCGAAACATATTGGGGGGGGGGGGGGGGGGGGGGGCATATTGTTTTTGCCCTGTCTGTTGGTTGGTTTGTTGTTCTGACCCCAACTTTAATGTTGGCGATAATTTTGTAGCCATTGAACATACATCCTTCAAACTTAGCATGCATGTGCAACTCATAGAGGCGAACATTTTTAGGGCTATCAAAGGTCAAATTACGGGTCAAATTTAGATTGGTTAAAATATTGTCGTCATTCAACATATATCATTCAAACTTGGCATGGGAGTGCAACTTATGGAGGCCACATGTTTAGGGCTATTTAAGGTCAAGGTCATACATCAAAGTCAAAGGTCATATCTGGGCATAGTGTTTTACAAACACCTCTTTTTTGCTTCAATTCTGACTTATATTTTACTGCAATTATTTTATTAACAGTTTCTAATGTCAGAGTTTCACATAGTTTGGATCCTGATAAGATGCAGATATATAAAGTTAATCACAAAATGGTTCTAAGTATTAACCCTTTCCCTGTTCTATGTTTATTACATATTTCAATACCATTTGTATATTCATGGACCAAATAGTTATAATAAAGTATGGAAGGTGGAATATTGTAGCCATTCTAGAAAGTATAGAAACAGATTTATCAAATTCCCACTAGCAAACAGAGCAGACCCTGATCAGACGGCTCCTATAGGAGCCGTCTGATCTGGGTCTACTCTGTTTGCAAATGTGTGAAAACAAGTTTATATGAGGGAAAGGGTTAACCCTTACTATGCTGTGAAATAATAACTGCTGCCCAAATTTTGATTTAATGCCAGTTTTGACTACAGTAGAACCTGTCCACTGGCACTTGATCGAAATAGACTATAGATGTGTAATATAATAGTTATATCATGTATTAATGTACTAGTTGCTATAAATAAACTATAGTCTTTTTCGATCAAGTGCCAGTGAACCTGTCCTAAGCAGCCATTAATTGTTATTGAAGATAGGAGTCTTAAAAAGCAGGTGGTTGCCTAATGCATGGCAAAATTAATACAGGAAGCTCCTATAGGAGCTGTTTACATTATTTTTGACCTGTATTAAGCTACCACCTGTCCTTCAGACCCATAATTAGACCTCTTTTTGATGGCTACTTCACCCTTTCCTCCAAGGGTATTTTTAGATCCAACCACTTTGAATAAATCTACCAAAAAGGAGCATTAACTAGAGAAAAGGAAAATTTTAGAATTTTGTAGTTTGAAACCATTGTGATAAATAGAGCATTTGCTCCTATAGGAGAAAATGCTCTATTTATCACAATGGTTTCATAAAGTGACCTTTACAGAGGCGTAGAAAGGCATAATTATGGAGGAAAGGGTTAAGACAGGTTCTATTGTATTTCTGATTTTCTGATTCTATCAAGCTGTTGAGAAACTAATGACTGAATGTCAAACAGTGTGAATCCTGATGAATCACTAAGTTCCCTCATATAAACACTTTTATCACAATTTTGCAAACAAAAGTTGACCCAGATCAAATGTCTCGTGTAGGAGCCGTCAGATCAGGGTCTACTCTGTTTTCTTATGAATTATAATTGATCTGACATTACAGTTTAACCAATACCAAATATTCTTGTGTACATAAGTATGTCATCCCATCCCATCCCATCCCATCCCATCCCATCCCATCCCATCCCATCCCCATCCCATTATACCATCCCGTCCCATCCCATCCCATCCCATCCCATCCCATCCCATCCCATCCCATCCCATCCCATCCCATCCCATCCATCCATCCATCCATCCATCCATCCATCCATCCATCCATCCATCCATCCATCCATCCATCCATCCATCCATCCATCCATCAATCTATCCACCCACCCATCCATCCATCCATTCATCCATCCACCAACCCACCCACCCATCCATCCATCCATATGTCTGTCCACCAGTCCAATTATTTGTCATCCATCCATACATTATCCATCCATATATCCATTCACCATCCATTTATCCATCCATCCATCCATCCATACATCCATCCATCCATCCATCCATCCATCCATCCATCCATCCATCCATCCATCCATCCATCCATCCATCCATCCATCCAATTCATCCATCTATCCTGTCCTTCCAATTATCCATCCATCCAGCCATCCATCCAACCATCCATCCAACCATCCCACCCCATATCCTATCCAATCCCATCTCATCCCAGCCATCCATCCATCCATCCATCCATCCATCATCAGTTCAGTCATCCATTAATTCAATGACACACTGTACTCCTTTCACTGTCACATACTGTTTTGATTTAGAATAAATTTTACCTCATATGGAAATACAGTCCTATCAGGACTAAATTTTGAACTAGTGATCCAAACTTCCTACTTCAACTACTTGAAGTACTTTTGTATATACCATAGAAAGCATATAAAAGAAGATATGTACAGGTTCTCCACAACACACACTCTGTTTCCTTTCCATTATTTCTCCATGCTTTATTTGTTTTGAGACATTTAACCTTTGTCCTGCTGAACAAAATTTCTTCCATGTAAAATGGTGGATACATCAATTTCCATTTTGATTTATTTTGTATTTATTTGCATTCACACAACTATGAGCGTAAAATAGTTTCTATACTAACCATTAAATGAGAGGTTACCAGTATGCTTTGTCTACTGGATACAAACTGTTTGCAATGGACATAAAGGATTCATCTTAGCTGCTTACGTTTAATTTTGTACTGGCTATATTCTGCAAGAGAATTATAAACTGGTCATATGGTATATATGTACAACATTTTCATAACTTGATTTCTTTTATTTATTCTGTTAAAAATATACGTCTTTTATTAATTCTTATAAACTCAAAATTTCTAGATGTATTTTCCTTTCATCCAATATTTTACATGAAACTATCCCTGTAAGTAATACTGTAGACTGGTCATGCTTATTAGATGGACAAGCCTATTATATGGTCAGTATATATTTACAGTTGTTCAGAGCACAAAAGGCAATGTACAGTTACACTGTATTTATCCCAAGTATTCAGACTCCCAGTCTATCTTCTTTACCATAATGATAACTTAAAATTTAACTGATAGAGTAGCAAATTGTGCTGATCCTGATTGGACTGCTCCTTAATTCTTTTCTTCATATAAATGCCTTTTTACACATTTGCAAACTGAGTAGATCCAGATCAGACCGTTCCTATTGGAGCCATCTGATCAGGGTCTGCTCTGTTTGCTAATGGAAATTGAAAGATCTGTTTCGTTACTTTCTTGAATGGCTACAATGTTCTACCTTCCATGTTTCGTTAAAACTATTTTGTTCATGAATATTCAGTAGGTATCAAAATTTGAAATAAACGTAGAACATGGAAAGGGTTAAGGACCAATTTATTTAGGATATGTACGGTATCTAGGTATGAGTGACCATGTGCTCAGAGTAGCATGTGTGTTAGCAGAGAAGGGCCAGAAAGCATTTGTCACAGCACTTTGTGTGGGTCACCATATATTGTTGTAGCAATTGTGCACATGGGTGTTATTGGTGTACTGTAAAAACAGCTCACTGCAAAAGAATGGTACATGATAAAAGGCAGCTCCAGTTTGGCCCCCGTTCTTACCGGAACTCTAGGTGGGAAAGCAGGGGTGCACGAAAGTATTTTGGAGGCAGGGGCCAGTATGGTCATAGACTGTCCACTGTTTACAGGGCCCGACAAAGGATGGAGGGAGAGGAGATATATGGAAACAGAATCCATCTGGATTACTCTGTGTCTGGTGGGAAGACAGGGCAAGATTCAAACAACAATGACACAACTGCTGGAGGGAAAGGTTAGTTGCAAGAATCGAGTTTGAAAAACTGATGCAGCCATTTTGTTTATTAAAAGAAATTTCAACACAGCATACTGATAATGTAGGTGGGGAAATATTACTTACCGTATATATATTGCACTTAAAGGGAAGGAGAAGAAGAATATGCTGAACTTTCTAAATGGACGTCAATTGGTTAGATAATGATTATGTCGTCTCAGATTTTTGTTACATATTACTGTTGTCCAACTTATAAATTTGTGTAAATGAGTTGTGTCCTTTTTTGGTCCCTACTATTGTTTTACCTAACTCTTTACCTGATAGATATGCCTGTTTGCTTATGGAATAATATAGTTGCAGGGCATATTGTCTATCCGGTACATACTTTTTTGCTAAGGCTAAGCAACAAACTGTTTTCTCATGGTGACTTCACAGCAGGCAGGCAGTTGCATACAAAATGTCACAATCGTATGATGGTATCATGGATCCGAATTTTGTTAGCTACCATATTGAATTTTCATTTTGGCAATGTGCAGGAATTTTTAGAAATGGCAGAAACTGTTGAATTAGATCTGTTATGGCATAAGCCAACAGACAGCTAATACACAAGCTGTCTGATCTGGGTCTACTCTGTTTTCAAAGGCATTAAAATGTGTATATATGGAGTAAAGGGTTAAACAATGAAACCTTTGCTCTACATATTTGAGAAATCTGGGTAAAGTACTTTTTACAGCTCTCTACCAAATTTTGTCTTCCTGTGCGTCTCTCTTGCAATTCTCCACAAAGTCTGTCTTGTCGTCACTCAATAGAATTCTCTCTACAAGACGGTTCTTATGAGTGGCAGTAACATAGAGAGAATGTTGATAGATCATTACGCATATACAGTTCTGGTTCTAGTTTCATGTTGCTTGATCCAATTTTATCTGTGCCCAATGTTATAAAACTTCTGATTCTGAGTCTTAAACCATTCTCAAGTATCTGATTGGTCAAATTGACTCGAGCAAAAAGCTTTGTAACCTTGTGGCCAGGAAAAATCGCATGCTGTAGGATTTGTTGCTTATATCATGTAACATGGCAGAATAAACTTAACTCATTCCCACTTAGGCTATTTTTAGATCTAACCTCTTTGATTAAATCTACCAAAAAGGAGCATTAACTAGAGAAAATGAAATTTTCAGAATTGTGTAGTTTTGAAACCATTGTGATAAATAGAGCATTTGCTCCTGTGGAGCAAATGCTTTATTTATCACAATGGTTTCACAAAGTGACATTTACAGAAGTGCCAAAAGGCGTCAATATGCGGGAATGGGTTAATGTCTTGAATTGAATTAACATGTGCAGGTAAATATTTCAACAACAACATAAGTCCAAAGAGGAACAGACCATACTCTCAGCGAAAAAATTCTCCAAAAGGCAAGTCGAACAATTCTACCAATTTCCAGACAGAGAACAAGAATGATAACTCTGGTCAGCACTCAGGAGTTGTCCCCCTTGGTACCAGTGAACAGTATGGTGGAGGCAAGGATCATGGTGTACAGGATACAGTGAAGAAATTTGCAGGGGAAAAGAAGTCTAGTAGACAGGTGAGAGTGATCACTGATGGTTGTAGGGAATATGTGGAAACCATATTTTAAAATCCTTTTACAATTTATTTTTCTGTATGCGGAATTTATATGCCTATTTTTAGATGGGAAGTATTATGTTTTCACCTACAACAGGGGTGCTATACATGTACATGTATATTGGTGTGGGCTGCATCCTGTTAACCCAATAAATACACCTTTCTACACACCTTTGCAAACAGAGTAGACCCAGATCAGATGGTTCCAACTAGGAGCCGTCTGATCAGGGTCTACTCCGTTTGCTTATGATATAGTACTGATTCTACAGCTTCTGCCATGGCCAAATATTCATGTGTCCATGTGCTATTGTAGCACATTAATCTAGTAAATATTCATTATGTCATTATAGCTGACATGAATAATCATGGAGAAAAGGTCTGTAACAGTTCTCTAACTTGAGTCTCCTGTGTCCAGACTTCACCAATCTTCGAAGTTATGTCTTGGCCTATGGTGTCAGTAATGTTTGTTAACCAGTGATATTGCTTCAGTCTGTTTTGAATTTTGCTTATTTTGCGGAATTTGTTTTCCAGTTTGGCACTCTTGTTTGTCTCTTGCTAATGTCCTCTGTGTCTTAACCCTGGTTCCCTGTTCTGTAGTTAGGCCAAATTTCAATGCCTACTGAATATTCATTAACAAAAGAGTTATACAGAAATATGGAAGGTGGAACATTGTAGATATTTTAGAAAGCAAAGAAACTGATCTATCAATTTCTATTAGCAAATAGAGCAGACCCTGATCAGACGGCTCCTCTAGGAGCCGTCTGATCTGGGTCTACTCTGTTTGCAAATGCGTGAAAACACGTTTATATGAGGGAAAGGGTTAATGTAGCTGTCCAACTTGCTTCATTCTTTTAACATTGTTCACCATGAAGGGTATAAATGTAGAATACAAGTACATAGTTTAAGGACTGATGTGCATAGAAAACGATCGAGAAAATATCTTACTAGTTAATAACCAGAGGTTCAGATACTTTCAGATGCGTAAATTAAAACATTTTCAAGAATAATTCCTTCTTTTCTTCACCAAACCTATGTTGTGACTACTCTTTAGAATACCTAGTCTCTTCGAGACAATTCTAATGATTTGTCACAATAGAGGGTTTGGTGGAGCAAACAGAGCAGACCCTGATTCTGACTCCTATAAGAGCCGTCTGCTCAGGGTCTGCTCTGTTGCTTTTGACAGGATAATAGATATGATTCCACAGTTTTTGTCACAGCCAAAGAAAATCTCTTGAAAAAAAAATTACCTCAAAAAATATTAATTTCATTATTGCTTACATGAATATTGAACAGGTAAAGGGTTAACCCATTCCCTCATATTGACGACTTTTGACGACTCTCTAAAAGTCGCTTTGTGAAACCATTGTGATAAATAGAGCATTTGCTCCTATAGGAGCAAATGCTCTATTTATCACAATGATTTCAAACTGCAGAATTCTGAAATTTTCCTTTCCTCTAGTTAATACTCCTTTTTGGTAGATTTAATCAAGAGGCTGTATCTTAAAATAGCATATGAGGTAATGGGTTAATGAAGGGATACAGATGGACTCTACAGGTGAGATGATATTTATTCCAGATGCTTATGCTTCAGCAGCAGATCTACCAGGAGGAGCAAGAGCGTGAACACCCCCTCCCCAATCATTCCACCCAATTCTACTCCCATTTCACCCAGTATGAAGAGACGAGTTACTATGGTTATGGTAACCAGTGGCAACAAAACAGCTACCACGGAGCTGACAATAGGAATTACCATTATAACCAAGGATACGGTCAGAATACATATGGTAGGTGGTATTTTAACCCCTATCCTTTTTATCATGAATATTTATTAGCTGAATTTTTATGATGGCATAATATTATTTGCACTGGATGTTCTGGCTGTCAGAAGTATAAACTGTAACATCAGATATATATTACACAGTAAGCAAACAGAGCAGACCTGGATCAGATGGCTCCTATAGAAGCCGTCTGATCTGCGTCTGCTCTGTTTACAAATGCATGAAAAGCCACATGAAGGAAAGGTTAATTGTTTTTAATAAACAAAAAAAGTGTGGGTCAAACTATTTTTGGACAAAATCATTTTACTGAGAGAGATAAATGGAAAGTTAAGGTAGAGAAGTACATGCTTACGGCAATGGTATCTGTATTACAATAGGGATATTTGAGGTCATACCTTTGAGATCAGTATTACATATAAGTATTGGATGTTGTTGTGTTTCAGATTTCAAAATTGTACAGTAGACCACTGTATAGTGGCTTTTAATTGCATAAAACTTGGCTCCATGCTTATAAAACTTTTAGTTGGCTCAAATCTGACCAATCAAAAGCTTGAGAACTCAAATCTGACCAATCAAAAGCTTGAGAACGATCTCAGACTCAACTAAAAAGCTTTATAAGCATGGACCTTGTTTTTGAAAGCAACTGGTAATGTTTGACAGAAATAATGTAAAAAAGCTCCTGTATGATAACCATATCTCTAACATAATCATCTCATAGTATTAATCATTTACTCTATAAATACGCCTTTCTATGCCTTTGCAAACAGAGTAGACCCAGATCAGATGGTTCCGGTAGGAGCCATCTGATCAGGGTCTGCTCTGTTTGCTTATGATATATAATACATAGATATAATTCTACAGTTTCTGCCATGGCCGATAATTCCTATGTCCATGTGCTATTATAACAATAAATAAAATTAATATTTATGATCGTCA
The DNA here is from genome assembly GCA_963576725.1 of Azorinus chamasolen. Taxonomy (NCBI): domain Eukaryota; kingdom Metazoa; phylum Mollusca; class Bivalvia; order Cardiida; family Solecurtidae; genus Azorinus; species Azorinus chamasolen. The sequence continues at coordinate 98,054,391 of OY755236.1, read as the reverse complement.
TTATTTCTTACATGAATATTCAACTAAATATAACTCTTTGAATGCTGAAAATCTGCAATTTTGTCGTCTGCAACATTTTTTAAAGTTACTGAAAGTTTCATTTCTCTGTAAAAATACAATAAGTGTCAGACAGTTTGAATCCTGATGATGGACGGAGTTGCCCGACATTTCATTTGGATTTAACCTTTTCCTTCATAAATATGCCTTTCTACGATTCAGTAATTATCACTTCTTGAAACCATTGTGATAAATAGAGCATTTGCTCCATAGGAGCAAATGCTCTATTTATCACAATGGTTTATATACTACACAATTATAACATTTTCCTTTTCACTAGTAAATGCTCCTTTTGGGTAGATTCATTCAAAGAGGTTTGGTCTAAAAATAGCCTACGGAGGAATGGGTTAATTGGTTTGCATAGGTAATTATAAATTCACTGCTAGTTTTGAAAGAGTTAGGGGCCATTTAACCATTTTCCACATGAATATTAATCTAAGAATTTATTACTGCCTGAATATTCAGGGGCTGAAGATTTATAACAAGAACAAGAATATTGTTGACTGCAAAAGAAACTTCAGAATCAGACCTTATTTCATAAGCAAACAGAGCAGACTCTGATTAGACGGCTCCTACATGAGCTGTCTGATCTGGGTCTGCTCTGTTTGCAAAGGTGCCAAAAGTCGATTTTTTTAGGGAAAGGCTTAAATACAGTAGATATGCATATAGTTAGTGATGCCTACTGATATTCTATGTCCATTGTCTAGGCAACCAGGGATCCTATCACTACCACAACCAATACCAGCAGGCTCCACCTTCCTTGCCTTATCACCATGGCAACAAGGGATTCTGGCCAATCAGATCCAACTCTCCAAGTGACAGCTCTGCTAGTGTTTCACCATGTGAATTTGACCTAGAGACTAGCTACCCTGGGACTGTTGAGCTGATTATCAGTAACCTCGACTACAACATCAGCCCCAGGGAGTGGAAACATATCCTGATGACCACCTTCCATCCACATGTAAAAGTGAGACAAAATTATATGCAGAACTTAACCTTTTACTCTATAAATACGCCTTTCTATGCATATGCAAATAGAGTAGACCCAGATCAATAGTTCCTATAGGAGTCGTCTGGTCAGGGTCTGCTGTTTGTTTGATATAATGTAGATATGATTATACAGTTTCTTGTATGGCTAAAATATCTTGCGTCCATGAGCTGTTAAAACAATTTAACTACCGTAATTATTAATTAATATTCCTGATGTCATTACTTTTTACATTAATATTCATGGAGTAAAGGTTAAATCTATCATTAAGTGTATGATCATATATAAATTAAACCCTCTTATTAGCTTATCTGCTATTAACCGATTCCTTTATAGAAACACATTTTCACATATTTGCTAATAGTAGACCCAGATCAGATCGCTCCTATTGGAGCCATCTGATCAGGATCTGCTCTGTTTGCTTATGACATGATATAGACCTGATACTATAGTTTTTATCAAAACTAAAACATCCATTGAAAATTTTACATTATAAAATTTCAACTCATATATATTCATGATGTCATTATTTCTTGCATGAATATTGAACAGGTAAAGGGGTAGTTGTTTCCCAAGGGTTTGAATAGATCAAATTGAAACTGATCGGAGATTAACCCTTTCCCTCATATAAACGTGTTTTCACGCATCTGCAAACAGAGTAGACCCAGATCAGACAGCTCCTATAGGAGCCGTCTGATCAGGGTCTGCTCTGTTTGCTTATGGAATTTGATAGATCTGTGTCTTTACTTTCTAACATGGCTACAATGTTCTACCTTCCATATTTCATTATAACTATTTTGTCTATGAATATTCAATAGTTGTAGAAAATTGAACTAAAAATATAGAACAGGGAAAGGGTTAAGCAGACATCATTTTTTCATAAAGGCAATGACCAACACTTGGGCTCTTAGATCAAAGCCTGTAAGGTCAAGGTCATAATCAGTAGTCTAACCCCAATACAAGGGTACAGGCCACTCACTTTTACCTCTCCTTATTGTATGCAAATGTCAAGGTCAACTTTATTTATCTGATTTTTAGGATTTTCAATTTAATACCCGAAATAGTTTGGTTCAAAATCTAGTACAGAAGGCTTGAAATTTAGCCAAATTTTGAAATTCTCATCTTTAGAAAATGGCTAATGGATATAGTTTTTTAAGGGTTTAAACATAAAATTGTGTCAATTATGCCCATTTCGAATATTACATAATTATCGCTATTGCAAACAATAGCGAATCTTTAACATTAGCAAACAGAGCAGACCCTGATCAGACAGCTCCTACAGGAGCTGTCTGATCTGGGTCTACTCTATTTGCAAATGTTGTATGAAGGAAAAGTACCTATGATATATATGAAGAGACCTGTTTGATATTGGTCTACTGTTTGCAATGGCACAGAAAAGGGAAAACTTGTCAAGTCATGGTGGAGAGAAAGTATGTTTGGTGCATGTACAAATGTAAAACATTATGTTGCATATCCTCTATTGTGCTATTTGATAAAAGAAATTGCTACAAGATGCAAATTAAAATCTTATCCAGTACATGATTTTTTTTATTCAGATTATATGTATCAGTGTGGCTTTTTTTTCTTCAGATTATACACATTGATGTTTCCCTCCAGCCAGATAACACATCTCTGGGATTTATCAAGGTGGGGAGTATTGAGGAGGCGAGGTTTGCTATCTCTCAGTTCCACCGCAAAAAGATTGGCTACAAGAGAATCCATGTGACACTCAAAAGTGATGATGCTGCCAAGTCAGCCTCCAGTGTTAGGTGTGTTTTGGTAATACAGTAGAGTCTCACTAATGAAGCCACATAATTTATTGGCATACCAGTCTGTAAAAGCAGGTTGTTTCTAAATGCAAAACAAAAGTAATGCAGAAAGCTCTAATAGGAACTTTATGCAAAACCTTTGTCCTGCATTAGGTTACCACCTATCATAAAAATCTTGAATTATAATTTTTTCATATTCGTATTTGCAAAACTTGACTGTTACTAAAAGGACAAAACTTAAATGTGGATAAGACAGGTGGTAGCTAAAGACAGGTCAAATGTAATGCAAACTGGAGCTTACTACATTACAATTTTTGTTCTGCATTATGCAAGCACCTGCTTTAAATACCACCATATTCATACAGAAAGTGATTCTAAAAGTTGTACATATAAGATAAGAATATTTAGGTAGTTTAACCCTTTCCATTTAATATTCATGTATGAATTATGACATCATGAATATTAATTAGCTAAAGTTTCAAAAATGGCATATCGTGTAAGTGGATTTTTTCGCTGGATGCAAATTTCACACATCTACATCAAATTAATTTTTCGCATCTTTATTATTCTTGGAAACTGTGTGAAAATCCTTTTTTTGCAGAAACCAAGTAAAAATCTTACCATGTTGTTTTATATCTTGTTAGTAAAACAGCCATTGCAAAACTAAGGGAAGTAATTCTAAGTAACTCTGATAATCGGAGCAAAGTATATCAGTTTACATGATGTTTTTTATAACAAAATAACATTCACTCATTTGGGCAGTTTGAATAATTATCTGACATCCACATTAGCGGCTTCGGATCTGTCTGACTTGCAAACAGGCTCTTTTGGGACAAAAAGTTACTTCAACTTACCGAAAACATAGTAAGTTTGAAATATTAAAACCTTCTATTTATATAGAATAAATGGGAAGAAAAGTTGGGAATTTACTAAAACTTCATAAAGAAAAAAGCAAGCCATATTTGAGTGAGAACTAGTCAGTTAAAATCGCTGCTGTTGCGCTTAATTAACCATAATTAACTGTACAACGGTATCTGTTAACACTTCATTTATACCTAATTGGAACAAGTTCTCCTTCCATACCTGTTTCTATATTATATCATCAGCAAACAGAGTAGATCATAAACAGACAACTCCTGTAGGAGAAGTCTGATCTTGGTACACTCTGTTTACAAAGGTGAAGAAAAGTGTATTTATGGAGTACATGTAAATGGTAATGATTTTTGTAAACAGAGTAGACCTGTCTTCTCTGATTGCTTTAACCCATTCCCTCATATTGACGACTTTTGATGACTCTGTAAAAGTTACTTTGTGAAACCATTGTGATAAATAGAGCATTTGCTCCTATAGGAGCAAATACTCTTTTTATCACAATGGCTTCAAACTAGTTACTACAAAATTCTAAAATGTTCCTTTTCTCTACATAATGCTCCTTTTCTGATTTATTTAAAGAGGTAGGATCTAAAAATAGCCTATGAGGTAAAGGGTTAAAATTATATAGATATGATTCTAGAGTTTCCACAAGTCAAAGCATTTCCATGTTCATTTATCATTATAAACATTCAGCATTTTATTCAGGATATCATCATATCTTAACCCTTTCCTCCATAGGCTATTTTTAGACCCAACCACTTTAAATAAATCTACCAAAAAGGACCATTAACTAGAGAAAAGGAACATTTTAGAATTTTGTAGTTTGAAACCTTTGTGATAAATAGAGCACAATGGTTTCATTAAGAGGCCTAGAAAGGTGTATTTATGGAGAAAAGGGTTAAATGAATATTCATGGAGTATAGGGTTAACAATGCTCTGAAGGTGTGTATTTTACTTATTTCAGATCAGAAGCCATAGCCTTGCTGTCTGAAGCCAAAGGGAATGTCCTACCACTGTTTAAATTCATCGAACTATTTAACAAAAGGTAAGTAGATGAAGCAGTTAGAACTCTGATTTCCGTATACATGTACAGTATAACCTCATTAATACAAACTGTTCGTAAAGAAGCATTGGAACGTTTTAGGTAGATGACTGCTTATTGCAGGGTGAAAGTCCCAGAGGAGCTTTCTGCATGACTGTCACCCTGCATTAAGCTGCAACCTGTCTTAAAGACCTACAATATTATATATTTGAGTGTACAGATTAGCGAGATTTTACTGTATTAGTTAACTCATTCAAGCTTTGAAGTTTTGGAGCTGGCACAGGGGTGTGAAGTGCCGATGCCCAGAATTCTTTTTTCCAAATTAGAATTGTGGAAAGTGTATTATCCCTTTACCTCATAAATATTTATACAAATATTCATGACTTTATTAATATTTATTAGACAATCTTATATTCTGGCATATGTATATACTCCGGAAGTTTTGGCCATGGCAGACACTTGAATTACATCTGTATTATTCAGCAGCTGTCTGATCTTGGTCTACTGTTTGCGAAAGTGATATGATGGGCCTATCTGGTGGAGGGTTATACATGTATAGATTCAATAACCATTTTCCTAAATGAATATTTATGTATGAATTGATCACTTTATGAACATTCATTAACTTTATTTTTAAAATGACAAATTTTAAGGGAGTTTTTGGCATACACAAAAACAGTAGGATCAGATTATTCAGATCTACATAATTTCATAAGCAAACGGAGCAGACCCTGGTCTTGGTCTACTCTGATTGCCAAGACGTGAAAAAGCTTTTAGACATGTGTGAGAGAAAGGGTTAATAAATATGATGAGTATATTTTATGACAGTTGGTTTTACTATTCTGTCTCTAATAGATTTAATCGCTCTGTGAGCGTGTCTGAGCTATACAAGATGAAGGATACCATTGAGATTCGTGAGCAAGGTGGGTCAGGCCGCATGATACATCTGGTGCCCAGTCTACAGAAGTCACCAGTACCTGAAGACGGAGCTGATGGGGAGGTTGGTTGAGGGCTATTGTTTTGATAAACAATAAGATAAGAAGCAGTTTTAACACCATAATGACCTTCACAGTTTGCATCCAGATTAGATCTAGTATTTTGGCCTCTCATGAGGATCCAAACTGTTTGACTCTGAGACACTTATTCATTTATAAAAAATAAAACAAAGAAATTCAAGGAAAAAATTGTAGCAGATTACAACTGTGCAGACATGTGGCAATAAGAATATTTATTAGATAATTTTTTATAATGACATTTTAACACCAATTTGTGGAGGCATGGAAAGGCATATCCTTGAAGTAAAGGGTTTTTTTGCCCACGAAATGCAGTTAAGGAACATTCTGCAAAAGTTTTAAGTCATATTTATGGGGTAAAGGATTAATAATCCCTGGTTAATTGTTCATGCTAGAGACAAATTTTTGATGACATATAGAAACTGTCTGGAACCAGAGACACCAAGTAAATCTCATCAGGTTCCATGCTTATAAAACTTTTTAGTTGCGTCTGAGTTTGTTCTCAAGCTTTTCATTGTTCAGATTTGAGCCTATGGCTAAACTAAAACTAACTAAAAAGCTTTATAAGGATGGACCAGGTGTCTTATTGTTTGATACTCTGACTGTATTATTGAGTATAAAAAGGAAGAAAAATGAAGTTTGAGAATTTTAGCAAACAACAAAATAACCAGTTACAAAATTACACCAGTTTCTTGAGACGCAAAATATTAATCCTGCATAAAAAAATATTGGTACTAATAAGTGCTTTGAGTGTCATTTCCAGTAATTTTTGTGTGACATTTCCCATCATTATCTCGCCTCTCTAGGTTCAGGAGATCCTAGAGCATGTGGTCTGCTCCTACCACTGTCCAGAGGGCAGCATTATGTACGCTGAAGCCATCAACACTTCTATCCTGCCTAATGTGAAGATGCAGCTGAAGACGTTTGCCGCCCAGATCCACTCTCTGTTGATGACCCATGATGGCAACATACCACTAATGAGGTACATGTATAATAAAGTTGTCTTGGGATAATGAAATTTCCTTTAGTACCCACACATACTCACACAAATCTGTACAACAATGAAAGCTCTCTAAACCGGACATTAATTTTAGTATAAATATTGGTCTTGAAGACAGGTGGCAGTTTAATGCAGTTACTTTTAACCTGCAATAAGCAGACACATGCCTAAAGTATCTAAATTAAAGATTATGCTGCGCAAATTTCCGCAAATTTTGCATTTTGAACAGAATTTGAATCTATGTACCTTAACACTTATTTAACACTTAACTGCACGGTCAGTAAATGGTTTGTTTGTGTCGAAAAAAGCTAGAAAATTGGATTGCTATGGAAATCAACGGAACAGCCTTCGCCATTGGCCAGAATCTGTCGTAAGATTCAAATTGTTACATACCGGAAATAATCATTTGATGTACCTGTATGAGTTAGCTCCCTTTGACTGTTATATCTGATTGACACCATTGAACCGTATATTTAGCTTATTTGCATAATGTGTGGTAAGATGGGCATATTGCCTTATTTTCCTGATTAAAATCTATTATGTAGGCCAACAACCAGTGTCAGCCATTGTACATGTGGTAACAACCTAATTAATATTCAAAGTGTTGTTCCGAAATAGAATCGGAGTCATTCAGAACTTGGCTAAGGATGTCCGCTGATTTCCGTACAAAATCCCTGTTTCTAAAAAGTAGGCTCCTTTTAAAGCATTTAACAGTATTTGGATAGTGATAATATTTAGCTGAACAAATATATCCTGTCGGAAAATGGGGTTGTAAGTTTTATTTTCATTGTATGTATACCTGTACAGCTTCTGGAGTTGATTAATTCGAAAAATGCGCATTATACATCTTTAAGCAGCCACCTGCCTAAAGTATCTTAATTATTCTCTACTAGAATTCCAGTTTGGAGGGGTTAATTGTATTCATAAAGTATTCTTAATGCTTTACCTCATGAATATTCATGTAAGAAATTTTCACATCATTAATATCTATTATAATTTTACAATGGCTTTAGAACAAAGGAATTGTATTGTTGGCCATGTAGAAAAACATAGAATAATATCTATATTATTCAATAATCAAAAAGCAGACCCAGATCAGACAGCTTCTGCAGAGCCATCAGGTCTGGGTCTACTCTGTTTGCAAAGGCATCACAAGACGTCTCTGTCAGGGAATGTGTTCACTCTAAATCATCTAGCTATGTGCAGGTCTAAATCATCTAGCTATGTGCAGGTCATAGTCCACTTAGTTAGAAATTACACTCCACAGTGACCACACAACAGAAGGCTAATCATCAGTGTTTAAGACATAGTATCTTAACCCTTTCCCTGTTTAATTTTCATTTAATAAATAATGACATCATGTACATTTAGTAACTGAATTTTCATTATGGCATATGTACTCATGTTGTTTTTGATGAAACAGAATCTGATCAATATTCTACCATAAGCAATATTCTACCATATTCATTAAGTAAAGCGTTATTAGAACTATATTTATTGTCGTACTGTCAGAAGTTGATCAAGTAAGCAGTATTTCAAAACTGGTGGTATTGTATGCAATTTCAGCTAATATCAAACTGTTCCTACTTTCCAGTTTCCCAGCCTGCTTTAGTGCTGAGGTGACACCACTATCCTATGTGTATGAGGGTGGTGTCCCCTTGGAGCACCTCATTTCCTGTGTCCAGGGTGTACAAATTGTGGTATCCAGTACAGGGGTGAAAAATGTCAGTTGGGCAGAGAACAAACCTCCATCTTCTCCAGGTGTGTAATACTGTGTATACACTAACTGTTCAGACACCCTCTACTCATGTTTAAACTTGCATAAGTCCACTTAAAATGTCACTGAATTTACTTCTTCAGGAGCAGTTTGGTCTAGGTCTACACTATTTGCCTAAGTTTGTTTGTCCAAATTTTTATGAGTTTGTCCATACAAGAATAATGTACATCTGTTACACTTTGTATTTTGCCAGAACTGGTCATTGAAATATTAGAAACCATTGTCTTGAGTCAGCAATTTATTTGAAATTAATTTTTTTGCTTGATTTCGTGCTTTTTGGTTATTACTAGCTTAAATTTATTAGTCACAGCTGTTAACCCTTTCCTTCATACAAATGTCTTGATACACATTAACAAACAGACTGGTCATGTAAAAAGCCTGTGTACATATGCTGTTATTCAGCAAATAATTAATATTTATTCATGATGTCATTATTACTTTCATGAATATTTAACAGGAAAAAGGCTAATTCGCCGTCTTTTGAGGTATGTATAAGCCATATATATATATATTAGATATAAACATGAAAAACTTAACACCAGTTACCATATTTTAACCCGTCAGTACATGTTAAAACTGGGTTGACTATAAAGTTTGTATATCTATAGATCTCAGTCGTCAGTGCAGTAGCCCCGTGTTGGCCCAGCAGTTGAACCAGTTTGGCCGAGAAATGACTGACCTGCTGAAGAGCTCTCCGAACTGTCGCCTAGCTTTCAGCAAATTTATACCCACTTACCACCACTTCTTTGGACGTCAGTGTAGAGTGGCAGACTATGGCTACAGCAAACTAATGGACTTGTTTGAGGCAGTACAGCATATAGTCCAGGTGAGGAATAACGCTTTCCTTCATATAAACGTGTTTTCACACATTTGCAAACAGAGAAGACCCAGATCAGACGGCTCCTATAGGAGTCGTCTGATCAGGGTCTGCTCTGTTTGCTAATGGAATTTGTAAGATCTATTTCTTTACTTGTAAAATGGCTACAATGTTCCACCTTCCATATTTCATTATAACTATTCTGTCCATAAATATTCAGAAGTTTTGAAATTTGTAATAAACATAAAACAGGGAAAGGGGTAGTAGACAATCTTTCATGTTTGAGTGTCTATTGTCACTTTGCCTGCTATTAATGATGAATGTGTGATTATCTACTCAGTTTCATCCAGATGAGATTCTTAGTAACACAGCTTCTCATCAGGATCCAAACTGTCTGGCGCTCTCTGGTCATTCAGAGATTTTCCATGTTAAGACATTAATATGTAGCTGACAATAAATTTCGCAGATGACAGATACTTAACATGCAAAGAGTTGTGTATAAGCTGTGGCAGAAATATCAGTTTACAACCAAGCAGTAGTGCATACATGTGCAAGTCTTGTTTCAATATATGTGTATGTTATACTTGATTTTATTAGTTTTAACTGTATTTAAAAGCTGACAAACTTTATATACATTGTTATAATACAAATATAATTTTTATGCCCCCCAGATAAGATCTGGGGGGCATATTGTTTTTGCCCTGTCTGTCTGTCTGTCTGTTTGTCTGTTTGTCTGTTTGTCTGTTTGTTTGTCAGCAACTTTAACATTGGTCATAACTTTTGAGCCAGTACATATAGAGACTTGATATTTGGTATGCATATGTATCTCATGTAGCCGCACATTTTGAGGGGTGACATGTCAAGGTCAAGGTCATCCTTCAAGGTCAGAGGTCAAATATATGGGTCAAATCACCTACTTTAACATTGGCCATAACTTTTGGACCAGTAGAGATAGAGACTTGATATTTGGCATGCTTGTGTATCTCATGAAGCCGCACATTTTGAGGGGTGACATGTCAAGGTCAAGGTCATCCTCAGGGTCAAAGGTCAAATTGTCTGTTTTTTGTCTGTAACATTAACGCAACTTTAACATTGGTCATAACTTTTGAGTCGGTTCAGATAGAGACCTGATATTTGGCATGCATATGTATCTCATGAAGCCGCACATTTTGAGGGGTGACATGTCAAGGTCAAGGTCATCCTTCAAGGTCAGAGGTCAAATATATTGGTCAAATCACCGACTTTAACATTGGCCATAACTTTTTGACCAGTAGAGATACAGACTTGATATTTGGCATGCTTGTGTATCTTATGAAGCTGCACATTTTGAGGGGTGAAATGTCAAGGTCAAGGTCATACTTCAGGGTCAAAGGTCAAATTGTCTGATCTTTTGTCTGTAACTTTAACATTGGTCATAACTTTTGAGCCAGTACAGCTAGTGACTTGATATTTGGCATGCATATGTATCTTATAAAGCCTCACATTTTGAGGGGTGACATGTCAAGGTCAAGGTCATCTTTAAAGGTCAGAGGTCAAACATATGGGTCAAATCACTGACTTTAACATTGGCCATAACTTTTGAACCAGTACAGATAGAGACTTGATATGTGGCATGATTGTGTATCTCATGAAGCTGCACGGTGTGAGGGGTGAAATGTCAAGGTCATTCTTCAAGGTCAAAGGTCACCAACTTCAAATTGGCCATAACTTTTGAACCAATAGAGATAAAGTCTTAATATTTGGTATGCATGTGTATCTCATGAAGCTGCACATTTAAGGGGATAACATTTCAAGGTCAAGGTCATCTTTCAGGTTCAAAGGTCACTGACTTTAACATTGGCCATAACTTTTAAACCAGTAGAAATACAGACTTGATAGTTGGTATATATGTGTTTCTCATTTTGCTGCACAGTTTGAGGAGTAACATGTCAAGGTCAAGGTCATCCTTCATGGTCAAAGGTCACACACTTTAACATTGGCCATAACTTTTGAACCAGTAGAGATACAGACTTGATATGTGGTATGCATGTGCACCCCATGAAGCTGCACAGTTTGAGGGGTGACATGTCAAGATCAAGGTCATCCTTTAGGGTCAAATATCATATCGAGGGGGCATAGTGTTTCACAAACACATCTTGTTCTTATCTAGGTCTTGGGTACAGGTGACAGAAAAGTGTTGACCTTGACCCACAGAACGCAGACCCGCAGGTTTACGGCAGACCTCATTCGCCTACTAAAGACAATGCCAGGAAAACTTGTCTACTTATCCACTCTGACAGAGGAGTTCTGTAAGTGATGTACAATGCTTACGTGATATGAACGTGACTGTATAGTTATGAATATTTTGATAGCTCAAAATTAACGCTTTACTCCATAAATATGCCTTAATTTCTACGCCTTTTTGCAAACAGAGTAGCCCCAAATCACACAGCTCCTGTAGGAGCCATCTGATCAGGGTCTGCTCTGTTTGCTAATGAAATAATATAGATATAATTCCAGTTTCTGCAATGGACAACATTACCTTGTTATTGTGCCATTATAAAATTAATTCATATTGATGATGTCATTATTTCTTGCATGAATTAAATCTAAATGAGAAAAGAGTTAACCCATTCAATACAATGGACCAGTTGCTGATCACTTTTGCAAACAGTTTGGATCCAGATGAGTAACACTGACGATTATTTATGGAAAAGAAATGGAAGAAAAAAAATGCTTTTAAAATTTTAGCAGCTATTTGCCGGCAAATACAGATCAGGCAGCTGCTGTAGAAGCCATCTGATCAGGGTTTGCTCTGAAAAAGATCTTATACTACAGGGGGCATCCGTGGCCAAGTGATTATAGTCTCTGAATGACAATTGGCTGTGGGTTTGAATTCCGGTCTGGGCATTTGGATTTTTCATGTTAGGAAGCCTTCCAGCTGGCTTGCGGTAGGTCGGTGGTTCTACCTGGATGTTCTTCTAAGCACAAAATAGTGCAATTTGTTCCGTGCACAGAAGAACCTCTCTGGTCTTCATCCACCTGTAATTAGCTTGGAATTGTGATATAACTGAAATACTGTAAAAACGACGTAAAACCCGATAAAAACCAAAACCAAACTTATTCTACAGTATCCGCCAATATAAAGATGAATCTGATAAATATTCATACATACAAGATGGAGCTGTAACAGAAAACAAAGGTAGATATAGCTTGAACAATTTGACCTGGACCCTCACCTTTATGCAGAATACATAATGAGAGAGATGACGCTGTATAAATAAAACTCCGCCGGTAAATCGTGAAGTCTATTTTCGCTGAAATTAACCCGTGCATATGTAAACCATACAATCCCGAGTGTGTCGATGCATAGTTGCTTACCGGGATACATGCCGAGGATAAACCCGTGCAATGTTACGAATTTTTATTTATGTAAATTAAGTAGGTCAAGGTCAAATTGTTCGAGCTATACAGTATAGTTGATTCCTAGAACTTAACCTTTTCCAGTTGAATATTCATGTCTAAAATATTGACATCATGAATATTAAATATTCATAGCTGAATTTTTATTATGGCATATGTAACATGAATTTTTGGTATTGATAGATCTATTATAATTTCACAAACATACAATCAGGCTGCTCCCAAGGTGAAATCAGGGTTTGCGTTGTTCGTTTATAATATAATATAGATATGATTCTACCGTTTCTGCTATAGCCAGACATTACTGTGTCCATGTGTAATTTTGATGATGTCATTATTTCTTATATGAATATTCATGGAGTAAAGGTTTAAGCCTTTTGACACATTAACACTTGATGTTTACTTGGTTGTATTTTTTAGGTAAGCTGTTTAACAAGAACTGGGATGTTACAGAGTATGGGGTGTGTTGTCTGGAGGATATACTAACAGAACTGCCAGCTGGTACCATCAGTGTAAGTTATTGGCTGATAAGGCTTTGTATGATGCTGGTTTAGGTTGTAGTATGACATTTAAAACGAAAAAGGTTACGTAAATAATATATTTTGAAGATACATGATACAAGAAACTTTATTTATAGTAGGGTGTTACAAAAAAAACATTAAAAATCAGCTAGAAGCTATTTACCGACTAAAACAGTAGTTTTACAAAATACATTAACTACCTACCTGCAGATAAAATACATGTATAAAGAACAGGAATAGCTATAACTATAAAATAGCTATTCATTAATTAATGCAAGCTTGGACCGTTTCTGCGCTGTCTGTTGGTCTTTTGTTTGTTTTTTCTGTCACAACTGTTGGTTGGTTGGTTTTGTCTGTTTGTCCCCAACTTTAACATTGACGATAATTTTGTCGCCAGTGCACATTACATACTTCAAATATATTTAGGGTTGACTTATTAAGGTCAAGGTCATACATCAAGGTCAAAGGTCATATTGGGAGCGTAGTCTTTCACAAACTCATCTTATTCAAATGTCGGTTTAGAAATGCTTGGTACTTACAACATCACTTAATTTATGACGTCACTTGATTTACTGCTTCACAATTTATTTGAATATTGTGTGGTCTTGACATTGTTAGTTACTCATGTTGTAGAATTATCTAGGGGGGGGGGGGGTTATACTTTACAATTTGTCTTGGGTGAAGATGAGATAAGTGTAAGATTGGATACTCTTGTTTAAGCCTATTTTAGTCTATTTTGGCTAATGACTGATCGAAGGTGATACTCCTGCTTTCACCCTATGGTCAACTTTGTTTTCTATATGTTAAATATTTTGTCTTGTAATTGTGTAGTTTAATGTTTAATGGTGTTTTGGTGCTGTGCCCTTTTGTGTGTGGCGCTCCCTGTAGACCTTTTTTCCACTTTTATCGCATTTTATGATTCATGGACTTTATTGTTACTCTTTACTTGACATAGACATTTTATGCATTTGCGAACAGAGTAGACCAAGATCAGACTGCTCTTGTTTGAACTGTCTGATCAGGATCTACTCTTTTTGCTCTTGAACTTCTATAGATTTGATTGTACAGTTACTTCAATCACCAAAGATTTCTTTGTACATAATGCCTGTAAAAATCAGGAATATTCAACAGAGAAAGAGTCAAAAGACAGGTTTATGAAGTAAAGGGTTTAAAATAGATGGTACAGTAAAGTTCCGCTAATGCGACCACCTAAAAGAGGTATAATTCTGTGTGCTAGATGCAGGTGAGCTTAATGCAGGACAAAAGTAATGCAGAAAGCTCCTAGAGGAGCTTTCTGCATTACTTTTGTCCTGCATAAAGCAACCATCTGCTTATAAATGCACCCATGTTTATTCATTAAGTGGTCGCATTAGCGGGGTTTTACTGTAGTTGAATGCAGAAATGAAGTTATGTAGAAAGTGCTGCAGCTTTCTGCATAACTTTTGTCCTACTATCAGTCCGTCTTAACCCTCTACTCCATGAACATTAATGTAAGAACTAAAGACATCATGAATATTAATTATATTAATTTTTATAATGGCCTATGAATATACCTATATAATATATGCATTTATTATCTATATTACTTTATAAGCAAACAGAGCATACTCTGATCAGGTAGCTCCTTTTGTAGCCATCTGAAATGGGTATTCTCTGCATATCTTTAGGAAGGCGTATTTATGGAGTAGGTATTAAAGAGGAAGTCCCTACAATGAATGCATATTTTCAATAATATCATAAAACTTGGTATTTGTTATGCTCAATCATTATTATGAAGGTTGCCAATTTTAACTTAATCGAAAAATGCCCCTGTGATACAAATAAACCGATTTCATCAATACTTTAATTTTTGTTCTATAACACAATATTATCGGCCTTTATGTTAAAATTTTCCGCGTTTTGCTGATGACCACCCGGTCCCTCCATTGTTTACGTAATAGCTTTTCTCGGAAGTGGTCAGAGAAACGCGAATAGGGCGAAGAGTTACGAAACTAAAACCCAACCCGAATAAAACTGAAACATTGAGGAGTAAAATCTGGATTGGCGATATCAAACATATGGATGTTTTGTCATTATGAATGGTAATTGGATGGGTTTTCTTGAAATATTCTACTTTTCAGCATATAAACAAATGAGTTTTGTATATTTTAGGTGTTATTGAATCACATCAAATGTAGGGACTTCCTCATTAAATCCAACAATAGAACTTTGTTGAGTGGCCATTATAGAGAGGTTTTACTATATTTTTCAACAGGTCATCACAGAGGGCAATAATACAATCATCTCCTTACCAAGGAAAGGTAACCAGCTTGAGTTTATAAAAAACACCTTTAACCCTTTCCTTCATATAAATGCTTTTTCATGCCTTTGCAAACAGGAGACCCAGATCAGACGGCTCCTGTAGGAGCCTGCACTATTTGCTTATGAAATTATAATAAATCTGACTGTACAGTTTCTTCCAGTACCAAAATATCCCTTGGTATATAATTATGCCACTATAAAAATTCAGCTGATAAATATTCCATCATATCATTATTTCTTACATGAATGTGCAACAGGGGAAAGGTTAAATATATGTCTGCATGTGTCTTCACAAATAGTTGAAATAATTGTGGACTTGTTCATAACATTATTTTTTTTATTTTCAGTAAACCCTTTATTCTATAAATACGCCTTTCTACACCTATGCAGATCCAGATCAGACAGTTCCTGCAGGAGCCATCTAATCAGATTCTGCTCTGTTTGTTTATGATGTTCTACAGTTTCTGCTAAGGCCAAAAGTTCCTGTGTCCATTTGCTATTATAACAATTAAACTAATTAATACTAATATCATTTTTCTTATTACAAAATTTTTCATGGAGTAAAGGGTTAACAAATGTACACAAAATAACTAGTAGCAGATTCATAATAGCTGTGAATAGTTTGGATCCAGATGAGAAACCAAGAGACGCAGATTGTATTTTTGAAGAGAAACGGAAGAAAGTATAATTAAAATCTCTTGTCTCAAGCCTTAGAATATGATGGTAAAGTTGACCCAGATAGTGGGTTTCATAATTCCATTATAAATTATAGTATTTCATTCAAACATTAAAGAAGTTATGACAGGTAGATGTGAAGTTTAGCAAAGTCACATATTCTGAACCCAAGAAACAAACCTTACCTGTGCAATATTCATGTAAGAAATAATGACATCATGAATATTCATTAGCTGAATTTGTAAAATGGCACATGTGCACAGGTTTTTTTTTTATATTTGTAGACTCAGATCATAAGCAAATAGAGCAGACACTGATCATTGTAGAATCTAAGCTACATGTATGTCTTCATTAGCAAACAGAGCAGACCCTGATCAGACAACTTCTTTTGGAACCACCTGATTTAGGTCTACTCTGTCTAATGAGTAAAGGTTTAAATGAGATATGTGTTCCGCAAATCTTGTGTGTCCAATTCCTCATACACCAATGGGACGATTTCCTTCAAACTTGCACAGATGAGCAACTATGTCCTATGGACACAATTTCTCGGTATATTTCTCCACCTAACCCTATCTTGTTGCTGCTCAATTGGCTCTCCAATATGATTCTTATGAGGAGCAGCAATATAGGGTTTGGACCTGAAAAATATTTTGATGGAGCTGTACACATTTTTGTCTACAGCTCTGGTTCAAAGAGTCCACTTTAGAAAATCCAAAATATTTTGAGAATTGCTTCTTCAAGTCAATTCTAATGAATAGCAGTAAGATAGGATTTGACTGAGAAATTTGATATTGATAGATCAGGACACATCTGTTTACAGGTCATATTCAAGATGATAAAAAAACCACAATGTGTGTGTAATCATTTTATTGCAGACCAGACATCAGAGGAGTTGGAAAGAACAAAGCAGTTTTCCCTGGAGGTGGTTGACCTGCTGAAGCACAGTCTCCAGTGTAGAATGCTGTTCACCAAGTTTATACCTGCCTATCACCATCACTTTGGTAGACAGTGTCGCGTCAGTGACTACGGCTTTACCAAACTTTTGGACCTGTTTGAGGCAATTCCAAACATCATAGAGGTAGACACGTTGCTACTATTGAGAAAAAGAATTTACTTTAAAGCTCCTCTAAACCAGACATTAAATTTAGTATTAACATTAAGCCATTACCTCATAGGCTATTTTTAGATACAACCTCTTTGAATAATTCTACTGAAAAGGAGCATTATATAGAGAAAAGGAAAATTTAAGAATTTTGTAGTTTGAAAGCATTGTGATAAATAGAGCATTTGCTCCTATAGGAGCAAATGCTCTATTTATCACAATGGTTTCACAAAGTGACTTTTACAGAGTTGCCAAAAGTCGTCAATATAGGGGAATGGGTTAGGGAAACGGTTGATATCGGTCTTGGAGACCGGTGGCAGCTTGGTGCAGGGTGAAATTCATGCAGAAAGCTCCTCTAGGATAGATATGCCTTTTACTAATAGAATAGATCCAGATTAGACAGCTCATGGCGCTGATATTATATAGATCTGCATGATCTTACAGTATCTGCTTCGGTCATAATGTGTTCATTATAAGTTTTCATACGTACATACCATTGGCTTTTGTCACTTATATCACCTGCTGTAGTAGAGTGACACATAGAGATCACTTCTCCATTGTTTGCTTGTCATGCTTTTTCGTCATTTTCTCATCCCGCCTAACTTATACCTTATATGCTATTTTTGGATCCAACCTCTTTGAATCTACTGAAAAGGAGCATTTACTAGAAAAAAGGAAACATTTAGTAGAATTGTGTAGTTTTGTAACCATTGTGATAAATAGAGCATTTCATTTTGCTTCTAGGGAGAAAGTGCTCTATTTATTACAATGATTTCAAAAAGTGAGTTTTATAGGGGTGTTAAAAAGTGCCAATTTGTGAGAATTGGTTAATCTGACAGAACTTTCATTTGTTGTGAACTTTCATCTGTCTATTTTCGTTAGCTCGAAGATGAAGGTGAGGAGAAGGTTATCAGACTGACAGAACCCGAGCTGCGTAAGGTAATAGGGGAGCAGGTAGTGGCTCTAATGAAGCAGAAAAAGGTGCAGTGTCTACCGCAGGACAGTGTGATGCCAATGTTCACCCAGCATTACGGCTTCTCTATACCCTTGCCTGACTTTGGTGTAAACACTGTGGAGGAACTGATGACCAAGCTCAAACATGTCCTCAAGGTGAGAGCAACTTGGTGCCAGATCTGTAGATAAGAGTAGTATTGATCGAATCATCATTTATATATGAGCCAAAAAGATGGTCTGTAAGCAAGGTTGTAGCTTAATTCAGGTAAAAGTAATGCAAAAAGCTATAGGAGCTTTCTGCATTACCTTTGACCTGTATTACGCACTCACCTATGTTTTAAGATTCCTCTGTTCAATCAATTTATGGTTGACAGGCTGTACTGTACTAATCAGGATCATTCTAGGGGTTGTTGTAATTGTTGTTGTAGGTTTATAAAAAGAAGAAAGGTTTGCACTGAGTATATTGAACAAAACCTTTCCTTAAGTGCGAAGCAAATGATTCACCTATAGCCAGCTGAAAGACTTTTTTGTAGGTAGAAATTGAGGCCTTTATCTATCCTTTATCTATGGTTTTCCTTTCTTTTAACCCTTTCGGCGCCAAATTTCTTATTGTCATCTGCAATCCAAATTTTGTTAAATCGTTCAGTACAATAAGCAAATGAGATAAATAAATGCAAATTTCAAAAGAATAAAGCACATATATAGAAATAGACTGAGACAAATAGTGAAGTCCCTGATCAGACGCGGCCTTTTTCAAGACGGCGTCTGATCTTGGACTGCACTATTTGTCATGGTGCATCTATGCGACTTCGGTGGTAAAAGGGTTAAAACAAAGATTTGTTCCTGATGAGATGCCAAGTAAATCAATAAAAGTTATCATAGACTGTCCAACATTATCTGCTTTAACCCTTTCCCTCATATAAATGCCTACACACATTTGCAAACAGAGTAGACCCAGATCAGGCAGCTCCTATAGGAGCTATCTGACCAGGGTCTGCTCTGTTTGCTTTTGACATGATATACAATGTAGATCTGATTTTACGTTTTTTTGTCAAACCAAACAAATCACTTCAAGAGTTAATTTAATAAAAATTGAGCTAATAGATAATCCTGTTCTAATTTCTTACATGAATATTGAACAGGGAAAGGGTTATTTTTAATATTGATTTTTTGTAGGAGCTGTTTGATCAGGGTCTGCTCTTTTTGCTTATTGAATATTGTAGATCTTATTCTAGAGTTTCTGTAATGACCTAAAATGTTTTTATTCATGTGCTATTAAAGAAATTCAGCTAATTAATATTCATAAACTCATTATTGCTTACATGAATATTCATCAAGTTAAGGGTTATGAATGCTATTTAACCCTTTCGCTCTTATAAATGCCTTTTTTACCCCTTTGTAAACAGAGTAGACTCATACCAGAGTCTGCTGTCTGATTGGTTATTAAACCCATTCCCTCATAGGCTATTTTTAGATCCAACCTTTTTGAATAAATCTACCGAAAAGGAGCATTAACTAGAGAAAAGGAACATTTTAGAATTTTGTAGCTCTGAAACCATTGTGATAAATAGAGCATTTGCTCCTTAGGAGCAAATGCTCTATTTATCACAGTGGTTTAAAAAAGTTACTTTTACAGAGGCGAAGAAAGGTGTATTTATGGAGGAAAGGGTAAATTACATAAATCTGATTCTACACTTTCTGCCACATTAAAAAATTCCTTTGTATATAAGACGTAATGAAAATTTGGAAAAAATCATTTTCCCACATCTTTTAAAAAAGACATTTATAAATGATTTAACAGGTAGAACAGTATGATGGCAAGACCTATGTGGTCCTAGCTGATCGTACAAGTGCGCCACCTTTAGCTAGACAAGTTCTACAACTCTTGATGGACCAGAGTGGGGGTAGCCTTCCCTTGATGGAACTCTGTAGTAGGTACAAAACTACCTTTGGTGTGGATCCAGACATACAGAAGATCAAAGAGGAACTTCTGGATTATGTAGTGGTAGGTGCACTGATAGTTTCATTTATAAGACCAGCATCATTCAGAGGTCCAGATAAGATGCCTACATTTAAACATTTTCAAGAATAGCTCCTTTATTTCTCCCACCAAACCCTATACTGTGACCACTCTTTAGAATCATTTCAAAGAGACAGTTCTATAGAGTGGTCAAAGTACAGGATTTGGTGGAGGAATGTTGATTTTAGTACATTTGTATTTGAGTAAGTGCCTTTGATAATTCACGAACCCTTTCCTTCATATAAAAGCCTTTTCACGCATTAGCAAATAGAGTAGACCCAGATCATACCACTCCTATAGGATAAGGGTCTGCTGTTTGCTTATGGAATTACATAAAGTTTCTGCCAAGGTATAAAATTCCTGATTTCATGTTCCATTATAAAAATTGGCTAATTGATATTCATGATGTCATTATTTTTTACATGAATATTGAATAGGTAAAGGGTTAAACAAAATAAAACTTTGATTTTTAATTCAAGTTGGATTTTAAAATGTTCTAATCCTTAACGCTGGACTCCATAGACACACTTTTGCAAGCAGTGTAGACCCAGTTAAACCTTCTCTTGCTGAATTTTTAAAAGAAACATTTCTTCTTCTTTACCCATGCCCTGTTGTATAATTACATATATCTTCACTGTCTGCAATTATTTCTCTGTACAATCACCGCTGTGGAGTGCACTGGTTGCACAATCAATTTGTAAATAGTGCAGACCCTGATGAGACAGCTCCTGCAGGAGCTGTATCCTCTGGGTCTTCACTATTTACAGGTAGGTATATTGATGTGAACAGCAAGCGAAGGGTTAAAATGGCTCTTATAGGAGCTGTCTGATAAGGTTATGGTCTGTTTGTACATTTATGTAGATCTGATTCTACAGTTTGCCATCACCAAACATTCTCTTGTTCATATGACATTATAAAACGGAAGATAAGTAATATTCATACCGGTATGTACATTATTAAATTTCTTACATAAATATTCATGGAGTGAATGGTTAAGCTGAATGATAAGAGACTTTTAATTGATTTGTATTCATGATATGTGGAGATCCTTCCTGTCTAATGCTTATACATTTGATATTATCATATACAAAACATTCAGTTCTTTAAGAAATACAATAGCAGTATCATATTATGTGAATATCATATATTTATAAAAGAAGTCTGGTTCTTTAATGCTGTTGGGAGCTTGATGAAGGTCAAAGGTAATGAAGAAAGATCTAATGCATTATTTTTGCCCTGCATTCTACAAATTCCTGATTTTTAAGGACTGTTCAATGTGTAGATTGTTGCTTAAGACAGTTTGTAGAATCAATCAGATTATTGAATGCTATGTATTGGTAAGTTGTGAAGCATTTTCGTGAATGAATTTATATCATCAGTAAATATTTACCCATGTTTCAGATCTCTGGTGATGATGAGTCTGCAGTCATTAGTCTTACGGCCCTACAGACTCTAGCACGAGACATTCGGGTACTACTTCAAAGGCTCGGGAAAGTCTCTCTGGCTAACTTCGAGCGTCTATTCTACGAGCAGTTCTGTGTGGAGATCAAGCCAGCGTTGTATGGATTTCCTACCCTGGTCGCTCTGTTGATGGATATACCACATGTAGTCAGCATGAAGGGAAAAGGGACTCGGCGAGTTGTACACCTGTCTGGAGATCTTCAAGGTAAAGCTAGTTGTACCCCCAAAGTGAAGTTTTTACCTTAATAATTTTAAGTATTTGGAAAGACAAACTGATGCAAATAGGTTGGTCCCAGATCAAACTGCTCCTTCAGGAGCAGTTTGATCAAAGTATACACTGTTTGTTACTAGGTCAGTCTGATATAAAGTTACCAGAATGGTGCCATATTTATTTATGCTGCCTAACAAACCCCTGGAGAGGTGAGGTTGAGGGTTCAGATGCTTAACCTATTCCCTCATATTGACACCTTTTGGCGCCTATGCAAAAGGCAGTTTTTTACCTCAACTTTTTCAAAAAGTGGAGCTATTGTCATGACCCTCTCGTCGGCGTCGGCGTTGGTTAACCTTTTTGTTAAGGTCCTTTTCTCAGAAACCATCAAAGATATTTGGTTAATATTTGGTATGTGTGTTTACTATCACAAGGGGAACCCATTTCACAAGGGTAGGTAACTCTAAAATTAATTTTACCATAGTTATGCCCCTTTTTCGACTTAGAATTTTCATTGTTGGTTAAGTTTTATGTTCATGTCCATGTCTCAGAAACTGTCAAAGATATTTGGTTCATCTTTGGTATACATATTAATTATCACAAGGTGAACCCATATCACAAGGGTAGGTAACCCTAAAATTTATTTTGTTATAGTTATGCCCCTTTTTCGACTTACAATTTTCATTGTTGGTTAAGTTTTATGTTCAGGTCCATGTCTCAGAAACTGTCAAAGATATTTGGTTCGTCTTTGGTATACATATTGACTATTACAAGGGGGACCCATTTCACAAGGGTAGGTAACCCTAAAGTTAATTTTCCTGTTGTTATCTCCCCTTTCTGACTTAGACTTCCACTACACTATCCAGCACTAAAGAAAGTGGAGCGCGCTGTCTGCGGACAGCTCTTGTTGAACCAGTGTGATAAACACAGCATTTGCTCCATAGAAAGTGAATTCTTATAATGGTATATACCCAGGTATATATTTGTCAATAGCAGAAGCTGTAGGATCAGATCTATTTTATTTCATAAGCAAATTGAGCAGACCCAAATCAGACAGTTTCTGCAGGAGCCATTTGATCTGGGTCTAATGTGTCTTCATAGGTATGAAGAGGCAGGGACTACTGCACTTTACCGGTACGTGTACGAGCATTTTGACAACTTTGCAACATCGGAGCTTTGACAACTTTTGTAACATCGGAGCAGACTAAGAACCTGGACTTATTTGATTATTTTTTCTTCAAGTTCATGCGTTTATTTGCTTCATGTCGGGGGCCCACTTTTACGAAGGCAATCGCCCGATTCAAATAAAAATGGCGGCGGCCATTGTTGTTTATGCACATGCGCAGTTCACGTACCGGTAAAGTGCAGTCTAGCCAAGAGGCATTTGTATCAGAGAAAGGGTTTAATGCAGAACAAAAGTTATGCACAAAGCTCTTTGCAATAGGCTACCACTTGTCTGAAATAATGAGATTTAGAATCATTTGTAGTTATGTTACTGTGGAGAGGTTGTACTGTACTCTTTTACTTTTTAGTCCATAATTATTCAGGTGAAGATAATTACATCATGAATTTTAATTAGTTTACTTTTGTTAATATCACATGAACAAAGGAATTTTGGCCTTGGCAGAAACTGTATATATCATATCTATATTATAAATATCATAAGCAGACAGACAAAACTCTTATAGGAACTGTCTGATCTGGGTCTACTCTGTTTGCAACGGTGTACAAAGGTGGATTTATGGAGTAATGGGTTATTTGCAGAACCTTTTAACCCTTTCCCTGTTCTGTATTTAGGCCAAATTTTAGTACCTGCTGAATATTCATTAACAAAATAGTTATAAAGAAATATGGAAGGTGGAACATTGTAGACATTTTAAAAAGCAAAGAAACGGATCTGTCAAATTCTGTTAGCAAACAGAGCAGACTCTGATCAGACGGCTCCTCTAGGAGCCGTCTGATCTGGGTCTACTCTGTTTGCAAATGCGTAAAAACACGTTTATATGAGGGAAAGGGTTAATATTTATTTATGAAATGTTTGGTCATTACAGGCTCTCTACCCATCATAGATGAATCTTACACAAGGCCGGACTCTGACACGCCCTCTAATGACTCGGGCTCTGCCCTCACAGATGAGGACACCCCCTGTGAGCAGATTAAGTGCCTACCCCTTGACTTACTAGGTGGGACAGTTCCATCTAATGTACCATCACCTATCTTACCCAGCAGTTCATACCTGCATAAAGATCTAATCAACTTTGAGGCCTCAACACCAGGTAATCTCATATAATTGTATATACGGCTATTGACCATTTCCTTCATATAAACACCTTTTCACGCATCTGCATACAGAGAAGACCCAGATCAGACGGCTACTTTAGGAGCCGTCTGATCAGGGTCTGTTCTGTTTGCGAATGGAATTTGATAGATCTGTTTCCTTAGTATCTAAATTGGCTACAATGTTCCACCTTCAATATTTCATTATAACTATTTTGTCCATGAATATTCAGTAGATATTGAAATTTGGAATAAACGTAGAACAGGGAAAGGGTTAAACAGTTTCCAGGTTTCATGTTTGAATCTTAATCCTTTACTTCATTAGTATTTATGTTAATCCTTGTTTAATATGTTTTCATATATTTGCAAACAGAGTAGACCCAGATCAGACCACTCCTGTAGGACCTGTCTGATCAGGGTCTGCTCTGTTTGCTAATGGCATTTGATAGATCTGTTTCTTTACTTTCAAAAATGGCTATAGTGTTCCACCTTCCATATTTCACTATTACTAAATTGTCCATGAATATTTAGTAGGTAATGAAATTTGTAATAAACTTACCAGTTCTATACTTACCGGTATTCTAAATTTCAACAAAATAGTTAGAATAAAATGTGGAATGTTGAATATTGTAGCCATTTTAGAAAGTAAAGAAACAGATATTTCAAATTCCATTAGTAAACAGAGCAGACCCTGATCAGACACCTCCCATAGGAACCATCTGATCAGAGTTGACTCTATGTGCAAATGCATGAAATTCATTAATATGAAGGAAAGAGTAAGAAATAACAACATTAAATATCTAAAACTGAATTCTTATACAATGTAATAGGAATCAATGTAATAAGAACATAGGAATCGCCATGGCACAAACTGTAGAATCAGTCTCTGTGTGATTGTACTAACAACCAGAGCAGACAAAACGGACAAAATTGTTCAAACTATTGTTTTGAATTGAATTTCAGATTATTTGGAGAAGCTTTTTTGCCTCAGTGAAGAAGAGCGTATGAACCAGCAGTCGCCTCTTTGTCGGACTCCAACGTCTGAACTTCTTCACATAGCTGCCCAGTTTCTGCCTACTTCAGCCGAACCTTCAACAGCAAATAACACTCAATCAAAGTCCAATCCTCTTCCAGAGGAGCCAAGACATGATCCATCTCAAGAAATCATGGATCTTTTGAA
This sequence comes from Azorinus chamasolen, assembly GCA_963576725.1. NCBI lineage: Eukaryota > Metazoa > Mollusca > Bivalvia > Cardiida > Solecurtidae > Azorinus > Azorinus chamasolen. The sequence continues at coordinate 98,028,954 of OY755236.1, read as the reverse complement.
GCATAGATGGTGGCATGCAAGGTCAAGTCCTTTAGCCATGTCTTCAGACAGGCCAACAGAAGCACAAACAAGTAATACAGTAGACAATGGAGTTTTCCAGTTTGGCAGTCATTTGGTGGGAAATGCCCATAAGGGAGATGCCAATTCTGTAAAATTTAGTACTGAAATTAAGAGCGAACCATCTTTTCCAACTGCTGCATCCAGTAAACATGTGTCAGTAACACCTGTAGTGACAATGGACACAGCTCGTGCAACTATTAAAAGCAAAGATGAAAACAAGCAAGCGAAGGTGTCCAAGTGTCCAACCATTAAGACAGAAAAGAAGGAACAAAGTACTGAGAGGCAGAGAGAAAATAAGACTACTACTAAAGATGAAAGAGAAGCGAGACCAATTACTCCCTGTCCTAGACCTTTACAGCCGGGTTCCTATTGGTTCTTCAAAAATAACTCCAATCAAACAGAACTTCCAAGTTCTAGTACACAGGAGGTCAGGAAAGTTTTAGCATCTCTGTCTAACAAACAAGACAAGAAGCAGCAAGACAAAAACGCTGATGAAGTTGATGACATTGGGAAAGGCTCTAGTATCTCTCTTGATAACTTTCCGACACCTACGCAAAGTATTGACACCAGCGAATCTTTTTCTATTGAAACAATAACTGAAACCAGTAAGGACAGCATTAAGTTGGAGAAGGCTGACAAGCAGATACTAAAACCACTGAGTGTTTCAGAGAAGTCTGACAAGCAGAAACTGAAACCACTGAGTGATGCTGAGAAAAAAAGCAGAGCTTCAGCTGCTGTGGAAAAAGCCCTGGATCACAAGATTGGACACTGTGTGGCTGATGATTGCATGTGCTATGAAGCAATCTTTCGCCAAGACCAGCCACTGGAGACCAGCTCCATCAAGTCGGATTCCAGCTTCATGGAGAGTCCTGCCAGCTCCCCACAAAAAAAGTTGGAAAAGAACCAACCCACTCTTAGTACTAGCTCACTGAGTGATGATTCTAATAACAGCTCAGTGCATCGTCGTAGGTCAAGACTTGCAGCTAAATTTGCTCAACCAGTAGAATCTCAGTAAAGAATGAGATTCTTACAAATTGCAGTAAAGTCGCCATGCCAATGGCCTCTCAAAGATATCAGAATCTGAGTTATTAACTCTTTCCTTTAAAAAAAATGACGTTTCACAACTTGCAAACAGAATAGATCCAGATCAGATGGCTCCTATAGGAACCGTCTGATCAGGGTCTTCTGTTTGATTATGAAATTAAATAGCTCTGTTCCTTAAGCTTTTCTGTAAGCTGATATTTTTGTTTATCTTTAAATATAACAGTTAATGTTATATAAAGTTATCATGAAGTGATTGATTCATGCAAAACTGTTTACTAGGGAAAGGGTCAAGACAGATGGTAGCTTAATGCAGGGTGTAAGTTATGAAGAAACCTCCTTTCGGAGTTTTCTACATTTGTCTTGTTCTGCACTATAAAGCAGCAACCTGCTATTGAAATCAACCATGTTTTTTAACCCTTTGCTGCAGATATAGGCTGTTTTACACCTCTGCAAACAGAGTAGACCCAAATCAGACGGCTCCCATAGGAGCCAGCTGATCTGGGTCTGCTCTGTTTGATTTTAAAATAATATAGACAGAGCTACAGATAAAGGTGCATACTCAAATACTAAAATCGTCATTTCTCCACCAAACCCTATGTTGTGACCACTCTTTAGAATCGTCTCGAAGAGACGATTCTAAAGAGTGGTCACAACATAGAGTTTTGTGGAGAAATAAAGAAGTTATACTTGGAAATGTGTCAATTTACGCATCTTATCCGGAGCTCTGTATAGATATTGCTCTACAGTTTCTGTCTTGGTAAAAATTTCCGTTGTTGATATGCCATCTTAAAAATTAATCTATTTCATATTCATGCATGAATTGTTCTTACATGAATAGTCATGGAGTAAAGGGTTAAATGACAACTGACAAGAGGTTGTACTGAAAATAGGACATTAATTAGCCATTGTGCAAGACTGGCCAACTGACTAAGAGAAAATAAAATTTCTCAACCTTTCGAAATAATTATCAACTATTGGGATTTGATAACATAAAAAAATGAAAATATAAAAAAATTAAATAAAAAGAAACCTGAAAGGCTTCCATCATGTACATACTTATGTTGTTATTGTGCTGCTGCTAAATATTATGTTATAGGTCAAGCTATGTTTTTTTCTAGTAACAAAGTTATGTCTGCTTTTTTCTAAGTATACTTTGTTGAGTATGATGTTAGTCTGAGAGGTTTGACCCATTATTTGATTAATATTCCTGAAATACTCCAACTATGATTATTATTAGTAAAATACAGTAAAACCTCTATATAACGGCCACTAAATTGTGTTAATTAGTTGGTATTAAGGGCAGGTGGCTGCTTAAAGCAAGATGAAAGTAAAACAGAACGCTCCTATAGGAGCGTTCTGTTTTACTTTCATCTTACTTTAAGCAACCACCTGCCTTTTAACACATGATACTTTATGTAACTTAGTGGTCGTTATAGAGAGGTTTTACTGTAGAGTAGACATAGATAGACGGTCAGGGTCTACTCTTTTTGCTTAAATATAGATCTGATTCTACTTTTTGTTAAAAGTCAATTCTTTGGAAAGGTTACATCATAAAAAGTTAAAATAATTAAAAAGATATTTGTCACTATGGCATATTTAGGAATGTGATATGCCCTGCAAACAGAGCAGACCCTGAATACAGGAGCTGTCTGGTCTGGATCTACTGTTTGGATAAATAGTCACTCATTAGTGGCAAATTATGTTTGTGTTTCTTCAGTACTTTACTTTATTTTGTTGTCCTGGTACTGATTTCCGTTCAAACTTTAAAACTCTACAGAGTAGATGTTAACCCTTTCCCTCACATTAACACTTTTTCTTGCCAAACAAAGTAGACACAGATAAGATGGTTCCTGCAGGAGGCATCTGGTCTGGGTCTACTCTATTTGCAAATGTGTGAAAAGGTGTTTATATGAAGGAAGGGGTTTAATAGTGACTGACATTTCTCACACTTTTCTCTGTGGAAGTTTATATGTTTACGTGTTAATTCTTTTCATTCATACAAACATTTATTGTTCATGAATATTCAGTAGGTATTGAAATTTGAAATAAATATAGAACAGAAAGGTTTAAATTTTCTTGATAAGTGTTTACTGTTATTTGTTTATTAGATAAGAAGAATGATCTCATCAATAACTCTCTTCAAAATTTCTATATTTGTTTGTCATTTATTATTATAAGTCACAACTGGCTTAATAAAGCATCTTGATCTCAAGATAATTTTGGATAGAAATTTATTTTTGATAATTTGATGTTATATATATGATTGAGGTAATTTTGTGTACATCAAGCAGTGTAGGCCGAGACTGGCTGCACTTTTCTCACATGATACCTGAGTAGGATCTGCACTGTTTTTCAAGTCGGTGTTTACAAATTGTCATGACTATAATCTATGAGGTGAACTCATGACGCAACTGTTGCAAACAGTTTGGATTGGTTTGACCTAGTCTGTGTCTCATCAGAATCAAAGATGTTGGACACTCTTGATGGGATGTTTTATTCAATAAAAATGAAAGAAAAATCAATTTTGACATACTTAGGAAAACAACGATTTAAACCCTTTACTCCATGAAGAAATACTGACATAATGCATATTAATTAAATTCATTTTAATGGCACATGGACACATGAATGTTTGCCTTGGCAGAAACTGTAGTCAGATCTATTATGTCATAAGCAAACAGAGCGGATCCTGATCAGACGGCTCCTACAGGAGCCACCTGATTTGAGTTTACTCTGTTTGCAAAGGCATATTAACCCTTACAATGCAGGACCCGGGTCACTAATGTCCTTTGCAAACAGTGTAGACCCAGATGAGAGGGCTCCTAGGGGAGCCCTCTCATCAGGGTCTGCACTGTTTGTCATGTTACACTTTTCTTTAGAAAACATCCCTAAATATTCACATAAGCTTGACCTATTTGAATTTTGGAAGAGTCCATTTGAAAATTCAGCGTTGTAATAGTTAATGGACTATATACAGTAAAACCTCTCTATAACGACCACTAAATTACATAAAATATTTTGTGTTAAAGGCAGGTGGCTGCTTAAAGCAAGGTGAAAGTAAAACAGAACGCTCCTATACTTTCACCTTGCTTTAAGCAGTAACCTGCCCTAAATACCATCTAATTAACACAATTTAATGGCCGTTATAGAGAGGTTTTACTGTATATATATATCAAAGCTTTTGCATACACAGTAGCCTATCTTTGTCTACAACTTTTAAGATACCTTTTTTCTTGATGTGGCTTATAAGGACAGTTTGTATACTTAGTTATAGTTTCTCAGATGGCCGAATTGTTAGTGTTTATTTGCCATTATAACAATCCATCTAATTAATATTCATGATACCACTATTTCTTAATGAATATTCATGGAGTAAAGGGTTAATAAGCTCAATCTTGTGTTATACAGTAAAACCTGTCTTAAGCGAACAAAATACCTAGGTCTAATTATGGGTGTAGGGCAGGTGGTAGCTTAATGCAGGTCAAAGGTAATGCAGAAAGCTCCTATAGGAGCTTTCTGCATTACTTTTGCCATGCATTAAGCAGCCACCTGCTTTTTAAGATTTATGCGTTCAATCAATTCAGAGTCGCTAAAGACAGTTTCTTCTGTAGTTTTACATTATTTTTGATAGTATGTTTGTATGAGATTGATCTATCTAATGAGGAATCATGGTTAAGATTATTATGAGGATCTTCGGACACATATTGAAGTGATGTAACAAAATGAGCTGTAAATACATGTAAATAGTGTTTTTCCATGAATAATTATGTTTGTTTCAGTTTATGCAAATTTGTATGCTACTTAAAGTAGTCTTGTCATAGCAACCAAATAGTTTTGTTAACATATGAGTTTTCAACCCTTTATTCCATGAATATTTATGTAAATATTGACATCATGAATAATAATTAGATGCATTCTATTAAATTGCATTTAAAACAGTACAGTTATGGCGTAGCAGAAATTGTAGAAGCCGATCTATAGTATTTCAAAAGCAAATAAAGCAGACCCTGATCAGATGACATCAGCAAGAGTTGTCTGATCTGGGTCTACTCTGTTTGCAAAGGTGTATTTATGGAGCAAATGGTTAAAAGCAGGTGGTTGCTTAATGCAGGACAAAAGTCATACAGAAAGCTTTTCTGCATAAACTCTGTTCTGAATTAAGCTACCACCTGTTTTTAACCTTTTACTCCATAAATACGCTGTTCTACGCCTTCGCAAACAGAATAGACCCAGATCAGACAGCTCCTATAGGAGCTGTCTGATCAAGGTCTGCTCTGTTTGCTTACAATATATGTCCATGTGCTGTTATAACTATTAATCTAACTGATATTCACAATGTCATCATTTATTGCATAGAGTAAAGGGTTAAAAATCCAAAATTAGACTTGCTTTGAGTATTAGAGAGACTTTAAAGTACCATGAATAAGAATATGGTAGAAATATTATACCATTGATTCTAGTGAGATGAGCTGTGAGAAAATGAGACTGACTGTTCAGAGCCAATAACACTTTACTCCATGAATATTCATGCAAGAATAATGTACAGTAAAACAACGCTAATGCGACCACCTACATGAGGTATAATTCTGGGTGCTAGATGCAGGTGGTAGCTTAATGCAGGACAAAATTAATGCAGAAAGCTTTCTGCATGACTTTTGCCCTGCATTAAGCAAGCACCTGCTAATAAAGACACCCATGTTTATTTATTAAATGGTTGCATTAGAAGGGTTCTACTGTATATATGAATGTGAATTAGCTATAGTATACATTTTACTATGGCATATGAACAAGTAAAGTTTTGGCCTGGTACAAACCATGTAATATGGTCTGTACAATTTCATAAGCAAAAAGAGCAGACCATGATCTGATGGTTACTACATGGTTCATCTTATCTAGGTTTACTCTGTTAACAAGAGTGTTAAAAGGGGATATCTATGGAGTAAATGGTTAACCCTTTTCTCCATGAATATGTATGTAAGAAATGGTGACATGAATTTCAGTTTCATTAGAGTTTTGGCATATAAACACAGGGAGATTTGGCAATGGTAGAAACTGAAAAATCAGATTAATATAAATCCCTAAGTAAACCCAGATCAAATGGCTCCTACTATGAGTCATCTGATCTGGGTGTACTCTGTTTGCAAAGGCATTAAAACATGTATTTATGGAGTAAAGGGTTAAATGGCATAGGTTAACTCTTTGAACACTAGCATCCTACTTACCATTGATTACGCAAACAGTTTAGATTTAGATAGGAAGCCAGATCTATCTGGATCTAAACTGCTCGTCACTCTGACTGCTGTTTTTCGAGAAAAACTGGGTCAGTTAACAATTCTTGCAGAAAACAATCACTTAGAGTGCAAAGAGTTAAGTTGTAACTACTTATTAGAATTGTCTCAAAGACAATTGTCTCTTTGCTTTTGAGTAGAGTAAAACCTCCCTAAACTTGATTTTCCGAATTAGTATTATTACCAATCTTTCTGACAGATGGCAACTTAATGCAGGATTGAAGTCAAGCAGAAAGCTCCGAGAGGAGCTTTCTGATTGACTTCCATCATGCATTAAGCTTCCACCTGTCCAGTAACCCATTCCCTCATAATGACGACTCTGTAAAAGTCACTTTGTGAAACCATTGTGATAAATAGAGCATTTGCTCCTATAGGAGCAAATGCTCTATTTATCACAATGGTTTCAAACAACAAAATTCTAAAAAAATCTCCTTTTCTGTAGGTCTATTCAAAAAGGTTGGATCTAAAAAATAGCCTATGAGGTTATGGGTTAAGGCGTTAATTCTTCATATATGAATTCCGGTTTAGAGGGGTTTTATTGTATTTCTAAAGATGGAATTTAATGAGGAAGAAAGACATTTGCATGTAATATATTCCTCTTATTTGGAGTGGTGGCTAACTGTATATAGATTAATGTCTGTCGCTTATGTGTGCTATATTTGATATCTAGTTTTTGTCCTTTTTTGCTTGACATTCTTTTATTGAATTTGAGTAGTTCACAGATATATTGGTTGATTTTCTAAAATAAGGAGATTCAAGTATTGAGAGTTTGACATGGAAGATCAAGATCTGAGGGCTCCTGGTGCTTGCTTGTGATGTGTTTGTATGCTTCTCCCAGAGATTGTTAGAAAGAGTTGACCTTTTGTCTCATGAATATTTATTGGCTGAAGTTTTACAATGGCGTGAGTACAGGAATGTTTGGTGATGATAGAAACTGTAGAATCAGATCAATACAATTTCATTAAGCAAATAGAGCAGACTCTTTTAACCTTTTCTGTGTTCAATATTCATGGCAGAAATAATGACATCATGAATATTCATTAGCTTAAGTTTTATAATGTAATATTTTCTATGGCATTTTTTGATTTGACAGAAACTGTAGAATCCGATCTATATCATGTCTTAAGCAAACAGAGCAGACCCTGATCAGACAATTCCTATAGGAGCTGTCTGATCTGGGTATACTCTGTTTTCAAAGGTGTGAAAAAGCAGTTATATGAAAGAAAGGTTTACAAAAGGAGTGGCCTTATCTGGGTCTACTCTTTTTGCAAAGGTAAAAGTTAATCTTTTTATGTATTATTATTATAATTATATGCATGTTATTAATTGGCATCATTTTATACTGACAATTTAAATGTCCGAAATTATTTACAGTGAGATATATCATACTTACAAACACTAATTTGCATATTTTGATGTGTTCATTTGAGTAAATATTTGTTTATATAAATATTGTTAAATTATGCATCAAAGGTATTGTTGAAATGTGTTTTACAACATATAATGTGTTTTAGTATTGAAAGAATTTAGAAAGTATGATAACTGTGTAGTCATCCTGAGAGGACATGTGTCCATAGACTTCAAAACATGGTTTGAAAGCATAATATGTCAGTGATGTCTGTTTTCAGAAATAGCAGGTTCTTTACATTTAAAAAACTGCTTCAAATACCAATAGTTTCAAAGAATAGTTACAAAAATGTTGTTGTTGTTGGGTTTTTTTGGGTTTTTTTTAAATTTAAAATATGAGTCATTCATCTTTGTCTTATGCTAGAATTTATTCAGTATGAAGGAAATAAATTTGCTAGAAGATATTTGGGCCCTCTGATCTGGATCTACACTGTTTGCAAATACCACATAACTCGTTTCCTGCATTCAAATGCTTAAATACAAACTTACTTTGAAGCCTATCGGTAACCAGGGGTGTAATGAACTATAAAACCAAAGCAGACAATCATGTGCTGTGGTTGTTGTGATCTGGCAGGATTATCAAGTACAGGGTTAGATAACATTATGAGATGACCATGTATGCCTTCCTAACAATTGCAATAAATTTGCAAGCTATTAAAGGCTGGCAATGTCTATTGTTCTTTCTCCTTGCAACAGGCACTGGGCTAATCGTTGAATACATCAGGAACATAATGCAAGGCTATTGTAACTACATGTATATGTTATGAAATATTATAATCTTTACACACAGTCTGGATTTATGAGATAATTGGCATCTCAGTAGATTCTAAACTTTGTGAAACATGATTGGTAGTATTATGTACCTGGCAGAACTTGATCTGTGGATATATTGTTTTTGTTCTGTGCGAAATTTTAACATTGGCCATAACTTTATAGATAGAGACTTCATACTTGGCATGTGTATTCATTTCATGGAGATGCAACTTTTGAGTGATGGCTTGTCAATGTCAAGGTCACACTTCAAGGTCAAAGGTCAAAATTGATAGCCAAAATACCTGTTTGAGGCATAGTGTTTCGCAAATACATCTTGTTGAAAAAAGATTGTTTTGTTGTTCTTAAAGGTTAAACATTGTACATGTAGTTACATTATTTGAATTAAGTCCTTGGCATGTAGTTTCTTTGTGACTCAGGAAGCAGATGTAGGTGAACACTGAAGAAAAACAAGTTGATGAGAGGTGTTTGGTGTTTTTTGAAAACTAAATTGTATGCCCCCCATCACCATTCAACATACATACAGTATAACGGCGTTATTTCGACTCTCGTTTTTCCGAGATACCCTCTTATTCCGAGAGAATGTTGAGGTCCCGGCTCAAATTCTATCAAATCTAATTGAAAATACCTGCATTAATCCGAATAGCGATAATCCGAAAATTCGAGCATGTGTGCTGGTCCCGCGGATCATTCTGGTTCCTTTTTTTGATTGTTTAATTCGAGCTAGGTGTTTTCCCACCTCCGAGGTAATTATTCACACATTCTCGATACGTTGTCGTGACCTGTTGAAAGATCCGTCTATGGGACATTAGATCTTCCAAATGTGTGAATAACACATTCATTGAATGCAGACTTTACTTTGGTGTAAATAATGATGAGAATTTAGTAGACTGAAGTCACAATCATAATTTGCATACGTTCGCAAACGTGTTGTGATTTTTCGGTACCGCTGAAAGGGTGCCATATAACGACTTTCTGCTTTAAATTTAGAAATAGTGCAGTGCTTTTCGTGTAGTGCTTTGAAATTCGCAATATTTTTGTTAATTTTAGACAGTCTCGTTCATGCAGACTCTTGTCAGACTATGTCAGACGAAAAAAGCCGAGTGTTCCGATTATTAATTAATTTGGTCACTCGCCATGATTTTCCTTACTACGAAACAGCACGGGAACGAAACGAAAATGTTTGTTTGTGCATCAACTCTGCACCGACAACTAAATCAATGTCGACAAATGGAAAATATGCAAAATAAACGTCATAACGCTATATGCCGGGACTGTTCAAGGGATATGCCTAAATGGTTTGAAACAAGTTTTGAGTTTATTGTGAAGGGTCCGTTGAACGGACTCATACAAATTATACTGTTCAAAACTTCGGTCGCCGATGTAAATGGTGTTTTCTGTATATTAGGTATTGTATCCTTATATAAGGAAAGAATCGATGAAATATAAACGTATTGAAGTTTATGATAATGTTAAAAAGTTTACTGTGAAGATATATGCTTCCTCTTGTCGTCAAACAATGCTCATGGAAATAACACAAAATGCTAGAGATCGGTTATTTCGAGCATTGCGATAATTCGAGGTTTTTGCTGATTCCCGACGGTGCTCGAAATATCGCCAATATACTGTACTTAGCTTGCATGTGCAACTTAAACATTTTTAGGGGAGACTTATTAAGGTCAAGGTCATACATATCAAAGTCAAAGGTCATATCGGGGCACAGTGTTTCAAAAACACATCTTATTTAGACTTTGTATAAAAGTTCAAGGAATGTATGTAACATTCAGCTGTTGTCAAGAGTAAAGCAGTGCATAGTTCAAGGAGGTAATGGAGGCAATTGTCAGTCTGTTAGTTGCAGATTTTGTAAGACCTCTCTAAAGCAACCATACAAATTGTCTGTAAAAAAAGGATGTAGCTTAATACAGGAAAGTAATGCAGAGAGCATCTAGCTCAGGTATGGTAGCTTTATAAAGGTTTCATTGTAGTTGAAAAATCTTTGGTAATGCCCATTGGCCAGTGACCAGGCTGACACAAGATAGATTTCTTGTAGCCTGGTTAAGGCTGTGAATGGAGGAGGGTTAGCTGTCTCTAACTGTACAGGTACAGTGTACACTGTAGTCTAACCGTTTGAATGCTGAATTTTCAAAGTGGAATGGCCAGTTAGTGTATAATAGAGTGTCCATTCAGTGTGACCTGATCCTGGTCGACACTGTTTGCACTTGTCAATATACTGGTTTCCTGCATTCAAAGGGTTAACCCCATTGAAAACGGAATTGTTCTTTAGTCATGTGACAGGTTCCATTTAGTATGATAGAATTAAATTTCATCCTTTCAATGCCGAATTTTAGGATGGAACAGTCCATGATTGTAAATACAGTACGAAAGGGTAAAATCTGATTTTTAATGACACTGCAGACCCTGATCAGCTCCTCTAGGAGCCCCCTGATCTGGGTCTACACTGTTTGCAAATGTCAGTACACTCGTTTCCCGCATTCATAGGGTTAACTTTGAATGACAAACAGTGCAGACCCTGATCAGATGGTTCTTATCTTGGTCTACATTGTTTGCCAATGACAGCTAACTTTTTCCATACATTCAACGGGTTGAGCATGCATATCATATAGAAGGTAATGGTTGTGAGGATTTCTTAACCCTTAGTATGCTACATTTGCAAACTGGAATGGTACATGTACATTGTATATTGTTTTATGATTAATAACCCTTTACTCCATTTCTATGCCCTTACAAATAGAGTAGACCCAGATCAGATGGCTCCTATAGGAGCCATCTGATCAGGGTCTGCTCTGTTTGCTTATGAAGTTGAATAGATATGATTCTACAGTTTCTGACATGACCACAAATTCATGTGTCCATGTGCTATTATGAAACAATTATGACAATTAGTCTTAATTAATATTCATGATGTCATTATTTCTTTCATGAATATTCATGGAGTAAAGGATCAATGGGTGAACTTAGCTTGGGCAATATGAATGGCAAAAATTGCATTCCTGCATTCGAAATGTTATGTCACACAGTAAGTGGATAAATAAGTGTATGATTGGTGGACAAGTAATTACAAAGAGCAAGTTATATAATGTGACTAATGCATATTATGCTCTCTAGGTTGCTTACTGTAATCAAGGAAATATATTCACAGAAAGAAATCCTATATGTTGTTTGAATATGATGATCAGTTAGAAATGTTGGATGCAATGTCAAAGGTTTGATTTTTAACACTTTGAATACCAGAAATGAGTGTAATTACATATACAAAGAGTTTAGGCCCAGATCAGAGGGCTCCTAGACTCTGATCAGGGTCTGCACTACTTGTCATTCAAAATCCCGTCACAAATGACATCCTTTCATATTGAATGGACGTTATCAGTAAACACTGATGGACCATTCCACTTTGAAAATTCAGCATTTAAAGGTTGATTTGTGAATTGAAGGTTATTTGGAATGGTTTGCTTGCAAAGAAATGTTTTGGAAACATGTTAACTCATTCTCTCCTAGGCTATTTTTAGACCCAAACTCTTTGAATAAATCTACCAAAAAGGAGCACTAACTATAGAAAAGGAGATTTTTAGAATTGTGTAGTCTTGAAACCATTGTGATAAATAGAGCATTTGATCCTATGGAGCAAATGCTCTATTTATCACAATGGTTTCAAAATGTGAATTTTATAGAGGAGCAAAAATGCGTCACTAGGGGGTAACATGTTAATTATACTTTGTCTATAGGCATAAGGCACCGGTATGAACCTTTTTTCTGAAATGAAATTCTGAGATTTATTCTATACTTGTTAATCTGATTTAGAATCTTGAATTTTATTTACTAAATTGGAATTTAATCTTGTATTTAAATTAGTTTTGAATCTTGTACATTAAATTAGAATTTTGAACTTTAAATGAGAATTTTGAATATTGCAGTTGAATTGAATTTTGAATCTTATACTCTGAATTAGAATTTTGAATTTTATATTCTGAATTAGAATTTTGAATTTTGTACTTTTATTCTCAACTTTAGTTGCATATTATTAAAAAAACTTTGCAAAACAGATGAGATCGTCATTTACTTGGTATCACCTTAGGATGCATTTTTTTTTAGTTTTTACAGAGTCCCAACAAGTTTGACATGATGTCTTTATGTTTAATCATAAAGAGTAGGAGCTGTCTGATCAGGATCCATGCTTATAAAACTTTTAGTTGAGTCTGAGTTCGTTCTCAAGTTTTTGATTGGTCAGATTTGAGCGAAAGGCTCAAATCTGACCAATCAAAAGCTTGAGAACGAACTCAATCTCAACTAAAACATTTTATAAGCATGGACCCAGGATCTGTTTGTTTGTGGAATATAGTTGTGATTTTACAGTTTCTGATATGACTAAAGGTTAGCTAATATATATTCATAGTCACTATATATTACATGACTATTCATTTGGAAAGGGTTCTGTGGTATACCAAACCTTTTCTGTTACAGATATATTTATTGCTCTTGCTTTAATGCCTCATGACCATATTATATATTTATTGTGTTACTCTAAATTAATCAAATAATTTGCTTGATGGTACATTGTATTATACTTTTAGTGATTGCCTGTAGAATGTGAAACTTGTCTTAGTGCATGTGTATTTCAACCCTTTCCTCCGTAGGCTATTTTTAGATCCAACCTCTTTGGATGTATCTACCGAAAAGGAGAATTAACTAGAGAAAAGGAATTTGAAACCATTGTGAGAAATCGAGCATTTGCTCCTATAGGAGCAAATGCTCTATTTATCACAATGGTTTCAATAAGTGACTATTACAGAGGCGTAGAAAGGTTAATTTATGGAGGAAAGGGTTGAGGCTGTAAAACTCTTTACTTCTTGAATATTAATGAAAGAAAAAAATGACACTTTGAATATTAATTAGAAGAGTTGTTTTTTTTGTTTGTTTTTTTATGGTGCATGGACTCAGGAATGTTTAGCCATCACAGAGTCTGTAGAATTAGACCTGTTTAATAATATAAGCATACAGCAGATCCTGATTAAACGGCTCCTGGAGCCATCTTATCTGGGTCTGCCATGTTTTCAAATGTGCCTAAAGGTGTCTCTATTGGGTAAACAGATAATCTAAAGTCAGATGTCCTCAGCTGGGTAATCTACGATCAGATTGCCTCAGCTGGAGAACTTAAATAATGGTCTGCCTTTTTTGTCTATCCCAAAATATTATTTTACAAAGTGACTCATTATTCTGTAATAGTGATATTAGTTGTAAATAAAGAAAAATACAATAAAACCTCTCTAATTTGGACTTAGTATCACTTAATATCAATATCTGTAAGACTGGAGGCAGCTTAATGCAGATAAAAGTCGTGAAGAGTGCTCCAAAAGGAGCTAGCTTTCTTCGTGACTTTCATCCTGCATTAAGCAGCCATCTGCCTAACATACATACCTAAATTCTTTAATAAAAGTCTGGTTCAGAGGGATTTTAAAGAAATGCAGTAGAACTTTTCTGTAAGGGGAATTAAATTATCTTTAACTTCAGGATTTTCTTTTGACATGACAAATATTGTTGACCCTGAATAGACACCCCATCTCAGACGTTGCCAGAGATATGGTGATAGCTCCAGGGCCGAAGTTTGTCCCCAAAATGAAAAACACCTTTGTTATGATGGCCATTTATGTAGAATATTGGTTTGATGGAGGCAACAGAATTACAATATACAGTAAAACCTCTCTATAATTACCACTAAATTACATCAAGTATTTTGTGTTAAAGACAGGTGGATGCTTAAAGCAAGGTGAAAGTCAAACAGAACGCTCCTATAGGAGCGTTCTGTTTGACTTTCACCTTGCTTTAAGCAACCACCTGCCCAAAATACCAACTAATTAACACAAATTTATTGGTCATTATAGAGAGGTTTTAACTGTACAGTAAAAACTCTAAGTACTACGAAATTTCAGTAATGAAGAATTTATGTCTTAAGCAGGCTGCTGCTTAATGCTGGGTGATGTGGTTCAGAAAGCTCTTAGAGGAGCTATCTGCATGACTTTCACCCTGCATTAAGATGCCACCTGTGTTAAAGATCAATAATTGTACGTCTTTGAGTTTTAGTAGTATCGAGTTTTTACAGTTTATGATTTTCTGACCATTGATGTGTGCATAAATGTTGCAAATCACTGCATTCAGAAATGAGGGCTCTAAAGAAGAGTAGGTTTCTTTCACCCCTAACAATTAGGTCTGAACTCCAAAATAGTATCTGAACCCATTGCCTCATAGGCTATTTTTATTTTAGACCCAACCACTTTGAATAAATCTATTGTAAAGAGGCATTTACTTGAGCAAAGGAACATTTTAGAATTCAGTAGTTTTGAAACCATTGTGATAAATAGAGAATATGCTCCTACGGAGCAAATGTTCTACTTGTCACAATGGTTTAAAAATAGGACTTTTAAAGAGACATCAATATGTGTGTATGGATTAACTCATTACTCCATAGTTACACATCTTAAAGTAGACCCAGATCAGATGGGTCCTGTAGGAGCTGTCTGATCAGAGTCTGCTCTGTTGTTTATAAAATAGTACAGATCTGAATTTTATTTTCTACCTTAGCCAAAGTTTCATGTTATTTGCCATTATAAAACTCTTATTGATATGCATGTCATTATTTCTTACATGAATATTCATGAGGTAAAGGATTAGAAAGATGAAGTACCTGCTTATTTTTGAATACAGTGATTTGTGATAGCATGAGTTGGCACTCAAGGTAATCAGATATTTAGTTGTTGATGCTTATACAAGACCTGGAGTCGTAGATATGGTTTTTTTCTCTAAATAATATTAGAATATTTTGGTGGTTTAGTTTAGGTAAACTTACATAGTATAGAATTTTCTGTGTGAATAAAACATTACACTATCATTCGAATGTCTCTTTGTTTGAAATAATTCCCCAAATTTGTGGTGGAGATTTTTTTTTATATAATTGCCCAACATTTATTACAAATTATTGACTTATAAGTTGTTCTTATAAGAAGAAACTGTTATTTCTGATTTGCTCAAGCTTATTATGTCTCCCCCAATATTTATATGGGGGAGACATATTGTTTTTGTGAGAGTTGTGTGTCTGTCTGTCTGTCTGTCCGTCCGTCGTCTGTCTGTCCGTCCGCACTCACCAATGGGTAGTTGTGTGACTTTTTCTAACTAGTCGCACAAGTAAAATCATTAACCTGGCCATCTCTTGTGACATTAACCTGGCCATTTCTTGTGACATTAACCTGGCCAGTTGTGGGACATAGGGTTAGGGTTAGCTTCCAGATCATTCTATTCCAAAGTTAGAGCCAAAAATAGTTTTACTTGTGGGACTAGTCCCACAAGAAAAGATCAAAGGAAAAAGTCACACAACTACCCATTTGTTAGTGCGTCCGTCCGTCTGTCCGTCACACTTTTTGTCCGGACGATAACTTCAATATGCCTGATGCCAGTTGATTGAAACTTCATATATGGAAAGAGCATAATGAGAGGAAGTGTCATGACCAAGGTCCATAACTCTGACTTCACTAATATAGGAGTTATTGCCCCTTGTAAAATAAAAATCATACTTTTTGTCCGGACGATAACTCCTATATGGCTCATGCCATTGGATTGAAACTTCATATATGGAAAGATCATGACGAGAGGAAGTGTCATGCACAAGGTCCAGAACTCTGGCTTCACTAATATTGGAGTTATTGCCCTTTGTAAAAAATAACACAATTTTTTGTCCGGACAATAACTTCAATATGCCTGATGCCATTTGATTGAAACTTCATATATGGAAAGAGCATAATGAGAGGAAGTGTCATGCAGAAGGTACATGACTCTGGCTTCACTAATATTGGAGTTATTGCCCTTTGTAAAAAAAATCACACTTTTTTGTCCGGAAGATAACTTCTATATGGCTCAGGCCATTGGATTGAAACTTCATATATGGAAAGATCATAACGAGAGGAAGTGTCATGCACAAGGTCCATAACTCTGGCTTCACTAATATTGGAGTTATTGCCCTTTGTAAAAAAAATCACAATTTTTTGTCCGGATGATAACTCCTATGTGACATGCCATTGGAGTGAAACTTCATACATGGAAAGATCATGATAAGAGAAACTGTCATGCATAAGATCCTTAACTCGAGCTTCAATAAATTTAGTTATTGCCCCTTGTACATTTGTTTAATGCTTTCTTGTCCGGACGATAACTCCTACATGGCTCTTGCCATCGTATTGAAACTTCATACATGGAAAGAGCATGATTAGAGAAAGTGTCATGAACAAGGGCCATAACTCTGGCTTCAATACTTTTGGAGTTATTGCCCTTTGTTACATTTTTTGGCCGATCAATAACTCCTGTTCGACTAAGGCTATTGGAATGACATTTTATTTTTGGAAAGAGCATGATGAAAGTAAGTGTCATGCACAAGGGCCATAAATCTGGTATCAGTATTTTTGGAGTTATTAGCTGTTATCATTTTCTTCTTGAAAAATGTGGTGTGGAAATCGCATAATGAGGGGAAGTATCATTCATCAAGACCATAACATTTTTAGTGATTTCCCTTTACATATTGTTTTTATTAGAGGGGAGACATCCGTTTTTGTGACAAAAACCTCTAGTTAGAAACTGCTGATAGAATGAATGTCACGCAGCTTGGACCCTGATGAGTTCCAGGTCTGTTGCATATGCCAGTCAAGTTGAACTTCGCGGGATATGAGTTAACCTTTTACTCCACAAATAATAAGCTGCTTTTTCTACAATGGCATATGACAATGGACATTTTTGGCTATGGCAGAAATTGTAGTATCATATTATTTCATAAGCAAACAGAACTTTATGTGATGCACGTCTACACTTCACAGACCATGTGCAACAATTTTCATTGAATTATGTTGAACACTGTAAAGGTTCATTCCACTATTGGTTAGCCACACTCCAAACTTTATTGGCTAGCCACACTCCACAAACTTTATTGGCTAGCCACACATATGGTAAAAGTCCAGGGGTGTATAACTCCCATATAAATTGTTAGATACTGAAAAGAACTAGGTTACACATCTCTACCTTTCAAAGCGACCATGTGTACCAACTTTCATAGAAATGTTATGAAAACTAGAAGTAGTTTGAACCACAATTTCACAGTTGTCCCATTACAACAGTAAACCATTACATCTAAGTTATTATTATACCACATTTATATAGTGCTCTTTTCACACAGAATATGTATGTTCAAAAGTGCTTAAGTAAGTTAAGTTCAAGGGCGGGTAACTCTATATAACCTGAAGATAGCAAATGAAAATTATTTAATGCATACATACATTTCATAAATACCAAGTATACACACTTTATTAAAATGTGTTGAAAACAGTTGAAGGAGGAGTGTGTGACACTAACTTCCCATGTTACAGGCCTAAATGACAAAAAAAATTAAAAAAGTTCAAGGAGAGATTTATAAATTATAAATACAATACCTTTCATATTGAAGGAGAAATTTGCGACACCAACTACTCATGTTACATGCCAAAATGATAAACTAACTCAAACTTCAAGGGGAGATAATTCTGCAATGACCTACCCTAAACACATGACAATTATGGCTTGCACATCTACTATTCGTGGTTATTTTGTATGCCAAATATAAATTCAATAACTGTTACTGTAAAATTGTAGGAGTGGTTGGTGACTCCAACTACCCTTGATTAAATGCGGATGCCCAATCGGGCACCAGGGTTAATCCAGTATGTACCCCCTCAAACTTGTGTATGGGGGTTAAATAAAACCAAATATTGTACAGTGGTTCAGATGGGGTATAAATAAAAAAGATCAAGGTAATATTTTACTACAAATTTAATGATACTACATTGTCATTTCCATAATATACCAGTAAGCCTTTCAAACCAAGGAATTTCTTATATTCTTCTTAGAAGATTTATAAATATGTGACCTGAATCTTCAGTGTTTGTCATAGAGATTTTTTTCTTGTTCATAATGACATAGTAACTATTCAGCTAATCAATATTCACACTCATTATTTCTGGCTGAGAAGTTACGGTATTCAGCTGCCAATCACATTGCCCCTCATGCACTGCTGTGGGTTGAATCCCAGTCTGGGCATTTGAGATATTGCATATGAGGAAGCCTTGCAGTTGACTTGCAGTAGGTCTGTGGTTTTGTTACGTGCACAGAAACACCTCTGGGATCTTCCTCCACCTGTAATTAGCTGGACTTCACAATATGACTGAAATACTGTTAAAGCGACTTAAAACCCAATACAAACAAACAAATTACAGTACATAAACATTCATGAAGGAAAGGGTTAAGGTCAGCTTCAGTGGTACACTCTCTATATGGCAACAAATCAGTTGAAATGAATGTAGTCTTTTCCTTCCTCCAAATTCAAAGAGTCCAGGTTCTTTTCAAATTCTCCTTTTGTCAAGTCCTGTAAAAAGAATACTGTGCAATGTTATATATTAAATAAATATGTTAACCTTTTACTCCATGAATATTCATGTAAGATATAACAACATTATGAATATTAATTAGATTGAGAATTGTCTCTCAATATATTGAATCTACTTTTGTCAAATGCTAGATGCAGAATTCTTTTTTCGATGCAGATAAACCCCTCTGAACTGGAATTCTAGTAGAAAAGAATTTAGATACTTTAAGGTAGGTGGCTGCTTAATGCAGGGTGAAAGTCATGCAGAAAGTTCCTAAAAACTTTGCTTTATGCAGCCACCTGCATTTAACACAAAATATTTGATGTAATTTAGTGGCTGTTATAGAGAGGTTTTACTGTACTTTTGGAACTTATATTACTTTTGTTTTGCATTAGTCCTTTACCTGATAGAGATGCCTTTTGATTCATTATGAAAATAGAATAGACCTAGATCAGACAGCTCTTGTAGGAACAGTCTGGTCAGGGTCTGCTCTGTTTGCTCATGGAATAATGTAGATCTGATCCTACTAGCCAAACATTCCTGTGTTCAACCCTTTCCTCCATGGATATTCATGTAAGAAATACATGTAATGACATCATGAATATTAATTATATTATTTTTTTATAATAGCATGTTGACAGAGACATTTTTGACCATGGCAGAAAGTGAAGAATCACATTTATATTATATCACAAGCAAACAGAGCAGACCCTGATCAGACGGTTCCTATAGGAGCCATCTGAGCTGGGTCTACTCTGTTTGCAAAGGATTAGAGAGGCATATTTATAAAGTAAAGGGTTAAATAACAATCTAATCTATTTTCACAATTTCATCATTTTTTACACAAATATTCCAAATCGTCATGTATTCATACACCATTATGAAATTTCAGCTATTAAATCATTATTTCTTATGTGAATATTCTTCAGGTGAAAGGTTAACCCATTCCCTCGTATTGACGCCTTTTGACGATTCTGTAAAAGTCACTTTGTGAAACCATTGAGATAAATAGAGCATTTGCTCCTATAGGAGCAAATGCTCTATCTATCATAATGGTTTCAAAGTACAAAACTCTAAAAAAAATATTTTCTCTAGTTAATGCTCCTTTTCGGTAGATTTATTCATAGAGGTTGTATCTAAAAATAGCCTATGAGGTAATGGGTTAAGCAACAATTCTGTTTCTAAAGACCCAAATTACTCAGTGGCCACTATAGAGCGGTTCTACTGTAATAATAGAGCTCCTTTGAACAAAATTAACCCTTTCTCTGATGAATATTCATGTAACAAGTAATGGCATCATGAATATTTATTTGATGAATTTTCATAATTAGAAATGATCACAGGACATTTTGGCATATTTGTGTAAAAAATGATGAATCTATGTTTATTTCAAATTTTAACACCTATTGAATATTCATGGACAAAATAGTTATAATGAAATACAGAAGGTGAAATATTGTAGCCATTTTAGTAAATAAATAAACATATCTATCAAATTCTATTAGCAAACAGAGCAGACCCTGATCAGACGGCTCCTCTAGGAGCCGTCTGATCTGTGTCTACTCTGTTTGCAGATGCGTGAAAACACGTTTATATGAGGGAAAGGGTTAAGCAGAAACTGCAGAATCCGATCTATATTATACTATTTAGCATTTTACAAAGCAGATTGTGATCAGATGTCTCCTTTAAGAGCCATCTGATCTGGATATACTCTGTTTGCAAAAACGTTAAAAGGCATTAATTTGAAAGAAAGGGTTAAAGAAATTTCTCAATGTTTAATAATTAAATTCCCTGTAAGTATAATTTTCCAGTCATTTAAAAAGGAACATGATATTAAAATTAATTCCAACTATAAGTTCAGCTATATCCATTGACAGAAAAGGTCTACTACTGGTATTCACAGGTGCCAGGCATAAATTATGTCCCTAAACACTAGACATAATGGAATTATTGTCAAAACTACCGATATACAGTAAAACCACTCTAAACTGGATGTTAAATTTAGTATAAATATCGGTCTTGGAGACAGGTGGCAGCTTAATGCAGGATGAAAGTCTATGAGCTTTCTACATGATTTTCACCCTGCATTAAGCAGCTACCTGGCTAAAAGTATCTAAACTATTCCTCTACTAGAATTCCAGTTTAATAACCCCTTCCCGCATATAGACGCCTTTTGACGCTTCTCTTAAAGTCACTTTGTGAAACCATTGTGATAAATAGAGCATTTGCTCCACAGGAGCAAATGCTCTATTTATCACAATGGTTTCAAAACTACACAATTCTGGAAAATTCCTTTTCTCTAGTAAATGCTCCTTTTTGGTAGATTTAATGAAAGAGGTTGGATCTTAAAATAGCCTATGCAGTAACTGTAATGGGTTAAAGAGGTTTTACTGTATGCCATGAAAATGCATACTAGGTCAAAATTGAAAAAAAGAATATCTTTACTATTAAGTATTTACTGATATATAACAGTAAAACATATTTTTTATGAAGCATATTCATGACATACATGCATATTCATGACATACATGTATATATCAGTTTTGACAATGTTCCCATTATGTCTGGTGTTAACTCTTTCCTTCATAAAAATAGCTTTTCATGCATTTGCAAACAGAGCAGACCCAGATCAGATGACTCCAATAGGAGCCGTCTGATCAGGGTCTGCTCTGTCTGCTTTTGACATGATAATGATCTGATTCTACAGCTTTTGAGAAAGCAAAACCTTACCTTGAAAAGTTTATATTATAAATATTGAGGTAATAAAAATTCATGTTGTCATTATTTCTTAACATGAATACATTGTATACAGAACAGGGGAAGGATTTAGGGTCATAGTTTGTTGGTATATAATCCAAGAAACAAATGTATTCTTTGTTGTTTACCAAAACTAAATTCTTCGAGAGTTTTACAAATTCTGTCGCTGGTTGTTTTGTTTGTAAACATATCTCACAATGTACACAGGACAATGTTCTGCAAGCAAGTGGCAGTCGTATATATATACTGCATCTAGTCAGTGAGCGGGCACATTCTTGGCACAATGTGGATAACATAGCTACAGGTATGAATCTCTACCAGCATAAACTTCCGACAAATATGATGTAACACTGAACAGCTGTAAATAATTTGCTCTGCGACATGGCAACAAGATGCACACAAAAATAAGTAAGATGTACACATACATGTACACCTTAATATAAACCTTATAGTATATTTGTTTTAATTCAATTCCCCATGTACACGTAATTCATAATGTGTGTTATGTCCGTCATTTTTATGCATCTTATTGCATAGAAAGAGAGTAGACTCGGATAGATGACTACTGTAGTCTTATCAGGGTCTGTACTGTTTACCAAAATTTATTGTGCCCATAATTATGCCACCATAAAATTTCATCTAATAAATGTTCATGAGTTAAGCTAACCCTTTGCACATTAAATAAATTTCCACCATAAAGTTCTCCAAAAGTGTTGGCAGAGCAGAAGAATCTTGATGAAATACTTGGTAGGATCCAAACTGTCAGACAAAGACAGGAAAAAGCACACAGAGACAGGAATTTTTTGCCATGGTAGGAACTGTAGACCAATATCTACATCAGGGTCCATGGTGCTTATAAAGCTTTTTAGTCGAGTCTGAGTTTGTTCTCAAGCTTCTCATTGGTCAGATTTGAGCCAAAGGCTCAAATCTGACCAATCAAAAACTTGAGAACGTCTGATCTGGGTCTACTGTATGCAAAGGCATCGAAAAGTGTATTTATAAATGGATTTTTGTCTGTAACAATTGCCGTCTGCTTCAATTCTTCAAATAAAATTTCTCTCATTTCTTTGCAATAAAAATCCTCTAGGAGCTCTCTGGTCTGTGTATACAACAATAGACTCATTTGCTGCATTCAGTGGGTTAACTCTTCACTCCATACATAGATCTATGCCTTTTAACCCGTTCCTGCATATAAAGTTAAACGTGTTTTCACACATTTGCAAACAGAGTAGACCAAGATCAGACGGCTCCAATGGGAGCTGTCTGATCAGGGTCTGCTCTGTTTGAAATGGAATTTGAAAGATCTGTTTCTTTACATTCTAAAATGGCTACAATTGTTCACCTTCTATATTTAATATCTACTATTTTGTCCATGAATACTCAGTAGGTATCAAAATTTGGAATAAACATACAACGGGGAAAGGGTTAACCTTTACTCCATAAATATTTATGTAAGAAATAATGACATCATGAATATTAATTAAATATTTTTATAACAGCACATGGATGTATATACAGGCATTTTTGGCCATAGCAGAAACTGTAAAATCATACCTATATCAACAAATAGAGCAGACCCTGACCAGATGGTTCCTACTGGAGCAGTCTGATCTAGATCTACTCTGTTTGCAAGGGCACAGAAAGGCATATCTATGGAATAAAGGGTGAATGCCTTTGCAAACTTTCCTGTGTTCATGAGCCAGTGTAAAAATTCAGTTAATTAATATTCATGATGCCATTATTTTGTACATGAATATTCATGCAGTAAACGGTTAACCCTTTCCTCCATAAATACGCCTCTGTAAAAGTCACTTTATGAAATCATTGTGATAAATAGAGCATTTGCTCCTATAGGAGCAAATGCTCTATTTATCACAATGGTTTCAAATTACAAAATTCTAAAAAAAATCCTTTTCTCTAGTTAGTGCTCCTTTTTGGTAGATTTATTCAAAGAGGTTGGGTCTAAAAATAGCCTATGGAGTAATGGGTTAAGTCCCTATTCATGGAAAAGTGTTGTTCACAATATTGTTGGAGTAACTACAAAACTGAAGCAGAACACATATTAAATGTAAAGTAGTTCCATCTGGTGTATAGGTATGCAGTGCCTATCTACAGTGTATCAAAACAGGTAAGAAGTTTAACCCAGTAGTTCCTGCATCTCTAAAACGTAATACCTGGCAGCACCAGTAGAAGTACTACCTACACTTATCATGTACACCAACCAAGATGGCGGACTCCCAGGCTCAACAGGTACTGTGACTATTGTTATTTCAGTATCACTGTAGTTTTATCATTCCTGCATGAACTACTTGTCTTTCACAAATACCTCTCTAAAGGCTTTGTTCAATCATCCTAGTTAAAACTTTTTCCACTCAATGAATTTGAGGCTATGGCAGTGAAATGGATGAAGTTTCACAATAGTATGAACTATTCAGAAAGACAACTGTAACATTGTTTTACAATGATACCAGAAAGGTTTATCTCCCTTCCTCAGTGAAAAAAAAATTCATAGCTTATTATCAAGCAGCAATTATATTGTTTTATTCTGATTCGATGTGCATGATCAAATGGATTGTTTATGAAAGATTTATAACTCTTCGCCTGACTGTGAGGCTTTCTGATGCCTTTGCAAGTAGAGTATACCCAGATAAGATGGCTCCTGTAGAAGCCATCTGATTAACCCTTTCCCTCATATAAACGTGTTTTCACGCATTTGCAAACAGAGTAGACCCAGATCAGACGGCTCCTAGAGGAGCCGTCTGATCAGGGTCTGCTCTGTTTGCTATGGAATTTGATAGATCTGTTTCTTTGCTTCCTAAAATGCCTACAATCTTCTACCTTCCACATTTCTTTACAACTATTTTATCAATGAATATTCAGTAGGTATTGACTTTTGGAATAAACATAGAACAGGGAAAGGGTTAAGTTCTGCTGAGCCTGCTAATAAAGATCTGATTGTACAGTTTTTGGTCATGGCCAAAATTCCTGTGTTCATATACCAAAGTAAAACTTCATATAATTAATATTCATGATGTCAATATTTTTTTCATGAATATTCATCAGGAAAAGGGGTAAACAACTAATGCTTAACTTTTTGAGTTTCTAAACTCGATCATAATGTACCACAGAAAATAATGCCAAAAACAGAATAACTTCATCAATAATTAAGATATTTGCATTCTGTAAAATATCTATCTTTAACCCATTACATCATAGGCTATTTCTAGACCCAAAGGAACATTTTGAAATTTTGTGTAGTTTAGAAACCATTGTGATAAAGAGCACTATTTATCATACAGTAAAACCTCTCTATAACGGACACTAGATTATGTTAATTAGTATTTAGGGCATTTGGCTGCTTAAAGCAAGGTGAATGTAAAACCCATAGGAGTGTTCTGTTTTACTTTCACATTGCTTTAAGCAGCCACCTGCCTTTAACACAAAATAATTGATGTAATTCAATGGCCATTATAGAGAGGTTTTACTGTAATTGTTTCAACAAGTGACTTTCACAGAGGTGTCAAAAGGCATCAAAATGGGGGAATGATTTAACCCTTTCCCTGTTGAATATTCAGGGAAGAAATAATGAATTATTAGCTGAATTCTTATCATGGCATATGTATGCAGGAAGTGTTAATAGTAACTGTATGGTCAGATCTATAATAATTTCATAAGCAAACAGAGCAGACCCTGATCAGACAGCTCCTATGGGAACTGTCTAATCTGGGTCTGGTCTGTTTGCAAATGCATTAAACAGAATGTCTATAGACTAAAGGGTCAAAGAATTAAAACACCATGTTTTATGTTGTGATTTTGCACAATCAAATTACAGTTGAACTTTGATAACTCAAACTTCAAGGGACCGTACAAATTAGTTCGAGATAAGAGGAGTTCGAGTCATCCGATTTCTAATCTGAACGATTTCTCAAGGTCACAGCTTAATACCAGTCTAAAGTAGGAGCTTTCAGCATTACTTTAGATCTATATTAAGCTGCCACATATGTTTCTAGATATCTGCACATGTAGCAATACATTTTAGAGCAATTCTGTATGGTAAGTTTTGCAGGAACTGAACTTTTTGTTCGAGTTATCTCAAAGTTCGAGTTATTTGAGTTGGAGATATCGAAGTTCAACTGTACAAGTTCTAATATTTACTACAATGTATTTTCTTTCTTTCAGAGAGCTTCTATAACTAGACCTGCTAGCACTATTGCTTCAATAGAGAACAATGTGGCTGAGCTAATTGCAGAGGATATGAAGGATCTTGACCATCCAGATGACACTGATACAACAAACAACAACTCTATGCCACAGAATGGCATCTTGAGCACTGCAACAGACACTCATGATACTGAAAGAAAACCATGGAGGCAGAGACTCGGAGAGCCTGATAATACCCAACAATTAACAAAAGAAAATATTAACAGGCATGAAAATATTTCAGAAAATGGAACAAGACCCTCGAGAGAAAGGATAGGATTGAATAAAGATGCTCAAGAGGTTCGAACAATACCCAAAACAGACTGGCTAGAAAGTCATGAGATTAAAAGACAACCAACAAGAAGATCTTGGAGAGACAGACTGGAAATGCATGGTGATGAAAGAGAGCCAAGAGAAAAGTTGGGAAGTCCTGAAAATGATCTAGACACTTCTGCTACAAGAACATCATGGAGGGATAGACTCAGAATGCAAGAAGACAATAGTGACACAGTGACAAAATCAAAAGACAGGTTAGAATATAATGAAGAAACTAGTCACAGAACTAGAACCTCATGGAGAGACAGACTAGGAATGCAAGAAGACAATAGTGAAACATTCACAAAATCAAAAGACAGGTTAGAACATAATGAAGACACTAGTCACAGAAGTAGAACATCATGGAGAGACAGACTAGGAATGCAAGAAGACAATAGTGAAACATTCACAAAATCAAAAGACAGATTAGACCATAATGAAGACACTAGTTACAGAACTAGAAACTCATGGAGAGACAGACTAGGAATGCAAGAAGAAAATGATGAAACTTTGACAAAATCACGGCGAAACAGGTCAGCCTCCAGTGAAAATATTCATGAAACTGGTGCCAGACCATGCCTAAAAAGATTAGGAAGCTTGGATTACACATCTGCCACTACAAGTCGACCCTGGAGAGAAAGACTAGACATGAATAAAGATGAGAGTGGTACCAAGTATAGACCTTGGAGAGAACGAATAGGAATGCAGGAAGAGTCTAACACCTCTGTCAGAAGGCCATGGAGGGAGAGGTTAAGTACACAGGAAGATACAAATGACACAGTCAGGACATCATGGAGAGACAGGCTAGGTATGCAAGAAGAAAGGCATGATACTGAACCAGAATTGCCAAGAGATCAAATAACTAGTAGAAGGCATGCAAGTGAAAGAAAAGGTATTGAAAG
The DNA here is from genome assembly GCA_963576725.1 of Azorinus chamasolen. NCBI lineage: Eukaryota > Metazoa > Mollusca > Bivalvia > Cardiida > Solecurtidae > Azorinus > Azorinus chamasolen. The sequence continues at coordinate 98,001,762 of OY755236.1, read as the reverse complement.
TTTACAGGAAGCATCAGTAGAACAGGAAACTGCAAGAGTTCCTGAAATGGCAGCAGTTGAAAATGCTAGTGTTGCTAGATCAGCATCTATGGAAGATGTAGAACAGTCTAACCAACAAGACGAAAATACTAATGATCTTGATGATGAAGACAATGTGGAAACCAATCAGAATCATGAAGCTGAACATGATAGTGTGCAAGCAAAGGAAATAGATGACAATGGAGAAATACAGGAGAAAAGCTGGACATCAGAAGATGTTTTGAAGTTGCTTATAAAGGCAATAAATTACAGATCACCAATGAAGGACATTCAGACAGTGCTTAAGTGGGGTCTTGATGTCAACACACCATTCAAGAATGGCCTGTGTGCATTACACTATGCTGCATATACAAACTATGTGAACTGTGTGGAGATTTTATTAAAAAATGGTGCCAACATAAATGTAACTGATGAGATTGGGTACACTCCTTTGCATCTGGCAGCAAGATGTGGTCATTACAAGATAATGGAAAAGCTAATTGACAATGGAGCAATGATAACATTCAATGAGCCTGGAGTAGAGATCAAAGGCATTGACAGGCAGAACAAACTTGGATTCACCAACACTGAGCCTGTTAACCTAGCTATTCAGAACTGTCACCCTGAATGTGCGGAGCTCCTTCTCCAGAATGGAGCCAGGGCAGACAATAAATACTTCATGGGCTATGAAATATCACTTGCACCTCTAGATGATATTAGGGGTTTAGAAGTTCTTCTTCAGCATGGAGCTAGCCCAAATGTGTTCAACCGTTGTGGATCATCTCCCCTTATGAAGGCTTGTAAAGACCATCATATAGATGCTGTTAGACTGCTCCTGAAGCATGGTGCTGATTATAATGCTCAGTGCCCACCAATGTTTGAACAAAAGTCTGTATTGCAAATTGCGATACAAAGTGGGAATATTGTCATTATAAATTTGATCTTAGCCAAAAACCCAAAACTTTCAAGGAATGACAATTATAAGTATTCTGCACTACATACTGCAGTAATCAAAGGGCGATCTGATGTCTGTCGATTGTTGCTGCAAAGAGGAGCAAATGCAGAGGAACAGACTGATGAAGGTGCTACTCCTCTTATGATTGCCTGTAGTACTGAAGGCGTTACGGAGAGGAAAGATATCGTGCAGATGCTCTTGGACTGTGGAGCAAATGTGAACGCCTACGGACAAAATTTCAGTTACCTTGATCCTTATTTATCTCCACTGACTGAATATTTGAAAATCATTGGAAATTCTGAGTCTTTCAATATCGTTGAGTGCCTGATAAGCCATGGGGCAAGAGTACACTATACATCTGGGGATATTCTGCTTGGGGGTAGGCGAGATCCATATGCCATTCTGCCCTATGCACATTCGATGTCAAATTTCCCGGATATTTTCGATCTGACAATGCAAGCTGCACAAAGGTACAACCCACTTGCAATACATGTGTGTGACAATCTTCCTGAGGACATGAAGAACACTTTGTTGCTAGTGGCAACGAAGCCACAGGATCTGAAGCAAAATGTGCGGCTATCAATACGGCACATTCTGATGCCAGGAATTACAGACAAGCTGACTCAGCTACCACTTCCAGAGTTACTGAAGTCATACCTGATCTTCAAATGAAAGTTAACCCTTTACCTGTGTGATATTCATACAAGAAACTATGGCATCATGAATATTTATTAGCTGAATATTCATAATGGTGCATAATAACAGGATTTGTTACACTGGCAGAACCTGTAAAATGATATTTACAGTATACAATTCCAAACACAAACAGAGTAGACCCCGATCAGATGTATATCTACAGTATACAATACCAAACACAAACAGAGTAGACCCTGATCAGATGTATATCTACAGTATACAATACCAAACACAAACAGAGTAGACCCTGATCAGATGGCTTCTACAGGTCATTTGCATCAACTCTGTTTGCAATGTTGTGAAAAGGTGTTTATATAAAGGGAAAGTCTTTTTAATAACCATTTACTCCATGAATATTCATGTCAAAAGTAACAACTATTATTATGAATGTTGAAAAGCATTTTTTTTATAATGGGATTATGAACAGGGGGAATTATAATCATGGCAGAAACTTATCATTTCATAAGCAAACACAGCAGACCCTAATCAGACTGTTCCTATGGGAGCTATCTGATCAGGGTCTACTCTGGTTGCAAAGGAGTGAAGGGTTAAAATTACAGCTTCTGGGTCAAGTAAAGGGTTAAAATAGAAAAAGCAGTTTCTGAGTCTACTAGGGCAATATTATTATATACATGTATTAAGATTTTTTTCTTTCATGGACTGAAACTTATGTTTTTCAAAGCTAGTGCTTGCTATGAAAGCCCAGAATACTGTTGCCTTTTGAAAGCTAGTTTGTATCATTGTGTGTGATATGTTTTTCTTTTGTTCAGTTTTGCTTTTGGTGCCATTTTGTGAAGTAAAATATTTTACTTGTATTTTCAAAAACGAAATGTTTCATATCCAGAAACTATAAATAAGATAGTAGTGAAGAACTCCTCTAAAGTGACCGCTCAATGAATAGACATGGGCATCTTTAAAAGCAGGTGGTAGCTTAATGCAGGATGAAAGTAAGGCAGAAAGCTCCTTCTGTATAATTTTCATCCTGTATTAAGCTATGAATAAGATAGTAGTGTAGAACTCCTCTAAAGTGACCACTAAATGAATAGACATGGGCGTCTTTAAAGCAGGTGGTAGCTAATGCAGGATGAAAGTAATGCAGAAAGCTCCTAATGGAGCTTTCTGCATAATTTTGATCCTGCATTAAGCTAGCACCTGCCTCTATGGTCCGAAATAAGACTTGTATTTTGGTGGTCGCATTAGAAGGGTTTTACTGTACATGTGTTGTATGGAGTTGTCTTAACTATTTCCTCCATAAATACACCTTTCTACGCCTCTGTAAAAATCACCTGTTGAAACCATTGTGATAAATAGAGCATTTGCTCCTATAGGAGCAAATGCTCTATTTATCACAATGGTTTCAAACTATAAAATTCTAAAAGTTTCCTTTTCTCTAGTTAATGCTCCTTTTCGGTAGATTTATTCAAAGTGGTTGGATCTAAAAATAGCCTATGAGGTAATGGGTTAACCCTTATCAGGCTAAGCGCTACCTGACTCACATTCGCAAACAGCCTGGATCCAGATCACATGCCAAGTAACTTGGCATCTCATATGAATCCATGCTGTTTAACAATGAGTCAATAGTTTCTGAAAAGCTTAATCAAATTGGATGTAGTCAAAATTAAACAGATCCAAATATAGACAGATAATATTTGTTCACTGCGGGTTGGGGAAGGGGACTGACAAAGAGTTTCAACTTCCAATAAACAAGATACAAAAATCCTTCTCTACAAAGCAAACTATTTTAAAACAAATCATTTGATAATATGATATTTTAAGTTGGAGATAATGATTAGCTGATAACAGTTTCCGAAATGTGTAGAATTTGTTAAAACTTCAACGGTAGAAGCGTTCTCATCTGTATATTATTTGTATACATGTACAGTATAGTAAAACCTGTCTTAAGGTATAATGAAAGAGAGATCGAATTCTTTGAGGCTAAAAAAGGTGGGAGCTTGATGAAAGTCAAAAGTACTCTTCACTTGCATAAAGGTACCACCTGCTTTTCAAGATTCCTATGTTCATTCAATGAATGGTCGCTTAAGACTTGTTCTGCTGTAAATCATTTGCAAATCATGAAATATAAAATCTCGTTTTCAATATCTGATAACTCAATGAAAATGTCTTTGCCTCATTCCAGTGCTGTAAAATACAGTAAAACCCCTCTAAGCCGAATGTTGAACTTAGTATAAATGTCAGTCTTGGAGACAGGTGGCAGCTTAATGCAGGGTGAAATTCATGCAGAAAGACTTTCACCCTGCATTAAGCAGCCACCAGACCTGGGTCTATTCTATTTGCAACATGGTCTTCTACTAGAATTCCAGTTTAGAGGGCTTTTTACTGTATAGATTATTTGCCGGGTTGTTGCATGGTACATGTATCGAAGAAGATATGGGGATGCCTATGAACTAACATGTCAAAGTTATCCCTTTACTTCATGAATATTCAAGTAATATATAATGAATGTATGAATATAAATTAGCTTAATGTTCTCAATGCCATAGGAACAAGGGTACTTTTGGCCATGGCACAAACAGTAGAATAAAATCTGTATATGTCTGTAACCAAACAGACAATTATCAGATGGATCCTACAGGAGCCATCTGACCTGGGTCTATTCTATTTGCAAAGGTAATTAAAAAGTATTTGTTGAGTATAGAGCTAAAACTACTATATTTATCCTTAAGAATTCAGACACACAATCTCCTCTCTTCATGTGAAGTTGAATAAGTCAATTTGGCACTATTTCAACAACTTTAACCCTTTCCTCCATAAATACGCCTTTCTACGCCTCTGTAATAGTCACTTCTTGAAACCATTGTGATAAATAGAGCATTTGCTCCATACGAGCAAATGCTCTATTTATCACAATGGTTTCTATACTAAACCATTCTAAATTTTTCCTTTTCTCTAGTAAATGCTCCTTTTCGGTAGATTCATTAAAAGAGATTGGGTCTGAAAATAGGGTTAAATTAAACTGAAATAGTAGCAAATAGTACAATGTAAACTAAGATCAAACTGCTCCTTCAGGAACTGTTTGATCTGGATCTGTACTATTTGCCTAATTTATCTTTCCATATTCTTAGGATAATTAGGGTTGTATTCATGTAATCGGGTTTTGTTACAAACTCTTACCATTTTCACACAAATTATGAATGGAGGTTTAGCTTCTTTGAAGTGAACTATTGATATTCTGGGCTTGGGCTTCTTCTGAAATTACAGATGGTAAATAACATATAACCCTTTACTTGACAATCCCATCTTAAAATGTGTCTTTTTACAACTTTACAAACATTGAAGACCAAGATCAGACAACTCCAGTAGGAGTTATGGCAATAAATTTGTTGAATATTCTGAACAGAAAAGTTAAATTAATCAATTTGGCTGTGAATTCTCTGGCACATTGCAAATTTCTGATTCATAAATCAGGCATGTGAATCACAAATCAATCTATGAATAATCTGAATATATTTTAAGGTAGGGTTTTTTCATCAGTCAGCATTCTAACTCAAGAAATTTTATAAAACCAAATAAAAGGAGTCCTTTCGAAATTTTGATGAGAAACTTTTAAAAAAAAACATGTTTACTTCCAAAACTAGTTTCCTGTGTTTTTAAATGATGGAATCAATAATTTTATTGTCATCACAAACAAGCATCATGTTTGTTGTCTCCAATGATTTATGCCAAATTCTTTGAAAACTGATCACTCATTTTGTGGGCTTTGGTACATACAGACTGATTTTTTAATCAGTGATATTGTCTGTCCATTCAAAAAGGCATGGTGTAATCTGTGAGAGGATTTTGAATGTCAAACAGTGCAGACCCTGATCAGAGGGTTAGAATTTCAGTAGTCAACAACTTTTGCAGACAAAAATTAATTGGCATTGAAATAATTAACTATGATGTTAAAGTAGATCTTGTAACAATCTTGATATCTGCTTCAGTTTCAAAGTAATTTTTTCTTCAGTTTGTTTAAAAAACACATGACACAGGAGAACCTGTCCTAAGCGACCATTCATTTTTTTAACAAAGGAGTTTTAAAAAGCAGGTAGTTTCTTAATTCAGGACAAAAGTAATGCAGAAAGCTCCTATAATTACTTTTGACCTGCATAAGCTTCCACCTGCCTTACCTTACCAACCCATAATTTTGATTGCCGCTTAAAACAGGTTCTACTGTACGTTGAATCTCTAGATCTAAACTGTTATCAAAGTTTTATCACAAAACTGACAATAGATTTTGGTTACAATACTTTTCCACTAAGCCAACAATGTATACCTGAGATTCCTCATAGATATAATAACCTTTATTGATTTTCTTCACATCAACGTCGCAGAAGGCTACAACCTGCAACCAAAGAAAAGTAACTATAAAACCCCGCTAATGCGACCACTTAATTAATAAACATGTGTGTCTTTATAAGCAGGTGGTTGCTTAATGCAGGGCAAAAGTAATGCAGAAAGCTCCCCTAGGAGCTTTCTGCATTACTTTTTCCCTGCATTAAGCTACCACCTGCACTTAGCACCCAGAATTATACCTCTTTTAGGTGGTCGCATTAGCGGGGTTTTACTGTAACTATAAACTGAAGTTCAGAGCTCCGGATAACCTTTCTTTCATATAAACACCTTTTCAAGCCTTTCTATGCATTTGCAAACAGAGTAGACCCAGATCAGACTGCTCCATAAAGGAGTCATCTGATCAGGGTCTACTCTGTTTGCTTATGAAGTTGTTATAATATAATGGGGTGTCTCATCAGGATCCAAACTGTTTGACACATTGACTATATTTTTGCAAATAAATTAGAGGAAACTTATTTTAAGAATTTAAGCAGGCGACAATTGTTGTGGAATCACACCTCCAAGGCAATTCTAATAAGCAAGATAGAGTTTGTCTGAGAAATAACCCTTTACTTCATAAATACACCTTTCTACGCCTTTGCAAACAGAGTAGATCGAAATCAGACAACTCCTATAGGATACAAAAGGGTTTCAAAACTACACAATATTAAAATTTTCCATATCTCTAATAAATGCTCCTTTTCGGTGGATTTATGTAAAGAAAATGGGGTTAAAAATAGCCTGGATGAGTCTGATCTGGGTCTTTGCATTTATATGAAGGAAATTAAAGATTGAGTAGCAGACAACATTTTACACAGACAGAAGTTACTAGTGTTGAAAGGATTAATTATTCCAATTTCCAAATCTTTGTAATGACTAACAGTAATAATATAACTTAATTCAAATAAAAACACTTAATTCAAATAAAAATTGAGTGTTGAAAAGTGACCAAACACCCAATATCATTAATCACTGTGAAGAAGGATCCTCCAAAAAGGGGACACTGTAATTATAGAATGAAATAGCAGGGACAATTTAATTACTTAATACCCAACAACTCCACAAGTGTCATTTCAATTTTACCTCAGACCAACAGCGGAAAGTAAATTAAATTCATATCAAGTGTCATCAAACTGATTTCCCTAACTTTATTAATTCTTGACCACTGTCTACGATATTGTTGTGTTAGAATTTAGATTTGAGTTGAAGGACGAAATTACTCTGACCCAATGGACATATCGCCGTGAGGTGTTTGTAATGAAACTGTTAATGAGCCAATTTCTTCGAAGCGACAATAAACAACCGTGCTAGGCACTAGGCCCACCTGTTCTATGCTATCTTGTATTTCAATTCACTGTGGCACCCTGCAGTTATAAAAACTACCCTCCAGGTCACTGTCGAAAGACTAGCAAGTGACAACAACAGTTGTCACGGTAACGATGACGGGATGCCACTCAACTCGGGGAAAGAGACAATTTACTCTCTGGACAGTTAAGAAATGGTCAGTGAGGTGTAAAATTGACACACGGCTGCTAAGTGGGTGCCAGGGTATTCACCGTATAATGAAAACATACATTGCTTTGGAGGTACCCATGCAAGAGGCAACTATTATACCACTGTCAGTGTCTTATCAACGATTTGCATCTAGTTATCCAGTGATGTACCGAACTCAGCTGCAAACTTCATCCACAATATGCTTCAATAATTTCAAATATCAAGCTGAATTACCTTATTCAGTATTCATGTAAGAAATAACGACATAGTGAATATTTATTAGGTGAATTTTTATAACGGTACATGTATATGTACACAGGATATTTTGGTAATGGAGGATACTGTAAATTCAAATCTATTAAAATTTCATATGCAAACAGAGCAGACCCTGATCAGATGGCTCATACTTAAGCCATCTGCTCTGGGTCTCCTCTGTTTGCAAAGGCATGAAAATATGTTTGTATGAGGGTTTAACTCTTTACTGCATAGATACACTTTTTGACACCTTTGCATCCAGAGTATCAGGGTCTGCTCTGTTTGCATATGAAATAATATAGGTATGATTCAACAGTTTCTGCCATGGCCTAAATTTTCTGTACTCATATCATCAGCTTGTTAATATTCATGATGTCATTATTTTTATATGAATATTCATGGAGTAAAGGGTTAAATCTTAGCTCACTCTATAAAATTGTTATTTGTAAAAGTTAAAGTTCCCTCCCACATTTCTAATTTCTTATGTTCCCACTTCTGAAAAGTGGGTGGGGGTTGGGTATATTTGTTCTAGTCAATCCATCCACCCACCACCCTGGTCATCATTCTGTCTATCACATGTTTTTATGCCAAGCATAACTCAAAAAATGTTTGACTAACAGCCAAGAAACTTTGTAGAATGTCTGATTATTAACCCTTTCCTCCATAAATACGCCTTTCTACGCCTCTGTAAAAGTCAGTTTATTAAACCATTGTGATAAATAGAGCATTTGCTCCTATAGGAGCAAATGCTCTATTTATCACAATGGTTTCAAAACTATACAATTCTGAACTTTTCCTTTTCTCTAGTAAATGCTCCTTTATGGTAGATTGATTCAAAGAGGTTGTGTCTAAAATAGCCTATGGAGGAAAAGGTTAAGTGAACTTGCAAAATCCATTTGAATGCTGACTTCCAATGACAGTTTAGTGCTGGAGTCCATCCAGTATAGAAGTGTATAACTTAAGTAAGAGGATTTTGAATGACAAACAGTGCAGACCCTGATCTAAGTGATCCTCATGATACATCTGATCTGGATCTACACTGATTTTCAAACGCTATACACTTGTTTCCCACATTCAAAGGATTAACCCTTTCCTTCATATAAATGCCTTTTCACACATCTGCAAACAGAGTAGACCCAGATCAGACAGCTCCTGTAGGAGCAGTCTGATCAGGATCTTCTCAGTTTGCTTGTGGTATACTATAAATCCAATTCTACAGTTTCTGCCACAGCCAAAGGGTTCTGTGTACATATGCTATTATAAAACTTAGCTATATTAATATTCATGATGTCAATATTCTTTACATGAATATTAAACAGGTGAGGAGTTAAAGGAAGCTATTATCCATGAAAAACTTCCGTTTTTCAATACAAAATATTTCTATTGCCTATACAGTCCATTAACTCTATCTTTATATTAGTGTAAAAAATGACATCTTGAATTAACCCTTTCATTCATATAAACACCCTTTTCACGCCTCTGCAAACAGAGTAGACCCAGATCAGGCAACTCCTGTAGCCATCTGCTCAATGAATTAATATAGATATAATATATGAATCAACAATGGCCAAAAACTTTCCATGTTATGGTGTCATTATAAGAATTAATAGACATGATGTCATTGATTTGTGAAGTTAAGGGTTAATAATTTTAACCCTATCCTCCATAGGCTATTTTTAGATCCAACCTCTTTGAATAAATCTACCGAAAAGGAGCATTAATTAGACAAAAGGAAAATTTTAGAATTTTGTAGCTTTGAAACCATTGTGATATATTTTCTTTTTTAAAAGAGCATTTGCTCCTATAGGAGCAAATGCTCTATTTATCACAATGGTTTCAAAAAGTGACTATTACAGAGGCATAGAAAGGCGTATTTATGGAGGAAAGGGTTAAAAGAAACTGTTGGAGTTGCAAATAGTATTGACTTTAATCAAAGTGCTCCTTCTCGTGCAGTTTGATCAAGGTCTGCACTATTTGCCTACATATTTCTGGCCAAATATCTGGGGTAATTACCGTTTCAACTTTCATCCTGCTATGAACATTTTTGTCTGCTAAAATTCGTTTTATTTTCTTAGTTTTTAAGAAACTACTGAACTAATGAATAACATTCAGACAACTTTGATCATCTAATCTGGATCCAAACTGTTTGCATATGTCAACCAAGTTGTGATTAGAAAACTACTGTTTAACTTTTTACTCCATAAATACACTTTTCTACACCTTTGCAAACAGAGTAGACCCAGATCAGATGGCTCCTATAGGAGCCATCTGATCAGGGCCTGCTCTGTTTGCTGATGAATTATAGTAGTTTCTACCAAAATGAAAAATATCCTATGTAATTATGAACTTATAAAAATTCAGCTAATTGATATTCATGATGTCATTATTTCTTAAATAAATACTGAACAGGGAAAGAGTTAAGCATGAGTAGGATAAATGAGTCCCACTTGATAAAAACAACCTTAACCCATTCCCGCATATAGACGCCTTTTGACGCCTCTGTAAACGTCACTTTGTGAAACCATTGTGATAAATAGAGCATTTGCTCCATAGGAGCAAATGCTCTATTTATCACAATGGTTTCAACACTACACGATTCTAAAATTTTCCTTTTTAGTAGTTAATGCTCCTTTTTGGTAGATTTAATCAAAGAGGTTAGGTCTAAAAATAGCCTAAGTGGGAATGGGTTAAGGCTTTGCAACAGTGAAGAACCAGATTAGCTGCCATGTATAAAATGTGCCATCTGATCAGGTTCTTCACTGTTTGTCATAAAAGTCAGCAAAACAGGGTGCCCTTACACAGAGTGCAGAATTTGATTAACCCTTTCCTTCATATAAACACCTTTTCACTCATTTGCAAAAAGATTAGACCCAGTTCTATAGGAGCTGTCTGGTTAGGGTCTGCTCTTTTTGCTTTTGACAGGATACAGATCTGATTCTACAGTTTCTGTCAAAGAAATATTCCCTTGAAAATTTAACATTATAAAAATTCAGCTAATAAATTTTCATGATGCCATTATTTTTTACATAAATACAATGTATTGAACAGTGAAAGAGTTAAACGCTGCATTTGTCGGGGCTGATCTAGTTCAACCCTGTTGTCAAAGCCTAATGGTTGGTGTGGTTTTATACACCAGGGCTAAAATAGTCTGTTGCCAGATAATATTTTATCAATAACACAAGCATTCTGATTAAAGTAATAGAATACAAAGACTTGTGGGAAAGAAAAGAATATTTCCATTTTAACAAGCTTGTACAACTTTGATCTTTTCTGTTCAAACTCTGTTAAGTATTCCCCTGTAGTTCCATTCAACTGTTGTAAATATTCATAAGAGAAGTGCACATTTATCATCATAAGCTTGATAAATGACAAACAAAAGCACTAACAAAAACAAGATTAAATTCTCCGTGAGTCCAGACTGTTTTCCTATGGAATAACTCATTCAACATTTATGGAAATTATCAGTTTAGGGACGGACTACAAAGTCAAACATGAAAACAACATTAGAATTGCGCTCTTGGAGTCATGATTGAAATTTAACACACTATTGATCTACTCAACGTCCCTCCTCTGATCCGGGCAAAAATGCTAATCCGTTATTAAGATGAGAATAGGCAAGACAGACGAGGTTAAGACTTCGATTGTAAATCAAACAAGTGGACGACTCTGCTTGTCCAGCCTGCCAACAGGTCTAATATCACCAGATAAAAAATTTGTTGGGGCAGAAAATTTAGCATCCTTTGGGTTTTCTCTACCTGACAGAGCCAGTGTTTACTGTGAATAATTTCGCAATGTTTAAAATGCTCCAGGAAGAATCCACTATGAAGTCACAAACTGTTAAGATCCAATTAAGACACAAAATAACTTGTATCTTATCTACAATTAAGCTATTTGACAAACGGGCTATATTTTATTAGTGAAAAATAAAAAAAACATTGGATTTCAACAACAAAACGAAACAAATATTGAGTATAGCCTATATGCTTGGCATATTAAAGGTAACAAAATCAGTTTGCTCAAGTAGAAAATTCTGTAAATTTGGACTGCGGACCCCAATTTTGATGTCCCTTTGAGGCAGACATAGAGAGGGGGCAGCTTATAGCTGGTTTGCCGTTTGATGTTTTGTATAATATTTGTGTAAGGTTACGATTAATTTCCAATGAAAGTGAGATATCTAACAGGCCAACAATACCCTTTGCAATAAATCATGGGGATGGGATGAACCAAATGGGACACCCTAATACCCAATTATAGACCTATTTATCCTGAACAGGCTTGATTTAAGGTCAGAAAATTTCACAAGTGAAAATGAAGAAAAAAAGTATCATACTACGATAAACCTCTCTAATGTGGTCACCAAATAGAGCTCTAATTCAGGGTATTAAAGAGAGGTCATAGCTAAAACCATTCCCTAATATTGACGCCATTTGACGCCTCTGTAAAAGTCACTTTTTAAAAACACTAGTGCTCCTTAGGAGCAAATACTCCATTTATCACAGTGGTTTCAAAACTGCACAAATCTAAAATTTTCCATTTCTCTAGTAAATGCTCCTTTTCAGTAGACAAAAGACGTTAGGGCTAAAAATAGTCATTGAGATTATCAGATAATGGGTTAATGCAGGATGAAAATTATGCAGAAAGCCAGCTTTCTACATTACTTTCATCCTGAATTAAGCAACCACCAGCTTTTGAAAATATCTATGATATGTTTAATAATATATTGGTCACTTTAGAGGGGGTTTGCTGTACAATGGAAATCATTGGCTGATAATTCTTTACCCCTTTACATCATGAATATTCATGTACGGAATGGTGACATAACGAATATGAATACATTAACATTTATTTTATGAAATATAAACATGGGAAGTTTTGGCCATAGTGAATATTGTAGAATCAGATATATATAATTTCATAAAAAAAACTGAGCAGATCCTGATCTAGAAGCCCTTTACAGACAGATCAGAAGCTACCTATATGAGGCGCATGATTAGGGTTTGCTCTATTTAATTATGAAATGCAGATCAGAGTTTACAGTTTCTGCCATAGCAAAAACATCTTGTTCATCTGACCTTATAAAAATTCAGCGAATTAATATTCATGCAGTCATGATCAATTTTCTAACAGCAAAATTCAGACAATAGCTTTATAATGCAAGATGAAAGTTATGCAGAAAGCTCCAACAGGTGTTTTCGGCATTAGTTACATTCTGCATTTAACAGCCAAATGCTTTTTAAGCACCTATTTTCTTTTATTTCCACAGCATTTAACCCTTTCCTTCACATGAACACCTTTTCATGGCTTTGCAAACAGAGTAGACCCAGATCAGATTACTCTTATAGGAGCTGTCTGAGCAGGGTTGGCTTTGTTTGCTTTTGCAATAATATACATGTAGACATGCTTCTACAGTTTCTGCCTGAGCCAAAACATCATTTGTACATATGCCATCATAATAACTCAGCCAATAACTATTCATGATATAATTATTCCTTACATAAATATTAAACAGGGATAGGGTTAATGAATATTCATGAAGTCACCAGTTCACACATTAATGTTCATTAGACAGAGGGTGAACACATTCCCTCCTAGTGACACATTATGGTGCCTCTGTAAAAGCCACATGTTGAAACCACTGTGATAAATAGAGCATTTGTTCCATAGGAGCAAATGCTCTATTTATCACAATGGTTTCAATACTACACAATTCTAACATTCTCCTTTTCTATATTTAATGCTCCTTTTCAGTAGATTCATTCAAAGAAATTGGGTCTAAAAATAGTCTAGGAGGGAATGAGTTAAGCACACATGGTTTTTTTTCAGCATGATAAGGGTTCACAATGTTTGAATTTCACAAATGCAAAAAGTGATCCTTTCCACTACTCAAGTTTTCTAATTGCTAAAAAATCAAATAAATCATGGGTTATAGTTAATTCACATTCAATTACAATATTTGCTAAATTTTCGACATGGCAAAAAATCAACATCAACCACAATGGTCTCTGATGAACAAGAATCAGATCAAACAATAAATTTAATAGGTGTTTCATATGAGTAGTGAATAATGGATATAGTCAAGTCTTCTTACTCATTTTCTTGTATAAACATTTTGCACTCTACTTAACCCTGTCCCTAATATAAATGCTTTACCACGCTTTTACAAACAGAATTGACCCAGATCAGACAGTTCCTGTAAGAGCCATCTAATCAGAGTCTGCTCTGTTTGCTTAAAAAATTATAATAGATCTATGAATATGCAATATGGAAAGATATACACACATAACAAAATTATTTTCTTATGTATTTCTTCCAGAATACTGCTAAAGTGTTAAAGTTTCTAAGATCAACGTTACTAAGCTGTCAAAGAACTGAACAAGCAAAACATGTGGAAACCGCATTAAAGCCAGATTTTTCAACTGAAAGACCTTCACTCAAGCTATCTGCATACCAAATATAAATTGTCTAGCATATGTAGTTCAGAACAAAATTTTAATGACAGCCAAGTTTTCAAAATAGTGACCTTGACCTTGACCTGATTTCAGGTATCTTTATGTCATCTGTAAGGTTCTTACCAAAGCTATCTGAATACCAAGGGTGAATTGCCTAGCATTCGTGGATCAGATCAGAAGTTATAGCAAAATGTTAAAGTTTGTCAAATTAGTGACCTTGCCCATGACCCAATTTCATGTATCTTTGTATTAACTGAAAAGGTCTTCACCAAAGCTATCTCTACACCATATATGAATTGTCTAGCATATGTGGTTCAGAAGTTAAGAATCATGTATCCTTGTATCAAGTGAAAGGCTTTCTCCCAAGCTATCTGCATACCAAATATGAATTGTCTAGCTTAAGTAATTCAGAAGTTATGAGCAATGTTAAAGTTTTGTTAATGACGCCATGATCCGCCCGCCCGGTTTTCACCAAACTATAAGCCGAGAATTTCTCGAAAAATCTGGCTTAAAACACACAGATCTTTAAACAGTTAAACTTCAGTATCTCAAAGTTAATCCTGACTTTGCTGCTAACATTCAGAGTTGTTACCCCAAGAAGAAACCATGAGCACTGCACATGATATAGCATTTTAATGTTGCTCTGAGGTTCAATTAACCTTTTATCTAATGAATATTCATGTAAGATAGAATGATTTTATGAATATTAGTAATCAGATTTTAGTACTCTGATCTTTCATAACGGTGTTGTAGGAGTACCCAATCAGTGTCTGCTCTGTTTACAGATGGAGCAATTTTGATCTTATTCTAAAGTTTCTGTCATGACTTAAATTCCCAATGTCCATATGCCATTATAAAAAAAGTCTAATTAAATTTCATGATGTCATTATTTCTTATATGGGTAGAGGATTAAATCTATACATGTTTTTAATAGAAGAATTAAATAAAAGTGATGAGTCTTGCATGCATATTTATTCAGTAAAGAAAAAAAGAATACACATATTGTAATATCAGACAAACAAAAACACAAACCAATGAAGGTATTAACTGAAAAAATGTATAGAAACATACATGTCCCTGAGTTTCTGTTGTCAAAGACCTAAACAGTTTCCTCCCTTGTTTTCCAGCATTCCAAATTGTAAATTTTGACCATTTTGAAAGTATTTGCTTCTGTAAAAACTGGACTCTCAATTTCCATATGGCTTCTCTGAAATGATAAGAATAAAATGAATTGCATCTAATTAACCCTTTACATCATACATAATAAGTAAGAAAACATGACTGTTTGAATATTAATTACCTGATACCATTATGAACAAGAGAATATGTTACCAAAGCAAAAACTGTAGAATCATATCTATATTGTTTCATAGGCAAACAGAGCACAAACTGATCAGCTAGCTCCTGTAGGAACAGTTACCTGGCTTGAGTAGCCACTGTAAGCGACCACTCCAGGATCCTCTTTATGAAAAATACTACATGTATATATTATACCTGATATAAATGGCCAGCAGTCAGTCTATTTCATCCGAAATGGCATATACACACTGACATAAACAGCCAGGTGTTCTAAAAATGTAAAGTGTGACATTTTGTTGACTTTGTATGCATATCACTAACGGTCATGACCTATTTTGGACGTCTTATTCAATTATCACTGTTTCTTTTGTTTGTTTGCAAAGTGTCAGTTGTTTACACGATATTAACTGGGGCTTGTCTTAAATCATGTAAGAATTATGTGATTCCTGCTGGTTTCACTCTATTAGTACATGTAAGCCAACAGACTACATGTATTTGCAAACTCATTCATGTCAAAATGGCTATGCTATCTACAAGATTCACTGTGGGCAATTACAATATCTACTTGCGGCATGAGTATTACTCAAACGAGAGGACTAACACTTATGTATATGCGTATAAGAGATTACAGAACGACAAAAAATTAAGGCACTTAATTGGATCTGACTTGCGATGATTATGGGCACTTTGGGTCAGAAGGGTCTTTATAAAAATCTATCAGTTTACACATAATACATCTCTGTATGATTATCAATCAAAAGTATGTTTGGTAGCCTGCATCTGGTTTAGATGGTCACCTGCTGTAAGTGGCCAAATTGACCACTTCCCTTGACTGACCACTTACAGCAGGTTTGACTGTATATAAAATAATAAGTAAACAGTGCAGACTCTGATCAGATGACTCCTACAGGAAGCAGCTGGAGTAGATCTATTCTGTTTGCAAAGGTATTAAACCTTCCTCCATAAAAACGCCTTTCTAAGCCTCTGTAAAAAATCACCTGTTGAAACCATTGTGATAAATAGAGCATTTGCTTCTATAGGAGCAAATGCTCTATTTATCACAATGGTTTCAAACTACAAAATTCTAAAAACTTTCCTTTTCTCTAGTTAATGCTCCTTTTCGGTAGATTTATTCAAAGTGGTTGGATCTCAAAATAGCCTATGAGAGAATGGGTTAAAATCTATTGAGTAAAGGGTTATTAGGCTTTTTCAGCAAATGTGTTCATCTGGTAATCTAATGATAGCACAATCTGGTAAGTAATTCATTACATTGGGTAACTTACTCTGTTACTGAGAATGTTGTGGCCTCTTGGTGATATCTGTACATCAGTAGATCTGTGTCCACCCGATACAAACCCCCTCCTAATTCAAGGTGGTGATAGAAAAAAATTAGGTCCTCTGCAGTACCCTAAAAATACAGGAACCATCTTTACTAAATAAACCTTTTCCCCGTTTAATATTCAAGTAAGAAATAATGACATCATGAATATTTATTAGCTGAATGTTTGTAATGGTGTATGCATACTGAATATTTTAGTATTGGTAGAAACTGCAGAGTCAGATCTATTATAATTGCATAAGCAAGCAGAGCAGACCCAGATCAGATGGCTCCTATAGGAGCTGTCTGACCTGGGTCTACTCTGTTTGAAAAATGCATGAAAAGTCATTTATATGAAGGAATCGGTAAATGAAAAAGTGCTATTATCCTACTGTGATCATTTTTGACTGCTTAACCCATTCCCTCAAAGACCCAACCTCTTTGAATAAATCTACCATAAAGGAGCATTTACTAGAGAAAAGGAAAGGTTTAGAACTGTGTAGTTTTGAAACCATTCTGATAAATACAGCATTTGCTCCTATGTAGTTTTGAAACCATTCTGATAAATACAGCGTTTGCTCCTATGTAGTTTTGAAACCATTCTGATAAATACAGCTTTTGCTCCTATGTAGTTTTGAAACCATTCTGATAAATACAGCGTTTGCTCCTATGTAGTTTTGAAACCATTCTGATAAATACAGCATTTGCTCCTATGTAGTTTTGAAACCATTCTGATAAATACAGCATTTGCTCCTATGTAGTTTTGAAACCATTCTGATAAATACAGCATTTGCTCCTATGTAGTTTTGAAACCATTCTGATAAATACAGCATTTGCTCCTATGTAGTTTTGAAACCATTCTGATAAATACAGCATTTGCTCCTATGTAGTTTTGAAACGATTCTGATAAATACAGCATTTGCTCCTATGTAGTTTTGAAACCATTCTGATAAATACAGCATTTGCTCCTATGTAGTTTTGAAACCATTCTGATAAATACAGCATTTGCTCCTATGTAGTTTTGAAACCATTCTGATAAATACAGTGTTTGCTCCTATGTAGTTTTGAAACCATTCTGATAAATACAGCATTTGCTCCTATGTAGTTTTGAAACCATTCTGATAAATACAGCATTTGCTCCTATGTAGTTTTGAAACCATTCTGATAAATACAGCATTTGCTCCTATGTAGTTTTGAAACCATTCTGATAAATACAGCATTTGCTCCTATGTAGTTTTGAAACCATTCTGATAAATACAGCATTTGCTCCTATGTAGTTTTGAAACCATTCTGATAAATACAGCATTTGCTCCTATGTAGTTTTGAAACCATTCTGATAAATACAGCATTTGCTCCTATGTAGTTTTGAAACCATTCTGATAAATACAGTGTTTGCTCCTATGGAGCAAATGCTCTCTATATCAGAATGGTTTCAAAAAGTGAATTTTACAGAGGCATCAAAAGGCGTCAATATGAGGGAATGGGTTAAATTCGCACCTGCTGCATTTCAACCATTATTACAGACAGTGTTGGTGATTTTTAACATTGATCACAAGGTGGCAAACAGCTAGTATCACCCAATTGGTAATGATAACCTTAATACCAAGTTTAAAAACACTTCACAACTATAGACACATATTAGCTCTTCACTTGATAATTCACTTGCAAAACAAGGTTTGCAAACAGAACAGACAAATGACAGTGTCAGCTACCAGGAGAAACATAACATCATCATGTCACTGTGCAAGCAAAAACAGGAGAAAGACGCCTACAGTCTTCTTAACAGGCCAGAGCAGTGTGAAGGCGAGACTCTGGTCAGGGCATAACAGGTTGAACTTGCATATGCTCAAAAAGTTCAAGTTGGTACCATCAGCAACATGCCCAAAAGGTGAAGAAGACCAGACTGTTGAGCATATCCTACACAGCCAGCAGAGGGACGCGATATGGCCGTCAGAGACCTCATTCAACCTGGAGCTGTACGTTGAAGTGGAAGACCTGAGGAGAACAACACAGTTCATCTCTGCAACCAGGCTGAACGCGTAGGGCGAACGAGAAGAAGAAGAAGAAGACTTGATAATATCACTGTTGACACCTTTGCAAACAGAGAAGATCAAGATAAGACTGTGTGCCCAGTTGCTTAATTTTTATGGGTCTGTTACCTACAGCAATAAGCTGCCATACTTTATATTTTATTACAAGAATTAACCCTTTACTCCATAAATATGCCTTTCTACGCCTTTGCAAACAGAGTAGACCCAGATCAGAAAGCTCCTATAGGATCAGGGTCTACTCTGTTTGCTTATGAAATAATATAGATATGATTCTACCGTTTCTGCCATGACCAAAAATTACTGTGGCCATGTGCCATAACAATTAAAATATTCTGATTAATATTCATGATGTCATTATTTCTAACATGATTATTCATGAAGTAAAATGTTAAATAAATTAATATTCCTAACCTAATTAATATTCCTAACAGGCAGTCTTGCATGAATATTCATCAGGTAAAGGATTAACCCATTCCCTCTTATTAGCAACTTTTGACGACTCTGCAAAAGTCACTTTGTGAAAGTAGAAACCATTGTGATAAATAGAGCATTTGCTCCTATAGGAGCAAATGCTCTATTTATCACAATGGTTTCAAACTACAAAATTCTAAAATTTTCCTTTTCTCTAGTTGTTATATATATATAAGCTGTTATATATATATATATATATATAAGATATTATATCTAAAAATAGCCTATGAGATAATAGGTTAAATACAACACTAGTAGGTTTACATAGTACTTACCTTACCCCCTTCATCAAAACCACCAACTTTGTCAAATATTTCTCTCCTGCAGAACCAGGTGGGCATTATAACTGTTGGTCCATGAGAAGTGTATGCCTAAAAATTAAACAAAGATTCCTTAAAATTAAACAAAGATTTCTTATTTCAATACATGTATATTATATGTCTAAACTTCACAGATTCAAAATCTTTCTGAGGAATGTGTCAATAAGAGATTTTAGATAGACCAGAATGCATCTCATCTACAATACTTTATGAAAAGTTGATATTTTAAAGTTTAACCCTTTTCCTGTTCAATATTCATATAAGAAATAATGACAGCATGAATATTTCTTAGCTGAATTTTTACAATGTAAACTTTTCAAGGATTTTGTTTTGCTTTGACAAAAACTGTAGAATCACATCTATATATATGTCAAAAGCAAACATAGCAGACCCAGATCTGACGGCTCCTGTAGGACCTGTCTGATCTGGATCTACTTTGTTTGCAAATGCATGAAAAGGCATTTATATCAGAGAAAGGCTTAATACTGTATAAGTAAACTTGTCCAAATTGAAATTTTGAACCCACACACTTTTCTTGACTGTCCCTTACAAAAGAAATATTGAAAACTTCGACATTGATAGGTATTGTAATAGCATAGAACTTGATCAGAGAGTTCCTTCAGGGTCCTCTGATTTGGGTCTACAATGTTTGCCTATGTCAAGTGTATAGGATCATTGAATTTTATAGGTTTACCATTTGAACATGGGAAACAATTCAAAGGTTATCAGTTTATTATCCAGGAGAGAGACTCACGCCACTGACCTGTGTGTAGAGTTGGTCCTGTGTAATAGTGTTGGCCCACTTAGTAAACCTCTCAGTGGAACCCTCTGGTTGTCTGTGAAACTTTGACCCAATTATCTGTAACAGTTAAAGAATGTGTAATGAACATTTGGGAAAGCCTGTGATTACCTTTGCCAACAGGTGGTCACAAATATTTACAAAAAACAACATACATGTATATACAGTTGAACTTTACTATCTTGAACTCGGATAACTTGAAGTAAAAGTTCGGTCCCTCAAAGATTTACAATAAAGAATTATTCTACGATGTATCAAATCACATATCTAAAAACATGTGACAGCTTAATGCAGGTCAAAAGTAATGCTGAAAGCTCCTACAGGATTACTTTTTACCTGCATTAAGCTCTGAACTTGAGAAATTGTTCGGATTAGAAATATTATAGGGTGACTCCAACTTCTGTTGTCTCAAATTAAGATTCCACTGTATATAAAACAAAAACAAATTTTAAAAGTTTGATTTCTCTCCTCATTGGAAAGTACATCATTTTCCTCTCAGAATTGTCCATAAATTACTTTACACATACTAGCAGCACTTAATTTCTTGAAAATATATATGCATTTATTATTCTCCCTTTTTTACAGAATAAAACTATTTAATAAATACAACTACCTAGTGTTTCATTAAAGAGCATTTTATTTTCAAACTTTAAAATCAACCAAATTCATGTTGAAATTATGAAAACCTGTTTCTTAGCCCTTTACCCCATGAATATTCATGTAAAAATGATTACTTTATGAATATTAATTGACTGAACAGGGAAATTTGGCAATGGAAAAAACTGGAGAATCACATCATAACCAAACAAAGAAGACCATGATCAGACAGTTCCTGTTTGCAATGGTGTAAAAATGTGTATAATTTTTTATATGGAGTAAAGGTTAACCCTTTCCTCCATAAATACGCCTTCCTACGCCTCTGTAATAGTCACTTCTTAAAACCATTGTGATAAATAGAGCATCCTCATCCATGACTTCATTTATCACAATGGTTTCAATACTACACAATTCTAACATTTTCCTTTTCTCTAGTTAATGCTCCTTTTTGGTAGATTCATTCAAAGAGGTTTGGTCTAAAAATAGCCTATGGAGGAAAGGGTTAAGAGATTTTGAAAGTCTTCATTGATAAATCAACAATCATTTTTGTCAGCCGATATATTGATATGGAAGTACATTGTATTCATTGATGACACCTCTAGTATAAAGGTTGTCTTTGACTTATATATTATATAACTTACGCAGTCAGGATGGGCCTTGCAGGCTTGGCACTGTAACTCCACCCTCTCCTCATCCATGACATCATCCTGCGATTAATAATAATCAGTATAATCCATGTACTTCATGAATATTCATGTAAGAAATAATGACTTAAAGTTTTGGCTATAGCAGATATTGTAGAGTCAAATCTATATAATTTCAAAGGCAAACAGAGTAGACCCCAATTAGACAGCTTCTTCAGGAGCCAATGGACCTGGATCAACTCTGTCTGCAAAAGAATCAAAGGATGTATCTATGGAGTAAAATGTTATATACTGTATGATCAGAAACAGATCTGGCATGGTGTACCACATACATAGTGTCATTATTTAAATTGAGTCTCACTGCTTGACACTCTGCTAGGGTTATTGAAAAGAATAACAGGAAACTCTAATTTGAAAGTATAAGTGGACAACAATTTTGCAATTGAATAGAAATGTTAACACTTTCCTTCATATAAACGCCTGAATAACTTAATGGTTAGGATGTTTTTTGTACAACAAGGCTAAAATAGTCTGTTGTCATATAACAGTTTATCTTTAGGAGCCATCTGATCAGGATCTGCTCTGTTTGCTCATGATATAATATACATGTGCATGTAGATTTGATTCTTCAGTTTCTGCCATGGTCAAACATTTCTGTGCCCATGTGCTAACAGTTAATGTAATTAATATTCATGTTTTTATTTCTTACATGAATATTCATGGAGTAATGGTTAAATAAACAAATACATGTACTTATAGCGTAATTTATAAGCCTTTTCCTTGAGACCTGTAAGTCAACTTACAGAATCTAGAAAGCACAAAAAAGCTCCAGAACTCTGTTCAACAGCTCTGTTCTTGGCATACCCAACTGAAAAATAGATCACAGATATGAAAACAGTGAAAGAGAGACAATTGAATTTAGCTTATTTGCAGTACAGATATAATCAGGACATAGTATTTTTATAACACCATTTATATCATATACTTCCTTTTACAGAGAACTATTTAACCCTTTCCTTCATGTATACGATTTTCTACATCTTTGGAAACAAAGTAGGAGCCGTCTGATCAGGGTCTGCTCTGTTTGCATATGAAATTATAATACATTTGACTCTAGAGTTTCTACTAATACCAAAACAACTCCTGTGCACATATGCAAAAAACAAATTCAGCTACTTAACCCTTTCCTCCATAAATGCGCCTTTCTACGCCTCTGTAAAAGACACTTTATGAAACCATTGTGATAAATAGAGCATTTGCTCCTATAGGAGCAAATGCTCTATTTATCACAATGGTTTCAAAACTACATAATTCTAAACTTTTCCTTTTCTCTAGTAAATGCTCCTTTTCGGTAGATTGATTCAAAAAGGTTGGGTCTAAAAATAGCCCACGGAGGAAAGGGTTAATATTATGATGTCATTATTTCATACATGAATACTCAACAGGTAAAGGGTTAAGTTTGTTCCTATAACAAAATGCTTTATCCATCATCAAGTTGTATTTATGTAATAGATACTTTGTAAAAAAAATACTGAATGAACATTTAAATTTCATCTTCTACTCATACTTTATGAAGAAGAATAGAAGTCCTGGGTTTACAAACTTTATACCTACCACCCCTGGGTTTGTCACTATGGTGACCACCATATGTCACCTGTATATCCCTCTCAGCCAGCCTGGATTTCCATGCTTGAATAACATTCTCCGAGTTGTCCTGCAAATTCATCAAGTCTGCAAGTGTCTCATAAAGAAATTTATAATTTTAGGCAGAAATTTAAAAAAATGTGTTTCCAGAATCAACCCTTAACGCGCTGAAAACAATAGGTCGGTCAAAACCCCTGATCAGTTGCATTTCTTATTTTCTTCTAATTCATAGAAATGTTTGAGAAATTGTTGACTGAGCGTCAAACAGCTTGGATCCTGATGAGATGCCAAGTTGCTTTGCTTCTCATCTGGATCAAATCCATTTGCAAATGTGAGTCAAGCCAAGCTTAGCATGATAAGGGTGAAGCAGATGCTATATTTTATTAATTGCCTTTCAGAGATAACATATCAACAGTATATTGACAATAAAATCTTGAATCAATACATTGTATAACAAGCAATAACATTCAGTCAACTGGTTATGACGTGTACATGTATATATTGCCAATGTAAAACTCATGGTACATTAACATTGATCAAAAATTCAAAAGTGAAATGTCAAAATAACCCTAATCTGAACATGTGACCTTAGCCTTATTTTCATATGTTTAACATTTTACTCCAAAAATATGCCGTTGGAAACAGAATAGACCAAGTTCAGATGGCTTCTATAGGAGCCGTCTGATCAGGATCTGCTCTGATGCATTTTAAATGATATAGATATGATTCTACAGTTTCTACTATGGTCAAAAATTCCCATGTCTATGAGCCATTATATAAAATAATCTAATTCATATTCATGATATTATTATTTCTCACATGAATATTCATGGAGTAAAGAGTTAATCCTTTACCTGATTGATATTCATATAAGACATAATGGTGTCATGAATATTTATAACCTGAAGATTCAGATCTATATTATTTAATAAGCAAACATATGTTATCCTATATTCAGGCAGGAAACAACAAAATCATAAATATTAACTAAATCTTTATAATGGCACTATGAACAAAATAATTTTTATCATGACAGAAACTGTAGACTCAGATTTATATTATATCATAAGCCAACAGAGCAGACCCCAATCAGACAGCTCCCACAGGGGTTATCTGCTCTAGGTATTCTCTGTTTGCAAAGGCATTAAAATATGTATAAAGGAGTAAAGGGTTAGGGTATTTTTTTAAACCAATCATAAGTTAAAGAATGCCCTTGCTAACTCAGGATTATTTCATTTCTTATTTATATAAGATAATGTCAATAAAAATACCATAATTGTACACTAGCAGCAAAAAAGACAATTTGTCAACCGATAATTATAATACTTACTGTGCATGCATCTGTATAGATGGACAGTTCTATCCGGCCTTTAAATGTTTGTCTGTGAACAGAATCTAGACACTCATCAAGCCATTTGTCAGCATTGTAGACTGGAAGTATTACTGACTGTAAGAGAACATATATCATATTTGGAATGACAATATAAATTATTAAATTTCAATTGACCATGAAATCATTACACATAGTCCTAGTCCTATTAAACATGTGCATGCTTAACACATTCCCTCATATAAACGCCTTTTCATGCCTTTGCAAACAGAGAAGACTCAGAGAAGACTCAGGGTCTGCTCTATTGGTAATAGTAAAATATATTTGGACGAAATTGTTGATTTGATTAATATCTTACATGAATATTTAACAGGTGAAATGCAGACCCCTTTGGCTTTGCCTCACACAGTGATCGAGTATGAAAATGAACATGCTGTAAAAGTCATTCTGGATGACTTTACCTTACATAATAAGGGAGAAAAGTTTGCGTTACTGCACACAAGCATCGGGTTCATATAAACGTGTATTATACTATAATATACTCTATTTGCGCATTTGATGTCGAGTGTACTGTTAGTGTTACTGCATTGTTGTAAACAGGAATCGTGTTACGATTCGTTGGTTTATAAACTGATTACGCAAGGATTTTGCAGATTTAAATTCAATGTTACACGAAAGTAACTTTCCTTATTACAAAAACTAAAAGGTTATAAGGAGTTGACAGATACAGAAACCTACGATTTTGCTATTAGTGTTCAATTCCTTTCGTATAGACATGTCGGTTGTTGACAATTTTTTTTTAAACAAGGGAAGTAACTATGTATAAAATGAATTATCTATATCTTTACAAGCAACCGGTGCAGAAATATAGCTTTTTCGTAAAATTCACATTTTTAAAAATTTACAGTGGATTAAGGGCTATTCATTTCATAATTCTAACTCACCCACTACTGAAAATAACTAAATTAAAATAATAATCAATTATAAAAGCTGAGTTGTAAATGTCTCAAAAATGTCTCTCGTTTTGGACTACAGTTTAAATTTGCTAATTATACGAAAAATTAACCCTGATAGAAACGGCTTTTTAAATAACGTCTATACGTTACAAACAGAGCACATCCAGATCAAACGGCTCATAAATGATCAATCTGATCAGCATCTGCTCTGTTTGCTTATTGTAATATATAGAACTGACTATACATTTTCTGCCAGAGCCTAATAACCCTGGTTCCATATATCATTATAAAAATCATCTAATAAATATAAATGATAGCGTTATTTTTAAGTGTTCAATATGTATTGCTTAACCCATTCCCTCACAGTGACAACTTTTGACGACTCTGTAATTGTCACTTTGTGAAACCATTGTGATAAATAGAGCATTTGCTCCTATAGGAGCAAATGCTGTATTTATCACAATGGTTCCAAACTACAAAATTTTAAAAGTTTCCTTTTCTCTAGCCAATGCTCCTTTTCGGTAGACTTATTCAAAGATGTTGTATCTAAAATAGCCTATGAGGTAATGGGTTAAGACACATAGCTAAGATGTTAAATTTATCACAGTCTGTCTCGAAGAGGACAGATGTTTGATCGAAACATACATTTGTTCCTCCTTTCGAAATTATTTCGTCAACATGTTTTATGAAAGCTTTTGTTTTTAAGCATTTATAAAATATATGCGATATTGTTTTATCATCCTAATTGCAAAAGCTGCACAAATCGAGTATTTTTCAACTTTAATGTATGTAGATACATGTATTTGTTTAATGGTAAAATCTGGTGTAAAATCCTTACTTGTAACCATTGCAATGTGGTGTCTTGCGTTATTTTAAACTATAAGTTGTAAAATTGAATCCATTGTTTACCTGTACAACTATTTTGGGCGTCCCATTTTAATTTACTGGCGGGTTCATGTGTATTTTTGTTTAGATTATCGTAGAAGATTCTTCTTCCAGATCTGGAAGTAATGATTGGATCTATAAAATGAGGTGTAAATGGTGTGGTTACATGTATTTCAAATCGTTTGTTGGTCGTTTCCGATAAAACTGTTCATAATTATAGATATTACTCTTGTGATGCCTAAAGAGTGTAGGGGGTAACTTTAATATTGTATAGTGTTTCAAATTCTTGCTGTGATTGTTGCTTGCCTTTCAAATAAAGATCGTTTATAAATCGAACAACTTTATCAAACCATCTTTTCTTAAAGAAACGTTTTCCTCCAATCAGAAGTTTGTGATTGTTAAAGAGAGAACACTTTGGTTGGTCTGTATACTTACTTACAGTTATCGTCGAAATAAATTGTGAGTATGGTATTAAGACATTTCTCAAAAAAAAAAAAATGTTGTTGTTTTTTCAGCTGCTATTTCTGGATAATGTTTCCCAGTTTTCGATCTATTTCTGTTTACAACATGGTCTATTAAAGTTGTCCAATGTGCATTTGATGTTATTATTCTACGAATCCATGTCCATTTCAGACTTTGAATGAAATATTGTATATTAACCATTATCAAGCGGCCATTTTCATAATCATTAACAAGCACATCTTTCCGCATGTTTGCGGGTTCCTGCCAAAGAAACTCGTATAACAGTTTGTTTAGCTGATTTATAGATTGTTTACTCGAATTAGGCAAGCTAATGAAAAGATGGGTGACTATTGATAAGAACAGGGTTTTAATCACTGCAAGTTTTCCTATTGGTGTAAGATAAATGTATCTTCTCTTCCAGAAAGTTATCATATTCTTCACTGAAATTAACTTTTCACCAAAGTTACTTTTCACCATTTGTCAAGATCGACGTTAAAATGGACACCCAATAGTTTGAAGTCGCATTCCCCCAGTCTATAGTTTGAATTTAGTTTTTATTGAAACTGAGCTATATTTTTTAACCTATCCATACGACATGAGTTTTGGTTTTTTTTAAAAATTTAAACCTGATATATTTGCGAATTTTGTAAGTTCATCTAGTGTCTCGTTTAGAGACTGTGTTGAAATGTCCAGAATGATTGAGGTATCATCAGCAAATTGTGAAAGAACATGTTCTATTCCATTTATTTTAATGCCTTTGGTGTTTTTGTGCGAATTAATTTTTTTTACGCAGATTATGAAGATGTACGACGGTAGTGGGTCTCCTTGTCTGCAGCCTCTTTCGACATTGAACAGTCAGTTAAGTACCCGTTTTGAATGACGCTAAATTCAATTCCATTATAAAATGCGTTTATCCACTTTTTTGAATGTAGCACCAAAGTTTAAAAGAAGTCCAGCGTCTAAATAAGAATCCCCATGATAAGGAATCGAACGCGTTTTCAAAGTCGATCAATAGTAAGAGTCCTGGTACATTATTTTCTTCTGTGTACTGCATTATGTCATAAATGAGTCGTGTATTTTCTCCTATACATGCATATCTATTTTGTAGGCATCCAGTTTGTTCACTGCTAATTGGTCTTCTTGTTATTGAACCAGAGGAAATTATGTATATCATATTTAAAAGTGTAATGGGTCTCCATTTTTTAATAGCTTACGTGATTTATTTTCTTTCGGTATGCATGTAATTATTCATAAATACTTGAATTGCTCTGATCTAATATTTCGACCACTAAGGGCCTTTTTCAAAGATTATCATGATATTATATTAATTCCCTATTTTGGCATATTTTCTTCATTGTAATTATTCCTTCTTGACGTTGTGTTATTGAAAATGTTCCCATGTAAAAGGCGTCGTTTATGGGGCGTACTAAAAATGTCCTAAATCCTTCACAAAAAAAAACTTTTTAAAAATGATAGCATTATTTCTTGTATGAATATTCACGAGGTAGATGATTGAATCATTTAACTGTTTTCCCCTCATATAGATTTTAATTGGTTTTTAAACAGACATTGGTTCTGTTTCATTATCTAAATGGTGTAGGATTAACAGAGGTGTGATATAGTGTGTATACCTTTTTACTTTTAATATTCTTTAAAACCTTCTCGAAGTAGGCCATACCTAATGGGTATTATATATGGATGATAGTTTGATACTGCACACCAGTAATGCGGAATATTTGTGGGCTGCATAGATCTGGGATCTACCTTAGTAGGCTATTGAGTGTTTCCTTTTGATCGGTTAAAGAATAGTAATCCCAATCATAATTTGGAAACTATGACACATAGAAGAAGTGTCTCATATACCTCTACTTAGAGTTGCAATGTACAATATATCTTATCAGTCTTAAATGTAATGTATTATTATGTTGTATACTGAAGAGACATAAATGAATAAATATAAACGCCTTTATACGCATTTGGAAACCGTGAAGATCCTGATCAGACGGCTCCTATATGAGCCGTCTGATCAGGGTCTGCTCTGTTTGATTATAAATCATAAAAGTTCCGATTCTACTATTTCTACCAATATCAAAATATCCTATGTACATGTACCATTGTAAAAACTCAGCTTATAAATATTCATGATGTAATTATTTTTGACATAAATATTAAAAAAAAGAACGGGTTAACAAATACCATTTCAGCAGCAAGAAAGAAATAGAATCCACCGTACAAATGAGATTTATATTAATGCATAATATTCTCTAAGATATACGGGTCACGTGTGTTAATACGTGCCACAAGGATATACACTCTCTGTAGCCTCAGAACAGTCGCAGCTGAATCACCGCATTTACAGCATAGCCTGTCTTTTAACCCATTACCTCATAGGCTATTTTTAGATACAACCCCTTTGTAAACTACCGAAAAGGAATATTAACTAGAGAAAAGGAAACTTTAGAATTTTGTAGTTTGAAACCATTGTGATAAATAGTGCATTTGCTCCTATAGGAGCAAATGCTCTATTTATCACAATGGTTTCATAAAGTGACTTGTACAGAGTCGTCGAAAGTCGTCAATATGAGGGAAAGGGTTAAAACGACAATTAAAAAGAGTTCTAAATTTGGATTTTTAAACAAGTAGCTCAATGCAGGACAACAATAATACAGAAAGCTCCATTAGGAGATTTCTGAATCACTTTTGCCCTGCATTAAGCAACCACCTGCTTTTTAATACTGCTGTGTTCAATAAATGCAGTTTCTGCTGTAATTGACAACATTCCACTCAAAAGAAGTCTAATTATGAGTCTTTCAGACAAGTCGGAGCTGAGTGTAGGACGGAAGTAATGCTGAACGCACAGTGCTTTCGTTCTACATGAAGTCATCCGCTGCCAATGTCGCATCCTTTATTACTTATGGCAACAGTTGGATCTAGATGAGACGCCGAATAACTCGGCGCCTCATCGTGGTCCAAATTCCTTGTCACTATGACTATGTTTTTAAACAAAAATGAAGAAAAATGTTTTTAAAAAGATGGAATTTGTATTAGATGGCAACGTTTACAGCGGACAACATTTGGCAAGGAAAGAGTTAACTATCTGCCTGCACTAGCGACTGTCCAATGTTTATTCATTTAGTGACCGCTTTAGAGAAATTCTGCTGTAGTATCCCACGTCACAGCAAAAAGTGATAGCCCCGATAAGATGTAGCGTTTTCAATGCGACTGCTGATCTCGGTTTACACTGTTTGTAATGTAGTTTTGTCACTCTACCTTTCTCATGGCGGATAAAACTTGGTTAGTTCCATTATTATGATCTGCAAAGTTACCTACTTTTGTAGATTAGAATTGTGATTTATTCAATGATTTTAACTTTTTAACTTAACTCTTTATTATTTAATTGGACAGCCCATAGTCATCCGACATTTTTATTCATTTTGACAAATATGAGTTCCCATAAATTCTCCACTGTTTGGTTCCTTACAATGTTGCACATATCCACAACAGGCGAGTCAACAGCTTGGATCTGATCAGTGCATACCAACTCTGCGTTTGATCAAGATCAAAATTGTTTGACAGTCAGTTAATAAATTTTAGCAAATGAAGAAAAAAAGCATAAAGAGCACACAAGGAAGTCGAACAAAAGAGAATTTTGAAAGCACCTTAAGGGCCCGTGCACACACATCAAAGACGTTCGACTATCGGAGAGCCGAGGTTCGGTTTCAGTTCCTCGGGTGCTTCCGTTGTTTGAGGGCGAGCATTGCGCTCATATTATATGAACAAAGGTATAATCTCCGCCTCGCACTGATGAGAACCCTTTGAACAAATATTAACTCGTACCATCTTAATTCAGTAATTTAAAAATATTTTAATCGTTTACATGACTGCACGGTGAAGGACCCTTCAAACTGACAGCACTGCTTTATGGCTAGCAATCTGATAGCTTTCAACTTCTTAAAATGGGGGGTGGGGATGGGGGGTAATATGCCTGGAAGGGAATGCAGCACGTGCACACACTCCATGTCTGCTAGGATAGACGTCTGCTTATCTCTTTAACCGCAAAAATGTATTCGTCTATAAATTGTCCTTTTCGATTAACAAACCATGTTTTCTTCCAGTCTGTATTGTTTTGTATTTTGTTTTGTGACAACCTTAACCATATCAATTAACCTATTCCCTGGTGAGCTATTTTAGACCCAATCTCTGAATAAATTTACTG
Organism: Azorinus chamasolen; assembly: GCA_963576725.1. Taxonomy (NCBI): domain Eukaryota; kingdom Metazoa; phylum Mollusca; class Bivalvia; order Cardiida; family Solecurtidae; genus Azorinus; species Azorinus chamasolen. The sequence continues at coordinate 97,970,571 of OY755236.1, read as the reverse complement.
AAAATGAGTATTTGCTAGAAAAAAGGAAAATTATAAATTCGTTTCGTATACACAGTTTGATAGTGGAATAAATAAATAACACAAAAGTCATTTAATTGAACTATATTTATTAAACTGCCAAATAATGGAAGATTAAACTGATTTACTAATTACATTTATATAACCATTTTGATTATCAACTGATTAGGTCCGATTGTTTAATTAACCGAATGGGTTCATTGCTAGGCAAGGGCATTCCATGCTATAATTAGATTTCCGATTGAAATTTTCTTTTTAGAAAGAAGACAATACTTTTATTAAACTTGAAGTACATATTACTAATGACCATATCTACATGTGTATTTAATGCCGGTAACGGTTATTTCTGACATTAACGGTAAACCTGACTCAACTCGAGTCCATTATTTTAGTAATACAGTTTCGTTATTTACATCCTACAGCTCTTTTTAAAACAAACTACAATTCCGTCCCACTTTAGTAACTAATTCATATGGACACGTTGCCTAAGAATTGTGTAGTTTTGAAACCTCCTACGGGGGAAATGCTCTTTTTATCACAATGGATTCAAATCGTGACTTTTACAGAGGCGCCAAAATGTGCCAACATGAAAGAACTGGTTACAGAAGCACGCAAATCTGTATATGACTTTCACAGTGTATAAGAAATACAGTAAAAACTCCTCTAATGGCAATGCGACCATTTAATGAATAAACATGGGTGTCTTTATATGCAGGTGATTGCTTAATGCAGGATAAAAGTAATGCAGAAAGCTCCTCTAGGAGCTTTCTGCATTACTTTTGTCCTGCATTAAGCTAACACCTGCATCTAGCACTCAGAATTATACCTCTGTTAGATGGTCGCATTAGCGGGGTTTTACTGTACCTTTAGTCTGTTTCCTAACCCTTTCAACGTTGAACTCTCAAATGGACCATTCCAAATTCCAACAGGACAAGCTTACCTGGTAATTTCAGGGATATATTTAGAGAAAAGTGTAACATAACATACAGTGCAGACTCTGATGCGAGGGCTCCTCTACGGACATTCATGACTCGTTTTCCCCTCTGAATATGGTTTAATATTAACTATTTGAATGCAGGGAACGTATTAACTTACATTTGTTAACTGACCGCTGGAGGAATCCTGTGACTGAATTTTCAAATTATTTCCATCAATGTTAATCATTTCTAAATGACTTTCATCAAGTGTCTTTCCACTTTAAAACGGCCAGGAGTCAGGACGGCTCGACAAGGTCTGGTCGCACTGGACAATAAAACCCCAGTACCCACGGGAAGAGCCCTCAAAGAGGAAGAGGCGCGTGTAGCCAGACCCCGGCTTAACCCTTCTAGTGCGGGAAACGATTCACTAGTATCATTTGTAAAACAGTGTAGACCCATATGAGAGGACTCATACAGGAGTCCCTCACCAGGGTCTGAACTGTTTGTCACGTAGCACTTTTTTTTCTTCAAAAGAATCCCGGAACAGTCACTGTAAGCTTGACTTGTTTGAATTTTGGAACAGTCCATTTGACAAATCTACGTTGAAAGGGTTAACAGTAAGCATGCTACCAGGCAACCACCATCTCAATCTGTTCAAATTGTTTGGATCTAGATTATTTGAAGGCAAGAATACAATTACTGAAACACATTCTACTTGAATACCTGTATAGGAAATTAGGAATGGTGTTATAAAAGAGAAAAAAATATTTAATTATAAAAGTTGGTAGACGACAGTCTTCCTGAGGCGACATCTACCGTCAGCAAACGAAACGCTTAATAATGTTGTCCATCACGGTTAATGAATTTATTATCACCCGGGCAGTGCTAAAATTACCGCGCAATTTCAGGGACATTTGAAAAAACATGCTCAAAAACAAAAAGCATGTGTTGCAAATAAGATATATGGTTTTACTAATGCGGTCTCGCTGTGCGCTGACTGGGTCACTTCAGATGGACATAATGTGAGCCCAGTGGGTGTCGAGGGGTAGTGGGAGTCAGACATTCTTACCTCCGTAAATCAAGGAAATGCACAAAACTTTAAACACGCTGAGATATTTTTTTCTCACAGTGTTGCATTCCGGTCAATTTTGTTAATGCATCAATCACTCTGAACGGTGATTTACGGGATCGCCATTTGGGATTGCGGTCGTATCTATTTATTTTTTTATTGCATTTTCTCCATTTCCTCGCAACTGGCATTTTTCAAGCTTCATGCTCTGTCTCTCTTAATCATTTATTTGAAATAAGTGTGTGATGACTCGGCTTTTCATTCGATTCCGAGTGCCGTATGCATGCAGTTGAATATGTGTATATCTTAACCTAATGAATATTCATGGATGAAATAGTTATAATGAAATATGGAAGGTGGGACATTGTAGCCATTTTACAAAGTAAAGAAACAGATCGCTTTCCCATTCCACCAGCAAACAGAGCAGACCCTCCTATAGGAGCCGCCTCATCTGGGTCTACTCTGTTTGCAAATGCGTGAAATCAAGTTTATATGAAGGAAAGGGTTAATCCAAATTCATTATTCTAATCGCAACTTAGCGTTCATATACAAACAATTTGGATCCAGATCTGAAAACCAGTGATTCTGTGTCTCAGTATTTGGCTCGTCTATCATTCGATAAAATTCAAAAGAACTACATTGTATAAATTTGGTTAAAAGGATTTACATTTTCTTATAATTCTATTGATATAGTATTGTTTGGAATCCATTAATTATTCGAGGGGGGGGGGGGGGGGGTTAGCCTGAATTAATTATATGCTGGTATTGGTATCGAATGGAACAACATACATCGCAGACCCAGATCATAGGACTCCTGTATTAAACCCTCTGATATGGGTCTACACTGTTTGTATATGTCCAATTCATGTGATCACGTGTTGTCAATTAGATACAATACATGCATTTGTGGGGCTTTTTGTGTTTGTTTTTTTTATCTTCTCTTCCTTTCTTTACTTCCAGTCGTTCTTATCATTCGTTCTATGTAACATGGCATCTTGGTATTTCTTTGTTGGGACGACCCCTGTTATTTAGGTATCTTATAACATAACATATTATGACTAAGTAATGCAGTACAAAAGAACATACAATAAAGACGCTTTAATCATTCCAATGCTAATTCAAAATTGAAGTCACCTGAAACATTCATTGCAATCATTTTTAAAAATATATCCAGTTCGTTTATTTGTTTAAGAAGCTATTGGCCTAGTGGCAAACAGCTTGGATCCAGATGAGACGCCGAGTTACTCGGCGTCTCATCTGGATCCAAGCTGTTTGCAAATGTCAGTCAGGACGCGCTTAGCATGAAAAGGGTTAATTGTAATTATATCGTAGTTGTTGTTGTTGACTTTATTTTCTATAAATAAACTACAGATTATCCCTTTATCCTCATTAATATTCATATAAGAAAGTGTGGCATCATGGATATTGAATGAGTTGGACGCATGAGTTTTGTATATGACACACACTTTAGAATCAGATCTGACGGTATAATGCCATAATCAAACTGATCCGTCTGATCTGGATCTACTCTGTTTGCATTGGCGTGAAAAGGCGTCTCTATCGGGTGAAACGTTTAGCAAAAGCACAGACATTTCAGTTTAAAAATGCTTCACATACATGTAGTTTCCATTACACTCATCTACCTAACGTTTGAGCTCTGCACTATATAAATTATTCCTATATATATTTATAAAAATAAGTCAATCGTATACTCTCTTTTTACATACATATTCCACATTGAACAGCCAACATACAGTAGAATCTGTCTAAAGCTACCACATTACAAATAAGCGTTGGTATCTTTAGAAGTAGGTGGTTTTTAAACGCAGGTCAAAAGTATTACAGACAGTTCATTTGGAAACTTTCTGTATAACTCTCATCCTGCGTTAAGCTACGTTCTGTCTTTAGGATCCAGAATTGCTTCGTTTTGGTGGTCGATCTAAATGGTGCATTTAACATTTTACTTCATGAATGTTCATGCAAGAAATGATGACGTCATGAATTTCAATTAGGTTAATTTTTATGATAACGAATAGGTACTGGAATGTTTGGCCGTGACAGAAACTGTAGAATCAGATATATATTATTTCATAAGCAGACAGAGTGGACACTGATCTGGGTCTACTCTTTTTGCAAAGTGATAGAAAGGTGTATTTATGGAGTAAATGGTTAAATGCTTCGACAAAATAAAACCCATCAATATAAGAAATACAGATTATCTTATCTAGTCTCTTTGACAGTTCCATTTTACTCCTATATTATGGTCAACGCATCCAAACTCATTTTTGGAACCCATCCAGTTTTTATTTTGATGAGCACCGCAGGCAAAATACTATTTCTTATTTTCTTTAACCCTTTACCCCATGAATATTCAAGTAAGAAATAACGACGCCATGAATATTAATTATATTCATTTTTATAATATCATAATGATATGAAAATAGGACATATTGGTCATGGCAGAAACTATAAAGTCATATTTGGATTGTTTCATAAGCAAACAGAACAGACCCAGATCAGATGGCTCCTATAGGAGCCGTCTGATCTGGGTCTGCTCTGTTTGCAAATGCATAGAAGGCGTACTTATGTAGTAAAGGTCTATGTACTGATATAGATATTCTGTTCCATTTGATTTGTAGTTCCTCCTTTCTCAAATAGATTCAGTGAAAAACAGGCCAACAAAATGAACAAAATAGAGTAAAGGTTTAAGGAATATCCAATTTGTTTTTCTGGTAACATTTCTGAATAGGGAGGAACTGCTTTCATATTCATGTTTAGTATGACCTGCCTATAGCGACTATATCATGTATAAACACGGAGATCTATAAGGGCATGTGCTTGCATAACCCTTTTTCTCATATAAAGGCCATTTCACGCATTTGCAAAAACAGAGTAGACCTAGATCAGTTGACTCCTATAGGTGCCGTCTGATCAGAGTCTACTCTGTTTTCTTTTGAATTCTACAGTTTCTGTAAAGGCAAAAGGTTCCCTTGAAAAGTTACGTTATAAAAAGTCAGCCAGTAAATGTTCATGCATGTCATTATTTTTCTTACGTGGTCATTGGATATTGAACAGGGAAAGTGTCTAAAGCAGGACGAAAGTAATGCAGCAAGCTCCACTATGAATTGATAGTTTCTCGCATAATTATTCATGAGGTAAAGGGTTAAAGTTTTTGTTGCACACACATATCTGATAACTCTATTTTTATAACTCTTACGATTTATTATTGCTATGATTTGTTACGATAAGTTCGTTTTCTTATAATAGCCCATGGCGCTCGTCGTTTATGTCAATTACGCCATACATATTGAACAGATTATGAAACCTAACCCTTCTCATACTGAAACTATAAAAACGTACCTTGTTATAGTCTACTTACAGTCCGAAGGACCGCTCAGCCGACTGTACATTTACCATTTACAAAATACAGCGACTGCTCAGGTTTTGGTTTACTAAATATTTTCCTATTTGTTCAGTCCTTTGAGATACAGTTGATAGATTGCTAAACAGCTTGGATCCTGATGAGACGCCGAGTAACTCGGCGTCTCATCTAGATCCAAGCTGTTTGAAAATACCAGCCCAAGGCAGGCTTAGCATCACAAGAGTTAAAATCACAAGACTTCCTACCTTTTCCTTTAAGAAATTACATGACTAACGTAATTATTGTTCTGGCACCCCGCTTTTGGTGATTTATCTGTTTGTCACTTTATTTAAAGTATTTGATACCTCCACATGACTGAAAAACTCATTTAAGAAGGGCTTATTTCACGAGCCACCGTCCCGGCGTGATGCCACCGAAACCCCAAGGGAGGTGATTCCTCGGTTTCTAAATTAAAGGACAGATTACCTTTCTTCCATCATTATCGGGCTATCATCTAATGTCATTATCTCGCAATTATCTTAGATAAAACACAAGCCACAAAGCGCCGATGGGATTTAAACGACACAGAAAAATTTAATAATCGCATTGATTTTCAAATGGATTTCTGCGCTGCACGCGCGAGACCCAACGTCTCGGGGATTCTCGCAAGAACTGCTTATGAAGAAGCGAGATGATGGACATATCCGGTAACTGTCTTTGGCGACATCAAAGACGGATTCGCAATATCCCTGTTAAAGCAATTACCAGAAAGTGGCCGTAGCGGTAATGTCCCGTCAAAATGTAAATATTGTGTCAAAGAAACCCCGCAGCAATTTTCTGGACGTCCATTATTGCGTTCGGTAATGGTCAGTAGCGGCCTTTCATCAAAGTGATTGTAGACACGTTTTGGTCAGTAAATGTGAAACAGAGCTAATTTTTATGGGTAGCACGGCGTCTCATTCTAGATGACCAGCCTTCAGCTCCAGTCAAACGAACAACCTGACTGACCCCTTCCTCTGATATAATTTATAGTTGTCCATTAACTGACTGGACAACGCTCAAGAACGTTTGGTGTGCATGTATTTTTATATTTGTCCATTGTTTCTGTGTCTGATATAAATGTAGTACATCCCATCTAAAGAGGTGAATAAACATAACCACAGTAAATCTCGATTATTCGAACACTCAGATACGTATAATTATCGATCTTTAAGGCAGATGGCATCTTAATGCAGGGTGAAAGTCATGCAGAAAGCTCCTAGAGGAGCTATCTGCATGACATCCACCCAGCATTAAGTAGCTACCTGCCTTAAATTCTTCTATATTATAATTTCGAATTATCGAGATTTTACTGTACGTGTTTTCAACTCTTTACTCCATGAATATTCATGTAAGAAATAATAGTATTGTGAATATTTATCAGATTAATTGTTATGATAACACTTGGACATGCTAATTTTTGAGTCGTCTGATCTGGGTATTTTCTGTTTGCAAAGGCGTATTGATGGAGTAAAGGGTTGTTGCTTAATGCTGGACAAAAGTGATGCAAGAAAGGGTACACATTCTGAAGAAGTGTATATATATATATTTTGATATCAATCAGTTATCAGTGAAACTTTGTGTCAACAAACACAAATAAACGTTTTACTCCATTTATAAGAAATGGCATTTTGAATTTTAACTGATTGAAGTTTGAAATAGTATGTGAATGCTATGGAATGAGCTGTAGGGTTTCATCTATATCATTTTTATAAGCAAATAGAGCAGGCCCTGATCAGACAGCTCCTAGAAGATCTGGATATGTTCTGTTTGTACAGTGTATTTATGGAGTGAAAACTTACGAAAGTGAAACATATAATGTGTTTTCAATGGAAGTAATCCCAGTGTACATGTTTGTTCAAATACTGTTCTGTTTTGTACAAAAAGGGTGTTCATTACTTTAAGACAACTTAACCCATTACCCAGTGAATATTTCATGTAAGATATAAGTAGATTTTGTTTATTAACCCATTTGCGCCCGGTGGAGTCTTCCAAGTTTATATATTGGATTAGTCCATTTTTTATCTAAGGGGTGCCTGCCCTAAATTTTCAAATTTCATTTTATTTTATATTGAAATTCCTATCAGCAAACAGTGTAGACTCTGATCAGACGCCGCATTATGCGGCGTCTGATCAGAGTCTACACTGTTTGCCTATGTCCCATATATGGATGGGATCGTGGGGCACAAATGGGTTAATGGTATTTTATCGGGTACATGATATTTTGTCATTGCAGAAAGATACTATTCTACAGTTTCTGCAAAGATTAACCCATTACCTCATAGGCTATTTTTATATACAACCTCTTTGAATAAACCTACATAAAGGAGCATTAAATAGAGAAAAGGACTCTTTAGAATTTTGTAGTTTGAAACCATTGTGATAAATAGAGCATTTGCTCCTATAGGAGCAAATGCTCTAATTCTCACAATGGTTTCACAAAGTGACTTTTACAGAGTCGTCAAAAGTCGTCAATATGAGGGAAAGGGTTAACATTCCTGTGTGCATCTTCCACTGTAACAAATGGGCCAATTATTTTCATATTTTGACATTAATATTGCACAGGTAAATGGTTGAAAGAAGCGTTGCATACTGATATTAGTTTGTAGAAGCAAGTTGCATATTTGATAGTGTACATTGTTGGAATAACATATTAATGAGTACAATATCATACATGTAATTGTATATGTAAATAAACCCCATGGTTATAACCCTTTACCTAATGAATATTCAGTGTGACGTGATCTCGGTTATGTGAATTTAGCATTTCCTAGTTAAAGTACATTTGTACTTCAACAGTATGTTCTATTACACTCTTTTCTTGCTGTAAAATTGATGTTTGCTAATACACTCATCTTGGGCATTTTTTTCTTCATTCCAGTCCATTCAAGGTTTCAAGACACTACTGTGTGACAAAAAGCTTGGCTCCCTAAAAAGACACCTAGTTACTGATCAGGGTCTGCTCTGTTTGCTTATAATATAGATATGAGAATATAGTTTCTAATTTCATCTGTTTATATGCCATTTCAAAAAGTTATGTTATAACATATTAATATACATGATGTCGTCATTTCTTTGATGAATATTCACGGAGTAAAAGGCTAGGGTCGTACGGTGGGTTGTTACATTTAACTTGAACTCTTTTGGCGCCAAATACTTTTCGTCTGCAAGCAATGTCGTCTGATTTAAGTTTCAGAGTGACCTTTCTTCTCTAAAACGTGAATACCGAACAGTTTGGATCCTGATAAGACACCGGGTTACTCGGCATTTCATCTGGATCCAAACAACTGTTTGCAAATATAATTACGAGTGTAACAATCCTCGTGAGTCGCTCTCCGGCAATTTCGGCATTGAAATAGTACAGAGATGCGTTGTAACTGCAGGGTGTTTTAAATACAATACAGTTTTTAGTACAGAATTCCACTTAAATGACAAAACCGTCAACATCATTTTCATGTGACTTGAAACAGTGTCACCTTGTCAAAAAATACATAAAAAGGGAAAACAATGAGTTTTTGTTTGTTTACATTGTTCTTTTTGACAACCGGTTTCTTTCATCTTCACTTATTTTACTTTTACTGTCTTTTAATTACAAAGACAAATATGTGTTCCATGGAGGCGTGGTTACACCACACACTAAACAGACGAGAACTGTTGACAAATAACTACTACCTATCAATTTGAAAATTACAGTTAAATATTTTGCCCTGCCCCCATTTACTGCTGAGGATAGAATGGATATTGTTCCCTTAGCAACATTATAGCCGTTATGCAGAGTAAACTGTCGTCTGCATATGCTATCGTCTGCTTTTATTCTTTTTTTAAACTTTCATTCATAGATATTAAATATAATCCTTGTCAAAGAGTTTGGATCCTTCCGAGACGCCGATTCACTCTGCGTCTCCATTGTTATCAAAGGTCACACTCAATTCAATAAAAGCGTGGTTTGGTTAACGCCTTTTCATGTTTTTGCAAACAGACTAGATCCAGATCAGACGGCTCCTGTAGGAGCCGTCTGATCAGGGTCTGCTCTGTTTGCTTATGAAATTATAATAGATTTGACTCTATAGTTTCTACCAGTACCAAAAACACGCTGTGTACATAGCTAATAAATATTCATGATGTCTTTATTTCTTACACGAACATGCAACAGGGAGAGCGTTATTGTATCCGAGCCTCCAGAGCATATTTCACACGGGTATTTCTACTATTGTCGTCTTCTATATTTAACTTTACAGTAGCGTTACTTGTTTTAACCCTTTACCTCATAGAGACGCATTTTTTTATTCTTTTACAAACAGAGTAGATCCAAATTAGACGACTCATTTCGGATGCGTCTGACCAGGGTCTACCCTGTTTCCTTATAGAAGTACTCCAATTACTGTCAGGATTCATAGACTAAATGTCCCCATTTCACTGATGTTTATAACTGAATTAGACTGGCATAGTAACAAATACATGTAGTGCAGACCCAGATCAAACTGCTCCGTCTGGAGCATTTTGATCTGGGTCTACACTATTTGCCTTACTTTGTCTGTCTGAAAATATAGGGAAATTAAGGTATATAGTGGTCGGTATGTGCGTGAAATTAGATACATGATTTGTTCAAGAGTTCATTAAAATTGTTACCTTGATCTTTTTAACTCTTACATGAAACTGGGCGTTTTAATGAAATCTAAGATGCCTTAAGCTAAACCGCATGATATTTTTACGTACAGATGTCGTAAACAGCAAATGGATGCGGATTACTTTACAAAAAATACGACATCCTCGTGTCATAGTGAATTAAGCTTCAGCCCTTTCCGTACTATGGACCAATTTGTGATTACATTTGCAAACAGTTTGGATCCAGATGAGACGCCGAGTTACTCGGCGTCTCATCAGGATCCAAACTGTTTGATACACAGAATTTATTTTTGAAAAGGAAAAGAAAGAAAACCCTTAAATTTGAGAATTGCACCAGACGACAAATATTTGCAGACGAGAGTTACTTAGTGTTGAAAGCTTGAACACGCTAGGAAATGTCTTGTCAGTTCAGCCATATCTCTTGGTTCTTATATTCGAATCCTATTCTCTTTCTCAATAAAAGTGCGACTTGGGTTTGAAACAGATCGGGACCTGGTGAGAGGCCGAGGTACTTTACGTCTCATCCGGGTCCAAGTTGCTAGCAATATAAAAACACTGACTCGCCCGTGACAACGTGATTTAAGGACGTTATACATGTATGTACTGTATTCACTATTCACGGTCACAGCTGTATACGGTCATAGATATGGCCTTGGATAACCACAGTGGGTAAAAGGGCAGTAAACATGACAGACTGACTTGAAAGGCATTAAAGCATTTTTATAAAAAAGAAAAGAAAGGAAAACGAACAAAAACCCCGAAAGATATTCACCTACACTCAAGTTATACTATATCAAACGAGGGCGGGAACGTAACGCACCAGTATCGTTGTTAACCCTTTACTCGATAAATAATCGTGGAAGAAATAATAATGTCATTAATATTGATTCGTTATAATAGCACATAGACGCAGATTTTTTGGCATTGGCAGAAACTGTAGAATCATATCTACATGTATGTTTTATCTTAAGCAAACAGAGCTGACCCTGATCAGACGGCTCCTATAGGAGCCGTCTGATCTGGGTCTACTCTGTTTGCCAATGCGTGCAGATGCGTTTATGTAAAGGAAAGGGTTAATTTGAATGTTGTGTTTCCCTAGGCCATCCAGATTACATCGAGAATGTTTATTCTGAAACTAGTTGAGTCATGGTATTCCTTGATCGAGTTACCCGCATCACGTAGATGAGTCGTTGTTACAGCTGACACATGATGTATCTCTATTGTCTTGTCTTTGCCATATATTCGAGGAGCATTAAATTTCGTCAGTTCAACCTATTCATGTAAGAAGTGATAGCATCATGAATATGGCTTAGATCATTTTTATAATGGAATATTAACATAGGACAGTCTTTCATTCATTCATTCATTCAGTTTATCTATGGCAGAATGTTGCAATTACATAAGAAAATCAGAGCACGCCCTGATCAGATGACTCCTGCATGGGTCTACTCTGTTCAGGAGTCCTCTTCTATAGCAGATAAAAGATTATGTATTGCAAGGATTATAGAATATCTCCCAAATACAAAAAAAACCTAAATTAAAATAAACAAAACCCAAGGCAACCAATAAAAACAGCAGTGTGTCAAAAGTAAAGAAGACAAAAAGACAACAGAGTCATGTAAAAAGAAGTTTCACTTGTATTTCAAGCAATATGAAAACATCGTGGAATAAACATTCGAGTCAACATCCCTAGATATAGAAATCTAACATGCATTATTAACAGCGTTAAGACTACTGAACACATTATTTAATTTAATAAGAGGGCATGTTTCGTTTTTTCAGTCACATACAGGTTGTTGTTGAAACAACCCTTTATTTGATGAATACATCTTTCACCTTGCTTTAAGCAGCAATCTGTTCTAAATACCAACTAATTAACACAATTTAGTGGCCGTTATAGAGAGGTTTTACTGTATGAGTAGAGTAAAATCCCTCTAAAGTGGAATTCTGGAACAGACGAATTTAGATACTTTTAGGCAGGTGGCTGCTTAATGCATGGTGAAAGTCAGGCAGATAGCTCCTAGATGAGCTTTCTGTCTGAATTTCATCCTGCATTAAGCTGTCACCTGTCTCCAAAACCGATATCTCTATTAAGTTGAACGTCGGTTTAGAGGGGGTTTACTGTACATTCCTTTAATTATACAGTAAAACCTGTCTATAGCGACCATGCAATGAATAAACCAAAGATTCTATAAGAGCAGGTGGTTGCATAATGCAGAACGAAAGTTACATAGAAAGCTGCTAGAGGAGAGGAGCTTTCTGTACAACTTTCGTCCTGTATTAAGCTACTACGTGCTTTAACACACATAATTGGACAGGCATTGCAGACAGGATTTACTGTATATAGCATTTGCGGAATAAAAGACCATTCAATAGCAGTCTAATTTGGATTGGAGCTTAAAACAGTGTGAAACATTATACAGAAAGCTCCTCGAGGAATTTTGCAGCATTAATTTCTTTCTGCACTAAGCAGCCGCCTGTGTTTTTCTATGAGCAACTATGGTCATTTATTTAACAGTCGTTCTAGAGAGGATCTGTTGTGCTTTATAATTAACCCTTTACCTCATAGGCTATATTTAGATACAACCTCTTTGAACAAATCTACCGAAAAGAAGTATTAACTAAAGAAAATGAAACTTTTAGAATTTTGTAGTTTGAAACTATTGTGCAAATGCTCTATTTATCACAATGGTTTCACAAAGTGACTTTTACAGAGTCGTCAAAAGTCATCAATATGAGGGAATGGGTTAATCAAGTAAGACTGTCGATATGAATAATAAGTAACCCTTACAGTGCGGTAAACTAGTCACTAATGTCCTTCGCAAACACTGTAGAGGAGCCCTCTCATCAGGATCTGCACTGTTTGTCATGCTACACTTTTCTTTTAAAAAATCCCTAAATTTTCATCGTACGTTTGACTGTTTGAAGTTTGGAATAGTTTGTTTGTCAATTCAGCATTGTAAGGGTTAATTCAATTATTGTATAAAAATAATTAAAATATAAATGAAATTTATTGCCATGGCAATCCAAAGAGAATCAGATCTGCAATGTATATACAAATAGAGTAGGCCCTTTGACAGACATAGGATTTGGTATAGAAATAAATGGTCTATCTATGAAAACATAACTCCTCGTCTCACCAGGATTCAAACTGATTTACGCTTTATGGTTTGTTTTTCTTTTTTTTCTTTTTTTTTTATTGTTTGTTTGTTGTTGTTTACAAACGCGCGAGATGTTCCGATCAAATTTTACCTCTTATCATGCTTAGCATGGCCTGGCTCGCATTTGCAGACAACTTGGGTCGAGGTGAGACGCCGAGTAACTCGACGTCTTACCAGAATGCAAGCGTTGGACACTCGGTCAACAGTTTCTCAAGCGCTTGTATGAACCAGAAGTAAGTAAAACACAGTATTTTACATGTAAACTATTTCTAATGATAAAGCGGAGATACAAATCCTATGCTGTGGCCACTCTTTAGAATCATCTCTAAGAGACGATTCTTAAGAGTGGTCACAACAAAAGGTTTGGTGGAGAAATGGAGATTTAGTATTTGAGTATGCACCTTGACCTGTTGCTCTGGATAAAGGGTTTGCTCAGCAAGCTAACGGGCCATAAGCCATTTATTGTGCGGCACTGTTAAAGGTTCCGAGTTCAATACAAATCTTCTCTCTCTACCCACGCTTCATTACATGGCTTCTTTTTTCATTGCATTCTGGTGTAATTTTCAAAATCAACAAACAGTCTTATGACACTTATTGTACCTGAATTAATTTAGTTTATTTAGATAATAACCGTCGGCGATATTGATATCGAATGACCAATTTTGAAATTATGATAGTCATTATTATCACAATATTTCGATTCTCCTTTTCAAGTTTGGGTAATAATGAGCATGATGGCCCGTGATGGCCATTTGATTACGAGAAGCCTTTATTCGGATTCAGTTATTTGAGACCAAATATAATGTAGAAATCACACGAATATGACCCATTAATACGGGTATCGTTTACCTTATATTTTGTTCATTTCGTTTGTATTACCATAGCAACGACACGGTTCTGGTAATAGTATACGTGTATCTAGGGATGTTTTGAAATTCCCAGGGTTCATTTGGGGCTAATGACATTTTGTAATAGGGGTCTAGTTGATTTTAATTAGTTAAATCAAGTATTAAAAACGATTCAGAAAGTGAAATTTGACAAGAAAAGGGGACAAAAGGTATAACAGGTTAAGAAGAGGGTCATGTTTATTTGTGGGAAGTATGAGTACGTTTACGGTGTGCATTTACACTACATGCGTTGCCCATTGCATGATACAAATGCATAGTGGCATGATGTCACGTGGTTTGTGGCTGTTCATTTCTGATGGTTGGTTTCCATTTCCAGATCGCTGAAATGTCTTCTTTGTTGGTTCCCTTAATCCTTCCCCTGTTGGATATTATGATATATTATGAATATTTATCAGCTAAGTTTGAATAATGTCATACTCTGTTTAGTATTGGTAGAAAGTATAGAATCATTTCTATTATAATTTCATCAGCAAACAGAGCAGACCCAGATCAGACGGCTCCTACAGGAGCCGTCTGATCTGGGTCTACTCTGATTGCAAAGGCGTAGAAAGGTGTATGTATTTACGGGGTAAAGGGTTATGGCACTACCTGCTGACTCTTAAAACTTACAGGATAAGGTTTTCTGTAAAGGTCTTGCTTTTTTTCACATACGCCCTGGGTATTGCAATAATCCAACACCGTCCATAGCATAAACATGGTCAATGAGGACTTTAATCCATTCGGTATTTAAACATTTACTCCATGAATATTTATGTTAGATATATACTGACATCGTGAATATTCATTAAATTAAATTTTATAGTGGCGCATGAACACATGAGTGTAAAGTTTGGCCATGGCAGAAACTGTATAATCATATCTACAATGTATATTGCAAACAGATTAGACTGGTCAGGCGGTTCCTGTGTGAGCCGTCTTATCTTGGATCTACTCTGTTTGCAAATGCGTAGACAGGTATATTTATGAAGTACATAGTTAAGAGTTATCGGGCTTCTTAATTCCCATTAACCCAGTCCCTGTTGAATATTTATGAAAAAATTTTCATAGAACAAGTGTCATTGTCTGGCCATTTTAAACCGAGACTCGCCAATGTCCGTTAGCATTTCCATCTATACTCGGATGGATGCGATTACCGTACATGGGTGAAGCGCCGATGCCAATACAGCTTAACCCTTTCCTCCATAGACCATTTTAGAGCCAACCTCTTTGGATGCATCTACCAAAAAGGAGCATTAACTAGAGAAAAGGAATCTTTTAGAATTTTGTACTTTGAAACCATTGTGATAAATAGAGCATTTGCTCCTATAGGCGCAAATGCTCTATTTATCACAATGGTTTCAACTGGTGACTTTTACAGAGGCGTAGAAAGGCGTATTTATGGAGGAAAGTAATGAAGTGTGGCGCAGTGAACCCGGAATCTTGTCCCCCGCATACAATGCCCTTATACACTCTGCTATCACAGGGACTGGACAAAATTACATGCCGACAATAATCAATAATGTTCGAACGTTGTTTATCTTCGGAAATCTATCTATATACTTACGAATATACATGTATACGGAATATGCCCGAAGTCTAAGTTTAATCTGGCCAAATAATACATGTTTATCAAAAGCTCGTCTGTATCCATCTGCATGCACGATAAACATCCATAATAAGGGAATATTGGATAAAAACATATGGGTTATCGATGGTTTACCAAATTCTCAAACATGCATACATCGTAAATAACTAAATAGTCATGACCTCTATGAATTATGTGTTTTACGGAAATTATGGGTATAAAAAGTTGTCCGACGAGGATGGGATTCGAACCCACGCGGGGAGACCCCAATGGATTAGCAGTCCATCGCCTTAACCACTCGGCCACCTCATCTTACGACTCTTTTGCGGAAGTAGTCGATTAGAAAGTATTGGTGTCGTGCAGTTGTGTCATCGGTATTATTTCAGTACATATCTTTAACATATGAAAACATTCATAAAGAATATATTCAAAGTTTTAGTACAAAGGACCTAGTGTTTATAGTGTTTACCTTACTGATGCAGTCAGTACAATATGCTTTGTTTAAAAGACTTGGAAAGTGTTTCCATGAGACATTGAAATAAGATCAATGTTAGTTTAGTCTTGCACTAACGTCCAGTACATTGTAGCAATGCTAACCTCAATTTAGAGCAATCAAGCCCTGACTGTTAATGCAGCATCATCTATAACGGCCACTAGATTACATCAAGTATTTTGTGTTAAAGGCAGGTGATTGCTTAAAGCAAGGTGAAAGTAAAACAGAACCCTCCTATTGGAGCGTTCTGTTTTACTTTCACCTTGCTTTAAGCAGTCACCTGCCCTAAATAACTAATTAACACAATTTAGTGGCCGTTATAGAGAGGTTGTACTGTATCTATACTTGGACATGGCAGAAACTGTAGAACCATATCTACAATGTGTACTATTTCATAAGCAAACAGATCAGAACCTGATCAGGTGGCTTCTGCAGGGGCCGTCTTATCTGGGTATACTCTGTTTGCAAAGGTGTATTTATGGGACAGTTAAGGAGTTTTCAGGCTTCTTAACTCCCATTAACCCATTCCCTGTTGAATAATAAACATCCATAAGTTCTGTGAATTATGTGTTTACGGAAGTATTGGGTAAAAATATAATCGACGAGGATGGGATTCGAACCCACGCGGGGAGACCCCAATGGATTAGCAGTCCATCGCCTTAACCACTCGGCCACCTCGTCCTACGACTTTATTGCGCAAGTAGTCGATTAGAAATTATTGGTGTCGTGTAGTTATGTGTCATCGATATTATTACAGTACATATCTTTAACATATGAAAATACTAATAATATAAAGAACATATTCCAATGTTTTAGTACAAAATACCTACTGTTTATAAATTTATCTTGCTGGACTATACTTTAGAATCTGTCCGCACCTAAAATTACTTATTTCAATGAACATGTGGATTTCCATGAAATATTATTATTATGACAAACAGTGCAGATCCTAATTAAAGGGAGCCCTTTGATCAGGATATGCACTGTTTATAAGGTTTGTTTTTATATAATTTATCACTTTTATAGCGTGTCAAGCACCCACTTGCTAAGAATGTTCTGAATGGATTTTCGTAACCAAAATACTCATAATACTTTATTTTGTGTCTATTGCCAATAAGGTTCTTTAACCAATTCCCTCATATTGACACCTTTTGACGCCTTTGTAAAAGTCACTTTTTGGGACCATTGTTGTAAATAGTCAAGTAAAGCAAAAGGGACAAATGCTCTATATATCACAATGGTTTCTGAAATACACAGATCTAAAATTTAACTTTTTGCTAGAAAATACTCCTTTTCAGTAGATTTATTCAGAAAGGTTGTGTCTAAAAATAGCCTATGAGGAAATGGGTTATACACACGAAAAGTTAATTCGGTGTATTAATGCCACCCTATTGCATTTTTTATAACTGCATGAAAATGGGTTTATGTGAAGGAAAGGGTTACTTTTTTATAATGGCATATGAACACTGGGCGTTTTGGCCATATTAAAAAATGTAGAATCATATAACTATTACATGTACAAATGTATTTCCTAAGCAAGCAGAGCAAATTCTGATCAGACAGTTCCTACTGGAACGAAAGGCGTATTTATGGAGTAAGGGGTTTGGGTATCTTAACAATTTTTTTTTTGTTAACCCTGACTTCATAAATAATGACACCATGAATATTCATAAGCTGCATGTTTATAATGGCATATGTCTTTTTGATATTTGTAGAAACTGTAGAGTCAGGTATGTTACAATTCCATAAGCAAACAGAGCAGACCCTGATCAGACTGGAGTCGTCTGATCTGTGTCTCCTTTGTTTGCAGAGGCGTGAAAAGGCGTTTATATGATGGAAAGTGTTAATCTCTTTGCAAACAGAGTAGATCCAGATCAGACAGATCAAAGAGTTTGTATCCATATGAAACTCAGAGTGACTCGGTGTTTCCTCACTCGGCATCTCGTCAGAATTCAAACTGCTTTACACTGATTATACTGAATGTTTTTAAAACTTTTAAATCTCACACACAATTTTAACTTTGAAAGCATACCTGGAGCTTTCGACCGAGTACTTCGGCCTTCGTCAGCACACCAGGTGTGAGATTTAAAAACATTCAGTATAATTGACAATACCACACAGATGAATTTCCATCAACATATGCTTGACACTGACTTGACTTTTGAAGGGAATAATTGAGAATTGTAGCAGACTACCATATTGACAGATGACAATTATTACTTATCATGCAAAGAATAATGATGACCAGGTAACCCTTTCCTTCATATAAACGTGTTTTCACTTATTTGCAAACAGGGTAGACTCAGATCAGACGGCCCCTATAGGAGTCTGCTCGGTTTGCTAATGGAATTTAGTAGATTTGTTCCTTTACTTTCTAAAATGGCTACCATGTTCTACATTCCATATTTCATTATAACTAATTGGTCCATGAATATTCAGTATGTATCGAAATTTAGAATAAACATAGAACAGGGAAAGGGTTAAGCCTTTTCTTGATAGAGATGCCATTTAACGTATTTTCAAAAATAGTAGCTCTTGATCACATTGCTAATGTAGGGGCGACAAGGGTCTCATCTGTTTGTTTATGAAACAATATACATGTACACCTGATCCTACAGTTTCTGCCGTAGCCAAATATTTCTTGTATTTTTGTATTAATATTTCATTATCAAAATTAGGCTAATTAATCCATTACCTCATAGGCAATTTTTAGATTCAACCTCTTTGAATAAATCTACAGAAAAGGAGCATTAACTAGAGAAAAGGAATTTTTTAGATTTTTGTAGCTTGAAACCATTGTGAGAAATAGAGCATTTGCTCCTATAGGAGCAAATGCTCTATTTATCACAATGGTTTCACAAAGTGACTTTTACAGAGTCGTCAATATGAGGGGATGGGTTAATATTCCTGATGTCATTATTTCCTACAAAAATATTAATTGAATAACAGCATCTGCTCTCAACTATCATCTGTTTCATGTTGTTCGAAATTTAAAAAGGCTCCTTACGGATATTTATTTCACTTTACTGTTAAAACTTATTTTCGATGTGACCTATTGCATGTTTTTATGCGTATTTTAGGTTTTTATACGAATTTCACACGCAAAACCAAGGTGTCATATTACTTAACAGGAGCATGTATTGATATTGATTATATTAATTGACCATTTGCTTTGGATGCAGGGACTTCCATTCTCCCAGCATTTGTTCTATTGACATACAAGTTGGTTTCATACCCCGCCCACAGTTTACCCACGGAAAAAACAATAGCAGTAGTGAGTTCTTACGTTACATAGCCTGTGAACAAACCGCACAGAATCCCACACTTTCGTATACAGATGACAAAAGTCAATCATCTTTGAAAAAACTGTTATTAGGACAAATTGTTACCGTTGAGGTGTTCAGAGGCAATAATCAAACCCCTTTGATTAGCCTGGGAAAATAAGTGGAGAAACAACGATACGTTATGCGTTTGTCATTAGATTTCGCGTGCCAGTACGTTTACCTGGTCTGGGAAACAAGAATAGGTGTGAACAGTTCAATATCGTCGCGAAAAACAATTTTGCACAGTTTGTAATTTGGCTAGGTGACATATTGATTACAAAAGTGATCGTTTTCCACATGGGTGAACAATATTTCATTTTGTCTGCCCGAGTTTGAAAATCGCTCATGAGAAAGTGTAGCAAATCATACCTTGTTGAAAAGAGTTTGCGACGAAAGTTTGCTCGTCGACTAGCCAACAAAGGGAGGTTTGCAGTCCCCAAATTACAATTTAGCGAGTGAAGATTTGAGTGTTTACTCACGACAGCGTGAGTGTGAAAGATAGGATGCAGAAAAATAATATTTTCACGCGCTTTCCATTGATGCTATCTGCAGCATTATTAACTTCTACCTTTGATAAAGAAGTGTATTTGCCGCATTTGAATTTCAAATGGGCTTCTTTTTCAATTTCATGTTTATTTTAACTCCATCTAAAGTCGATAAGGGTGGTCTACCTGAAATGTAGTTGTTAAGTTTTTTGTTTGGTTTAACACTTCGAATCTTGTAAGCCATATTCAGATAATAACTGATTTGAAATTGAAGATGCGACATTGAAACGGAGAACTTATTCGCATGCGCCTTGCATTGTTAAAATGTATGCACCGCACAAAGCACTCTAATTTCAATACTTAACCCTTCGCTTGCTATTCACGTCAATATACCTACCTGTAAATAGTGTAGACCCAGATGAGACAGCTCCAGCAGGAGCTGTCTCATCAGGGTCTGCACTATTTACAAGTTGATTGTGCAACCAGTTCACTCCACAGCAGTGATTGCACAGCGAAATACTTGTACACAGTGAAGATATATGTAATTATAAAAAAAAGTAAAGTACCTAGTTATAGTCTACTTTCAGTCCGAATGACCGCTCAGCCGACTGTACATTTACAATTATACAACATGACATGGATAAAGAAGGAGAAATGTATTTTAAAATTCAGCAAGAGAAGGGTTAATATGCGAGAACCGCGAGTATATAAGACATTTACAAACAGTCTTTTGATCATGGTCTGCACTGTTTGTAACAATAATCATTTTCTTCAATACATATTTTTAAAACTTCTTTTAAGTTTAATAATTAATATTTAAAAAAGGAGGGTCAGTTTTAATCATTCAACAGTTTAAAGGTTAACCTCTCTTATGCTACCTGATTTGGAATATTCTGGATCCAGATCAGACGCCGAGTTAGTATCCAAAATGTTTGATACTTGGTCAATAGTATCTCAATGGTTTGACGCAGATAGTAAAAGGGTTCAGCTGGTCACAGATTGGACAGATAGTATTTGTATTCAGCACGAGAAGAGTTAATATCTGAAAATGATTGTAAAGTAGCTGAATAGTTTTACATTTCTTTGTGCATTCACCTTTTCGCCCCATCTTTACTAAATACATACACATTTGTTCAAACTCAAATTTGAAAATATCATTTATTGTGAGAGTTCCGTTGATAAATCAAAACATTCATATACAGTAATGGGATTCTAATATCTATCTGATGAATATTCAAGAAAGAAATAATGACATGTGTAGATTACCTACCGCAGAAACTATAGAATATATTTATAAACAAACAGAGCAGATCATGATCGGATGGCTCTCACAAGCTCTGTTCAAATGCGAGTACCGCCAGAATGAGAATTACAGTATAACCTCTCTATAACGGTCACTAAAGTTTGTTAATTAGTTGGTATTTAGGGCAGGTGGCAGCTTAAAGCAAGATGAGAATGAAACAGAACGCTCCTATTTAGGAGCGTTCTGTTTCATTTTCACCTTGCTTTAAGCAACCACCTTCCTTTAACACAAAATACTTGATGTGATTTAGTGGCCGTTATAGAGAGGTTTTACTGTAACCCTTTACCCCATGTATATTCATGTAAGAAATAATCATGACTGTATGAATATTAATTAGCTGCTATTTTATAATGGAGTATGAACAAGAGACGTTTTGACTATGGCAGAAATTGTAGAGTTAGATCTATATGTATATTACTTCATATTAAGCAGTGTAGACTCTACTCATATGAATCCTACAGGTTTATTCTGTTTGTAAGTCGCTGAAAGGCGTATCTACCAAGAAGGGGACTAACATGTGTCAAATGACTAGCAAAACAAATAAAGAAGAACAGTACTACGGTAGAGTCTTCCCAAGCGGTCATTTATTGAAAATAGTAATTTTTAAAGCTGGCGGCTGCTAAATTCATGTCAAATGTAATACCAAAAAACCTCATATAAGAGCTTTCTGCATTACTTTTGACCTACATTAAGCTACAGTCTGCCTTACAGACCCATATTAGACTTACAGAGTAGATCCAGACCAGACATTTAACCCTTTCGCTGCCAATGCCGGATCTGTGATTACCTATGCAAACAGTTTGGATCCAGATGAGACGCCGAGTAACTCGGCGTCTCATCAGGATCCAAACTGTTTGTTACTGTTACTATGTTTTTGAAACAAAAAGTGAAGATAATCAAAAGAATGAAAATTTGTAGCAGACGACAAAGTTAGCAGACGACAGAGTTTGGCAGCGAAAGGATTAAGAAAGGTTCTACTATATGTAACTATATTCTGTAAAATTCTCTTAAGTTTTAAATTAAAACTTATCTTAACTGACAGTTAAAGGGTCTAAGTATGGCCACTTAAGGCACGTATAAGCTTATTAATGCAGGACAGGTGAAAGCTGGTTTGAGAGCCAAAGGAGCTTTCTACATTACTTTTGACCTGCATTTAGAGACCTATTGCTTATTACAACTCATAAGATTGATAAGTAAGAGGTCACTCAATTATTTTTTTTTTTTAAAAATGAAGCAGACGACGACTTTTGTAGACGACAATGCATGGCATCAAAAGAGTAAACAAAATTCTTACGTAAATAAATAATGTGATCGCATTAGCGAGATTTACTGTACAATGTGAAACGTTTTATCTATAAAGATATGTATAACTACTATACAGTGTATACTGTAATAATGACGGTTACACAACAGCACGACATTAATAATTCTCAATCGGCTACGTCCGCGATAGTGTCGTATGACGAGGTGGCCGAGTGGTTAAGGCGATGGACTGCTAATCCATTGGGGTCTCCCCGCGTGGGTTCGAATCCCATCCTCGTCGGACAATTTTTTGTTTATATTTCCATCCTTTCCGTAAACACATAATTCAAAGTGGTTATGGATATTTGGTTATTTACGATGCATGCGTGTAAATACAAACGAGAGATTGGTAAAACATGTAAATTGCTATTTTATCAATCAACGTTCGAATTCTTGTACAATGTATCTTGTTCTTGTTAACTTCATAGGCATTGTCTAATATTTTGGTCTAACAGCTTCAATACTTAATGTGCTAGACCCGAGTATATTGTTGAATATTCATGTATAAAAAGTGAGATCTTTAACACCTTTGCAAACAGCAGACCCAGGTCAGACGGCTCCTACAGGAGGCATCTGATCAGGGTCTGTTCTGTTTGCTTGTGATAAATGTAATATAGATATGATTCTGCAGTTTCTGCCCATACGTCCTTTGTCCATGTGCAATTATAACAATTACATGTAATTGTAATCTAACTATTATTCATGATGTCCTAAAGTGTTAAATATTAATTAGAAATTTGACTCAGTTCGATTTCTTTTATAATCAACAGACTGAGATCCTCAGCAGACGTAGATTTACCCGAGGAGAGACAGAATTTCTAGGATACAGTAAAATCCCTCTAAATCGGACTTCTAGTTGAGAAGAATTTAGATACTTGTAGGCACGTGGCTGCTTAACGCAGGATGAAAGTCACGCAGAAAGTTCCACCTGTCTCCAAAAACCGATATTTATACTAAACGTCCGGTTTAGAGGGGTTTTACTGTACAGCAAAACGGAGAATAACTTTCTAGGACCACTGAACGCATATATACATTAAAACCCGGCCAATGCGAACACCTAAAAGAGGTATAATTCTGGGTGCTAGATGGGCAGGTGGTAGCTTAATACAGGACAAAGGTAATGCAGAAAGCTCCTCTAGGAGCTTTCTGCATTACTTTTGTCCTGTATTAAGCAACCACCTGTTTATAAAGACGCCATGTTTATTCATTAAGTGGTCGCATTATAGGGGCTCTACTTTATATGGATATAGTAAAAACACTCTTAACGTATATTTATGTCTTTTTAATGCAAGTAGCTGTTTAATGCAGGATGAAGGTCATGCAGAAAGCTCCTTTTGGGGTTTTCTGCGTGGCTTTCATCCTGAATTAAGCTACCGCCCGCCTAAAAAGATCAGAATAGGTAGGAATTGAACATCCGGTTTAAAAGGGTTTTTTACTGTATTTCTAGAAAAGCAGGCGGTTGCTTAATGCAGAATCAAAGTAATGCAGAAAGCTCATACGGGAACTTTCTGCATAACTCTCGTCCTGCATTTGTATCCACCTGTCTCATTAATACCAATTTAGATCCTTTTTTGGTGGCTTTATTGTATGTCTTAAAAATTCAAACTGCCCACTTCAGTGTCATCGAGGGATTTTATGGAGGCAGACACGCTGCCTGAAGTAGTTCAACAATGTAAACTCGTTAAATTTACGATGCAGTAGAATCATTTTTTTACAGTAGACAAAATCTCTCTCCATGTTTATAACACGTCAGGTAAACGGCCGTAAAAATGGCCTTATTAATAGCATGGATTCTAATCAAACACTGAAAATATCTACCAAATACTCAATCTGTTTGATGCTTATGATGCATTTTTTAAAATTTGTTTTAGATAATAAAGGCCGATTCTTTTTTAAAAATGCAGCATTTGACAATTTTTAACCAAACGGCATTCTTGGTCGCCTTAAGGGTATGTGATTTTTTTTCTGTAACGTTGAGTGATAGCATAATTGGAAACCAAATAAAACTGACGGTTTATGCTTAGGAAAAGTCCCCTAAAATATAAAATTAATGTCTCTGTCCGGTCCCTTATCAGCCCTTCAATCTGTGGGGCCCGATTTTTACTGCCCCTTGTCCGTCAGCGGTAATGCAGCACTGACTCTTAAACAGCACTCACGAGATTTATATTTGGAAATTTACTGATGATAAAAGTGTTGATGTTTTGAATGGAATTTGATACGAAGATTATTCATATGATCGTTTCTCTCATATTTTCATGTGTTTATCTTTGCCCTCTCTAATGTGAGAGGGGTCGTTTTATTTGATCAAGATATAGATATCAGACCCTTTGAACTGACCCTTGGTTAAGTGCACATCTAGAATCTCAAAGGGTCCAGTGGTTACCATCAAAAAGGCCTAGCCTAACATTTCTGCAGATGCCGTTAAGTAAATAATCATCTATATTAAATCATATTTATATTTCCATTACGGATGCAGTACTATATTGTAAACATGCGTGTCTGTTTCTTAACTCATTCTGTTCTAGACTATTTTTAGACCCAACCTTTTTTAATTAATCTACCAAAAAGGAGCATTAACTAGAGAAAAGGAATTTTTTTAGAATTTTGTAGTTTGAAACCATTGTGATATATAGAGCATTTGCTCCTATAGGAGCAAATGCTCTATTTATCACAATGGTTTCACAATGTGAATTTTATAGAGGCGCAAAAATGCGTCACTAGGGGGCAATGTGTTAAACCTTTACGTCATGATCATTGATGTGAAAAGTAATGTATATATGAATATTAGTTATGAACATCGTCTGTCTCGGATCTCGAGAGACAACCAAGAAGGCAGTAGAACATGTCCTATTCATTTATTGAACATAGGAGTCTTAACCCTTCTCTTGCTGAATTTTAAAATACATTTCTCCTTCTTTACCCATGCCTTGTTGTATAATTACATATATCTTCACTGTGTACAAGTATTTCGCTGTGCAATCACTGCTGTGGAGTGCACTGGTTGCACAATCAACTTGTAAATAGTGCAGACCCTGATGATCAGCTCCTGCAGGTAGGTATATCGACGTGAATAGCAAGCGAAGGGTTAAAAAGTATATGTGGTTGCTTAATGCAGGGCAAAATATATGCATTACTTTTGACCTGCATTAAGCATTCACCCGCCTAAAAGAATCATAGGTACATTAGTTATGACCTTTGGAGACAGGTTCTTACTGCAGCTTAAGTTTTATAACGGCAGATGAATGAGGAAATGGTTGACCATAGAACAAACTGTATAATCAGTCCTATATATTTCAATTAGAGACAAACAATCAGATCCTGATCAGACTGCTCATGTAGAAGCCGTCTGATCGAGATCTACTCTGTTTGCAAAAGAGTTAAAAGGCGTATCTAGAGAGTAAATGGGAAAAGACGCGTTTATCAGATTAGTCTCCCTTTGATTATGTTCGTATTTGCGTGTATCGTCTCGACGCTGTATATGGGGGTTTCAGAGTGCACGAAGCAATGACTGGCGTTTGAAGACACCTATGTTTAATGATTAAGTGGTTGAATTAGACAGGTTCTATTGAAAATAAATATTTTACTGTTTTATCAAGATTAACCCTTTCAGTGCGGTAAACGAATCATTTTATGCACTTTGCAAACGATGTCGACCCAGATCAGGGGTTCATAGAGGAGTCCTCTAATAAGGGTATTCACTGTTTGTCATGTTTCACTTTTATGTATTCAAAATCCCCGAATGTTCACGTTAAGCTTGGTTTGTTTGAATTTCGGAGTACATGTAGTCCATTTGAAAGGTCAGCTGTGAAAGGATTGTCAACGGTGAAGTGAATGGGACAAACTTTAATTCGGCGAATTATTTTATTATTACCTGACTTAAGTAAATCTCCCGCCATTCAGGCTACTCTTCAGTTACACGATACTCTTAATGTAAAAAAAATCAAACTATATCATACAGTTATCCCTGTACTATTCGACCAATTAAAAGAAGTCTTATCCTTACCCTTCAGTGCCTGAGGTAGCTAAAATCAGGTAGATAGTAATGCAGAAAAATCCCAAAGGAGCTTTTTGCATACTGACTTGATGAAGAAACCACCTGTTTTAAGACAACTTTGTTCATTCTATAATTGGTCGCTTAAAACTGATATGACTGTATATGGTTTAATGTATTTAACAAACAAAGTAATAATTTATGATATGCGTCTGTCTAGATTTAGTTATCTTGTCCATCTACAATAGCCATAGGACACATCCTGCATATGATTTACCTCCCTGGCTGACCGTTAACCTTTGGGCTGCTGTGTATTTGTCATCTTAATAAATACTGCCTGTCGAAATTCTTCAAATAGATATTTTAGCACCTTTTCTTAACAAAATAATAAAATAATAATAAGTGACCAGTGTAAGAAATCCTTTTTTTAAAAGGCGTCTCATCTGGATCCAAACTGTTTGCATATGCTAGACTGGTCGCGAATAGCAGGACAGGGACTAATCGTGAAACATTTGATCAATTGCCCGTGTAAAATATAGCTTTTTAAGAAGTATGCGATGCGTAGACGACGGTGATACCAGCATAGATATTAATTTTAGTTATAAAGAATGTCTTAACTTCCTGTCTTTTGTTTTTGCAATTTCGCCAAGAGCGTTTCAGATTAAATGGATGACAAATGACTTTTGTATCTATGAACTAGAAAATCGAGTGTACTTTGTATGCAAAATCACATTAAAAAGTCATTTGTCAAAGGGAGTGAAAACATAGGAATATAGATTAAGAGTAAAAGATGAAAGACTTGTCTATATAAACAAAAAACTCTCCTCCATGGAAATTAATTTCTGAAATTATTTCCACATGAATATTCATGGACTGATTTTTAAATAATATATATACATGTATATATAAACAAGGAAATCTTTGACTATGCCAGAAACGTTGGAATCATGTGTATATTATTCCAAACAGAGCAGACCCAGATCAGACAGGTCATAGGCCAACATGAGCTGTCTGATCTGGGTCCATTCTGTTTGCAAAGGTACCACAAGTAGTCTATATCAGATGCGAAAATGAGGAAAAGCATCAATATTTATTTTTTCATTACAACATCTCTAAAGCCACCATTTAATGAGAATGCAGCAATATCTCTCTCTCAGTAGTTTTTGGCGAATATTCTTTTCAATAAGTTTCCTAACCCTTACAATGTTGAATTTTCAAATGGACTAAAATTTCAAACAGGTCAAGGTTGTGACTAGTGTTTAGTAGGATGTTTTCATGAAAAGTGTTATATGTCAAACAGTGCAGACCCTGGTGAGGGGGCTTTTCTATGATCCTTCTCATCTGGATCAACACTTTTTTCAAAGGATATATAATTAGTGACTTGTGTCCCGCACTGTAAGGGTTAAAGTGGAAAATATAAATCAGAGACTGCGGACACCAATCAGATAGCTCCTGTAGGAACCGTCTGGTCTGGGTCTGCTCTGTTTGCATATACAGTAAAACCTATCTATATCGGCCACTAATTTGTGTTAATTAGTTGGTATTTAGTGCAGGTGGCCGCTTATAGCAAGGTGAAAGTAAAACAGAACGCTCCTATAGGAGCTTTCTGTTTTACTTTCACCTTGCTTTAAGCAGCGACCTTTAACACACAAAATACTTGATGTAATTTAGTGACCGTTATAGAGAGGTTTTACTGTATCCTAATTGGAACTGTTGGGTGGGTTACTTGTATGCACATTTACTACTGATAGTCATTATGCTACTCGTTTAATCCGTTAGCTTGGTATTTATGCCATATCTAATTATTTACTCCATGAATATTCATGTAAAAATAATGTATGTATGAATATAGATTAGCTTACTTTTTAATGGTATTTGAACAAGAGAATTGATTGCTATGGAAGAAACTGTAACTCAGATTTACATAATTATATAAGGAAACAGAACAGACTCTGATCAGACAGCTCCTGCAGATCTGATCTGAGTCGACTCTGTTTGCAAAGGCGTTAAAAGGCGTGCCTATGCAGTTAAGAGATATACAAGAATCCGGTTTAATAATTATGATATTGTGAATATTATTATGCATCTCATATGAAAGTTTTTATTGTTAAAGTGAAAATTCGACACCTCGTCAAATTCATTGGATTGAACCACCAACCTGTTGGATTGAAGTTTTTTAGCTCTCAAATTTTGTCATTGCGTACTCAATTCACGCTCGAGCGGCGACACACTGCCCAAATCTGATTTGCTAATTCTTGCCGTGGCTCCGCCCACCACGAGCCAATGAAATACCACCGCAGGCATGTAGTACACCTTGCAATCGACTTATTTTATCAGTAAACCACTGCTCGTATCTGACAGTGGACGGTAAAAGTTACGGAAGTTAATTCGTGTTAGTAAAAGTGATTATTATACTCTTATATATGAAACAGACCTGTTTTGTAAGGAATATAGACTAATAATTACAATACATAAGTGTAAAAGCACTAGACGATAGCTCAAGAAAGTGATATACATATTTTCAAGTATTCAAATATGGATTTAAGAGTCACGGGTGTTTTTCTTATGCTACTAGGAGTCTCTTTTCAACAGAAATGCGACGAGTGCGACTGCAAAATAAGGTAAATATACGACAGGGGTGTACTTAATTTATTTAATCCATTGCTCGACGCCATGAATATTTATGTCGGTAATGATGACATCATGAATATTAATGAGATGATTTTTTTTACTGACATGTGAACGGGTGACATTTTTTCCATGGCAGAAACGGTAAAATCAGATCTATAGTATCCCATAAGTAAACAGACAAGACCCAGATCACGCGGCTCCTTAAGGAGCAGTCTGATCTGGATCTACTCTGTTTGCGAATGCGTTAAATGCGCTTCCATCAGGTAAGGAGTTAAGTTGTCTAAGGTATATATAGAAACGTTAAGTTAGTTATCTCAAAGAATGAATAGTTTTTCAACCTTGATCTGTCACCATAACGTGCCACTAATGAAACAGATACATGTAGTCAGATTAAAGAGAGACTTAGGTGGTGGCAGTGAATTTGACTCCCTGATGTTTCATAAAACCAATCTTAGCAACTTCCTAAGGGGATTGTCACATGTCATATCCGGATTACCTCTTCGTAATTCACGTGTGTCTCTGTCATCCAATCTATTGTCGTCTGCTGCAGTCGTCCTTAATACATGGTGTATTCTCTCTGTATCTGGATACGATGACAGTCTCATATTGTTTGGATTCAGATGGGGCAATTAAGGAAAATAAGCGTTTTGTTTGAACCAAAACTGTTTGTAATTATCTGCACTATTTTAACCCATTCCCTCATATGCTATTTTTAGACCCAACCTCTTTGAGTAAATCTACTGAAAAGGAGAATTAAATAGGTAAAAGGAATTGTTTTGAATTGTGTAGTTTGAAACCATTGTGATAAATAGAGCATTTGCTCCTAGAGGAACAAATGCTCTATTTATCAAAATGGTTTCACAAAGTGACTTTTACAGAGTCGTCAAAAGTCGTCAATATGAGGGAAAGGGTTAAAGGTTTCGTCTCTTTTTCAAAACGTGTGTTCATTTCATCCTTTTACAAAACATGACACTTGTGACGTGGGCGAAGATTTGGAATGTTTCTCTCTTCATCCAAATTAAACCTCTTTCGCTGCCAATGGCGAATTTGCAAATAGGTTGAACCAAAATGAGACGCAAGGCAACTCGGTGTCTCATCAGGATCCAAACTGGTTGTTACTGTGATTATGTTTTTTTTGGAAATTTCAAACAGACGACCAATTTCGCAGACGCCAAAGATAAACTGAAACATTACATTGAGATAGATTGGCATACATTGTACAGTTTCGGTCCAGATCAACCGTAGATTAACTCGCTTTCTATATCCCAAACAGTCTGCCACTATAGTATTCTTACATCGATGGGAACGGTTAATCCATTACCTCATGAATATTTATACGAAAACTTCATGAATATTCATTTAACTATTATTTTATACAGTATAACCTCTCTTAACCGGAATTCTAGTAGATAATAATTTAGATACTTTTAGGCAGGTGGCTGCTTAATGCAGGGTGAAAGTAATGCAGAAAGCTCCTAGAGGAGCTTTCTGCATGGCTGCGGTTAAGATATGTTTTACTGTACTGATCACCAATTAAAGGCATATTTTGCAGTGACAGAAACTGCAGCATCTGATCGATATTATTTCGTAATAAACAGAGCAGTCCCTGATCAGATGTTCTTACAGGAACCGTATGATCTGGATCTACTCTGTTTGCAAATGCGACAAAAAGCGCCTCTATCAGGTTTAGGGTTAAATAAATTCATTAGAAGAAATCATTGCTGCAGACGCGGTGTTTTTGGATTTATACAGGATATCAGTGGCTTTTAAACGATGCACATTTTTGGTCCTCAAAAGTAATTATCTCCACAAGGAAGTGCTCAGATTCTACTTGACGACGCTGAACAATAAGCAGACGAGTTCTCATGGCATTCCTTGTATATCTAAACTGGCATCTTTAACCTTTAAAAGAGAGAAACGATGTCGTCTGCCGAACCTTTCGTCTGCTTCATTTTTGTAAAAATACAAGCGATGCCCTCTGTCTTTCTTTTGTATAATAGAACGTAACGAGGACGTCTAAGAGTTTGGGTCCAGGCGAGACATCGAGGTACAAAGGTTATCATGATTTTGACGGCAGAGTATAAAGACTGAAATGGGATAAATTTCTTTTCAAAACATGCACATAATGATATCATCCTGTTGAACAAGGGATCCATCTTGAGAATATCTCATAAGAATGCATCCTTTCATAGTGATGGGCCATCGGTTCTTTTCAATTTAGATAAGATTTGCCTGCATAATATGTTCTCAGTGTCGCGTATATCTTTTAACACGATAATTACGAATTCATCATTAACCTTTGCAAATAGTTTGGATCCAAATGAGACGCCGAGTAACTCGGCGTCTCATCAGGATCCAAACTGTTTGACACCTGGACTGTATATTTGAAGAAACTGACAGTTTCCTGTCTAAAGCTGATCGGGCGAGGTTTGCATTTTGAGTTGGCGAGATTTTCACAGCAGATTAAAGATGAATGCAACGCATTCCGTGTTAAATTAAAATCCATTTTTTATCTATATTATATGGATGTTGTTAAAGATTGCTGTTACCTTTTTTCGTAAAGCGACAGCTTTGTGTCGCTACCTTCATAGTGTCACATTTCATTTAACCCATTCCCGCATATTGACGCATTTTGACTCCCCTGGTAAAGTCACTGTGTGAAACCATTGTGATAAATAGAGCATTTGCTCCTATAGGAGCAAATGCTCTATTTATCACAATGGTTTCAAACTACAAAATTCTAAAATTTTCCTTTTCTCTAGTTAATGCTCCTTTTCGGTAGATTTAGGGTCTTAAAATAGCCTAAGTGAGAATGGGTTAACTCTTTACCTCATGAATATTAATAAAAGATATCATGACACCATGGATATTGGCAAACTTCATTTTATAGAGGCCAATGAATAAGGAAGTGTTTGTGTTGAAGCAGACACTGATCAGAGAGCCCATACAAGAGCAATCTGATCTGGGGGTACTCTGCTTACAAGTGCGTTAAAAGTCATTCAATTGGAGCTTTCTGCATAACGTGTTCTGCATTAAGCTACCACCTGTTTAAAATAGAATTAGATTTTTTGAATGTTCTTATTAGCGAGACTGTGCTGTAGTTCCAATAGTTAAACGTCAATTTCGGTGTCATTGTCGCGTGCTTGAAATGTTTTGGAAACAACAAGAGAAAGGCTGCATGCTGTGTGTGTATCCGCACCTTGTCAAAACACCACGACAATATGTTGTTATGGTCTAAATGTCATTTCTGTTGTCAAATAGTTCTGGGGGACAAAAACAACCTATTGGCCTTCTTCCATTTTAAACTGATTGCCCGTATGTTTATTTTGGATTTTGACATTTGCATTATCATAAAGCACTTCACAAGTTGGTCGCCCTTGGTGTTTAGTTTGGGCATGGTAAACATTCGGATATTACACGATGCTATCGCTTTTCTAATCTGGTATTGCTTATTTTTCAAACTCCGTTTTAACACTTGACTTGGAGATTATTCATGTAAGAAACAATAGCAATAGGAATATTTATCGACTGAATTATGAACATGGATGTTTTGATCTGCACAGAAACTGTAGACACAAATCTATATTATTTCATAAGCAAACAGAGCAGACCCTGGTCATAAGTTCCTACTGGGGCCTTATAATCTTGGTATACACTGTTCACAGTTTGCAAAGGAGCGTCCCTACCAGATAAAACATTTACACTTGAACTTACATGCTATTACAGCAAACATTTCCTAAAGCAGTTCCTTAACCCTTTCCCTCATATTGACGACTTTTGACGACTCTGTAAAAGTAATTTGTTGAAACCATTGTGGTAAAGATAGCATTTGCTCCTATAGGAGCAATTGCTCTATTTATCACAATGGTTTCAAACTACAAAATTCTATTTTTTCCCTTTCCTCTAGTTAATGCTCCTTTTCGGTAGATACATTCAAAGAGGTTGGGTCTAAAATTAGCCTAGGAGAGAATGAGTTAAGCTACCACCTGTCTTATTACACCAAATATAAACTTATTTCGGATTGGTGGTGGTACACGAGTTCTACTGTAGGCAGTATAAACTGTCTTAAGCGACCATGAATAAGAGGATCTGTAGGGCAGGTAGTAACTTAACTGCATTGCACGTCAATAGTAATGCAGAAAGCTCCCTAAGTTTTCTGAATTACGTTTAACTAGCATTAAGCAACCATCTGCTTTTTAGACTCCTATATTCAATCAATAGATGGTCGCTTAAGATAGATTTTACTGTATATAACGCATTATTGATAATTACATAACCATGCATACTAAGTCTAGGTGTCTTGTCGGTAAAAATATGACTTTTGGCAGAAAACCCAGACAGTTCAAGTCATTATGTCTGTCTGAGGCTGGATGTGTGTGCCAAAGAGGTTTTTTTCACGTCTAAGTCTCGGCAAAAACAATCACTATTGAAGCCTGTTTTTATCTCACACCCTTGACTGTATGGTATCTCCTCGAAACAGTTCACTATGAACTAGAATTCTGATTGTTTCTTTTACAGCTAGTCGTTAACCCCTTACTCCATGAGTATTCATGTAAGAAATAATGATATTATGAATATTAATTGAGGAATTTTATAATGGATATGAAAACAGGAAGTTTTGGCCATAGCAGAGACAGAGCTCTATTATTCCATAACTCGTAAATAGAACAAATCCTGATCAGACAGTTCCTACTGGGTCTATGCTGTTTGCAAATACACCAAAGATCGTCTCCATTAGGTAAAGGGTAAACCCTTTCCCTCAAATAAACGTGTTTTCACGCATCTGCAAACAGAGTAGACCCAGATCAGACGGCTCCTTGAGGAGCCGTCTGATCAGGGTCTGCTCTGTTTGCTAATGTTAAATGGAAAATACGTTTCTTTACCTTCTAATATGGCTACAATCTTCCACCTTCAATATTTGATTATAACTATTTCCCCATGAATATTCAGTAGGTATGAAATTTGGACTAAATATAGAACAGGGAAAGTGTTTAATGTGTTTTAAAATAAGAATAGTAACGCTAGGTAGTAAATTAAGATACTACATCATGTAAGCTATTAATACTTAGCCTAATTATCCATTTATCTGTTGAAAATTCGTGAAAGAAGTAATGACATCGTTAGTACTAATTTAGAGTAATGTTATAATGGCAATATGAACACAGGACATATTTGCTCAGACAGGAACTGCAGAATCAGTTCTATATAACATCATTAGCAAACTGAACAGACCCGTACGTGGGCCGTCTGATCTGGGTTTATTGTTTTTGCATATGCGCGAAAATGCGTTTATATGAAGGAATGGGTTAAAATGTACAGTTAACCCATTACCTCATAGGCTATTTTTAGATACAACCTCTTTGAATAAATCTACCGAAAACGAGCATTAACTAGAGAAAAGGAACATTTTTAGAATTTTGTAGTTTGAAACCATTGCGATAAATAGAGCATTTGCTCCTATAGGAGCAAATGCTCTATTTATCACAATGGTTTCACAAATTGACATTTACAGGGTCGTCAAAAGTCGTCACAAAAGTCGTCAATATGAGGGAAAAGGTTAATATGAAGGAAAGGGTTAAAAAGTACAGTTTAAACGTGAAAAAGTGCATTTGTTTTTTATCTCAACTCTTTAAACGTTTTTAATAGCATAGTATAGCTATTCTT
Organism: Azorinus chamasolen; assembly: GCA_963576725.1. Lineage (NCBI taxonomy): Eukaryota > Metazoa > Mollusca > Bivalvia > Cardiida > Solecurtidae > Azorinus > Azorinus chamasolen. The sequence goes on along the minus strand of OY755236.1, from coordinate 97,935,716 downwards.
GCATAATCTTGAAATCATACTCCCTGGCACTTCTTGGTCTGAAGTTTCCACTTGCGGGACACCCAAACCGCGAGATTTTACTCGTTTACAACACTGCACGTGTCTTTACCTATCTATTTATGTTTAATCCTTACAACGCTGAACTTCAAATGGACTGTTCCAAAATTCAAATTAGGTAAAGCTTATAGTGAATATGTAGGATTTTTTCTAAAGAAAAATATAATATGACAAACATTGCAGACCCTGATGAGAGGACTCATTAGAGACATGTTGCTGCACTGTAAATATCTAGATGCTGGTGAATGTCGAAAGTGTAGACCAAGATCATCAGTCGTCGCAGTTAGAACGAGGCGATTGACCTTAGTCTACACTGTTTGCAAAGTCTTTCTTAAAGTTGTTTTGGACACTTGGTTTTGTATGACGCTATATAGCATGTAGCCTAATGTAGCATGCTTTAGTATCTGACACAGAACTTTGTAATGTTGCAAAACACGGGAAAATAATCACTAACTATGAAAGCGTGTCCATATCTGGTAAACTAATCTTTAAACCTAAGCTAGATAGCTTGCACGAAATAGTGTTGGTTTGTGAAAAAATCTTGAATAGGGGTGTTTGTAAATTGTGGTACGCGCATGCCTATTTTGGTGAATTCAACATAAATTAAAAACATTTTGAAACCAGTTTGGATCCAGTTTAGACATACTGTATGTATGCCATCATGTACTCAAGATTCCTACTATAAGACAAGATTTGAAATAGCCGAAGCAGATTTAAAAAAGTCGTTTGAGTTTTAAGCAGACGGCATTAATTATCATTTCGATGCAGACGACACTCTGTCGTTGAAAGGATAATGTTTAGCAATAGAAATCATGGGACAAGAATGATTCTATGACTTCACGTCTTTTGAAAAAGGGCAGTTTTCGAGATGAAGAAATGCGATAGTGGCGTTTGGATTATTGGTCGTGATTTCGGGGGCGATTATGAAGCGGGTATGTCAAGATTATCGCAAGAAGAAGTCATCAGCTCTATTTTAGCTCTAGGTTTTACTAAACAGAGTTGTTATGCAGCCATTAGAGGGAAAATGGGCGAGCTAATAACCCATAAAGAGCCCAGATATTTTAATGACCTGTCCTTTCAACTCTTTTCACGCTAGCAAAAATCCGTGATAACGTATGCAAACAGTTTGGATCCAGATGAGACGCCGAGTAACTCGGCGTCTCATCAGGATCCCAAACTGTTTCACATTCCGGCTGTACTTTTAAGTGAAATGGACGAAAAATAAATTTAAGAATTGTAGCAAATGACAATATTTGGAAATGACAATAACTTAGCTTGCACAGGGCTAATTTTCCTTTCGTCTGCTTCAAATAAGAACGTGTTTATCCTAAATTTCGTTATCTGGTTTCCAACAATCATGATCCATACCAAATACCACTTTACTCAGCCACTGATCTGGATTCAAACTTTTTTCAACAGAAAGCTGATTTAAAGTAGTAAATAGATGGTTTGGAGTTTTTGGAAACTGTTTTTACTTCATTGTAAGATAGCTACCGAGAAACGCCATCTCACGACATAAGCGTTTCATCTTCAAATTATGAGGTTGTTTAAGTTTTAAGTGAATTTGCAGTTCAAAGTAGGAGAATCGTCATCTTGCGCATAAACATAAAGGAAGAAGCGCAAAAAATCGATAATAAGCCGATTTCACTTTCCTTTGGTAATTGATGTTTTTTAATGACAATGGCAAATTTTATTCAATAATGTAGGCTTCCGGTCCATAATACACAACATAATTGTAGTACACTAGTACTGTTCAATTCTTTTGCACAGGAGACATTTGGAATATAAATCGGAGCTATACATGTACATTTGTAGTTGTATCTCCAAACAAACCCTTCGTTATGATAATGACCACACTTGGGTTTGGTTGAGAGAAAAAAATGAGTATTCAAATACTAAAACTGACATTTCTCCACCAAACCCTCGAAGAGACGGTTCTAGAGAGTGGACACAGCCTGAGGCTTGATGGAGAAATGACGATCGATGTGTTTGAAATACGTCCCTTGTATATTGTGCCGTAGTTATTTAATCTTGATCCATATATCGCCAGGTTCCAAACTGTTTGGCAGACCGCTGGCTGAATTTGTGAAAAAACAACAACTGGTGAATGGCAATTTTTGCAGACGACAATTACTTATCGTGCAATGAGTGAAGGGTATTCCGTGGTCCAGCAGATATTCGGCCCGGTTTTTAATTTATGTTTTATCATCGTGAATCGTCTATTGTAGGAAAGACAATATCACTCCACACCCAATGATAGCCAGGGCGTATCATCGCTTTTGAAGTATTGTATTCAAGCACTAACAAAATAGTATCTGCGATTTAACCATTTAAATGACTATCACGAACTTATAAATCCACTTTAAACCTGTTTTGATCTTGATTTATCGACCAATAATCAACTGCATGATCAAAATAAATAAAATTTATGCCCAGCTTTTTATTTTTGAATTAAGAAAAATGCATAATTCGCTCCTTTTGGTTCAGCAGACGACAAAGTCAGAAGCAGACGAATAATATTAGCGCTCAAAGAGTTAATTTGACGATTGTATCATTTAACACATTATTTGGGCCCACAGTCCGTGGTTCACAGTATACAGATAAAGTAATATCTCTCTTTATCAAACACGAAACTGATTTCTAAATATTGGCGTTAAAGACAGGCGGTATCTTAATTCCGGACGAAAGTTATGCAGAAAGCTCCCGCAGGAGCTTTCTGCATTACTTTCTTCCGGAATTAAGAAACAATCTGCCCTTTTTAAAGACATTTGTGTAATTCATTGAATGGCTGCTTTAGAGAGAATGCACTGTATATGACCATTGTAATCCCAGCCCAACATAAGAACTTGCCAAGATCTCAATAATCGTCGGCACACGACATTTTGTAGCATTCAATACCCAGCTGATTTCATACACCGCAACCCTTAAAATCCAAAACCGTTTGACACGCTGATGGTGGTTATAAAGGTTTAAGTCTTGTAGGCGTGCCAACTGGGCATGTGTTACTATATACGTACAGTAAAACCCCTCGATTGCGACCAGTAAACTTCAAAGGGGTGTAATTCACAGTGGCAGAGGCAGATGTTAGCTTAATGCAGGACGAAAGTTATGCAGAAAGCTCCTATAGGAGCTTTCTGCATAACTTTCGTCGTGCATTAAGCAATCACCTGCTTATAAAGACAGCTATGTTTATTGATTAAGTGGTCGCATTAGTAGGGTTCTGCTGTTCATTTTGTCATGATGATATACCCTACCCGTGCTTAAAAAATGAAGTTTGCTAAAATTCTGATCTGTTAATTTTTTTTCACTTACATCCGCTTCGTTCAAGCTCTTAAGAAACCTGTCCGAGTGTCAAACAGCCTGGATCCTGGTGAGATGCCGAGTTACTCGGCATCTCACCTGTATCCACGCTGTTTGCAAATGCCAGTCAGGTCGTGTTTAGCAAGAGAAGAGTCAAATGGAGAGAAAAATGGGACCACGCTTACGTACACGGACCTCAACAGTATCTGATGGGTCTGTATCATCTGAGGATTTAGGCCTAAGTCTGGTCCGGTATAAACTTGTAAAATATATCCCAGGTTATTTAGACGTTTGGTAAACCATTTTAGACGGTAATAAATCATTTGCAAACGACATTCAGACTATGTCTTTTCCATCATTTTGAATCTTTTGGTGAAAGAACACAATGTCGTCTGCTGCAAAATTGTCGTCTGCTGAAACTTTCAAAGTTGTTGGGAAACTTGTAATTCTTTCTATGAAATCGTGTTATCGGTTTTGGACAATGAATCTTGATCAGATAACGTGCAAAGCATCGACTGATCTGGATCCAGTCTATCTGAAAATAATACCGCGTTCTTACTTTAGAAGCTTAATCATCGCCGTCAAATCTTGACATAGGAATATTTCATAAATGCAAACAGCGTAGATCCAGATGAGACGCATAGGAACTTGACATCTCATAAGGATCAACCTTTTTTGACATACAGGACAATAGTTTTGAAAAGCTAAAACAATTCAGAAGTAAACACTACACCAAATCAGAATTTTTTGCAGTCATTATTTTTTATCGCCAGCATAATGGTTAAAACTGACTTTTCCAGCCTCGTATGTCGGATGATGGATGTCGGATCGGTGTTATATAAAACAGCTATCACTTCTGGAGTCAGCCAGGCATAGATAATAAAACACTGTACTGTAAACTCTCGTTAATACGACCACTCAAAAGAAGTGTAATTCTGGATTTAAAAATGAACAGGTGGTAGCTTAATGCAGGACAAAAATGATACAGAATGCTCCTATAGGAGCTTTCTGTATCATTGTTTCCCTGTATTAAGCTACCATCTGCTTTAAAAGACTCCAGTGTTAATTATTTATGTGATTGCATTACCGAGCATGCACTGTACATCCTCCATATCTCGGGGGAAAATACATGTGAAAAAGTAAAAAGCACCGAGTCGTAAAAATTACATATTTTATGATAAAACATTTTGGTAAAAGTATATGGTGTTGCAGCAGGTGTTTCCTTACTCATGTACAAGACGGACCTTCATCATGTACAATACAATACAATAAACACCAACTTATGTCCGTTTCGCGAGATCATTTTCCGTTACTTTCGTAAATAAGTTTCCAGCTGTGATTCCTATGATATATTATCACTAAGATTGATTATCATCTCCTTTATTTGATTATCATCTCCTTTATTCATTGCATATTCTAAGATATGGCTAAATGCATATAAACTGAGTGCACATGGGTATATGTACAATAAAGCCTTGCTAATACGACCACTGAAATGTCTATTCGGGATCATTAAAACAAGTGGTAACTGAATGTAGGACAAAAGAAAGTCGACACGTCGGAGGTCGACACATACAAGTTGTACTGTAGTACATAGAGCTCTTATGGGAGCTTTATGTGTTACTTTTGCGCTGCTTTAAGCAATCGCTTGCTTTTACAGCTTGTGTGTTAGTAAATAGTGTGGTCGCACTAGCGAGACTTTATTGTATGATATATGAAAACCTAAACAAAGTCAAGTTTTAAAACATAGCTGAACAAAGCATGCTTCGGATCATTGTCAACACATTTCAGTAAACAAAGTTCTTACATCAGAATGTCTTTACTTTCAGCCAAGATCAGGTCAGATATGTCCACAGTATGATGCTCACGTGCTTGGAAGGAACAGTCACATGGTATAACCCGGTTGGTTCCCTTCGATTGGAGGTCAAGCCCAATAAACTGAAGCATTTTGAGACCTGCTTCATCGTGGAGACGGGACAAGCTAAGCTTAAAATCTCACAGGAGAAAGACAGAGTGATAAACTCGAGGTCTCCAGCTCAGCGTTCCAATTACGTAATGAATGACAACAATTTGAAGACCTTGCTCACCGTACAGGGAACCAGCAACGAGTACTGCATATCATCCAAGGAACCAGTCATACTATATTTAGAACCGGAAGTAACCGAACAGTTGGGCTATCAGAAAGTAACATTCAAATATGATTCGACGCCCATGACCGAAATGAAATCATCTATCGAAGGTAAGCACGAACTTTGTTCATCCATTCACATGACCTTGCTATATTTCCATCGCACGTGCGTTGGCAGGCGTTTTTCATCTCGGTTAAAACAATGGTCTCAGCTCCCAAAATAATTGCGATAAGCGTGACTTTTTGTTACGGATCAACTCAGCAAGAATCTGTTGATGATAAAAATATGTAAACTTGATAAGTTAACATTTTGCAGTCGTTAAATACCGTTTTAGCTGCAGTATCGTTACCGTTAGACAGATTCTCACTAAACTAGTATTTATTATCACGTTGTGCATGTATTTGTATACGTAAAATGAAAGTTCATTTCCTGACTCGGATAAAAATGTTGGATTTCGGTTTCTCTAGATAAGATATAAAATCGATATTAACACTTTACTTAAGATCGTCTTAACTCCATGAATATTCGTGTACGAAACAAAAATGGCTTTATGATCACTAATAAGCTGAATTCTTCGTAACAAACATATGAACACAGTAATGTGTGGTCATTGCAGAAATTGGAATAAATGGTTAACCCATTCCCTTATATTGACGACCTTTGACGACTCTGTAAAAGTCACTTTGTGAAACCATTGCGATAAATAGAGCAGTTGTTCCTATAGGAGCAAATGCTCTATTTATCACAATGGTTTCAAACTGCAAAGTTCTATTTTTTGTTTCTTTTCTCTAGTTAATGCTCCTTTTCGATACATTTATTCAAAGAGGTTGTATCTAAAAATAGCCTTTGAGGGAATTAGTTAACAAAGACGTCGGTGTACGGTATGGATTGAAGGAGGCATGCAATGCTTCACATGTCTTGGGCAGAGCGTTTCGTTTATCTAAGCATCACTCAATCAACATATCAATGTTTTCGCCCCACGCCTGAAGAATAACAAATTGAGTTACATTATTACATGTTTATCACTTTAATTGTTTCCCATAAACACCACATGTGGGCGTTATGTTATGACACCATTTATTATTTTCATTAATTCATGGCTCTTACACTTCCACCCTAGAACAATTTACAATTACATGTATAGTTATAAAAAACCCACCTTATCCTGAAGTAAAACTAATGTCCGCTTCGACTTCAACCTGTTGCAATTTTTACTTCCTTCCGGTTTGTTCAAGCTTTTGGGAAACTATTGAACACGTATCAAATAGTTCTGATCCTGATTAGACACCGAAGTGGCGTCTCTTCTGGATCTAAACTGTTTGCAAATATAGATCAGGCCAACTTTGGCGGAATAATTACTGATCTGAATCCTAATTAGAAATCGATCTACTCTGAGTCTGATCAGGATCCACACTAAATGAATACAATAAACCGTCTCTAAACCGGACTATTAGTATAAACTTAAATATATATGTACATGTATTGTTTAGGCAGGTGGCTGCTTGACTTCATGACTTTTAATTTGCATTAAGCTTCAACCTGTATTAATTCTCAGCATCGATACTAGTTTGAGTTTTAAGATCAGGTGTTCAAAAGATTTTGAAACCACGTAATCGGTGAGAAAGTTTGTGATTTGATTGTGCAATAAAGCATCCTTTAGTACCAATAGTATCAATCCCCACACAATCCATCCAGCAAATAATGGTATCAGCCTTTATCCCGCTATCTGCGACCTAACTCGCCTTTGCAAACACCTTGGATCCAGATGAGACGCCGAGTAACTCGGCGTCTCATCTGGATCCAGGCTGTTTGACACTCGATCAGTATTTTATCGGAAGTAGTCAAAATGCATAAAATCCAAATCTGAGCAAACGTTGTTTTTTCACAACGAGTTAAGTTTTACCAAAATATTTATCTTTTGCACGCTGAGAACTAGTTCTTACCAATACATATCGTCTGGTCAATTGCAGATGGTCTTTCCCTTTGCATAATTTTAAAAAGTTAAAACAAAATCTGATTACAATTTCACTGCACATTTTATTATCTTGATAAGACGCGCGAGTTGCTCGGTGTCTCATTTCTTGATCTGGATCCAAACGTTGCCACAAATGAATTCCATCAGATTTCTAAGGGATGAGTCTACTTAACTTCTAACAAAAATCTCAATTTTAGGTATGTGGGAAAACTCTTAACCACATTAGTTAAAAAGCAATAATATGTCCCAACGTTCATGTCAGGGCACAAGAAGACCCCAAATCAGTTGTGTCATTTGAATAATCAATAAAGATGCCAGAAGGACGGCAATACGAAAATTACTATGCACGTGACAGTGTGGACAATAGGGATAGCGGTTTTCCCCCTTTCGATGGCTTCAGATGTCTGCGGTAACAAAGTTGTCGTTAGCTGAATTAAAACAAAATGCAGTCTGTATTTTCGAAAACAAAACAAAAATGCTGTTCTTGGGTCAAGCAGTGTATTTCATAACCAAGAACTAAAATAACAAGTACTTTATTTGGGACCAAACAAATTGAAAATTACTTTTATAACCCCTGGAATGCTGGATTTTCAATTTAACCGGTCCATCATCATCTCACGATAGAATACATTCAGTATGAAAGAGATGCTTATGAATAACAAACAGTGCAGATCCTGATCAGAGGGCTCTGCTAGGAGCCCTCTGATCTGGATCTACATCTGTTTGTAAATACTAGAATTATCGTTTCCCAAATTCAAAGGACTAATTTACATTTCTTAATGTAGTCTTTAATGTTAGGCTTCATCACTTTGCCCCACCTGTGTCCTTACAGTAGTACAGCGAAGTCTTGCTAATGCGACCACACAAACTACTAACATAGGAATCTGTTTAAGCAGGTGGTTGCTTAATGCAGGGCAAATGTAATGCAGAAAGCTCCTATTGGAGCTTTCTGCATAACCTTTGTCCTGCATTAAGCTACCACCTGTTTTAAAGATCCGTAATTATACTTCCTTTAAGAGGTCGTGATAGCGAGACCTTTCTGTATTTTCAATTTATATAGCATTCCAATCTAAACAGAAAATCTCAATTTGGACAATATCGTAAAGACATCAAGATCATGTAACGAATCTGCCAACCTTCAAAACAGTTACACGGTCATTTCAACATCATGATATAAATTAAGTAGATGGGTATTGCCTTTTGAGCAAAACGTCAGTTAAAAGCGTTGAAGACAATATTCAAAGCAGACAAGTTTCTCAAGCAGACACCATACACAAGCAAACAACTTACTCGCTACTCAAAAGGACATTGAGCGCACCTGGGAAATGGAATAAACTTGGACCTTGAAATGAGTTCTAAATGAGAGCATCTTCAACAAAGTTCAAACAATTTTGTCCATATTTATTTTTACCTTTAAATACTCTTGAGTAAGAACGTTGAGCTCTGCACACAGGATGATGGGTCGAGACGCGATGCGGAGTAAGCTAGCCTGCATTACAATAGGACCAGACTGTTTTCTGGCAGTCTGGTGCTTGTTTTGAAAATATATAAATAAATAAATCATAGAACAAATGTTGCTGACAACCCTTGCTTAGAGTGCTAAAAGTCTAATGTGAATGTTCTGTTTAAATTATTTTCAACAGAAAAAAACACAACTGCGATAATATTCATATGACAGTAGAATATCAAATGGCGTTTGCCACACTACGTAGAGAGCGCATAGGGTCCATATATAAATGCGTATATAGTACGGATCCAGATTCAGATACGCTAACATATTAATGCTTTACTTGAATGAGACGCCTTTTTAAACGGATTTGACCAAGATCAGGTGGTTCCTCTAGAAGCTGCATGATCAATGTCGGCTCTGTTTGGTAAAGACATAATATAGTCTCGGCCATCGCCAAAACAAAACACAACAAAAACAAAACACAAAACCAATCTGTCAGCGTATGCCACTATACAAATCATCTAAATATTATTCATGATGTCATTACTTCTTACATGAATATTCATGAGGTCAAGCGTTAAACGTTGCTGACACCATCAATAGACGATACTTTTGAAATTGATAACTTTTGCCACCGATCTACGGAAACCATATAGGGCTACAGTAACACCTGTCTACAGCGACCATGTAAAAGCAAGTTTATTTCTGGGGCTTCAAGGAAAGTGGCAGCTTAATGCAGGACGAAAGTTATGCAGAAAGCTCCTCTAGGAGCTTTCTGCATTACTTTCGTTCTGCATTAAGCAACCACCCTCTCAATTAGGCCCCGTGTTTATTCTTTATGTGATCATTATTGGTAGGTTCCGTTGTATCTAGAAGAATATAATGCCTTTCTTGTATATGGGCAATCGCGCATGGCAACGCAAATGACTATTTCGGGGTCCACGTTCACCAGTTTTTGCATAATTGATCATTTGGCAAACACAAAAGTTCTTTTAGCAAAGCAAACAGATGTGACGAAGGGGGATATCCGGAAAGATTCAATGTATGGGGTCAAATATAGGAGCCCGTCTATTTGCCTAATTGCGCTAACTAATGACTGTACAGTATGATCAGGTTTCAAACGTTCTCCGTTATTGTGGCAAATATTCAGTTTTCACCCCTTTCGCACTGTAAGGCGAGAATAGCTTAATGTATTTGTTAAAAAACCGATTGTGGTTGAAAAAAAGAAGTCAGATCTGGTTTTACCGTAGTTTATTTTAACATGGAAATACATGTAGTAAGGTATTGCTATGATATTGCATTTAAAGTACATGTGCATGTATATGTTAATAAATACACAGCACTGAACAATTATGGATAGCGTTGTGATAGAACACACCTGAACAAAATAATGTATATCACGTTCTCTTAAGAAGCACATGGTTTTAAAACTAAAAGTAGATAAAATGCATGCATGAAAGAAGCAGGTTGCACCTGCTATTTACGCGTGCATCTCGAATGCCCCGGGTCCTTTGGCCGTTATCTATGAGCACGTAAGTTTGGGCACACCGGAGATTAGTGAATTTGCGTGTTGGGGCCAAACCTAGATATGGGCTCATTATACAGATGTTACATACAGTCATCTGTTTGCTTAATCTCCTTGTGCACCCTATACTGCAAATCCATTCAATAAGCCATTAAACCCGTTTGGATCCAGATGAGACGCCGAGTAACTCGATGTCTTATCAGAATCCAAACTGCTAGACAGTCTGATCGTAAGTTTGAAAAGATATACATATAGATGAAAAAATAATGTTTTGAGAAATTGACACAGATAAGCATATGATAGACGTGCTAAAGATTCACATTCCACGTTGTCCAAGGCCAGCTTTACTGGAATGCCTGATCCCGAACTGTTTCTACTGAAAACATCCAGCCTGTGCTAACAGGTTTAGGATTTTGTTAATTACTCTAAAGATGTTTTTTCATGGAACACGACCATGTACACAGAAAGTTTACAGAAACCAGAGTATTTTAATGAGCCGGTTTAGTCATCACACCGTTTACCTCTCTCTGTGAAGCGGTCACTAAATGGCGTGTGGTGTAGCAATACATTTCCTCGTTTTATATTTTCATTTTGATAATTAAATTAATGCTCATATTGGGCAGAATATCGCTTGGATATTCGTTGATTGAATCTTTTGTATATTATTTTAAGGCGCCAATGCATTTTTCTTAGTCGTTTGAATGCAGGACACGTATCATTATGCACTGTCATTTGCAAATAATGTAGACCCAGCGTCAGATTCAGAGTCTGCACTGTAAGTGTTTGTCATTCAGATTCCTCTAGCAAGTTTAACCCTTTCCTCCATAAGCTATTTTTAGACCCAACCTCTTTGAATAAATCTACCAAAAAGGAGCATTTACTAGGGAAAAGGACAATTTTAGAATTTTGTTGTTCTGAAACCATTGTGATAAATAGAGCATTTGCTCCTTAGGAGCAAATGCTCTGTTTATCACAATGGTTTCAAAAAGTGCCTTTCACAGAGGCGTAGAAAGGCGTATTTATGGAGGAAAGGGTTAAGCCTTTCCTGGTACATAGGTGTGTAGATCAGTAAGAAAATATCATGTAATAAGTTATTGACTACAAATACTAAACGTAAACCCCATATTTTCACACCTTCTCGTTACTATATTTTATTGTGTAATTTTCATATCAATATCATATCGACATAGTCTGTTATATTATTGCAAAACGTAAAGTGTGCACCAATTGAACGGTGAAAAAAATTGATTGTCCCCGCTGGGTTTACCGTACAGTCTCAGTAGAATGTACCGCAAACCTATCTGCCCTGTAATTAACACCGTTGTCGTAAAATGTCATGTTGGGTCACATGATTGCCTGAAGCATGCGCAGAAGAAGTAAAATGACAGTGTTTGTCTACTAACCATAGGCTTTTAAACCAAGACCTGCTGGGTCTTGACAAGTAAATTGACGCAAGGGATAGTTGAGTTTTTTAACATAGGAATTAAGTGAAATGACAAAAAACTTACAAAAAAAAAGAAAAAAAACGTTGAAAAATTCTAGACAGTTGAAAGCAATATTGTGACATGCGATGGCGTCTGATTTTTCTCTTCCTGAAATCCGTAGACAGGGGTCTGAGTATATTATGTTAATCTGGTGACAGTGCGACAACTGGGACTTGTGTCAAAATTGTTGAATTGCCGTAATGTCCGGTGTATTAATTCAAAAGTCATGTTCGTTGTCATAATTTATCTTGATCCATTTTGGATGGCAAAGTATAATACCAGGTTGTGTTCATAAAATAACAAAACGTTATTGTGAAATCTACATGCTCTTTGGATGACGCAAACGGTTGTCTTAGTTATGTATATAGTGTAATACAGTTCCACGCCCGATTTTGCACATGTACTTAATTTCTCATAATTGTATTCTAGTCATCCTCCTCAGAACATATTGCCGTTATCTCACGGTTTCCGAGATGTTCAAAGTCTGACTCACAAAAATATATGTTATAGGAATCTGTTATGAGTCAGGCCATAGCTACCAGACAGTCATGCAAACTCTAGAAGGGAATAACAGCTGAACCCCTCTAAAGCGACAAGTAAAACCACTCTTAACCGGACGTTAACCCTTCGCTTGCTATTCACGTCAATATCCCTACCTTTAAATAGTGAAGACCCAGATGAGACAGCTCCTGCAGGAGCTGTCTCATCAGGGGCTGCACTATTTACAAGTTGATTGTGCAACCAGTGGGCACTCCACACCAGTGATTGCACGGCAAAATACTTGTACACAGTGAAGATATATATAATTATACAAAAGGGCATGGGTAAAGAAGGAGAACTGTATTTTAAAATTCAGCAAGAGAAGGGTTAAGTATAAATAGTGGTTTTGGAGACACATTGCAGTTTAATGCAGGGTGGAAGGCATGCTGAAAGCTCCAATAGGAGCTTTCTGCATGACTCTCACCCGCATTAAGTAGCCACCTGCCTAAAAGTATCTAAATTATTCTCTACTAGAATTCCGGTTTAGCGGAGTTTTACTGTAAACCATTTCAAGGCTGAATTTTCAAATGAACGATTCCAAACTTTAAACAGACCAAGCTTATACCGTGCATATTCAGGAATTATTCTTTAAAGAAGAGCGTACTATTACAACCAGCGCAGATCCTGATCAGAGGGTTCCTGTATGATCACTCGCATCTGGTTCTATACTGTTTGCAAATGACTTAAGTGACTCGTCTCTTGCTCGGGCGAACATTATTTGCAGATGCGTGCATGCATAATACAGAACGAAAGCAATACAGATACCAACAGTTGGAGCTTTCTGCGTTGTGCTCCCATATGCATTAAATACTTAGAAGAGACAACTGTAAAGAGTGGTCAAAACATAGGGTTTGGTGGAGAAATGTACGATTGTAGTATTTGAGTAAACACATTTATCTGTTACTCAGCTAATTACAATTGAAATAATTTATGTACTGAAAATATTTACTTAAGATTTTATTTGCATTCAGTTCGTAATGTTTAGAAAAAATGCAATCCAAAAAACATCAAGATAAGGGGATTTTAGGTGCAAACAGAACATGCATGTTTTGTTGCAAAAAAACGCATCTCATTTGTTATTCAAACCTAGAGTGTTTTAGTCCAGAGCGATTGCAATGCAAAAAAAGAGACGCATACTTTTGTTCTTTGTATAAGCAATGCACCGTTGAACGTGCCACTGGCACCTGCGACCATGCAATGGGAAGTTATTGGTTGTAACCCATTCTCTCAGGACTACTGGCGTCTTTTGACGCCGCTGTAAAAGACATGTTTTGAAACCATTTTGTTAAATAAGGTATTTGCTCTATAGGAGGAAATACTCTATTTATCACAATGGTTTCAAAACTACAGTTCTAAAATAATCATTTTCTCTAGTAAATGCTCCTTTTCTGTAGATTTTTTCAAAGAGGATTGTTCTAAAAATAGGAGGGAATGGGTTGATTAATCCTATACCGAATAAGTATTCATATAAGATTCAACACATAATGAATTTCAATTAACTAACTGTCTTATTTTGTTATATAAAACAAATTAATACATTGCAATGACAATTAGTATCGGTCAGAAGGTGAATATTCTATAAGCAAACAGATCAGACACTGATCAGACAGTCCCTACAGTAACCGTCTAATCTGGGTCTTCTCTTTTGACAAATAAGTTTAACCCATTACCTCATAGGCTATTTTTAGATTCAACCTCTTTGAATAAATCTACCGAAAAGGAGCATTAACTAGAGAAAAGAAAAAAATAGAATTCTGTAGTATGAAACCATTGTGATAAAAAGAGCATTTGCTCCTATAGGAGCAACTGCTCTATTTATCACAATGGTTTCACAAAATGACTTTTACAGAGTAGTCACAATCAGGGAATGGGTTAGAGAGCGTTTCTGCCAGGAATAGGGTGAAACATATTTACATGTTCACGAACAATTCTTGCTTATTGTGAGCTGTGTAGAGCAAGATGATTCGCTCCATAAGAAACATGATTCTGTTATTGGTTAAGACCTTTCAAAAGCTGCTGCGCCATCAACGTGCATTTTGCGTGCACACAGCATGTGTCGATGGCTCAGTCACGATCCAAGCTTCCTGTGGGTGTAAGATAAATTCTTATTTATGTTAACTCTGCGCACGCTACCGGCACGTGCGTGATTACCTATGTTAACAGTTTGGAACCCGATGAGACGTCGAGATATTCGGCGTCTCATCAGGATCCACATGTTTGACGATCTGATATCACATTCGGGGATAAACGGAAGGAAAACTATGTTTGAGAATTATACCAGAAGACGTTTTGCAAACTATAACGTGCAAAGAATCGACCCTGTAACTATCGCCTTTAAAATCTTTGACGTCCGCGTACAATCCTAACATACATTTTCTTCCCCTTTTCACTTATAGTATCACAGTACATGTATCAAACACAGTGAATCCCACTGGGACCAAGACTTACTCGTCGTCTCATGTAGATCAAAACTTGCACAAGTTGCCACAATATAGATATACTGCTCGTTGTATAGAACCAGCCAACCCTTTATAATACTGAAACATGATCTTAAACTGCACGCACGTGCAGACGTTAGATACGTGAATTAAAGTTCTGTCACGCGCTCGTCAAACGAAAAATGCTTCATAACGCAGGAAGATATTTCTAATTTCGTCATTTTCTTGGATATAGTTCTAATATGATTCTACAGTCCCTGCCTTGGCAAAGCATTCCCGTGTCCCATGTGCTATTATAACATACTATTATGGAACTGGGTCTTTATAATAACAAACAGGACAGGCCCTGGTCAGACGTCTCCTACAGGATCTGTCTGATCTAGGTATACTTTAAACACTCTATGTGGTGAGCATCTTTAATACATCTCTATCTCTTTCAACACCATGGGCCAGTTTTGGATGACCTTAACCCTTTCGGCGCCAAATTTCTAATTGTCGTCTGCAATCCAAGTTTGTTAAATCATTCAGTAAAATAAGGAAATGAGATAAATAAATGCGCATGTATAGAAATAGAGATTGAGACAAATAGTGAACTCCCTGATCAGACGCCGAAGACGCCGCCTTTTCAAGGCGGCGTCTGATCTGGAACTGCACTATTTGTCGTGGTGCATTTATGCAACTGCGGCGGTGAAAGGGTTAACAAACAGTTTGGATCCAGGCGCAACCATGAATAACGCCAGGAGACGCGATTCTAATGAGTAGTGGCTTGATAGGGTTTGGTTGAGAAATAAGAGATTTTGAAAGACTAGTGCGCATATTATCTACAGCTGTGTGTTCTTTCTAACCAAGATTACCCTTTCCTTGTTTAATATTTATTCAAGATTTCTTCACCTCATAACTATTCACACACAAAATCATTAAAATGGGACATGGAAAATATGAATTTATTTCACTGTTGTAGAAACTAAATGATCAGATCTATAAATGTCCACAGGCAATCAGATCAAACCCTGATCAAACGGCTCCAAGAGGAGCCGTTTGATCTGGGTCTACTCTGTTTGCAAAGACGTGAAAAGGCGTTTATATGAGGGAAATGGGTAAACAGAAAAGCAATACCACCCACTTGAACTGGATTTTCAAAATCCTTGCGATCACTGGACTAGAAAAGAGAAATGATAGCGAATATTATGATTCAGTAAGAAATTTAATCCGGGTATCTGTCACGCAGCTAAGCATGATCTGTTTGTCATTTGCAAGCTGTCCATTGGGATGAGATTTTGCGTTTCATCAGCAGATCTGGATTCAAACCTTATGACTATATGATGTGGACACTCCAAAAATTAAGAGCGATAAATAATTTACAAAATATTGCATTAGAAAATGTATTTACAGTAAAATCTATCTTAGTGACCAATGAAAGGACGTAAAAATTTATTTTGATTAGGGTATTAACCTAAAGCAGGACTTAAACAGTGCAATAAGCTTCCAGGGTAGCTTTCTGTATTACTTCTGTCCTGTATTAACCAACTACCTGATTTTAAGACCCCTGTGTTTAATCAAAATGTGGTTGCTTAAAACAGGTTTTTCTGTAATTTCAGAGCAGATGACACACGTTTTTCTCTGGAATGAAATGATTTTCTACATAACCACATTATATACATGTAAACCGTCTTGTTATTATTCAAACCGTGGTTTCTGACTTGTTCGCGTTTTATTCAAAGATAGTGAGTCATAATTTTTTGGTAGACTGGTTATCTAACATATCCTTCAGAAGATGAAGTGTCGTCTGCTTCATACTATATTTTCTGCATCAAATATACCAAAATACATCAGACTGTGTACTTTTACCACAGAACACAATCTCTGTAGCAAACAGTTTTGGGATAGTACCCAGGCGACGGGTAAACCAGCGTCAGATCAGGATACAAACACTTTACAACTAACAATATTTTTTCATGTTCAATTTGGCGAAGGGTGTTATCTCAGAGACGAGTGGCAGAGATTGCCGTGGCAATTTAAGTATCAAGGAGAAACCTGCCTGTTCGAGATAATAAAATCAGGCTTATCAAAGTTAGCTTGTTCAACAAGAGTTATAAAAGCGACACTCGATTCAAAATTGGATGGGTATTGAAGTTTGGTTTATGATCCAAGGTTATTTGAATTCCTTACGGTTAGGTAATAAATCATAGGTCAGGTCATTGTTCATGACTACAAGGTAGTGATCTTTGAAATTAAACTACTGCAGAACCTGTCTGTAGCGACTATAATAATGAATAAATATGGGGAACGGCAAGAGCAGGTGGTTGCTTAATGCAGGACGAAAGTTAGGCAGAAAGCTCCCAGAGGAGCTTTCTGCCTTACTTTCGTCCTGCATTTAGCTGCCACCTGTCTAAAACCCCAAGAATTAGACTTATTTTTCGGTAGTTGTCCCACAAGAACTCTCTGATCTTGGTCTACCCTGTTTGCAAAGGCGTTAAATGGCGTGTGTATGGAGTAAAAGGTTAAGAAAATAACGTACTTGTGAGGTTGAAAGACGTCTGTTCATGATTCAAATGTTTTCCCTTCTGATTCCGTTTGTTGGAAAAGACATTGCACGTGAATGTTACGTTTAAACTTATAGCAGACGACGACTTTTGCAGACGAGAATTACTTATTGTTGCACGGGGTATATACGATTCCTTTTATGTCACGTATCAGGATTTTGACTTCATTTCATTCTTCAAAAGCTTTACTACACAAAAGGTTTGGAGTGTGGGCTCGTGGGCTCGTTAAAGTAATACTTGTAATTGTATCACACCACTAGTATCTTTAACCCTTTACTTTATAAATATTCACGCAGGAACCCGCCTATTATGTTTTCGGTTCCAGTTATGAATTTTGTGAATTTGTTTTTTGTTTAAAAATATAAAATAATGAAATTTATTGTCATGGCGAACAGAAGTGACTCAGATCGTTAACAAAATTATTAGTAAACAGAGCAGACACAGATGCGAGTTGATATGAGTATAATTGTTTAACAAAAACGTAAAATGCGGGATAATAGTAGACTTCTCTAAACAGAAAGTTTAGAAGAAAAAAAAGAATTGAGCTCTTTTTAAGCATGTGACTGCATAATGCATGATGAAAGTCGTGCAGAAAGCTCCCTCTGTGAGCTCTCTGCGTGACTTTCACCCCTGTATTAAGCTGCCACCTGTCTCCGAGGTCGATGTTTGTATACTAAATTGAACGTCCGGTTTAGATGGGGTTTACTGTACCGTGTCTCGGTGACTCGTTAGGATTAGTGTCGTCTGCAACGGATCTTTACAAGGCTTCTCAAATGACGCAGCACGTGCTGGGAGTTGGGGCCATATAATTTAGTGACCCAGGGCTCTGTACCACCCATCAAGATATATGATAATAATCGCTCTTGCCTAATTCCTTATCGCGCTAAATGATCTGATTAATCGGAGATCGTCACAAAACCAGCAAGCGGCGATAACTTGGTGATACTGCGCCACAAAAATTAGCCAGGAGGCAGTTTTCACCAGAGTCTGCAAAGATCCCAGGGAGCTTCAGATTTATTCTGCCGAAAAAACCCATGTTAGAACCATGATCTGTTATAATTGTTACTTACCGATGCGATCAAGCCTTTGGAAAAAAAATATTGCACGGGTGTCAAACAGCTTGGATCCAGATAGGACGCCAAGTTACTCTCGGCGTCTCATCTGGATTTAAGCTGTTTGAAAAATGACAACCAAGTCTCGATCGGTAGGAGAAGGGTTAAAGCAACGGTCGTAAAAGGCTTTAACCCTTTTCTCGCTAACTGATTGTCGACTGCAAATATTGTCGTCTATTGAATACTTCAATATAATATTTTCTAGCCAAAGCTCGTGGTGTCAGTCGGGCTGAGGGCTAATTTCCAGTAATTTGACACCGAGTTACTTAGCATATCATCTACGTCTAAACTGTTCGCAAAGGCAATCACGGATTCGTCCCTGGCGTGCACGTAATTAAAATCAATAACCATGGCTGTTAAATTTAATTGCTTCTTTTGGCTTTTTACTGTTACGTAATAATTTTATTGTGTATGCTTTTTTAGTCACATTATCCGATTATCTGTGTGGAATTGTCCAAATGAGTGTTTTGAATGAATCTATTTTTCATTTTTATGGGTGATTCTGTAAGACTCAGGTTATTGATGTGATATTGAAGATATATGCAGTATAAACAGTGTATACCTTGATCAGGATGGGAGGGGGTCTTCTGATATGAACTTACACTGTTAGCCCATTCCCGCATATTGACGCCTTTTGACGCTTCTGTAAAAGTTACTTTATGAAACCATTGTGATAAATAGAGCATTTGCTCCACAGGAGCAAATGCTCTATTTATCACAATGATTTCAAAACTACACAATTCTGGAAAAATTCCTTTTCTCTAGTTAATGTTCCTTTTTGGTAGATTTAATCAAAGAGGTTAGGTCTAAAAATAGCCTAAGTGGGAATGGGTTAGCCTATTTCCCCTGCTAATCCCTCCTTCATATAAACGCTTTTTCATGTTTTGCAAACGGAGTAGAATTCATTAACGCTGCCAAATATTGTCGCCTGCAAACTTTATCGTCTGCTACAATTTCCATTTAATTCTTTCAAACACATTATCACAGTAACACCCAGAGTGGATCCTGGTGAGACGCCGAGTTACTAATCTGACGTCTCATCTGTAGATAATCACAGATGCGACACTGGCAGATATGTACACGATATTTTACTTAACTAGTCATTTTTTGCATGGCTGGTTATTATATCGAGTCATATCTATCATTATGCACGATGGCGCATCAATCGTAGACGACAAGAACGTTTTACAATTTTGAAAATAAATGTCAAGATTGATCAGATTAATGGTTATGTTCTAAATTAACCACGCACGACGGAGATGTTAAATCTGCTTAGGTTTACATGTAATTTATATTGGATTTATGGTCCCCTGAATCCATTAACCCTTTACTGTATATACATCAACATGTATACACATTTTAACGCTTTTGCAAACAGAGTAAACCCAGATCAGACGAAGTAGGAGCCAGAGGGTCTGCTCTATTTGCTTATGGGATTGTATAAATATGATTCTACAGTTTCTGCCATAACCGAACTTTCCCGTATATTAACCCTTTACTCCATGAATATTCATGTAAGAAATAAATGACATCATGAATATTAATTAGAATAATTTTTACAAAAGCACATTGACACAGAACGTTTTGGCCATGACAGAAACTGTAGTATATCTATATCATATGAAAACCAATCATAGCAGACCCTGATAAGACGTCTACTTTCATTGAAAAAGCGTCGAAATGCTTATTTATGTTGTAACAGATTAAAGATTAACTTTCAAGCTAATGTTGTACTTTTCTCTGTTTTTCAGAATGTCGCCCATGCAGTGAAGAAGAAATCCTGCGGGCTTACTGCTCCAGCGACTTTGGTATGTTATCATATTATAAGTCCCCTTTTAACTGTTGAAATATCAACGTAGAATGGTCTAAGCATTGTTTAACCATATAGCCCCTTCTGTAAGAAATCATTAGTTTTTTTTAGAAAAAGTTGATTGACAAACTGTCCAAACCTTGACCAGAGGGCTCCTCTTGGAGCCCTCTGATCTGGGTCTACACTGTTTGTAAATGCGAATTAACTCGTTATCTGGCTTTCAAAGGATTCATATTAATTTTATACTAACCTGACTCAATGCTTATAAATGTGGCAGTATACATTCTCACACACTTTCACATATAACTATAAGGTGTTGAATAATATTTAAACCACCTTATTTGTGAAATAATGAAGAGCTTGTTTGAAGCAAAAAAAAAAGTAATGATCGCGTTATGACTTTTCAAACCACACACCTGTGGTGTATCTGAACATTTTCTGTAGTTATACTGTAAACCCATCTAAACCGGAATTCTAGTAGAGAAGATTTAGATTTAGACAGATGGCAGCTTAATGCAGGGTGAAAGTCATGTAGAACGCTCCTAGAGGAGCTTTCTACATGACTTTCAGCCTGCATTAAGCTGCCACCTGTCTCCATAACCGATATTTATACTAACTTTGACGTCCGGTTTAGAGAGGTTTTACTGTAAATAAATGTAAGTCTTCATAGCAGATTTCCAGTTTTTGAATATAGATTTGTGTCTCTCGTCATTTACAAATTCAATACATACGAGTTTACAGTCATTTTTTCCTATGAATAATTAATGGACATGTTACTTTCAAGCTTACTTAGGAATTACTGAAAGTTTGATCGACGAGTCTAAGAGAAAACTGGCGAAAAGCTCATTTTTTCTTTGTTTAGTATTAATGAATCATACTTGTAAAACTGGAATGGACCTAGAGATTTTAGCTTTAAGACTTTGGCTTACAACGACGGTTAACTCAACGTCTCACTAAGATCCAAACTAGATGTATTTGTTACTGTGAAAATGTTCTTTTTATGAAAGAAATAGGACGGCAATTAAACAACGAACATTGTTAACAGACAATAAGTGACCGTTCCTCCATATAAACGCCTTTTCACGCCTTTGAAAACAGAGCAGACAAAAATCAGACGGCTCTTGTAGGAGCAGTCTCGTCGGGGTCTGCTCTGTTTGCTTATGGAATAATATAGATATGATTCTACCATAATATTAATGATGTCATTATTTCTTACATGAATATTCATGGGGTAAATGATTAAATATACTTAAGTGTATTTTAATGGAGAGGTACAATTTATACAACAGGCTATTGAACATTTTATCTGCAGGAACACCAGTAGGCTATGACCCGACGTCTACAAAGCAGTCTTTTTGTTATTCGTTCAGATTTATTTCAATCACTTTTGATTTGATAATTTTTGTAGATAAATTTTATTTTAGTTTCTATTCTCTATTTTTCAGTCCTGGTTGGTAATATGGAGTCTGTTGAACATTTCCATGATATTGAGAAGACCAAGATCAACGTTGCTGTGAACCAGATTATCCGACAGAAGGATTCTCCCTCAGCACACTTCGCCAGAAAACACCGGAATTCCCCGACTCTCCAGGGGAGCATCTATGCCCCCAAGAAATGTGGCATCGTCAAGGGCGATGGGCTGTTCCTGCTCACGGGGCGACTGAGACTCGGAGAACTTCACATGGGCTGTGCACCTTATCTCGATGAGTGGGTGTCCATTTCGAACAAGGCTCATTTGGAAGGACGAATGGAATGTACACTGGACTGAGAGAATGACGTCATTAATCCCGATGATCTACCTCAGCCTCATTCTGATGACGCTTCTATAAACAGAACGGAACGCGTCACAGGGCATCAACGGAGATTCGATTGACCAATGACGGAAAACCTGTCTCCAAGGGACATGCACAAAATACAACTATACAGTTGTGTCAGGAGATAATAAGGTACATTGCACCCCACTTAGGTTCATAGTTGTCTCCAGTAACCTACAGTAGGAATTAAAAACATAATATGAAACAAACTTGTATTACACCTTTATAAAGAATTTTTAGGTAATGGGATATCCAAACTCTGTGAATAATACATCGACCGAAAAGGAACATTTACTAAAAAAAGGGATACTCTAGAATTATGTATAGTTTTGACACCTATGCAACAAATATAGCATTTGCTGTTTATTAAAATGGTTACAAAAGGTGACTATTACAGACGTCAAGAAGACGCCAGTATGAAGGAATGGGTTTAGCTCTCGTCTATTGTAGAGTTACCTACTTCCAATTCATACACGATTTATTGACGGAGTGTCAAACAGCTGGTAATATTGTGAGACAAAGAGTTACTCGGTGCCTCATATGGATCCATGTTGTTTGCAAATGACATATCATGCTTGGCTGGATAGAGGTTAACTCAATACCTCATATGCTATTTTTAGATACAGTCTCTTTGAATAAATATACCGAAAAGGAGCATTAACTAGAGAAAAGGAAAATTTTAGAATTTTGTAGTTTGAAACCATTGTTAAAAATAGAGCATTTGCTCCTATAGGAGCAAATGCTCTATGCATCACAATGGTTTAACAAAGTGACTTTTACAGGGGCGTCAATATTAGGGAAAGGGTTAAGAGGTACATTAAAAACATTTTAGTGGTTTAGTACGAAGTTACGAACTGTAATAGGTTTCACCCCATCTCGTGTTATTTATGACAATGATTGTACTTCAGGGGAACATATTTTGAAAGTTACATTATCCAATGGTGTATTGCATCAATTTAGAAGCAATCTAGATCTAACAGGAGTAATAAATCAAACGCCAAATTAAAGACAATTTCACTCTTGATGTTTAATAAAACATAGCTTTATGTAGAAATGTGTTTTTATTTCAGACATGTAGGATGATAAATCAGGAAGCCGGCATTTCTGAGTAGCAAAACAAATTTGCTGCCGGTGAATCAACCGTGTCCATTACATCTGCAAGAGACCGTGGCCGCATGTAATGGCATGGCAAACTTTCGTGACGTCAACGCTGGAAAGATACTAACAGTCGTTGGGGAAACAGTTCGAATCATATATGTATAGACAGCACTGATTTGAAGGTGATTATTGAAAATATTGTTATTGCATATTGTCTTTAAAGCTATGCAACAGTAATAGAACAGTGTCAGACCCGACAGCTCTTTGTAGGGGGTTTCTGATCAAGGTCTCTATCTATCTCTCTCTGTTAAGGTTTGTACCAGTATTCATCAAAGAGTTAACCGTCTACTCCATGAATATTCATATACGTAATAATGGCATCGTGAAAATTAATTAGAATGTTTGACCATGGCAGAAAGTGTATTATCTTATCTATGTTATACACTACTATGATAAATGATATAGACTCAGATATACAATATTATATAACCAAACAGAGAAGACCGTGACTGGACGACTCCTACAGAGGTTGCCTGATCTTGGTCTACTCGGTTTACAAGGGCGTCGAAAGGCTTCTCTATCAAACATTAAATGATGTGTTTGTACTTTTCAGGCTGTCAGTACCCACACGTATGACCAATTGTGTAATGGAGCCCCGAGAGTATTACAGAGCAACCCACGTGATTACACGATTTCTGATTACAAAGGGAGCTCGTATATTACTCAACTTTATTGACAGCGCGGATAAATAGAACTATGGTCACATACATCAGACAATGGTGTTGTAAAATAGACATGCGCACCTTACTCAACTTTAGTGGTAGTGCGGCGAACAATGACCGGCCATGGAAACGCGCACATATGTCAGTAATGGAATTACTATACATGTATATATGGACATGTACGCACATTATTCAACTTTAGTAGCAATGTGGAGAAATAGAACTATGGTCTATGGGAGTGCGCACATACACCAGACAATGGTGTTGTAAAATAGATTGTGCATAATACTCAACTTTAGTGGCAGTGCGGCGAACGATGAGTTCTATTATGGTAGTATAATATGGGCATACACATATAATTTAAATTGTGTTGCATTGCGACAACGTACAAGTGTTCTATAGAAATGTTCATATACGCTAGTAACGGTATTATAATATGGACCAGCGGCGAAATGGATCTATGTTCTATGAGAATGTGCACATGTCGGTAGCGACCTTATATTATGGACATGCGTACATTACTTCTTTAAACTGTAGTGACTGTATGTGCTTATTAGCAATTTTGATGAAATACAGCATGATGTGACAATACTGTAGAATGACAAGCTAATAATAAGAAATAGTGTGTTGAAATGAAACACATGAGAAAAGCTTGCATACTGACATCATAGTTTTACTTAATGTGTGGATTCGAGCATCTGCTGATATAGAACCAGTATAGTCATATATGTTAACCCATTACCTCATAGGCTCTTTTTAGATACATCCTCTTTGAATAAATTTACCGAAAAGGAGCACTTACTGGAGAAAAGGAAAACCTTAGAATTTTATAGTTTGAAACCATTGTGATAAATAGAGCATTTGCTCCTACAGGAGCAAATGCTCTATTTATCACATTTGGTTTCACAAAGTGACTTTTACAGAGTCGTCAAATGTCGTCAATATGAAGGAATGGGTTAACATAGTTATTACAGTTACGTATGAATCAGGGAAAACTTGTCATGATGAAAACTGTAGAATCATATCTATATTATAATTAGCATAAGCATGTAGAGCAGACACTGATCAGACGATTTCAATAGGAGCCATCTGATCAGGATCTACTCTGGTTGCAAATGCGTATAGAGTAAAGGGTTAATCCCCCATGCTTTGAATTTCAACACAATTCAACATACTGTTTACCTATGAGTTCACAGCTGTCTATACTTACATTTCCTACACGTTGCTTTTAGTAGAGATTATAAGTTGATGTTAGTGCTGTCTTCTTTCCTTTTTTTAATTGGATACTTTTAGTTTTTGTTTGGAGACATCTTTACTTGTGCGGTCTGAATGATAGTTACCTTTAAGTATTTTTTTCTTCTTTTTTTTGCACGTGATATGTATATATCTCTTAATCAAATCAGAATTCGTTTGAATAGTAAGCCCCAAGCTGACGTTTTTAGTGAAGCTACTTTGTAGAATTTCTTTTGATATAAATATAGCAAATTAAGTGTATCACTCCCTTGTGCTAAGTGAAGGTCGTATGATACACTCGGGTGACAACTGCTTTAAACCCTAAACTGCGGGAACCTAATAAATAAGACATTAACAGACAGTGTAGACCAAGATCAGAGGGTTTCCTGGAGGAGTCATCTGACCAATGTCTGCACAGTTTGTCATAAAATCGTTCTTCATTGATAAATCTTGGTACAATATATTGTTTAATCAATAATCAGAAAAGGAAGGGCCAGTTTTAATTCATTCAACAAATTAAGGGTTAAAATTAGTTTGTAGTAATCTATCAAGTGTGAGGGATAATTTGAAACCCATTTACAATCCATAGTCATAATCCAATTTTAAGAGACGATCATGCGATAGTAAGAAGTGGAATAAAAACAGTATTCAATAGCTCAGTTGTTTGTCTTGATTTGATTTCCAGATAGCGTTTTCAATCACCTAAAACCATAACTGTTATAATATCGACTACACCAGAACCTCTTTATTCCTTTACTCAATAAATATTCATGTAAAGAATGATATATATATGCATATTAATTAGCTTATGTATAAAATGGCATATGGACAAGAAAAATGTGGACCCTGATAAAAAAACAACTACAGAATCAGATCCATAAAATTCTAAATGTAAATAGAACATACCTTATCGGACGACTCCGTCTGATCGGGGTCTACTCTGTTTGCAAAGTGATTGAAAGTTATCTCTATAAAGTACATTATACCCCGATAAACGTTTAAATTACTATCAATGCCGAGCTTTTAGACAGGTGGCTGCTCAATGCAGGACGAAAGTCATGCAGAAAGCTCCCATATGAGCTTTTCTGCATGACTTTTATATTTCATTTAGCATTCATCTGCCTTAAACCCTCAATTCTTCTTTGTCAAAACCCCAGTTTAGTGGGGGTTAACCCATTCCCTCCTATTGACGCCACTTTTGAAACCATTGTGATAAATAGAGCATTTGCTCCATAGGAGCAAATGCTCTATTAATCACAATGGTTTCAAAACTTCACAATTCTAACCTTTTTCCTTTTCTCTAGTAAATTCTCCTTTTCGGTAGTTTTATTCAAAGAAGTTGCATCTAAAAATAGCCTATGTGGTAATGGGTTAAAGTGACCACATGTTTCTTTTTCATGAAGATGTTGTAGACAGTTTATCGTGCGCTGTACCTTCTCAAATACAAAACCGCTACCTTGATAATCGGTCCAGTAAAACAAGCACCACTTTCGGTGGTTAAGGTGGCAGTATAATGCATGGTGGAAGTCAAACAGAGAGCTCCCCCAGAACTAAACTTTCGAAGCATCCAATTTTTAACTGTATATTGATAGTCTGTTATGTACCAATTAACTTATCAATATACATGTACGAAATAATAGCATCACAAATATCAATTAGGTGGGTTTTTTTATAATGGAACATGAACATGCTGAGACCGTGTTGAACCATAAGCAAACAGCAGACTCTTATCAAAGGATCAGTATCTACTTTTTGCACGTTAAACGGCGCCTCTTTTTGGTAGATTGTTTGGCAAAATCACCGAGCAATTAGTTAACCCTTTCCATGTGCAGCATTCAGTAAGTAATAATGACATCACGAGCATTCATTAGCTGAATTTTTATATTGGCACATACATGTACACATGCATATTTGGCATTAGTAGTCATATCTATGTTATTTCATAAGCAAACAGAGCAGACCCTGATCAGACGGCTCCTAGAGGAGCCGTCTGATCTGGGTCTACTCTGTTTGTAAATGTGTGAACACGCGTTTATAGGACGGAAAGGGTTAACTTGTATTATTGAGTCATTAAAGGGATGTCAATTTCCTTTAAGATATAACTTAAACACCTTCCCACTATCCGCGACATGACATGCATTTTCAAACAGCCTGGGTATAGATAAGACGCCGAGTAACTCGGACTCTCATCAGAAATCAAGCTGTTTGACACTCGGTCAATAGTTTCTCAAAACTTGAGAAACGGAAGTAGTCCAAACTTGCGCCAGATTCCAAATTGAGCGGACATTATTTTTATACTGCAAGGTAAGGGCTAAGAAGATAATCTATTTCAATCTATGGCGCTTTGATCATACACCCGGAACTCCAAAATTGCAAAACACCGTCTTACTGTCCTGATGGGAGTCTTACTTATATTGGCGCGTCATTAGCCACCCTAAATGCATACAGTAAAGCGTGTACACCATGGCCCACTGAAATTAGGTCTACAGTGCAACCTGATATCAGCGGCCATTAAAAGGTGTCTAATTAATGGTCTGTAAGGCAGGTGGTAGTTTGATACAGGTCAAAAGTAATACGGAAAGCTCCTATAGGAGCTTTCTGCATTTCATTTGCCCTGCATTTAGCAACCACGTTTTTTAAGACTTATACATGTGTATGTATGGTCGTTTAAAGAGGAAGTCCCTACAATGATCGCATATTTTCAAGAATATATTAAAACTTGGTATTTGTTATGCTCTATCATTATTATGAAGGTTCCCAATTTGAACTTATATCGAAAAATGCCCCTGTGATACAAATAACCCGATTTCATCAATACTGATAATTTTTGTTCTACAACACAATATTATCGGCCCTTTCCGTTAAATTATTCCGCGTTTTGCCGATGATCACCCGATCCCTCCATTGTTTACGTAATAGCTTTCTCGGAAGTGGTCGGAGAATCGTGAACTAAAACCCAACCCGAATAAAACTGAAACTTCGGGTAGTAAAACCGGGATCGGCGATATCAAACACATGGATGTTTTGTCATTATAAACGGTAATTAGATGGGGCTTTTTGCGATATACTACTTTTCAGCATATAAATACATGAGTTTTGTATATTTTAAGTGTTTATGAAACGCGTCAAATGTAGGGACATCCACTTTAAGACTACTGGTTCTACTATAGCTGAACACCATCTTACTGTCCTGATGAAAGTCTTAATTACATTGGCACGTCATTGGCTACCCTAAACACACACAGTAAAACATGTATACCATGACCACCGAAACTAGGTCTAGATCTGGATTTAAAACATAAGTATAGTAACTTAACATATTTGTCCATTGCAGAAACTGTAGAGGTAAAGTAGATTGTGTTCCTACACGTCGTATCAGAAACATGATCTGAGGATGTCAAACAGCTTGGTTCACGATGTGACACCGAATGTCTCGTCGTCTCATTTGGATTTAACTCATTCCTTCCTGGTGACGATTTTTGGCGCCTCTGTAAAATGCGTTGAAACCATTGTGATAAATAGAGCAGTTGCTCCATAGGAGCAAATGCTCTATTTATCACAATGGTTTAAAAACTACACAATTCTAATATGCCCCTTTTCTATAGTTAATGCTCCTTTTCGGTAGATTTATTCAAAGATGTTAGGTCTAAAAATAGCCTCGGAGAGAATGAGTTAATACTTACGACGTTGTGAAAAAGTAATATCTTCTGAAATGTGGATCTGATGCACTTTTGACTATTTTCAATTCGATTAAACTTTTGACTATTGACAGAGTATCATATAGGTTGGACCCTGATGAGACGCCGAGTTACTCGGCGTCTCGTCTGAATCCAAGCTGTTTGCAAATGCGGGTCAGGCCGCGAATAGCGGGATAAAGGGGTAAGATATATGGGCATAATTATTGCAATTTTAGTAAACGTCAAAAGTTAGCTTTTACATATATGTGCATAAATTAGGATTTTAACACAGGCGAAACTTTTCACAGAACATTAAATATATTACACCTTAGAATGCTCAGCTCAGTATGAAAATGTCGAGCATTTTTGGACCCAGATCAGTGGCCGAGAAATTGTTATGTCATTTTTTTAATACTTGGTAACATTTGTTTCTACACAAATTTATTGAATAAGGAATTGCTAAAACCCCAAAACAAGCAAGATTTTGTGGTAGACGATAATTTTGACACCAAATATGATAAGGATAAAATTGCTTTCATTTCGCTATAAATGACACGAATGCGTCTAAATCATCTAGGTGGTGAAGTTTAATGGCTCGAAGCGCAGAATAGTTATCTACTCTAAGATCGCGTCAAGAAAACCCAACTGTATGTCAGTATATACAATATTCACTACTTTCAATCCTGAATGATTAGCCATTCAGTGTTTAACTATAGAGTCCACTCAGTAGAAAAGGCTTAAACGTACCAGAGGATATTGAATGACGAACAGTGCAGACCCTGACCAGAGGGCTCATCTAGATCTGTACTGTTTGCAAATGAAAACGCACGTGTTGCCCGGGTTGAAAGACTAACGCCTTAAATAATTGCAGCCTGTAAAACAGATAGTAGTTTAATGCAGGACAAAAGTTATACAAAGAGCTCCCGTACGAGCTTTCTGCATTACTTTTGACCTGCATTATGCAATCACCCGCTTTTACAAAAAGTACAGAAATAAGTGATATGTTAGCAAACAACTAGAAGCGCCACTGCCAGTCTCGAAATGATGAACCTTTCATGAAAGTTCGAATCGGTGCAACTCAAATGTTCAAGCATAATCATTGTAATAACTATCTTCATAAACATACACATATGACTTGACGCAACTCCATGTTATTACCTTCCTTACCTTAATTATCAACTACAAAGTTCCCCTGCCTTAACCCTTTCCCTGTTCTATGTTTATTTCAAATTCAAATTCCACTAGCAAACAGAGCAGACCCTGATCAGACGGCTCCTCTAGGAGCCGTCTGATCTGGGTCTACTCTGTTTGCAAATGCGTGAAAACACATTTATATGAGGGAAAGGGTTAACCCCCTCCCTTCATATAAACGCATTTCGCGCATTTGGAAACAGAGTAGACCCAGGTCATGTGACTCTTCATCTGCGTCTGCTCAGTTGGTTTATGAGATTATAATGGATCTGACTCTACAGCTAATACGTATTCATGACGTCATTATTTCTTACATAAATATTCAATAGGAAAAGGTTAATTTACAAGTTACTCGGTGTCTCATCTGGGTTATTAAACTGTTCGCGAATTTAATAAACATTTGTCTGTCGAATGCATTTACAATAGTTTTGCACAGAATCTATTGATGTGGATTTCCCAACGAGATATGGTCACAAGACAGAGCAAATTGCCCATGCAACCCAGCCTTTAGAAGAAGACATAACTATATATAATGATGGGTATAAATTAGCGTAGTGTATGCTCACTTACTCTTTTACGGAATCTTTTAAGGGTCATTGCAGTTAAGTGTTCGAAAAATGCGAGGATTCGCATTTACAATCTCCAAATTTTGCCAGACTGGAAATGAAAATGTGAAAGTTTATCTGTGCATTATTTTTCAAACCATGGTCTCGTGATGAACTGAAGAAAGAACATGCGAAAATGCACATGTCAATTCTTGCATATGTTTTTACGTTTTTAATTGGAAGTGCAATGTTTTGCTGTAGCGTTTCTGAACAATCTGGCAAACATGCTAGAATGAAGCGGTGAACTCTCACACGTTTTAGCCGTTCAAATAAATGAGCGCCGCTGAAATGTGATGATCCTAATAGGGTTCCATAGTCTAGAATTCACTTAATAGGTAATCTTAAACTTTTATAGTTTTGAACGTGCGAACATATGACGGTTCAGACCACTCTAAACATCTAACAACCAACAAATTTCATGGCAAGCGCGATATGGTTGCTCGCATTTTGTAAACAGTTTAGACCCAGATCAGACACCGAGTAACTCGGCGTCTCGCAAGAAATCAACTTTTTAACACGTGATCAAATGTTTGTGAAACATTTTAAAGAATCAGATGTAAGTACAACTTATAACAGACCAGGGTTTGAGCAGACTTTTTTTTATCAACCCTTTCCTTCATATAAACGCTTTTCCACGCATTTGCAAACAGAGTAGACCCAGATCAGACGGCTCCTATAGCAGCCGTCTGATATGGGTCTGCTCTGTTTGTTAATGGAATTTGAAAAATCAGTTTCTTTACTGTCTAAAATGGCTACAATATTTCATATTTCATTATAACTATTATGTTCATGAATATTCAGTAGGTAATGAAACTTTGAATAAACATAGAACAGGGAAAGGGTTAAGCATGGGGATGGCTAATTATCTATAAACGAGAACTAGGTATTCGTCTGAAGTTGTTGAAATTTAACCATTTTCTCCATTGATATTGATGTAAGAAATAATGACTGTGAATATTACTTAGCTGAGATTTTATAATACAGTAAAACCTTTCTATAACGGCCACTAAATTGAGTTAATTAGCTGGTATTTAGGGCAGGTGGCTGCTTAAAGCAAGGTGAAAATAAAACAGAACGCTCCAATAGGAGCGTTCTGTTTTACTTTCACCTTGCTTTAAGCAGCCACCTGCCTTTAACACAAAATACTTGATGTAATTTAGTGGCCGTTATAGAGAGGTTTTACTGTATTACTTAGTTGAGTTTTTATAAATGTATTGTTTTATCATGGTACTAGCTGTAGAATCAGGTCTATATTATTCCATACGCAAACAGAGACGGTTCCAAAAAGATTCCGTCTTGTCTGGGTCTACTCGGTTTGCAAAGACGGTTAAACATAGTTATTTCATTGATAAATAAAGAAGAAAATAAAACTGGAATAAAGGAGTTCATATCACCTTTTCCCTCATTTACACATTTAGGAACCGTCTGACCTGGGTCTGCTCTGTTTGCTTGTGGTATAATATAGATCCAATTTTATTGTTTCTGCCTGAACCAAAATGTCTTGTGTTCATATGCCATTATAAAAATAATATAATTATTATTCATGTCACTATTCCTTACACGAATATTGGACAGGAAATGGTTTAACTGCTGCATGAAAAGTTAACATACCAGTGGTAAGTTCTAAAACATTGCATTGAACCATTTATGGACAGATACCGACAGAAATAAGAATAACAAACATGCTTTATAAGACGCATATATTTGTATCCTGAAATCCCAGTGTTAATTATCTTTCGTAGTGTTAGGCAACTATTTGTGTGTAGTATTAGATGTATACATATCAACGAGAAGAATTCAATAAATGTTCAGCTTTCATTCCAGTCGTTCATGTTCAAGTGTACACACATGCATGTTGTAAACATTACTGAAAAATGAAATATATTTAAAATGCTTTTCTGTCTCTGGGCAACTTAAGTATTACGACTTGCGTCTAAAACACTCGCAAATACTGTATACCAAGAACAATTGTCATCTTCTTACAGTAAAGCCCCGATAGTTCGAACACTTTCTTGCAAACATTATTTTTTTTCCCGTGACACCGGTCATACTTTGTTTTGTTTTTTTCTCTAATAGTCCCAATATTACTTTTGAAAGTTTTGAATAATATTTCGTTCTGATCACACGTTCGTAGATAAAACATTTACCCAACTATGAAACTATCTCTTCTTATTTTCTAATTCATTTAATTGTTTTAAACTATTGGTCAGGGGCCCAAAAACTTCAATCCTCCTGGTGAGACATCCTGTCACTAGTATAGGAGTCTCATCTGGGTCCACACTGTTTACAAATACGAACCAGGTTACGATCAGTTCAAATACCATGAGGAAAATGGACATCTAGACATGCAAATGCATAAATCATGCGGATTTTAACTTCCATAAATCATGATTTAATTGACCAATCAAAAATTATCATATCTAATTTCGTTTTCAATGGCCTAAAACCCCAAGAAAAGGGGATTTGTTCTGCCGGACATTAAACTGCCGATTTATCGCGCACGGACTTTGGTCACAAAGGTAAATATCACCGGGGTCATGTTGACCTACGCCGAACTGGACATGATCAGGGTTTATCCATTGATCAGCAAACGTGATCGTCAACCTCAAATGGCCGGTATTTTCTGCTTCACATTTCAACTTAATCTGAACCACCCAATGCCAGACTGATGACCAGTTATCAAACAGAATATATCCAGATCATACACTTAGTCTTTCAGTGTCTGAGCGATATACCGTAGGTTTAAAATGCCATTAATAATCCTGATTAACACGCAAAGTGTTAAACATTATCACACTGAAAACAAAATGTGCCCAAACTCTGGTCTCGAAAATAGTTCACTTACTTCCAACTTTATCAAGCTTTTGAGAAATTATTGACCGAATAGCAAACCGCTTGGATCCTGATGAGACGCCGAGTTACTCGGCGTCTCATCTGGATCCAAACTGTTTGCAAATGTCATATCAGATAGCTCTTATCACGGTAAGGGCTAGATATGGCCAACTTTACCGCAGGTCAGTGATTTTAGGACAATATGTTTCTAACTAGACGGACTAAATATGTGTACATTTCTAATTAATCATACATTATAGGAAGTCTGTTGACAATAATTTGTGCGTTTAAAAGAAATCCCTTTCGCGAAAAAGTCAATTTAGTCGGCCAGATGAGTTTGAGGACCTTTTTAATGGGGTTAGTGTGTTTGTTACCATTGTTCTTTGATGCATAGAACATTCTTTGATGCCCAACACATTTGTTTACCGATGGTCCTACAACAAATAAAACAATTGTTACAAATATTCAGATTAAAAGCTACTTTGCAGTCTCAGCATATGGCCAATCGTCAATTTCTGTATGAGCGGTGTCTGGTGTCCTTGACCGCTTGGAGATTTCAATTCTACTTTTTATGCCCCCACTATGTGGTGGCATATAGAATTGCTCTTGTCCGTACGTCCGTCCGTACGTCCATACGTCCGAACATTCGTACGCATATCTAGAAGAATTTGTCCGGGTTATTACTTGGAAAGTATTTGTCCAATCCACACAAAACTTTACACACATGTGTGTGGTCATCATATCTTGGTCAAGTTCGATAGCCATGTAAATCGCTATAGTCGTTGCATACTTTACGTGGAGGCTATGGACACATTTCTAGTTATAGTAGAATGACCAATCGTTATATGACAGTAGAATATGTTCATTATTATTTGTTTTAACAAAGTGCTAACTTTTGAATGACATCTGATTGGAGAGATCCTTAAGGAGACCACTGAGCAGGATCTGCACTGTTTGCAAATACCAGTTACTCTTGTCCGGCATGAAAAGAGTTAATTAGTGCTGATACAGTAAACACCCTATAAAAAGGACGCTCAATTTTGTATAAATATTGGTCTTGGAGACAGGTGGCACATTAATGCAGGGCGAAAGTCATGCATAAAGACCATAGAGGAGCTTTCTGCATGACTTTCACCCTGCAATCTGCCTAAAAGTATCTAAATTATTTTCTTCTAGAACTCCGGTTTAGAGAATTTACTGTATTAAAAAATGTTCTCAATATATCGGCCATCTGCTGCGTGGGTATGTAAGTGCATGGTGGAACTGAAAACATTTTCCGATTAGTAAAAACATATTCAGAGCAAGCTTAATCCTTAGCATGATTTGAATCGAATTTCCAAACACTTTGGATCACGATGAAACGCCGAGTTACTCGGCATCTCATCAGGATCCAATCTGTTTGACATTCGGTCGATAGTTTCTCATAAGCTTGATCGAATCTGAAATACGCAAAACATAAATCAAATCAGACTTTGTGAAGGCAATGTTGTTGTTTTGTTTTTACTGCGAGAATAAACGTCTATAACATCAAATACAACCAGAAATAGATACGAGGAAAATATTTTCTGGTGCCATTACATAAATACTTAAAATTGAATAAATATCGTTTGAAAATCGCATATTTCATTTGCAAAATGTACTTCTTTTTATCAATTCAAAAAGAATGTGCATTGTACCAAAATACCACAGAACCTTTCTGAAGGGACACTATGTAATAAATAGTTATATGTTGGCGCTTTTAACCCATTACCTCATAGGTATATTTTAGACCCAACCTCTTTGAATAAATCTACTGAAAAGGGGCATTAAGTAGAAAAGGAAAATTTTAGAATTGTGTAGTTTTGAAACCATTGTGATAAATAGAGCATTTGTTCATAGACAGCAAATGCTCTATTTATCTCAATATTTTAAAAAGTGACACAGATGAGGCTAATGGGTTGAACACTAAGGGACAAAAGTTATACAGAAAGCACATGCAGGAGCATAACGTCGCATCTTTATGACTCAGGATTATATGTCTTCTTGTCTGTCGCCTTAGAGTGTTTCTTTTTGCAGTATGGTGTTTTATCTCAGACTCACTGTGTACGATAGTTAGTGAATTACACCACTGACGCATCATATTGGAGTAATTAGCAATTTGTTTGATGAACTGAAAATTAACCATTTACTATTTGGATGCTAGTGGCAAATCAAAACTAAATCACACCGTGAATATTAATTAGAATAATTTTCATAAAAGCACACATACCTAGGAAGTTTTGGCCATAGTAGAAACTGTAGAATCATATCTACATGTACAAATGTATATTATTTCATAAGCAAACAGAACGGAACCTCATCAGACGGCTCCTACAGGATTCAGCTGATCTTGGTCTATTCTGCTTGCAAAGACGTAAAATGTTTATGGAGTATATTGATGGAGTAAAGGGTTAAACATCGAAAAAGAAAGAAATCACACTGACGGATAAATATCTTATGCAAAAATAATAAACACAGAAAGGGTATTTTATGTTTTTACTTCACCCGTGTCTTTATGAATATTCAACAAATAATGCGACATAAATATGTATTTGTTTTATAATGGTATGTCAACACATAGTTTTATACTTATGAATCCGTCTGATCAGTCTTCTTTGTTTGCTTATGAAATAAAACAGGCTCTTGTCATGGCCAAATCACATGTGCCTTTTTAAAAAACTCAATTGAATGATATTCATGACGTCATTGTTTTACATGAATATTCATCAGGTAGACAGTTAAAGACCCAGAATAAGACCTTTCGAGAGAACGATGAAGAAAGGGTTTACTGTATATCAAGGTAACACATTCAATGGAAGGTAGGAAGTTGTTTCTAATTCACCAGCAGCTTGGCGCGTGTGTCTTGTTCAGTTTGTCCAAAACATTGTACAGTAAAACCATTCTAAACCGGAATTCTAGAAGAAAAAGAATTTTGATACGTTTAGGCAGGTGGCTGCTTAATGCAATGTGAAAGTCATGCAGAGCTTTCTACTTTACCTCCACCCTGCATTAAGCTGCCATCTGTCTCCAAGACCGGTGTTTATACTAATTTGAACTTCCACTTTAGACATTTTTACTGTATTCCGCTGCACCACCTTACAATAAGTTGAGCCATATTGTTCACGCAATCTTTATCTTGCTCTCCACAAGCTGACTCGCATTTTCAAACACATTGGATCCAGATGAGACGCCGAATAAATCAGCGTCTCATCTGGATCCAAGCTATATAACAATCGATCAGTAGTTCATCAAAACCTTGATCGACTCGGAAATAGTCAAACTTTAAACAGACATTTGAGCAGATGTTATGTTTTTACAGCAGGGTTAAGAGTTATTTCCGAAATCGTAAGAAGTGATGAATACTTTTAAATACACATTCAAAGAAAATACGAGTAGAACCAACGTCTAGGGTTTTTGTCGATCTTTAGAAATAAAAACAACCTTTATCGTGGCTTATTTAGTGTTATAGAAACGAGTTGCTGGACAGAGTACTAATCACCAACAGTGTAGTTGAGGACTTTAGTGTATGAGTAGGATCCAGCCTGTTTTATCTGATGACAGTGTAAAAGTGGCTGCTTAAGGGGGCACTACAGGTTTGTTTTAGGTGAGACTGGATAAAAGACGCAGCGTTCCTTTGATGATCTGCCCGGGTAGCAATGTAGCAAAATGTTTTCATAATATTCTCACAATTTGAACAAACTGTGGGGTTAACTCCAGACACTATAGCAACTTTGTGCAGGCATAATTTGATCCGTTTATTTATTTGTTTTCAAAAATTAAATCTTCAGATCAAGGAGACCGGGATAAGTGTCTGTGTTTACATGCCCCACCATCTCTGTGGTGTCCCGTAGTTTCTGTCCCTGATACGATTTTATAATAATACTGACAGTCTGTTTAATCCAAGATTGTATAACACCCTTTTCCAAATAGCCCAAGGACTATTTTATCTGGACCTACCATGGCGCATTAATCTGTAGTTATACGATGCGCAATAGAAAGTAGAGGCTGGTGAAGAGTTCTCTAAACACAGCCCATGGCTACTTCCACACCGAACGAGTTTGAATCCAGGGCAACCGAAGGTCTTAATTATGATCATTCGGACATAGAATGTGTCTAAGTGTACATCTCGCGTGCAGCCAAGCAGCGGCAATATTGTTGTTAATGATATCATGGCGACTATAGCCATTGTGTTACAGATGTCCAACAGTGCTTTAAAACTATAATTAGATCTTTGTAGTCCATTCGTGTGTCACTATATCTAAAGTAAAATTTCATCTTTGCAGTTTTGATAAAACACTTCCATAAAACATGGGCATTTATAATCTTGAACATGTATTCTAACTGTTACATTACATTATGCTTTCTACACAATGTGACAAAGATGATTATACTTTAAATACTATTATACCGTACTTTCAATACTTTTGTGTATCCAATTTCCTGTTCATACTTTACGTATACAATGTACTGTAAATACTTTTATTTATACAATGTACTCTAAATGCCTTCATGAAACATATATTTACGTAAACATTGTACGTTCAATACCTTTTACGGTATGTATACAATGTACTTTCAATATTGTTCATGTATATAGCATACCTTCTAATGTACAATGTACTTTTTATACCTTTATCTATACTTTGTACATTTCAATACTTTTATGTTTCCAATGTAATTTCAGTACTTTTACATATACTTTGTACTTTCAATACTTTTATTGATACATGTATCAACAGTGCGAACAAGGAGTCTGACTCAGACTAACATGTATGTAGAAATGTGGGGATCGATGTCGTAATTACATGTATGTTCATAATTACATTTTATATATGTCAATAAGAGTCATCTGCTCTGAGCCTGCACTGCTTGCGTATGACAATACATTCGTTTGGCGCATTCAAAGAGTTACAAAATAATCAATATTGCCCTTTAAAGCTTGTGGTTGCTTAATTCCTAATCTGCTTAATAGTTAAACCTGGCTCCTCTCTTTTGGGATATTAATCAAACAAAACCTAGTATCTAAATTTATCACTGAAGAAAATTACAAGCAGGACAGACCCTGATCAAAGGATCTATCAGGAGCCCTTCGATGATCTGGGTTTATGCTTATAAAACTTTAAGTTGTGTCTGAGTTCGTTCTCAAGTTTTTGATTGGTCAGATTTGAGCCTTTGGCTCAAATCTGACCAATCAAAAGCTTGTGAACTCAAATCTGACCAATCAAAAGCTATGGCCCCACACCGTTAGCAAAGGTCTTATATACTCGGTTCCTGCACAATTTAACCATTCTCTTGCAGAATTTTAAAATATATTTCTCCTTTCTTTACCCATGCCCTGTTGTATAATTACATATATCTTCACTGTGTACAAGTATTTCGCTGTGCAATCACTGCTGTGGAGTGCACTGGTTGCACAATCAACTTGTAAATAGTGCAGACCCTGATGAGACAGCTGTCTCATCTGGGTCTTCACTATTTACAGGTAGGTATATTGACGTGAATAGCAAACGAAGGGTTAAGGAATAAAAAAAAGAATAAAAATAACACAGAATGCTCGTGTAGAAGATTTCCTGTAGAACTTTTAATTGAAGCTACATCACTTGAAAGAAAGGTTAATAATCAGACTATTCAATAACGACTGTTGCAGAAAAAAGGTTTCCTGTACATAATGCAGCCAAGTCTCGTTAATTCGACCTCTCAAAAGAACAATTCTGGTGTTGTTAAACAGGTGGTAGCATATTTATGTCGCATTATTTGTAGCGGGATAGAAGTAAAGAAGAAAACTCCTGTAGTAGCTTTCTGCATTACTTTTACCCTGCATTGAACAACCACTTGCTTTTACAGACTCACATGTTAGCAAATTATGTGGTCACATTAGCGAGACTTTGCTGTGGAGGAATACGTGTATAAAGATGTGATGGTGAATCAAACGTTTGATTTCAATGACCCATTTTCACTATAATGTAAAAAACACAAAAGTTTTCCCAAACACAGATTACGACACGCTACCTAATCTGCCAATACTGCTTACCCACTGAGAAGATGTCCCATTATTTATTCATTATCAAATTATCAGGTCTGTGTTGAGCGTGTATTGACTGTCAAACTAAAATATGATACACAGTAAAACTCATCTAAACTGGAATTCTAGTAGAGAAGAATTTAGATACATTTGGGCAGCTGGTTGCTTAATGCAGAGTGAAAGCCGTGCAGAAAGCTCCTAGAGTAGTTTTCTGCATGACTTTCACCCTGCATTAAGCTGCTACCTGACTCCAAGACCGATACTTATATAAATACTAATTTTAACGTCCAGTTTAGAGGAGTTTACTGTATATCCCGGCTGTCAAATGTCTATTGACACACAACGCACTCTATCACACATTGCGTTGCGCAATGGTTTCGCTAATAAACCCTTCTGCAGAGATGTAATTTACCTGTCAAATTCCGTCTGACAGGCATTGCTGGGACTTCAAGTGAAAATTAACACTATACTTAATGACAAAAACACCCGCTTGTGTCAATATATCCAGAAAAAAGCCTGATAGACACCATGTGTGGTGGCACTGGTTCTAATTGTTTATACAGGGCCTTTACGCGTCTAACGAAGGAAAATAGTACGCAAGTCGTATGTGTTAACTTTTGACCCGCCGTTAAAAAATAAGGTCCGCTCAAATTTGGATCAGGTGCAATTTTGACTACTTCCGATTCGAATACGCTTTTGCAAAGCTGTTGGCGGGGTGTCAAACAGCTTGGATCCCGATGAAAAACCGAGTTACTCGGCGTCTTATGTGGACCCAAGATGATTGCAAATCTGAGTCAGGTCGTTCCATTCATAACACAAGACACATAGACTTTATTAATTAAACGTAAACTCGTAATTCTGACCACCTATGATGATTTTCATTTATAATACTTTACACAAACTGTAACAGTTTAAATTTCAAATGCTTATTCGATTTTTTACAATTAAACTCTTGTTTTCATATACAGTAAAAAAAAACACCTCTAAACCGGAATTCTAGTAGAGAAGAATTTAGATACTTCTAGGCAGGTGTCTGCTTCATGCAGGGTGAAAGTCATGCAGAAAGCTCCTCTAGGATCTTTCTGCATGACTTTCACCCTGCATGAAGCTGCCACCTGTCTCCAAGACCGATATGTATACAAACTTTAACATCCGGTTTAGAGGGATTGTACTGTACATGTATGATACATTACACTTAAACTTTGTTTTCATAATAAGTTTATATCACAATTAGGCCTCGTTATGTTGGTCGTATTAGTTAGGGTTTACTGTACTGTCTGCATTGAAGGCAATTCAGCCTTCAGAGGATAAAAAACAATTATCAAAATAATCATTACAAAATCTGTGTTGAATTACATTTTCAACCAGATCACACACAAACTAAAGTGACTTGATGCCATATAAAGTATCTTCTATATTGGTGTATTCGGGGTTTTTTTTGCTTTACTTTCATCAAAGTGTGCCATCTTTTACATTAAAAAATCTTTGAAGACAGATCTATTGCATTACTGTACTGACAATCCAAAAGTCAGATTGTGACTTACGATAAAGGGCTAGGAATGCGCAACGCAAGTGTCTACTTTAATTAAATTTTCTGTTTCTAGGGACAGCATGAAACCGTTTGGAACATGACAACTGTCACAAAGGCTGACAGCCATTTTGTAATAAATGTTTCGTGAAGCGTTCCTAGACCCCTGACGTTATCTATTTGTCCCTGGTCGGTTATTGTCCGAAATATATGCAAATTGTTCACTGGCCGGAATGTTTACACAAGTGCGGACAGTCCATCAATTTATCACGCGGCATGGACATCGGCGGTTGACATGTAAATTAAGTCCGTTGAATTTTATCAGTTTCAGAGGAAACTTCTACTTCTGACATTATACTATTAATTATTTCCTCGATTACGCCGCGACATCTTCAATTACTCACCAAGGGCGCCCAGCCATCGTCGCAAACATGGCCTCTCTTTGGCATTTTGGTCATGCGGAATACTCGGAATATATCACACGTCGCACCATTTCGGATGACGTGCAGATATAATTATGAATGGCAAAGATGAAGACTACCCGACTACAAGTTTGTTATTTTAGGTCAGAACTGCAAATATTATCAGATTCAACCAGGCGCCTGGCCTCTTTCAGTCCCAAATCAGCAATCTGTCCAAACATATGTCTGGCGTTGCTTTAACACATTTACTCATAGGCTATTTTTTTTTTAAATCCAACCTCTTTGAATAGATCTGCTGAAAAGGAGAATTTAGTCAAAAGGACCTGTTTGGAAATACATAGTGGCCTTTATAAAATTATAGCGTAAAAAGGTGTCAATATGAGGGAATGGGCCAAAGGGCGTCAATATGAGGGAATGGATCAAAATGCGCCGATATGAGGGAATAAGTTAACTGTACAAATGATCTTTGACCTTTACCTCATACAGATAAATTTTGACATATTCGCAAACAGAGTAGACCAAAACAATTAGACGACCTCTGTAGAAGCCTTATTATCAGGGTGTGCTGTGTTTGCTTATGGTAGTTTAAAGAAACGATTCTAAAATGTATTGTAACGCTCTGGTCAAACATTCCCTTGTTTGTGTACCAATATGAAAATGCAGTCAATGGATATGAATGGAGTAATATATTCTTACATTATTATTCATGAGTTATAATGTTCATGTATGGCCATACAGCCAATCATCCTAATCACTGTAAGCTTCGATGCGGCATTAATAATTTTAACCATTACAATGTTCATAAAAAGCTTTTGCATGATTGTGTATCAACTACCTACGCCTTTCACTAGCCTTTCAAAGATATCTGTATATCAATTTAAGATTAAGAGGCCTCGTCTGTATCGGTTTATCAACCAGGGCTCGTATAAACATTGATTTGAGATATATGAGTCTGTCGAATATTTACTAAGATAAATTATGGCTATATTGTTTACAGTCGATTTTTGCAAATAAGAAACGGCAAGACATTAATGTCATTTTAAGAAGCGATATCTTGTAGCGAGTAAAGTGAAAATGTGAAACAGGAACCTGTTAACTCCTTTACTCCATAAATACGCCTTTCTATGTTTTTGCAAACAGTGTAGAGCCAGTTTAGACGGCTCTTGTAGACGCCGTCTACCAGGGTCTGCTCTGTTTACTGTAAGTTTCAATGCGGCATTAATAATTTTAACCATTGCATTGTTCATAAAAGGTGTTTGCATGCATGTGTATCAATTACCTACGCTTGTTCACTAGCCTTTCAAAGATATCTGTATATCAATTTAAGATTAAGAGGCCTCGTCTGTATCGGTTTATCAACCAGAGCTCGTATAGACATTGATTTGAGATATATGAGTCTGTCGAACATTTACTAAGATAAATTATGGCTATATTGTTTACAGTCGATTTTTGCAAATAAGAAACGGCAAGACATTAAAGTCATTTTAAGAAGCGATTTCTTGTGGCGAGTAAAGTGAAAATATGAAACAGGAACATGTTAACTCATTTACTCCATAAATACGCCTTCCTATGTCTTTGCAAACAGTGAAGACCCAGATCAGAGGCTCCTGTAGGAGCCGTCTGATCAAGGTTTGCTCTGTTTGCTTGGGATACATGTAGGTTTGCTCTGTTTGCTTTGGACATACTATAGATATGATTCTACATTTTCTGTCTAGATCAAACCTTCCCATGCCCATGCAATAGAATAACAATTAATCTAATATTCATGTTATCATTAATTCTTTCATGAATATTCATGGTCTTAAGGGTTAATTACACTTAACCCTTTCCCTCATATTGACGACTTTTGACGACTCTGTAAAAGTCACTTTGTGAAACCATTGTGATAAATAGAGCATTTGCTCCTATAGGAGCAAATGCTCTGTTTATCAAAATGGTTTCAAACTATAAAATTCTAAAAAATAAATATTTTCTTTAATTAATGCTCCTTTTCGGTAGATTTATTCAAAGAGGTTGTATCTAAAATAGTCTATGAGGCAATGGGTTAAACTAGCTATATAGTTGACGAA
Source organism: Azorinus chamasolen (assembly GCA_963576725.1). Taxonomy (NCBI): domain Eukaryota; kingdom Metazoa; phylum Mollusca; class Bivalvia; order Cardiida; family Solecurtidae; genus Azorinus; species Azorinus chamasolen. The sequence goes on along the minus strand of OY755236.1, from coordinate 97,892,122 downwards.
TATTCATATATGAAATAATGATTGCCGTGAAAAGTTATTAGCTTAGTGGTCATAATGGTATATGAAAGTATAAATTCTGGCCATGGCAGGAAATGTAGAGGGTCATCTATATACATGTAAAAGTACATGTATGAGTCATGCAGGAAACACCGCATACAAAACGCACAACCGCCCAAACAGCACCACAACGACAAACAGCAAATGTACATGAATATAAAATTTCAAAAGCAAACAGAACAGACGATGATCAGACAACTCTCATGCGAGGTCTACTCTGTTTGCAGATGCGCTAAAAGGTGTCTCTATCGGATAAAACGTTAATATAAACGTATATGTACTTTAACCCTTTATTCCGTGAATAGTTATGCAAGAAATAATGACGTCATGGATATTAATTAAATTTAGCTTCATAATGGCACATGGTCACGAGAAATGTTGGCCATAACAGAATCTGTGGAATAATATCTACCTTATATCATAAGCAAACAGAGCAGACCCTGATCAGACGGCTACTACACAAAAAGTAGAATCTAGTGTACATATTAACCGTTTAATCCATAAATATTCAAGCGATAAATATTGACATCATGAATATTAATTAGTTTAAATTTTATAATGACACATGAACAAATGCAGTTTTGATTATGGCAGAAGCTGTAGAATCAGATCTATATTATTTCATTAGGAAACATAACAGACTTTGACCAGACGGCTCGTAGAGGAGCCGTTTGATATGGGTCTACTGTGTTTGCAAAGGCGTCGTAAGGTGTATTCATGGAATGAAGAGTACACCCTTTACCTCATAGACACGCCTTTTAACGTACTGGCAAGTATACTAGACCCACACAGGAGCCGTCTGATAAGGATCTGTTCTGTTTGTTTATGAAATAAAACATATATGGTTCTACATTGTCTGCCATGATAAGTAATTCCTGTGTTCTTTTGTCACTGAATATGCCTTTGAAAACAGAGTAGACCCAGATCAGACGGCTCCTATAGGAGCCTTCTGATCAGGGTCTGCTGAGTTTGCTTATTACATAATATAGATATTATTCTACAGTCTTGTTGTATGGCCAAACATTCCAGTGTTCATGCGTCATTATAAAAAAAATAAAGTTGTTAATATCCACGATGTCTTTAATTCTTACATGAATATTCATGCGCTAATTGGTTAAACTAAACAAGAGCTGTGTCATCTGCTAATGCATACATGTACAGAACGATTTCGGACTTGGATAATCCTCTATATAGAATCATATCACATGTCTATATATATATACGAGTATACAAAATGTGCTCAAAATATGCAGACAAAGTCACATTCACGCCATACCACACTTATAAACATAAACAATTATGATTGTTTTGATGTAAATATTTCTAACATGCATAACTGCTACTGACCTGGAATTCTATATATAGATGATACAATTATTATGTTTAGTGTTTTAGTGTTTACGTAATACTTTACTGTGCTTAAAGGTGACACACAGTCCTGATCTAATCAACTTAACACCTAATACGTGATAGACTTTGCATCATTAAGCAATTATTTAGGTTTTGTTAATATTTTGTCATCATTTATTGATCAAAGTAACCCGGATGGAACGTCATATTCGCGATACTGTCAAATGTTAGCCAGTTCTAATGTATGTGAACGGTGATGCGTATGGTCGCCATATCGATTAACCCTTTCAATGCTGACTTTTCTAATGGACTATTCCAAAATTAAAACAGGTCAAACTTACGGTGAATGTTTAGGATTTTTTTCTAAAAAAAATGTAAACAGACACACGTTGCAGACCCTGGTGAGAGGGATCCCGCCCTCTCATCTGTGTATATGCTGTTTGCAAAATAAATAAGTGACTCGTTTTCGCCATTGTAACGAGTAACGGTGTCGTCAGTTTACGAATGACAAAAAGAAACGAACATTTTCGCTCTAATTATTCGTATCATAGACAAGATAGAGATCTGCACGGGTCAGATACGATCTCGAGCCGGAGGGAGATAAACAAACAAGCACGGTCGCTCGGACTATCTGGATCCTCAAAATAAACAAAGGACCCTGCTAAATAAACAATGTGAGATAACGGACGAACAAGCAGTGTGAAATATTAGGTTTCTTGGTTACTATTTTCTGTATTGTCCATTTGAATGAGAATGTGGTTGATAGAATGTAATAATGCGAGACGGAGAGAAATCTTCAACTGAATCTTATCATTTGAAATGAGTTTCGTGAGAATGTGTTTGCCTCTCTTTCTCAAAGAAGTTTGTGTCATTTTAGACATGATTCATTCCTAAGTAAATCGCTGAAGCCAAATGGACATTGATCTAATTTCTATCAGCAAATACTAAAATAATAGCTATGTTGATATGTACAGTAGAACCTGTCTTAAGCGGTCATTCATGTTTAACATAGGTGTCTTAAAACAGGTGGATGCTTAACACAGGGCAAACGTAATACAGAACTATCTCATAGGAGCGATCTGCATTACTTTTGACCTGCATTAAGCTACCACATACCCCTAATTAGACCTTTTTATGGCCGCTTAAGACAGGCTCTACATGTAATACAACATCGTCTCTGAGATGTACACGCAGAACGTTTTCTAGGAATCTGGGTGCAATGGCTATTCTTGGTAACCGAACACCCAATGCAGTAAAACCTCTCTAAACCGGAATTCTAACAGAGAATAATTTAGATACTTTAGGAAGGTGGCTGCTTCATGAAGGGTTTTAAGTCATGCAGAAAGCTCCTAGACGAGCTTTCTACATGATTTTCACTCTGCATTAAGCTGCCACCACATGCCTCCAACACCGATATACAGTAAAACCTCCCTATAACGGACACTAAATTGTGTTAATTAGTTGGTATTTAGGGCAGGTGGCTGCTTAAAGCAAGATGAAAGTAAAACAGAACGCTCCTATAGGAGCGTTCTGTTTTACTTTCACCTTGCTTTAAGCAGCCACCTGAATTTAACACAAAATATTTGATGTAATTTAGTGGCCGTTATAGAGAGGTTTTACTGTATAGACTACACATATCTTCCGGTTTAGAGGGGTTCTACTGTATCCTCTCTCCGTGGGTTTGTAAAGTTGAACAACTTCAAATTAGACCGACACATAGAGTCAAATAGGGGCAGTTTGAGTCTGGATCTGTATTATTTACCAAACCTTTTCTGTCCGAATACTTAGGTTAACCCTTTCGCTGCCGAACTCTGTCGTCTGCTAACTTTGTCGTCTGCTACAAATTTTCATTCTTTTGATTTTCTTCATTTTTGTTTCAAAAACAAAGTAACAGTATCAAACAGTTTGGATCCTGATGAGACGCCGAGTTACTCGGCGTCTCATCTGGATCCAAACTGTTTGCATAGGTAATCACAGATCCGGCATTGGCAGCGAAACGGTTAAATAGGGTATATCATTTGCCAATTGAACGCTAGGATAACAACTTATTCCAGGGCGCGTGACATAAACAAACTTAATTATATTAGATACATGTAATTTTAAACACAGTTGTTGGGCTTTGGACAATATTTATGCTAGATAAGCTAATTATTGGCGTTGATGAATGGTCAAAAGTTCAAACGAAATGAAAACTGTACACTCAAATCCCTCTAATGCGACCACTTCATGAATAATCATTTGCGTCTTTAAAAGGTGGCTGCTTAATGCAGGGCGAATGTAATGCAGTCCTACAGGAGCTTTCTGCATTACTGCATGACGTTACCACTTGTATTTTAAACACATTCCCTCTTAGACTATTTTAAGACCCAACTTCTTTGAATAAATCTACTGAAAAGGAGCATTTTATAGAAAAAAGTTTTTGTTATAAGTATATAGTTTTGAAACCAATGTGATAAATAGAGCATTTGCTCCATAGGAGCAAATGCTCTATTTACCACAATGGTTCAAAAATGACTTTTACAGAGTCGTCAAATGGCACCAGAAGGAGGGAATGGGTTAAACCCAGAATTGAACCTGTTCTTGGTGGACGAATTAAAGGGGTTTACTGAATCTTATACGGTACTATGTTGAAAATATATAACGATATTTGCGAAAAGTTTTAAAACCGACGAAAGTGTCTCACATTCAGTCCAAATTGCTTGTCACTCTGATACGAGACACGGATAAAAGTAAGCACATTTGCCTTTTCAATTATTGCTTAGCGGCGAAGATTTAGTACAGTAACCCCCTCTCTAAACTAGAATTCTAGTAGAGAAAATTGAAATACTTTTAGGCAGGTTGCTGCTTAATGCTGAGTGAAAACCATGCAGAACACTCCTAGAGGAGCTTTCGGTATGGCCTTCGCCCTGCATTAAGCTGTCACCTATCTCCAAGATCGATCTTTATACCAAATGTAACGTCCGGTTTAGAGTGGTTTTACTGTTTTCTATTCATGATATCCTATTGAACGTAGGTAATGGCTAAGATTTAATTGAAATACATTAGGAGTGATAGAATTTATTTCAAGCTAGGGCAAATTGCGAAGTTGAGCAGGCGTTACTGAGTACATACAAACACTAAAAAGCCGCTCACCAGGGGTTGATTTATGATATGGGCAGCTAAACCTCTCTAAAACGACCATATGAAATAGGCAGAAGTATGGGTCTTAAAGCCTGTAGGTAGCTTAATACAGGAAGAAAGTAATGCAGAAAGCCCCTACCGGAGTTCTCTGCATTACTTTCGACCTGCATTTAGCATCCATCAAGACCTTTTTATACATTTACCCTTAGTCTGCTAAGCGCGACCTAACTGATATTTGCAAACAGCTTGGATCCAGATGAGACGCCGAGTAACTCGGCGTCTCATCAGGATCCAAGCTGTTTGAAACTCTGTCAATGGTATCTTAAACGCTTGGACGAATCAGAAGTTAGTGACAACGGCAACATATCGGAGCTTAAACATGCCTCATTTCATAGCAGGCTAAGGGTTGAATAGTCGCTTTAGACAGCCTCTACTGTATATTATTTGAATGGCTAAGTTCGAACTTGATGACTTTTGTAATTATTTGGATTCAGATCATGAGCCGATCGACTCGGTGTCTGTTAACGGTCTAACAATTAACAATATTTTTCGATTCGGAGTCTGTTAACACTCTAACAGTTAGCAATATATTTCGTTAAAATTGAAGATTTCAAGATTTTAAGATGTTTGAAATGTTAAGCAGGCGACAAGTTTGAAAACAGACGACAACATGACAAGGGCAAAAGATAAGTGGGTACGTAAGCGTGCTTGATTAGGCCGGGCGCGTGGTTGTCCTCTTGCCAAATCGCCCCTTGTGTTACAAGGTCAGACTTGGAGAAACGCTTGTGCAATAAATTAAACTCTTAAGATGACAACCGTATCTAGAAAGATTAAAAGAAAAAAAATCAACTTACAATCTTACAAGTGAGCATTGGAATTTGTAATCACAAATGCTGCACGACTTAACCTTTCCCATCATATAAACGCCTTTTCATGCCTTTGAAAACAGAGAAGACCCAGATGAGACGGCTCTTGTAGGATCTAATTAGGGTCTGCTCTGTTTGCTCTTGAACTTATATAGATCTGATCCTACAGTGTTCGTCTAAACCAACATTTCTTTTTCAAATTTTACCTTATAAAATTATATAAATGAATATTAAGGGGAGGGTTAATTGGAAATGAAGAGCTACGTGCATAGTCACACTTACAGTCCTGGTTGGCGTATCATGACACTGTGAAAAGTAAGTAAAACATCGACATCCAATTGCCAATGTGTGCATACAGAAAGGGGACCAAACCGATACCATATACAGTAGAACCCCTCTACAGCGGCCATTTCATGAATAGAATTGGGTTTATTTAATTCATTCCCTCATAGACTTTTTGTTGTCCCAACCTCTGAATAAATCTACCGAAAATGAGCATTTACTATAGAGAAAAGGAAACTCCTATGGAGCAAATGCTCTATTTATCACAATTTTTTCCAAATGTGACTTTTATAGAGGTGCAAAATGCGTTACTAGGAGGGAATGTGTCAAAAGCTGAATGCATGACGAAAGCAATACAGCAAGCTCCGGTAGGAGCGTTTTGCACACCATTCGTCCGTCATCAAGCTACCACCTGGTTTTAGACCCACACGTATGCCCCACATTCTTACTCCCTCGCTCACTCACTCACACATGTACTTATTAAACCAGACTCACTTACTTTCTTGCTTAGATTCATATAATCACACCGGTTGACCCTAAGTAACCATTTATTAGCATGACACGATGGACTTATCAACTATGAATACAATATAATTACTGATACCTATACAACAATGAAGTGATGTTGAACTTAGGTGATAATCCACGTGCCCTAGATAAAACGTTGTATAACACAAACGATTTACTGATTGTAGATGATAACATTACAGTAAAACCTCTCTATAACGGCCACTAAATTACATCAATTATTTTGTGTTAAAGACAGGTGGCTGCTTGAAGCAAGGTAAAAGTAAAACAGAACGCTCCTATAGGAGCGTTCTGTTTTACTTTCACCTTGATTTAAGCAACCACCTGTCCTAAAGACCAAATAATTAACACAATTTAGTGGCCGTTATAGAGAGGTTTTACTGTATTTTAGCTTATTTAACCCGTTATCTAACAGAGACGAACTTTGACACATTTGCAAACAGAGTAGAGCCAGATCAGACGACTCACACATATCGGAGCCATCTGATCAGGGTCTGTTATGTTTGCTAATGGAATTACAAGAACAAATGTATACAGATTTGATTGTTTATGCAATGACCATACTTGTCAATTTAAAAGTTCATCTAATTTGTATTCACAGCATCTTTAATTGTTTTCATTAATATCCATTTACTAAAGTTGTTCAACTGCAAACCATACATAATTATACAACATGTACACTTATATCAGGCTGTTGCCGAGTCTGTACATCAAATAAATAAAGTGAGAGTCCCTATAACAAACGCATAAATTTAATAGTCGTTACAGCAGTAGAACCCCTCTAATGCGACCACTTAATGAAAAAAACAATGGGTGTCTTAATCAGCAGGTGGTTGCTTAATGCATGACAAAAGTAATACAGAAAGCTCCTCTAGGAGCTTTCTGTATTACTTTTGTCCTGCATTAAGCTACCACCTGCATCTAGCACCCAGAGTTATACCTCTTTTAGGTTGTCGCATCAGCGGGGTTTTGCATTCTGAAGATTGTCATAAATCTACGAAAGTCTAAGTCTCATAAAAGATTTGCAAATGTTATACAAAATTGCAATTTTACCTATATAAGTATATTAATGTGATAAATTATACTAGCTTGATACGAAGACTTGGCAGCGAAAGAGCTAAATAGGTATAACGTTATAGAGTTGCTATGGAATAGTAAAGATCTGATTCTTTAGTATTTATAAAATTCAACATCTAGATATATTCTGTGAAATTTTCTAAATTGCTTATTTCGCCGCAGTGGCGTCTTATCAGGATCCAAGCTGTTTTATTCAGAGAACACTGCTGTTGGTAAGTTTTAACGCTTTCCTCCATAAATACGCCTTTCTACACCTCTGCAAAAAGCACCTGTTGAAACCATTTCGATAAATAGAGCATTTGCTCGTATAGAAGCAAAAGCTCTATTCATCACAATGGTTTCAAACTACAAAATTCTAAACTTTCCCTTTTCTCTAGTTAATGCTCCTTATCGGTAGATTTATTCAAAGTGATTGGATCTAAAGATAGCCTATGAGGGAAAGGGATAATTTAGAAGTACAGTAATACAAGAACCCCCCTCTAAACCGAAATTCTAATAGAGAAGAATGTAGATACGTTTAGGCAAGTGACTGCTTAATGCATGGTGAAAGAGGACCTTTCTCCATGACATTCACCATGTATTAATTTGTCATCTGTCTCCAAGACCGATATTTATTATACTTCATTGAATGTCCGCTTTAGAGGAGTTTTACAGTATATTTTCGGTTAGAAAGATATTTCGGCAGTAAAACTAAAAGGATGAATACCGTATTCATAAACGCTGTTACGCTCCATATCCGACGATTCGACGAAATTGTCCAATATTTTCGACTAATATAACATGAAAGATGCCTGCCATTTACCTAACCAGATGATAGGGCGAAATAACAAAAGAAGCAGAAATACATTACGGTTGATGTAGATTGTATTGAATTTATTATTTGCTCTTTAGGTTTACTATAATGAATAAAAAACAGGGTTGTTATTTCCTAAACCTTTAGTCTGCCTTGAAAACAAATCTTCTTAACCCTTTCCCTGTTCTATATTCTTTCCAAATTTCAATACCTACTGAATATTCATGGATAAACTAGTGAATAATGAAATATGCAAGGTAGAACATTGAAGCCATTTTAGAAAGTAAAGAAACGGACCTATCAAATTCCATTAGCAAACAGAGCAGACCCTGATCAGACTGCTGCTCTAGGAGATGTCTGATCTGGGTCTACTCTGTTTGCAAATGCCTGACAACACGTTTATATGAGGAAAAGGTCAAATTTGGATCTGGTGCAAATTTGTTATTTCCATCAAGCTTTTGAGAAACTATTGGCCGTGTGTCAAACAGCTTGGATCCTAAATCTGGATCCAAGCTGTTTGCAAATGCAAGTTAAGGGCTAACATTTAACAAGCTATGTTGAATTCGTGCTAACGTTTGCAAAAGTTTATAGTATGCGAGCATTTTAAACTATTTATTCTATGTACACCCTTTTATGCTTTTGCAAACAGGGTATACCCTGATCAGACGGATCCTGCGGGAGCTGTCTGATCTAGGTCTACTCTGTATGCTAAAGTGTAAGAAGGCATACATATGGGATAGGGAGCTAAGGCTTTATTTCGATTGCACAACACGAATTTAAAAATAAGTTCGAACGTGTATATCCAATCCACAGCGTATCATTATTGAACCATAATAACTGAATTGACTAACATTACAGTAAAATATACAGTAAAAAAACTCTGAAACAAGTGTTATAACTGGTCTTTAAGACAGGTAACAGCTTAACCCTTCGCTTGCTATTCACGTCAATATACCTACCTGTAAATAGTGAAGACCCAGATGAGACAGCTCCTGCAGGAGTCTGCACTATTTACAAGTTGATTGTGCAACCAGTGCACTCCACAGCAGTTATTGCAGAGCGAAATACTTGTACACAGTGAATATATATGTAGTTATACAAAAGGGCATGGGTAAAGAAGGAGAAATGTATTTTAAAATTCAGCAAGCGAAGGGTTAATGCAATGTGTAAGTCATGCATGACTTTCACCTTGGAAATTGGATAAGTTTAAAGTAACGAGCTCTCTTTAAAGGAAACGTCTCTACTTGCAACTCGTTTACAAAATACCTAACATTATATAAAGCATTTGTTCTAGGTTTTCACTTTTTGCCTATGGTCTTTTTGAGGAACACTGGACACTCTTTCGCTGTCAATAGCGAATCTGTGATTACCTACACTAACAGTTTGGATCCTGATGAGTGAGTGAGTGAGTGAGTTGGATTTTACATCCGACCAACAGTATTTCACTTATTTGCAGACGACACCCGCTTGGGATCATGGGAGCAAATGGGTTATTAAGCAAAGATCTGTTTTTGAAGATTTGTACACAGTAAAATCCCTCTAAACCAGAATTCTAGTATATAGAGAAGAATTTTAATACATTTAGGCAAGTGACTGCTTAATGCAGGGTGAAAGTCATGCAGAAAGCTCCTATGAGAGCTTTCCGCATGACCTTCATCCTGCATTAAATTGCCGCCTGTCTCCAAGACCGATATTTACACTACATTAAACGTCTGGTTTAGAACGGCTTTACTGTATAAATAAATTAAATGGATGCTTTAGAGAAGCGGTGTTGTGTCTTTTTTATAACTGTATAGTGACACAATGTATCTATCTCGATCTGGCAATACAGACAGGCGCCAACACTTATTAAAACGCCATTCTGAATATTTAAATAGTGTCCCTTTTTTAAAATGAAAATATACAATTTCACGCCAAAGCTGTTTGTGTTGAAATTTGTATGTAATTAAATATAAAATTGTTACGTTCGACAGTTTTGTATCTAGAGTTACAAAACAGTGTTTTGAATTTCCTTTATTCATTTCCAGCCAGTGTTGTGGTCCTAAAGTTTTGTTTACAGTTAGAATTTGATAACCCAGCAAGCGTTAGACACTTGCTGTGACGGTGTCTGTTGATATTTAAAACCGCGTCAAAAAGATTGGGTAAAGTTTATTACAGTTTTTTAGTTCAAGTTTTTTTTCTTCTTTAGAAAGGACCCGCGTGTGCCTCTTTATGTATTGGAAATATGATATTGGATGAATACCTAATTCAAAATGTCAGTTGAAATCAGTTACTAAACTTTCGCTCCTGTGACTTCAACAGTTTACGTACAGTCTATCATTTTTACGACTTTGCAAACAGAGTAGACCTACAACACACAGCTGATGTAGTAGATGTCCGTCTTTGTCTCTTTGCTTATACATGTATAGTAAAATCTAGATTATTCGAACACTAAAACAAGTATCACTATTGGTCTTAAAGGCAGGTGGCAGTTTAATGCAGGGTGAAAGCCATGCAAAAAGCTTCCCTGGGAGCTTTTTGCATGACTTTCACTCTGCATTAAGCAGCCACCTGGTTTTAAAAGGCATACATTCTTCATTACTAAAATTTCGAAGTGTCGAGTTATTACTGTTTGTAACAGATCTGATTATCTACTGGTTGCCATGGCATTAAATTTCCTTTCTTTATTTTTTAAATCAATACTTAATTTAATTGATATTCATACATGAATAATCACCATGTAAAGGTTTAACCGACTATTTATGTAAAAAATAATGACACCATAATCATTAATACGATTTGTTTTTTTATAATAACACATGGAAATGGTAATATGTGGCCTCAATAGAAACTGTAGAAGCATATCTATATTAGTTCATGAGCAAACAGAGCAGACCCTATGTAGGAGCCGTCTGATCAGGATCTACTCTGTTTGCAAATGCGTGAAAAGGCGTTTATATGAAGGAAATGGTTAAATTTAGATTTAGATTTAGATTTTATTATTACACTCATCATTTATCAAATTATTTGATATATGAATAAATGTGTTCTCTACTTTACATTCAACATAAAGCTTTATTCAAATACTAAACAAAGAACCCCAAACAGCCTGAATGTCCAACACTTTTTATGCAAATGAGAGGAGTGGTAATCCGACATCTCATCCGAATGGTAACTGTTTCCATTGGTCATTACAAGTCCTCCTTTATCTGATATTAATCATTTACTTCACAATCCCGCTGTTTAACCCTTTGTAAACAGGGTAGACCCATATCCTGTAAGAGTTGTCTGAGCTAGGTCTACACTGTTTGCAAAGGCGATGAAAAGTGTATTTATAAAGTAAACGATTAATTAATATTCATGGGGACATATACTAGTATCCTTACATGAATATTCATGAAATAGGTGGTCAAGGACTAAATTAAAGTCTCTCTTCAATGGCCATTCAAAAGACAAAGAAGTGTAATTCTGATATATTTTAAGACTGGTGGTGGTTTAATGTAGAACGAAAGTTATGTATAAAAAGCTTATATTGGATCTCGAAGAGACGATTTTAAAGAGTGGTCACAGCATAGGGTTTGGTGGAGAAATGATGATTTTAGTAGCTGGTTACATTGTACGCACTTTTATCTAATGCTCTGGTCAAGACTGCTCCAGGCCCGAGTTGGAGTAAACATTTTTGTTTCAAAGCGGTAACGGGGTTAATTTTATACGTTATTCTATAGATAGAGGTTCAAATAAGATGCGTGTTGTATTTAAACATTTTTAAGAATAATTCCTTTTGTTTTTCCAACAGACAACTCTTTAGAATCGCCACGAAGAGACGATTCTAAAGAGTGGTCACAGCATAGGGTTTGATGGAGAAATGATGATTTCAGTATTTGAGTACGCACCTTTATCTGTGGCTCTGTAGCAGTGCCAGTGTATTTTTGTTTAGTTTGTCACTAATATCATTAGTTCTAATCGATCTAAATCGTCAACTCGGTGACATGGGGTTGCATGTACCTATGATTTCCACATACAATCCTTTTGCACCAGAGCCAACGATGTTTGAGTCACTCATCTGGGTCTACACTGTGTGTGACCCCCCAACAATTGTCGTGCTAAGCACTTTATGGGTTAACTCAGATCTGTCTATCACCAATGCAAGGTTGGTGCTTATGCAACATTATTATGATAGCATTGCTACTTCATTACAAATTGTATATACAAACTGTATGTTTTCTCTCTGTTGAGGGCCTCATGGAAGATTGGTTATACCCAAATGAGTACTCTCGTTAAATAATAATAATAACAATAATTATTATTATTATATTTTTGTTTCAAATATTCACTTGATTAGCATTAGCACATTTGAACTTTATTTTGGTAACCATATATCTTTTGTTTCCAAACAGATATTCTATGAAATGGGTGCGGTTCAGAGTTTATGAATACAACACACAACCCGCACCCATTGAAACTAAAACATATACACGACATCTGTTTAAAAATGGTGTCTTATTACCTGTAAAATTTCTCACCAAGGTAATGATATTACGTCATTTTTTTTAACCTTTTACCAGATCGATATGTCTTTTGGCGACTCTGCTCAAACAGAATAACCCCACAGTAAAACCTCTCTATAACGGCCACTAAATTGTGTTAATCAGGTGACTGCTTAAAGCAAGGTGAAAGTAAAACAGAACGCTCCCATAGGAGCGTTCTGTTTTACTTTCACCTTGCTTTAAGCAACCACCTGCCTTTAACACAAAATACTTGTTGTAATTTAGTGGCCGTTATAGAGAGGTGTTACTGCCGATCAGACAGCTCCTGTAGGAGACCTCTGATCATGGATCCCTCTGTTTACTTATTGGAATTATAGCTATTATACAGATCTTATTCTGCAGTTTTAGCATGGTTCAAACTTTTATATTCATATGATGTTCAAATTCAGCCAGTAAAAACTTTAATGGGGTCATTATTTCTTACATAAGCATTCACCAGGTACACTGTAAAACACCTCTAAACCGGAATTTTAATAAAGAATAATTTCGTCCTTTTAATCAGATGGCTGCTTATTGCAGTATGGACGTCATGCAGAAAGCTCCTTGAGGAGCTTTCTGCATGACTTTCACCCTGCATTAAGCTGCCACCTGTTTCCAAGATCAATGTTTATACTAAATTGAACGTCCTGTTTAGAGGGTTTTTACTATACAGGGTTAACAAAGCCTAGTATACGAATGACTATAATAAAAAGTGTACATATACATGCAGTTATAACTATTCTTTTGAAAAAATTAATTGCTGCAGAATGAGAGCTTTATGGGAAACCTGAGGCTAAGAAAGAATATGCTCATATGTTACGTGACTCCAGGTCTATTTAGTGTGAGAACTTTGCTCAACATGACTTCACACCTAAACATTACAAGACTGATGATTCTAGCAGATAGCATAGGGGGGTTGGGAAAATGTAACAGAAAGTTACGCGAAAAACCATGTCAGATGATTATCGTTCGTGTATCAGTGTTGTGAAACACGATATATTTTGAAACCTCTGTGTACTGATACGGTTTCGTTTTTAAAAAAATGTGTTTTCATTCCAGAAATAGTCCAGAAATAGCCTGATAGTGAAACTACAGTAAAACTCTCTGAACTGGAATTCTAACATAGACGAATTTAGATACTTTAAGGCAGGCGGCTGCTAAATGCAATATGAAAGTCATGCAGAAAGCTCCTAGAGAAACTTTCTGCATGATTTCCACCATGCATTAAGCTACCAGCCGTCTCCAATGCCGATATCTATACTACATTGAACGTCTGGTTTATAGGGGGGCTTACTGTATGAGACTACAGACATGTCTATCAACATAACCTTTGTACTGCCAATGTTTTGTTTGTTGTTTTATTTTGGGCTTTTGTCTTTTTAACTTAAGAGGCATTACTACATGTTTCTGTATATTTTCATATGCAAACATGACATACCATGATCAGACGGCTCTTACAAGTGCCGTCTGATCTGGGTCTATTCTATTTTCCAAAAGCGTCAACAGACGTGTCTATCGGTTACAATAGTTAAAAGGGAGACACTATTAAGTGTTTCAAATACAAATGTACTTCAATTGCCATTTGATGCCATGTTACTCGGCGTCTGATCAGGAACCAAACTGTTTGTAAATGCAAGTCAAGTCGCAATGGACGCCAGCAGTTAGTATAAATATCGGTCTTGCAGACAGGTGGCAACTTAATGCAGGGTGAAAGTCAACCAGAAAGCTCCTCTATGAGTTTTATGCATGACTTTCACCTTGAATAAAGCAGCAACCTGCCTAACAGTATAGAGAAGCTTTCTGCATGCCTTTCACCTCGCATTAACTGTAGAGTAGGTTGCTGGGGACTTCCGTGTTGCATCTTCTGTCCGACTTCTATTCAATGTTGGATTGTTGCACGATAGATTGGGTGATAATTTAGCAGTGAAGGTGTACAAATTAGGAGGTTGAATAATCTTTAATAAGACGTGCTTCAGGTGAATAAATACAGGGGTACCCGAGACTGGGATTATGCAAAACGACAGTAATTGAAGTCACATATCCAGTTACAACACGTAATTAACTCTATACCTTATAGAATATGCATGTAAGAAGTAATTTCATTATGAATATCAATGAGCTGAAGTTTTAGAATGGCGTTGTGACAAAAAAGAAGAAAAGTTACCATGGCAGAAACATATCTATGTAACTCCACAGGCGAACAAAGTATGTGTACCCTGTTCCTATGGGAACCGTTTGATCTGGGTCTACTCTGTTTGCAAAAAAGTCACCAAATGGTGTACCTGTAAGGTAAAGGATTGAGAATACAGAACAGAACGTATTTTAACCATTCTCTTGCTGAATTTTAAAATACATTTCTTCTTCTGTACCCATGCCCTGTTGTATAATTACATATATCTTCGCTGTATACAAGTATTTCGCTATGCAATCACTGCTTTTGAGTGCACTGGATTCACAATCAACTTGTAAATAGTGCAGACCCTGATGAGACAGCTCCTGCAGGAGCTGTCTCATCTGGGCCTTCACTATTTACAGGTAGGTATATTGACGTGAACAGCAAGCGAAGGGTTAAGATTAAAAAGTAGAAAACAGCAGGTGAACAATTTACTCGGCAGGTTTAGTGCTAAAATACAATAATGTCCCAATTACACCAATGTTTAAGGTATATCTCAAATATAATTTTATGCTATCAAATTCTAAATTAATACCTTTCAAATCAGTGGTTTATTTTGAAAATTGGCCCCTTTGATGTTAAGGTGGATTACCCAGCACCTCTACCATCTTTGAAAGAAGGTGTAGTAGCCAATTATATATTTTGAATCTCTTTTCTACGAATGCATTCTGTGTAAAACGCATCGTGTAGTCATGCATGCGTTTACAGATGGTTAAAGTACCGTTAAGGAAAACTTCAGATGGAATCTCATACAAAAATGCAAACATATAATCAACCTTTTCTCTTTTAACAATACCAAACAACTATTGCCCATTTTCATCCATGCACAGACTGAGGAGGGGTATTCGTCCACCTTTCTCCATCATGAAAAAATGATGTCCGCTCATACTTGGATCTACAATTTTTACTTCTTCCGAGTTGATCAAGCTTATCAGAAATTATTGGCCGAGTGTCAACTAATTTGGATCCAGATGAGACATCGAGTACTTCGGCGTCTCATCTGGGTCCAAACTGTTTGCACATTTGAGCCATATCGCGGGTAAGGGTTTGAATTCAACGATTGGGATGACAGTGTTTGATCTCTAAAGAATCCATTGAAGGCTTAACAAGCTCATGCACGTGTAGGTTTAATTTGTATTTAACTGTACCATTTTCCATACAACAGATCAGCATGTCTTTAAACCAATATCTAAATTCATTATAATCAATTTAAGAAATAAAACGTACACTATACACTACTAAACAAGGTAGAGACATTTCAACTGATGATCGTTTCGGACAACTGATATATGTAGTACACTACCAAGGCAACTTAATCCTTCGCTTGCTATTCACGTCAATATACCTACCTGTAAATAGTGAAGACCCAGATAAGACAGCTCCTGCAGGAGATGTCTCATCAGGGTCTGCACTATTTACAAGTTGATTGTGCAACCAGTGCACTCCACAGCAGTGATTGCATAGCGAAATACTTGTACACAGTGAAGATATATCTAAACAGGGCATGGGTAAAGAAAGAGAAATGTATTTTAAAAGTCAGCAAGAGAAGGGTTAATCTTTGAAATGAGATGGATTTTTTTTGTATTATGTCATCGTGGATAAAGGAATTTTACAATAGCAGTAGACCGGTAGAATGGTAGAAACAGATATATGCTATTTCATAAGCAAGCAGAGTACCAAAAGGCATCTCTATAGAGTAAACGAGTAAGACAAAACAACGTACAATATGCTCAATATAACCTGCGAACATAGTAGACGCTATGGGGTCTGTCTCTGTTATACGGGTCTGCTCTGTTTGCTTATAAAGTAATTTAACCCTTCGCTTGGTATTCACGTCAATTATCTACCTGTAAATAGTGAAGACCCTGATGAGACAGCTCCTGCAGGAGCTGTCTCATCAGGGTCTGCACTATTTACAAGTCGATTGTGCCACCAGTGCACTCCACAGCAGTGATTGCACAGCGAAATACTTGTACACAGTGAAGATATATGTAATTATACAACAGGACATGGGTAAAGAAGGAGACATGTATTTTAAAATTCAGCAAGAGAAGGGTTAATAATGTTTGCTTATAAAGTAACCTAGACGTGTTTCTACCATTTATGTTACGTTAAACATCCTTTGTTCATGATGCCGTTATAATTAACCCAGGTAATGAATATGCATACAGTAATATTCCCGACATGAATATTTATAGATTAATGGTCCACACATTCCCAGATATTGACGCTTTTTGACGTCTCTGGAAAAGTCACATTTTTAAAATATTGTGATAAATATAGCATTTGCTCTATAGGAGCAAATGCACAATTTATCACACTGGTTTCAAATCATCAAGATTCTCATTGTTTCCTTTTCTCTAGTAAATGCTCCTTTTCAGTAGATTTATCCAGAGACTGGTTAAAAAAGCTTATGATGAAATAGGTTAACCCATTCTTCCATGGGCTATTTTTAGATCCAACCACTTTGAACCAATCTACCTAAAAGGAGCATTAACTAGAGAAAAGGAAAGTTTTAGAATTTTGTAGTTCGAAACCATTGTGATAAATAGAGCATTATATCTAAACAGGGCATGGGTAAAGAAGGAGAAATGTATTTTAAAATTCAGCAAGAGAAGGGTTAATCTTTGAAATGAGATGGATTTTTTTTGTATTATGTCATCGTGGATAAAGGAATTTTACAATAGCAGTAGACCGATAGAATGGTAGAAACAGATATATGCTATTTCATAAGCAAGCAGAGTACCAAAAAGGCATCTCTATAGAGTAAACGAGTAAGACCAAACAACGTACACTATGCTCAATATAACCTGCGAACATAGTAGACGCTTCCTATGGGGCCTGTCTCTGTTATACGGGTCTGCTCTGTTTGCTTATAAAGTAATTTAACCCTTCGCTTGGTATTCACGTCAATTATCTATCTGTAAATAGTGAAGACCCTGATGAGACAGCTCCTGCAGGAGCTGTCTCATCAGGGTCTGCACTATTTACAAGTCGATTGTGCAACCAGTGCACTCCACAGCAGTGATTGCACAGCGAAATACTTGTACACAGTGAAGATATATGTAATTATACAACAGGACATGGGTAAAGAAGGAGAAATGTATTTTAAAATTCAGCACGAGAATGGTTAATCTTTGAAATGAGATGGATTTTTGTATTATGTCATCGTGGATAAAGGAATTTTACAATAGCAGTAGACCGATAGAATGGTAGAAACAGATCTATGCTATTTCATAAGCAAACATAGTACCAAAAGGCATCTCTATATAGTAAACGAGTAAGACAAAACTAACGTGCGAACATAGTAGACGCTTCCTATGGGTCCTGTCTCTGTTATAAGGGTCTGCTCTGTTTGCTTATAAAGTAACGTAAATATGTAACATAGTAACATAGACGTGTTTCTACCATTTATGTCACGTTAAACATCCTTTGTTCATGGTGCCACTATAGGCAATTCAGGTAATTAATATTCATACAATAATGTTCCCCACATGAATATTTATAGATTAAGGGTTCACACATTCCCAGACATTGACGCTTTTTGACGTCTCTGTAAAATCACCTTTTTAAACTATTATGATAAATATAGCATTTGCTCTGTATCACACTGGTTTCAAAACTTCAAGATTCTCATAGTTTCCTTTTCTCTAGTAAATGCCCCTTTTCAGTAGATTTATCCAAAGAGACTGGTTAATAAAGCTTATGAGGGAATAGGTTAACACATTCCTCCATGGGATACTTTTAGATCCAACCACTTTGAATCAATCTCCCTAAAAGGAGCATTAACTAGAGAAAAGGAAAGTTTTAGAATTTTGTAGTTCGAAACCATTGTGATAAATAGAGCATTAAATTTTGTTCCTATAGGAGCAAATGCTCTATTTATCACAATGATTTCAACAGGAGATTTTTACAGAGGCGTAGAATTTATGGAGGAAAGGGTTAACCATTATCTCGAGATCTGCCACCTGAATCTTGCATTGGCAATTTTGACTTTTTAACTCGCTTTTGCATTTTGAACCTGGATTGGATGCCGAGTAATTCGGCGTCTCCTCAGGATTAAAACTTGTTGAATCCCGGTTAATACTTCCTCCAAAGTTTTTTTCGAAATGGAAGTAGTCACAATTGCGTGTCTCAGATGAATCGAAGTAAGTAAATTTGAAACCCAACCTGAGTTTAACCCATACCCTCAAATTGACGCCTTTTTGACGTCTCTGTAAAATACTCTTTATGATAAATAGAGCATTTGCCCCATATGTACACATGTTCTATTTGCCACAATGGTTTTAAAACTACACAATTCTAAAATTTCCTTTTCTCTAGTAAATATTACTTTTCGGTTGATTTAGTTAAAGAGATTGGATCTAAATTAGCCTATGAGGGAATGGGTTAAGCAAGCAAACGTTTACAACAGGATAAGGGCACACATTGACTATTGTCTCTATTACACGTGAAACATAACTAATTGTTCCTAATACCCTTTTGGTATTCAACACAACACTAATCGGAGTCTAATACAGCCCTGTATCTCTTGTCCATTTCCCTCACTGTCCATTATGTTTTTTATTCAAATAACCACTTACTAGATAGAAACGTTTTCTTATGTACAGTAAACCCTCTCTATAACGGCACTGAATTACATCAAGTATTGTGTGTTAAAGACATGTGACTGCTTAAAGCAAGGTGAAAGTATAACAGAACGCTCCTACAGGAGCGTTCTGTTTTACTTTTACCTTGCTTTAAGCAGCCACCTGCCTTAAATATCAACTAATTAACACCATTTAGTGACCGTTATATAGAGAAGTTTTACTGTTGTTGCGAAAGAGGCATCCCGGATCAGAGAGCTCCCATAGGAGCTGTCTGACCGGGATCGTCTCTGTTTGCATATGGACTAACATAGATATTATTATACAGTTTCCACCTTAACCAAAACGTCCAGAGTCCATATTATTATGCTGTTATAAAACTATTTCGTTGCCAACTAAATACACAGACAGTGTGGACCCAGATAAGACGCCAATTGACTCGGTGTCTTATCAGGACCCAAACTATTTGATAGCACATGCAATTGTGTTTCTTGAAAGAACATGAAAGGGAATTATAAACATAAAACATGAAGCAGGCGCTACATTTTCCAAACTACATTACGTGGCATCGAAAGGGTAAATATTTTCCATTAGGTAAAGGAATAGATATACTAAATTACATCAAGTATTTTGTGTTAAAGGCTGCTTAAAGCAAGGTGAAAGTAAACCAGAACGCTCCTATAGGAGCGTTCTGTTTTACTTTTACCTTGCTTTAAGCAGCCACCTGCCCTGAATACCAACTAATTAACACAATTTAGTTGTCGTTATAGGGTGGTTTATTGTATCACATGGAAGAGCTTGTAAGACAGCGAGACAGGGGTGTTCAACATAATGTAAGACTGGCTGTACTCCTGTACATATTCTGATGAAGATGCTTCTTTCCGTTCAGATACACTTTACCTTTTTACAGTACTGGCCAAATTCTGTCGGTTGGAGCTTCAGAAATTTGCAAAATCATAATGATTTATGAACAATTGGTCACAGGTGTTCGCTTTGTTAGAAACTAATATCAAAATCAATTTAATTCAGAGGTTAGGTGGCATTTCTTGGCCTGGGTCAGTAGGAAATATGTTTTGTAGAAATGTCCCCAACTGCAACCATAAAATGTCATGCAGGTGTATCGCTCCAAGTATTGGATTATATTCCATTGTAGTCGTGA
The DNA here is from genome assembly GCA_963576725.1 of Azorinus chamasolen. NCBI lineage: Eukaryota > Metazoa > Mollusca > Bivalvia > Cardiida > Solecurtidae > Azorinus > Azorinus chamasolen. Next base: position 97,871,626 of record OY755236.1, on the reverse strand, counting down.
CATTTCTGATCCGCCATGATGGACAGGAAGCTCTCCCGTACATTCCCGGATGTGCGCGAGACTGTCACCTGACAATGCCACGTGACAGTTTGACACTCATCTTGCCCGCCCACTTTCATGTTCGTGGTTTCAATTTCAAGTAATTACAATCTTGATACATGTTAAAATACAAAATTTAACGACGGGCATGCAGAAGCTAGTTTCTCGGATTTTGTAAGCGAAACTGTGACACGGTTTGTTTTACATGAATCGTAAACGATACTTTTCGACAATTAGTGTCATATTGTTTCTTAATTTCCACCCACCTGCAGCTGCATAAACAGATTGCTTTGAATGGGACACTCAAATATATGCAAAGCAAAGCAAAAGCGATGTTTTTGTTCTCGAAAGTAAACAGAAATTTACCGATACTTAACTGTAAAAGTGCGTATAGCAGAGAATGACGATGACTAGACGAAGCAGAGAGATGTGGGCCGTATACAGTAGAACATGTCCTAACAGCGGTCATTCATTTATTGAATAGCGGAGTCTTAAAATCAGTAGGTTGCATAATGCATGGCAAAAGTAATGCAGAAAGCTCCTATAGGAGAGACGATTCTAAATAGTGGTCACAACATAGGCTTTGGTGAAGTAGTGACGAGTTAAGCATTTGAGTACGCACCTTTATCTGTAGCTGTGATTTTAGACTTTACAGAGAATTTAATTTTCTATTTTGGATAAAAAAGGAACTTGAAGTAAACTATGATTTATGCAAACAGAACTCTACTTAGCATATTAGCACTGACCCAGCGATGACAAAAATCATGTCTGCTCAAATTTGGATCTGGTGTAAATTTGAATACTTCCGAATCGATCAATCTTTCGAACAGCTGTTGAGTGAGTGTGCTATAGCTTGGATCCTGGTGAGACGTCAAGTTAATTGGCATCTAATCTGGATCAAAACTGCTTGCAAATGTGGTTCATGTCGCGAATAAGGGGAACATGTTGCCAAAACGACTTACGAAAGTGTTTATAGTTTACAGATACATTAAACCCTCTCCAAACAAACACAAAAGTAGATCTAAATCTGGATCTTAAAGGCAGGTGGTAGCTTAAGGCAGGATCAATTTATGCAGAAAGCTCCCATAAAAACCCTGCATTACTTTCATCGTGTATTGAAGCAACGACCTGTTATTACAGACATCCATGTTTATTCATTAATTGGTTCAATAAATACATGTACATGTTCTTTTGTATTCTGTAACAATTTCGGTCAGTGACTTGAGTTCAACAGGGCGATTCAAGAGTGTATCCTTTCTAGATGGATTTAAGGCTTTACTATTTCCCGGACGTCGTCCAGTCTGCTTGGTGTCCTTAAATACATAGCCACCTGCCGCCTCTTGGCCGAACTTTGACCACTGTCCACACACTCGTTGAACATTATTTATGGCCACTTCAATTTTTGTCTATTGCCAAATTGTGTTTGTCGCCGAATTTGGTATTAATTTCGCACAATGCTACGGACGAATTGGCAATGCCTATAACTAATACAGTAAAACCTCGACAATCTGAACACTCGAAAAATGATTCTTTATCAGTACAGTAAAACCAGCTAAACCGAAATTCTAGTGGAGGTGAATTCATATACTTTTAGTCAGATAGCTGCTTAATGCAGGGTGAAAGTCATGCAGAAAGCTCAGCTATGATTAAGCTGCCATCTGTCTCCAAGACCGATATTTATACAGTAAAACCTCTCTTTAATGGCCACTAAATTACATCACGTATTTTGTGTTAAAGGCAAGTGGCTGCTTAAAGCAAGGTGGCTGCTACCACCTTGCTTTAAGCAGCCACCTGCCCTAAAGTACCAGCTAGTTAACACGATTTAGAGGCCGTTATAGAGAGGTTTTAACGTCCGGTTAAGAGAGGTTTTATTGCATTAACCCCGTTACTCCATTAGCTGGTAATATCGTTTGGATCAGATCTTGAAGAGAAAGTAAGGTAACAACAAATATTCGAAAACATGCAACATGACAATTTAAATTTTAAAGGCATATGACCTATAACCTTTTACCTGTTCAATATTCATCAAGAAATAATGACATCATGAATATTTATTAGCTTTATTTTTATATTGTACAATTTTCAAGGAAATTGTTCGCTTTGACAAAAACTGCAGAATCAAATCTAAAATTATGTCACAAGCAAACAGAGCAGACCCTGATCAGATGACTCCTATAGGAGCCGTCTGATCAGGGTCTACTCTGTTTGCAAATGCGTAAAAAGGCGTTTATATTAGAAAAAGGGCTCAGAGCTTGAACATGGAATATATCGTATGGATTAACCCTTTACTTGATGCATATTTACGTCAGAAATAATGACGTCATGAATATTGATTAGGTGGTTTTTGTTTTACAATGGCATGTGAACATTGGAAAAAATAACCATGGACTAATACACTGTAAAATTAGTTCTATATACCTTAAAAACTCAAGCAGAACAGACCCTGATCAGACGACTTCCGCACAAGCAAAGGCGTTAACTATTTCGCTGCAAATGTCGCATCTTTGATTACCTATGCAAACAGTTTGGATCCAGATGAGACGCCGAGTAACTCGGCGTCTCATCAGGATCCAAACTGTTTGTTACTGTGACTGTAAGAAAAATTTAAAAAAAATGTAGCAGACGACAACATTTGGCAGCGAAAGCGTTAAAGGCGTCTCTATCAGGTAAATGGAAACTAACAAATCCCCTCTTGTATTATGAAAATACGTCGGCGACCAAAAAAGAACCCCAGCACTGTGCAAATAAGTGCGGCTCTATGCTAAATCCCAATCTTACAAAGGATGATGCGAAAACCTAATTTCAAAGATAAATATTTACCGCAAAAACCAAATGATTTGTTTGAGTTGTCGCTGTCCCGGGAATTCATATTAGGAAAATATTGATTTTAGAGCACTATGAGAATAGCGAGGTTGTAAAAACTTGCGTCAGGGATTGCTTACTTATCTTAAAACAAGCTTAGACAAGATAAATGTATACAGAAAAACCCCTCTTAAGCGACCAACGAAAAGATGTATGATTCTGGGTCATACAGGAGCTTTCTGTATTACTTTCGTCCTGCATTAAGCAGCCACCTGTTTTGAAGAGATTTTATCTAAATATACATTTGAACTTCGATAAGTCGAACTTCAAGGGACCGTACAAATTAGATGTTCGAGTCATCCGATTTCTAATTTGAACGATTTGTCAAGACCACAGCTTAATACAGGTCTAAAGTAATGCTGAAAGCTCCTACAGGTGCTTTCAGCATTACTTTAGACCTGTATTAAGCTGCCACGTGTGTTTCTAGATGTCTGTAGCGATACATTTTAGAGCAATTCTGTAGTGGAAGGACTGGACTTTTTGTTAGAGTTATCCCGAAGTTCGAGTTATCCGAGTTCGAGATATAGACGTTCAGTTGTATCTATATATCTATCTAACGCCTTTGCAAACTGAGTAGACCGAGATCAGACAGGTCCTGCAGGGCCACGTCTGTCCTGTCTGATCAGGGTTATATGTTAAAGATTGACTCGCTATTGCCATGCCAATACATTTCCATAGTTGATATGTTAATACAATAATTAAATAAAATCATATATACATGTAGATCTAATGTGCTGAATCTTTCATGAATATTCATGAAGCATATTAAAAAACGAACAAATTAAACAGAGGACACGTTTTGCAGACGACAATTTATGGCAGCGAAACAGATACAGCAAATACCCGCTTGACCAGAATTCTAGCAGAGAAGAATTTATATACTATTAGGCAGGTCGCTGCTTAATGCAAGACGAAAAGTCATGCAGAAAGCTCCATGACTTTCATCATGCATTAATTTGCTACCTGTCTCCAAGACAGATATTTATACTAAATTTAACGCCCGGGTTAGAGAGATTTTACTGTAACTGATTTTAATCATAGAATGCAACCTCGTGTTCACAATTACTTAACTTTACAGAAGAAATTGTGACAATCATTGCAAACAGTTTATAGATCCAGATGAGACGCCGAGTTAGAGACGTCGAGTTAGAGAAGCCGAGTAAATCGGCGTCTCATCAGGACCCCAAAGTTTGACTTTCTCGTATTGTGCTATGTAAAGAAATAGAACATAGTGTTATTTGAGAATTGCAGCAGACGACACTAATTTTGCAGACGAAAGTGTCTAGTGCACAAAGGCTATCACAGAATATCGTTTGGAAAGCAAACATAGTTGTTGAGTATATGTATATCTATGGAATAACGTCTAAAAGCATGTATATTTAAAGTCTTATATTTCAAAGGGATAAATACTCCAGCTGAGATGTTTTAACCATTTTTCGACGACCTGGGTCGTATTTGCAAACAGCCTATGTCCAGATGAGTCGCCGAGTAGTTCAGCGTCTCATCTGGATCTAGGCTGTTTAACACTTTGTCAATAGTCTATCAAAATTCTTATGTCATGGCACTTTGTCAATTGTTTCTCAAAAGCTTGGTCGAATCAGAATAAGTCAAAATTGCACCATTGCAAAAGTGTAGTAGACGTTAAATCAGCGCTACAGATAAAAGTACTAAAAATACTAAAAACGTCATTTCTCCACCAAACTGTATACTGTGACACTCTTTAGAATCGTCTCGAAGAGACGATTCTAAAGAGTGGTCACAGTATACAGTTTGGTGGAGAAATAATGGAGATATTCACAAAAAATGTTAAATTTACGCATCTTATCTGGACCTCTGCGTTTGTTTTTACTGCAGAGTAAGGATGAAAAGGGAAATATTATAGGTCATGTGCCCTTTCCACCCTGAATTATCAGAATAGAATAGCCCATCAGTGTTTAACTAAACAGCCTACTCAGTGTGAAAGGTCTGCCAGAGAATTTTGAATAACAAACAGTGCAGACCCTGATCAGAGGGTTCTGGGAGCCCTCTGATCTGAGTCTACACTGTTTGCAAATGACAGTACATGCATGTCCTGGGTTGAAAGGGTTTTAGTAATTGTTGAGCAGATGAACAAACAAAATACAATACAGTATAGACACCTTTGTTGAATATTCATGTAAGAAATGATGACATAATCAATTTTAAGATTAATTTTTATTACGGCAAATGAACATGGATCATTTGGCCATGGCAGAAACTGTAGAATTAGATCTATATTATTCCATAAGCAAACAGGGCAGACCCAAATCAGATTGTCCTTACAGCAGTTGCCTGAACCGGGTCTACTCTGTTTGCAAAGGTGTTAAAGGTTGTATTTATGGAATAAAGGGTTAAAAGATTTCTTTTGAGTGATCGATATAAAACGAGGGGTGTTACTGTACCGTTAGGTAGACACAAGACCCGTATGTTACGTAATACTTTTATAAAAATGTGGTTGGACAAATTTACATTTACTTTTAACCCTGTTTGAGCCGTCTGATCAGGGTCTGCTCTGTTCGCTTCTGAAATAATTACACTAAAATTATGACAAATATGACTCCACAGTTTCCCGTGTATATATGGATTATGTCATTCTTTCTTACACGCATGTTCAATAGGGAAACATAACCATGTGATCCCACATGTTCTCACCTTTGCAAACAGGGTAGGCCAAGGTAAGACAATTCCTAATCATGGTCTGATCTGTTTCCTTATTTGGTACATATCTGATTCTCTTCTGTTCATCATGACTGTAAACTGTAAACCCCAGGTCTAGATATTCAATAAGCAAATAGAGCACACTCTGATCAGATTCAGTCAAAAGGCATACTCATGGAAATAATGATTCACCCATCTATTCCCATATTATTTAACCCTTTGCTCCATGGATATTCATGTAAGAAACAATGACGTCATGAATATTAAATAGATTATTTTTTGTAATAGCACAAGGTGACAGTAATATTTGGACTTAGCCATGTCTTAATTATATCAAAAGAAAACAGAGCAGACACTGGTCAGACCGTTCCTATAGGAGCCATCTGATTTTGGTCTACTCTATTTGCAACGGCGTATTTATGGAGTCAAGCTACGCTGTTTGTCTATTTCCATTTTATTGACACTGGGCACTAATGGGTTAATGTACTCATAAAGCATTTTCCCCTACAGTTGCATTCTCTAATTACGACAGAAAGTGTCTTCTTCAACTCTAGTGTTATATAAAATAAGGTAACTAAAGAAGTAAAAACACCAATATAACACAATCATATTATATCGACTTACGCTATCATATATTACTCTGCTATCCGCGACCTGCCATGCATTTGCAAACAGCTTGAGTCCAGATGAGACGCCGAGTAACTCGGCGCCTCATCTGAATCCGAGCTCTTTGACATTCGGTCTATAGTTTTTCAAAAGCTTGCTCGCATCGGAGGTACATGTAGTGAAAAATGCACAATATCAAAATTTGAGCTGATATTATCTTTTTTAGCAAGATAAGGGTTAAATAATTTGCAAGGGGATTCACGTGCTCCAGAAAAATAGCACTTTATTTCTTAATCTGTCAAATACTGCTTAATTGCAGATTTCTGGACTATTGCACCATTTGTCTGCGATAAATCTCAATTGTCAAGATAACGAAGATTGAATAACTGCTAGAAAGCACCCACGTTCAATCTAATTGCCAGAAAAAAGTCTCTTATTAAGCTTTTGCCCGTTGGTCACATCGTAATTAGCATTTTCAAACAGCTTGGATCCAGATGAGACGCCGAGTAACTCGGCGTCTCACCAGGAGCCAAGCTATTTTACATTCGGATAATAGTTTCTGAAAAGCTACAACGCATTGGATGTAAGTGAAAATTGTAACAGAACAGAGATTAATCCCACATCATTTTATATCGCAGGCTAAGGCTTAATTTTTTTGTCATGTTATTTATTTTCGTTTGCGTGGACAGATGGGCAGATAAGTATTTTCTACGTGTAATCTTAACTCTTCCACCTGGTGTCATTACCCCATACCCCGCCGTGAAAATATTAATTGTCTACTCTACTGTGAAAAAAATAATGTCTGCTCAAATTTGGATCTGGTACAATTCTGACTACTTCCGATTTCGATCAAGTGTTGATAAACTATCAAACGGGTGTCAAACAGCTCGGATCTTGGTGAGATGCCAATTTCTCATCTTGGTCCAAGCTGTTTGCAAATGCGAGACAGGTCGTGAGTAGCAGGGAAATGGTTGACCCACCAGAGCCAAGTGTCCGTTAAACGGGACATAGACAGAGTAAACCGAGTTCAGAGGGATCATCAGGGAGCCATCTGATCAGGGTCTCAGGGTCTACGCTGTTTGCTGAACCCATCAATGTTAATGGCTATTTCCAGCAAATATTGTGTTTAACCCGTTACCTCATAGGCTAGTTTTAGATACAACCTCTTTGAATAAATCTAGCATTAACTAGAGTAAAGGAAAATTTTAGAATTTTGTAGTTTGAAACCATTGTGATAAATAGAGCATTTGCTCCTATAGGAGCAAATGCTCTATTTATCACAATGGTTTCACAAAGTGACTATTACAGAGTCGCCAAAAGTCGTTAATATATGGGAATGGATTAACTTGCTCCCTCTACATGAAATATGGGTATCCTCCATAGTATGATCAAGAAGAGTTTTCTTTAAATAATAGTAGAGCTTCCTACATTACATTTGCCCTGCATCAAAACACCTGTTTTATTGTCCTACATTAAAAAAAAAGATCGGCCACTTAAGACAGGTTCTACTGTATATATATTATTGATGGCCACGAGATAAGCAAGATAAGGGTTCATACGAAATGGGTAAATTGGACACTTTAGATATCATTTTCATTACAAGATTGTCTCAAAAAGGCACAGCATGATAAGTATAGAACCGCAGCTGTTGTCATTATACAGTAGAACCTCTCTTAAGCAGCCCTAAAACAGAGGTCAATTACGGATCTGTAAGGCAGATGGTAGCTTAATGCAGGTCAAAAGTAATGCAGAAAGCTCCTACAGGAACTTTCTGCATTACTTTTACCATGCCTTAAGCAACCACTTGCTTGATGTTTAAGATTCACGTGCTCAATATTTGAATTGCCGCTTAACCCATTCCCTCATATTGACGACTTTTGACGACTCTGTAAAAATCACCATGTGAAACCTATAGGAGCAAATGCTCTATTTATCACAAATGTTTCAAACTACAAAATTCTAAAATTTTACTTTTCTCTAGTTAATGCTCCTTTTCGGTAGATTCATTCAAAAGGGTTGTATCTAAAAATAGTCTATGAGGGAATGGGTTAAGACAGGTTCTACTGTACCATTCATTTGAATCATCAATGTTATGAAAATTTGAATATGTGTCGTTTTGACATTTGTGGCCATGTCTTGTAAATAGACCTCCAGTATAGCGTTGCGGGGAATATGAACCTTTCTTCCGCACATTGTCGTCTGCTAAATGTTTCGTCTGCTTCGAATTTCATTTTTGAGTTTTCTTGGCTTTTGTTTAAAAAAAACAATCACAATATCAAACTCTATCTAAAATCTGAAACAGTTTGGTTCCTGATAAGATCCCGATTTCCCAGTCGAACTTTTAATTGTTTAATACAAAGACAAACGAAGTATGACGTTACAGTCACGTTCTTTGTGTTAGAGAGAGAAATTAACATATACTACTCGACAAAGACTACATTTAATGTATAATTGTCACATAAAGAATAAATATGATACGTATAAAACACCAACCGGTGTCTTTAATTAATCTTGTACGATTCATCCGAGTCATAAAATGTTATGAAGATTTGAATAAGCGTCATACTAATAATTGTTTTATTTAACAAACAGACCTCCCGCACAGAGCAAAATAACCATTTTCCACTGAACCAGTTTTGTCGCATTTGCAAGCAGAGCAAACCTAGATCAGACGTCCAATGTAGGGGTCGTCTGATTAGAATTATGCTCTGTTTCCTCATGGACTGATAATGATCTGTTTCCACAGTTTTTGTCTTGGCAAAAACTTAACACTTACAGTGCGGGACACGAGTCACTAATGTCCTTTGCAAACCGTATAGATCTACATGAGAGAGCTCGTTTTCTTTGGAAAAAAAACTTTAAATATTCACCGCAAGCATGACCTGTTTGAATTTTGGAATAGTCCATTTGCATCAGCATTGTAAGGGTTAACTCTTCGCTTGCTATTCGCGTCAATATACCTACCTGTAAATAGTGAAGACCCAGATGAGACAGCTCCTGCAGGAGCTGTCTCATCAGGGTCTGCACTATTTACAAGTTGATTGTGCAACCAGTGCACCCCACATCAGTGATTGCACAGCGAAATACTTGTACACAGTAAATATATATGTTATTATACAACAGGGCATGGGTAAAGAAGGAGAAATGTATTTTAAAATTCAGCAAGAGAAGGGTTAATATAAACATTCTTCATATTAAGTGTTCATAATGTCTTCATGCCTACATCAGAGAAATGGTTAAGCAGTCCAGAATAATATCAATTATAATAATAATGATTTTAGTTTACGCGGATTACATATTTGGTAAAAAACAATTTTCAATATGATCCACAAAAGTGCGTTGTATATCCTTTTCGTATCGACGAAGACTTATGACTTTACGGTTATTTAACCCATTCCCTCATATTGACGACTTTGGACGACTCTGTAAAAGTAACTTTGTGAAACCATTATGATAAATAGAGCATTTGCTCCTATAGGAACAAATGCTCTATTTATCACAATGGTTTCAAACTACAAAATACTAAATTCTCCATTTCTCTAGTTAATGCTCCTTTTCGAAAGATTTATTATTATTATTATATAAGAGGTATCTAAAATAGCCCATGGGGTAATGGGTTAACAGATGGTTTTTACGATGTTTTAAAATGGCGTATATAAACAATAAAAATGTTGGGTGACAACAGAAACTGTAGAATCGGACCTATTTTATTATATAATCAAACAGAGCAGACCCTGATTGGACGGGCCCCTGGTCAAGGCCTACGCTGTTTGAAATGCATTTATAGCCGCCTCTGTGAGGTAAAGCATTAAGAATGAAGACCAATGACAGTTGGCTCCTAGAAAACCCCAAACGTCGTTGTCTTCTCATTCATCCGGGGCTTTCGGTTCATATTTAACCCACTCCCTCTTCGGTCATTTTAGACTCAACCTCTTTGAAAAAATCTACTGAAAAGGAGCATTTATTGTGAAGAGTAACATTTTAGAATTGTGTATTTTTTAAACCATTGTGATCAGCATAGGAGCAAAGGCTCCATTCATCACAATGGTTTCGAAAAGTGCCTTTTACAGAGGCATCAAAAGGCGTTACTATTAGGGAATAGCTTAAAACCGAAACGGACCCAAACTCTTATCTGGCAATCGCTTGAGTTTTGAGTCTTGAGTCCATGACTCAATAATATTCATAAACTGAAATTACATGTTGGCATATGAACAAATGATGTGTTGGCCATGGAATAAACTGTACGAACCAGATCTACATGTATATTATTTCGTAAGTAATCAGAGAAGACCCTGATCCAATGGCTCCTATACACGAGTCATCTGTTCTGGGACTACTCTGTTTACAAATGCTTAAAAAGGAGTACATGTATTTGTCAAGTCAAGGACTGCAGCTTTAAAAAAAAAGCTGTACAGTAAAAACTCTCTAAACCGCAATTCTAGTAGAGGAGAATTTATATACTTTTAGGAAGATGGCTGCTTAATGCAGAATGAAAGTATAACAGAAAGCTCCTCTAGGAGCTTTCTGCATGACTTACACCCTGCATTAAGCTTCCAAATGTCTCCAAGACAGATATTTATACTGAATTAAACGTCAGGCGTAGAGGGTTGTACATTACATGTATGAGGAGTTGCATGCAGTCGCATCTCTCGTGGCTTCTCTGGCTAATTAACCCTTAATCTGTTGTAAAAATCATGTCTGCTTACCATCCGGATAACACTTTTCATTGACTTCGATTCATTCAGATTTTTGAGAATGTTTACTGAGTGTCAAACAGTTTGAACACTGATGAGACGTCGAATTTCTCGGCGTCTCATCTGGATCTATGATGTTTACAAATGTGGGTCAGGTCAAGCTTAGCAAGGGGGTGGTTAGAGGGTTTTTATGATCGATGTTTTGACAGTTAATTTCGTTTTAGCTTTAATTTGGTATCCGCTTTAATGTCTGCTTATGAATAGCATACACAAATGAACAATCGAAGAAGACATCGTAATAAATGTTCATTTGTGTTTGGCAATCAAAGATTCGCCTTTCTCCTCCAAAAAAGTCACGAACTACAAATTTTACTTTTGGGGAACAGTGAGAACATTGTGGCTATTAACAAGCGGTTTATCACAAAACTGCATCAAGTATGTCAATACCAGTCTGTCTAATTCAACAAAGTGGTCGTTGGCGTTGTAATCGTGTAAACATTAATATAGTTTTAACCATGAACCTGCTTAGTGCGACCTAACTAGCATTTGCAAACAGCCTGGATCCGGATGAGATGCCGAGTAACTCGGCATCTCATTAGGATATAAGCTGTTTGACACTCAGTCAATAGTTTCTCAAAAGCTTCAACGAATTGTATGTAAGTGAAAATGGTAACAGAGACTGTGTTAACGTTTAGCATTCTACTGGCGAATCAGTGATAATCTTTGACACAGTTTGGATCCAAATGAGATGCCAAGTAAATCGGCATCTCATCAGGATCCAAACTACCTGACACTCTGATTCTGTTTTTGGAGATGGTTGGAAGAACGTCTTTGATGAAATCTTAACAATATAGCATTTTCTCGCGACGAAAACCTTACTCGGCATTCTAAAGGTCGAGAAATGACTGCTCTTCTTTGTGGACAAACATTGTCTATTAGTCTGTTTGAATCCAGATTATACTCCAAATACGTCGACAACTTGTCTGAATAGAAAACTACTTGACACTCAAAATATGACTAATTTTAATAAACTTCCAAAGACTAGTAAACTTTTAATTTAAGCTGGTGTTAGGTTGGTTGAAGATAGCATCTTGCGTCTTTTAAGGGACCCGAACGTGATCCCTATGAATATTCTGCTGTTCTATTAAAACTTTCGCTTCCAAATATTGTCGTCTGCAAACTTTGCCCTCTGCTAAAATTTGTTTAAAGTTTGTTTAATTGTCTCCACTTTTCGTTACAAACATTTCCACAGAAACAAACAAATTTGGGTCCTGATAAAACGAATACTCGACGTCTCGTCTGGATCCAAACTGTTTGCATATGTAATCACAGATGCGACATTGACAACAAAGGAGTTAAATCTTAACACATTTACCCATTACCTCATAGGCTATTTTTTATATTCAACCTCTTTGAATAAATCTACCGAAATGGAGCATTAACTAGAGCAATGGGTATTTGCTTAGGATTTTGTAGTTTGAAACCATTGTTATAAATAGAGCATTTGCTCCTATAGGAGCAAATGCTCTATTTATCACAATGGTTTCACAAAGTGACTATTACAGAGTCGTCAAAAGTCGTCAATATAAGGGAAAGGGTTAACTTGTTCTGTGGAAAATTTATCATCGTTTCCAATTTCCTAGAAGAAAACTTTTTAAAAAATTTGATAAGTGTATCAAATAGTTTGGATCCAAATTAGACTCCAAGCTACTCGACATCTCATTTTAATCAAACTAATTTGCAAAATTAATCGCGCATTTTTTTCTCATGACGTGGTGAAAGTGAAAGTGCTATTAGGTCACCGTACTGTAAGTTCAGTTCAGCTTGACTCCATTAATCATATTTGCGCAAGATTAAAAAATCTCTAAATTGCCCACTCTAGTCGTTGATGTTAATCAAACGGAGAAGAAGACTGCAAATACAGACATAAAAGGACAATAATAAATTACAGTAAAACCTCTCTAAACCGGACGTTCAATTTATTATCAATATTTGTCTTAGAGACAGATGTCAGTTTAATGCAGGGTGAAAGTCATGTAGAAAGTTCCTAGATGAGCTTTCTGTTATACTTTCATCCTGCATTAAGCACCCACCTGCCTAACATTTTCTAAATTCTCCTCTACTAGAATTACGGTTTAGAGGGGGTTAACTGTACACCAATAGAGAAAGTGCGAAAACTCATCTGCGCTTGTATAGAGGTAACCCGGTATCCACTCCCTCCTAGACTATTATAGACCCAACCTCTGAATAAATCTACCGAAAAGGAGCATTTACTAGAGAAAAGGAAACAATTAGATTTTTTAGCTCATCTGGAGCAAATGCTCTATTTATCACAATGATTTAAAAATGACTTTAACAGAGACGTCAGTATGAGGGAATGGGTTAATGTCCATGTAAAGAAGTAATGGCATTATGATTTTTTATAACGGCATTTATACACATGATGTTTTTGTGTCGTAGAAACTGTCTAATATATCATACTGGCATAAGAAACCATATTAGACCCTGATCAAATGACTCCTTCGTGAGAAGTCTGATCTGGGTCTACTCTGTTTACAAAGGGGTAAAAATGTTTGTATATGAAGGGAAGGACTAAATGTCCCATTAGTATGCCTTTTATTATAGCGTTTATGTTTGTACCCGACTTCCCTAGATCTACATAGCACTTTGGATAATGGTACGTACAGTAAAACCTCTATATAACGACCCCTAATTTTGTGTTAATTACATGTAGTTGGTATTTTGGGCAGGTGGTTGCTTAAAGCAAGGTGAAAGTAAAACAGAACGCTCCGATAGGAGCTTTCTGTTTTACTTTCGCCTTGCTTTAAGCATACTCCTGCCTTTAATACTTTATGTAATTTAGTGGTCGTTATAGAGAGGTTTTACTGTATTCAAATACTAAAATTGTCATTTTTTTCAATACCGTGTGGCCAAACCATAGGACTGGTGGAGAAATGAAGGAGCTATTCTTGAAAATGCTTTAATTTACGCATCGTATCTAGACTTCTGAATTCTCATTGACTAGTGAGATACACTGTACTCCTAAAATGAAAGTGTCATGCATGTATTAAATCTTATCTCCTATTCATACATTAAAAAACTTTAGCTAATAGCAGCTAAACAGGGCAATATTCGTTTTCGTATAAATTCTGAAAATACCACTATATATCTCAAATGTTGTTGATAAAGTCAGAAAGAAGATCTTTGTTCAAACGTCAATAAATGTAGTGAGATGGGATGCAAATATGTTCAGCTCAATTTGTGACGTTTGTTTTCTTTTTTCATTTCATTTAAAACAAAGGCACTCGAAAATCGTAAACTTTGGATCAGAAATACTAAATCAGACAGTCTGAAAAGCCAAGCAAAAGTATAGGGAATTCGTGACTAAAATTATGCTACCACTTGTCATAAAGACGTACATGTTGTACTACATCTCGTAGTGTAGCCTCTTAGATATTTACCTAATGAATATTCATTTGAAAAATAATGACATCATAATATTTAATAGATTATCTTTATAAACACACCAATGATTTGCAGATCTATGTATTTCCAAGCAGATCTTGATCAGGCGACTTTATAGGGGCGGTCTGATCTGAGTCTACAGTTAAACCTCTCTATAACGACCACTAAATCGTGTATAAATAGTTGGTATTTAGGGCAGTTGACTGCTTAAAGCAATGTGAAAGTAAAACAGAACGCTCCTACAGGAGCGTTCTGTTTTACTTTCACATTGCTTTAAGCAGCCACCTGTCTTTAACACAAACTACTTGATGTAATTTAGTGGCTGTTATAGAGAGGTTTTACTGTACTCTGTTTGGAAAAGCTTCTCTTTCAGGTAAAAATGTTGATGGTCGTTTAATAGGTTTTAGTGTATTTCAATTATCAGATATCATGAGTCAGAACTATGGTATACAATAGAACCTGTCTTAAGCCGCCATCAAAAACAGGTCTAATTATGGGGTTGTTAGGCAGGTGATTGCTTAATGCAGGTCAGATGTAATGCGAGAAGCTTTCTGTATTACTCTTGCCCTGCATTAAATAACCACCTGCTTTTAATACTCTAATGTTCAATAAATGAATGGCCACGTGGTAGGTTCTACTGTACAATAGCCCTGGCATTGATCATTTTCACACCCAAAGTATAACTTGATTTGTAATTAAAATGTCATAGTAGTTTATCCTTTATTCCTGTGCAAAGCTGGTCAGTCTAATGGGAATATGTCGTGTTGGGAAGTTAAGAAATTAACCCACACAATGCTGCATTTTCACATGAACTATTCCAACGTTCAAATAGGTTAAGCTTATTGTGAATATTTAGGGTTTTGTCTAAGGAAAAGTGTAGCATGACAAACAGTGCAGATCCTGATGAGAGGGCTCCTCTAGAAGCCCTCTCATCTGGGTCTACACTATTTGCAAAGATCATTAGTGACTCGTGGTCCGCACTGTAATGGTTTAAAGGTAATTATAATTGGCTTAAAAACTCATTTGCCAGTTTGACTGAAAATATATGTTTTTTCTGAATCTATTATTTGTGCAATGATAAGAGATTAAGGAATGAATAGAAACATGAGGACTGGTCCATTGTAAACTGTAATGGCCATTTAATGGTTTTAAAGATAACTTTTAAAATTCTAGTACCCGGGTATACACAAAAACAGACACTTTGAATTTGATCTGGGCTACGGAATAACAAATGCATTGAAAGTGACACCTTTTGTATTTAGGTAACTGTGTTTTAATTGAAGTAAGTGACGAAATGGTATTATTTATTATGATAAATCAAGACGAATGGGACTCAAACGACCAACCCTTTCCTTCATATAAACGCGTATTCACGTATTTGCAAACAGAAAACCCCCCAGATCAGACGGCTCCTATAGGAGCCGTCTGATCAGGGGCTGCTCTGTTTGCCAACGGAATATGTTTCTTTACTTTCTAAAAATTGCCACACTGGTTCACCTTCATTATAACTATTTTGTCCATGCCTATTCAGTAGGTATTGAAATTTTGAATAACATAGAACAGGGAAAGGGCAATTGAAGTAAGTGACGAAATAAGAGCATTATTTATTACGATAATTTAAAATGAATGATTAAACAATTAAACGATCTAACGATTAAAATCGTGAGTTCATTGACATTATTTGCACTATTTCACAACTAAAGGATTGACACTAGCCTATGTGCTAAACTGTACGGTATGTTTAACTCTTTCGGCGCCAATATCGCCTGTTGGCACCAATGAAAACAGTGCAGTCCAAGGTCAGATTCGGCCTTTTCAAGGCGGACTCTGACCTGGGTCTGCACTGTTTTCTGTATTATTTTAGCCTAAGCATACAGGTTTTTTAAAAACAAATGTTTTACTAAGATGTCTTTATTATTTAGTTTAGAATTATATTTAATATGAAATTCTTATTGCAGACGACACTTTTAAATTTGGCGCCAAAAGAGTAAAACCTTTACTCCATGAATCAGCGACGTCATGGTTATTGATAAGATTCATTTTATAATGGTATATGAACACAGAAAATGATGGCCCCGTGGTAGAAACTGCAGGGTAATAACTACATATATTATTTCATCAGCAAACAGAGCAGACCCTGATCAGACGGCTCTTGCATTCACGAACATCTGATATGGGTGTACCCTGTTTGCAAGAGTGTATAAATTGCATCTCTATTGGGCAAAGGGTTAGAGTAATGAAACATGGACATGATTTTTGTAACACAAGTTATGGTCTCTTGGCATGTCTGTCTGTCCAAAAATGTAGACGACACATATATAGTGTATTTTTGTGACCGTAGTTGCGAATTCCATCTTGAAGCGATGTCACCAAAGTGACATAATACAATTAACAGTAAAGTGTAAAAGTTCCGGGTGTACAGTAAAACTTCGGTTATCTTAATCCTTCCCCTGCAACCTGCCTAAGATGTTCTTATTTCTTATTTACTAAAGTTTCAGAGTAACAAGGTTTGACCGTATTTCAAATTTGAAAAATGTCAAAATATCTCTGTAGAGTGTAGTATAACATGGCTATCATTTTTATGCAGATGTAATGATAACATCAAACAACTTATAGTGAATTGGCATTATACATTGTATTCGAGCCATGCAACAAGAAAATGTGTCTCGACAATTTAAAAAAAAGTAAAGACCTAGGTTTAAATTCACTAACATTTTACCAGACTTAATACTTAACAGTTGGGTGCAACTGAGATGCTGAGTAACTCAGCGTCTGATCAGGATCAAAACTGTTGAACACTCTGACTATTTGTTAAAAAGGAACTGAGGACAAAGGACAAGAGGACCATCTTACCTGGTGAAATTGTATATGGTAGCGAAAGTTTTAAAGCTTTGACCGGTTGCGACGTCAGTCACTAGGCGTCAGACCGGGTTCCGCATTGTTAAATTATATCGGGGCATTCGTCATACAGTACATACTTTGCTTTGGGTCTACACTTTTTACCAACCCAATGACATATTTTTCTCTTAACACATTCCCTCCTAGTGACGCATTTTCGAGCCTTTGTAAAAGTCATATTTTGAAACCATTGTGATAAATAGAGCATTTGCTCCTATGGAGCAAATGCTCTGTTTATCACGATGGTTTCAAAACTACATAATTCTAAAAGTTTCCTTTTCGGTAGATTTATTCAAAGAGGATGGGTCTAAAAATAGTCTAGGAGGAATGGGATAACGCCAATATAAATTCTATGAACATTTTGTTCATATTTCAACTGCGGTCTGCTGCATATCTTATTTGTTTCTGATTCGTTCAAGCTTTTGCAAAACAGTATTGTCCGGGCATCAATCAAACAGTTTGGATCTGGATGAGTCGCCGAGCAAACCCAAATTTTGATCTGGATCCAAGCTTTATACAAAGGTAATCCCATATTTGCGATTGACAGGGAAAGTGTTAATGTTGAGATCATGATATAAATAATGCTTATTCAGTCTGCCATTCTCTATCCGTCCCCTCTTAATCTGTCTTCCATAGACGTGCCCGGATCAACCTGAAATAGTCCAAAAATAATAGAAGTCATTATTTTCTCAAGAAAGAAAAATACATTCAGCCTTCAGCTCTATGTGCGCTCTGGACGAATTACATGTAGTGATAAGCCATGAACACAGTTTGAATCCATATGAAAGGTAAATAAATCGGCTTCTCGTCAGACTCTAAACTGTTTGACACTTTGATCATATATTTGGAAAAAAACAAATGGAGAAAATTCACTCGTAGCAGACGAAATGTTTTGCAAACTACAATTATGTGTCTTGCAAATAGTTAAACGGCACCTGTTATCCCGTTGTGAGGATTCCCAAGAGAAACTCAAGTGACCAATGGTCAGTTGAAACTGTATCTTCGTGCGTCCGCCCCTAGTCTTTGACCGATCAAAACTATTCCCAGGTTGTTATTTTTCATCCAGTAAAGTACTGATAATCATCAATAGCGCTTTTATTTTAAAATGCTTAATCTCTTTCCGTCTCAAACCTTTGATACTGATAAGGTGATAATGTACATTAATGTGTTTAATTTTGATCAGACTGTATCCAAACTGTCCGTGCTTTACCGTTCAGATTCTTAGAGGGAATATTGCCCATCTTGTGTCCATCTCCCTAACATACAGTCGGCGTTTATTAGCCGCCTGCATTCTTAAACTGGACATTATGTCCAGCCGTATTTCCTGCTGACCACTAGCTAAGATGCAGATGTTTATTTTGACATCGACACGAGCCAATTAGACTGCTCAAAAGAGCAGAGTGACCGCTGTGCATTTTAACATTTAGTCTGTTGAGTAGATTTACGACAGCTCAACTTTTGTCATGCATCGTATATAAAGCATAACAGTTATAATATTTTCCAACAAACATTCCATTCTAGTGTCTACTAATTTGGATCTTGGCGAGACGCTGAGTTACTCGGCGTCTCATGGGAATCCAAACAGTTTTGCCAAATCGTCACAGAGTCGTCCGAACCACGCTAGAAATTAAGATCTCGAAATCCGATCTCCAAATATTGGAAACATATCCGGTTGTATTTATTTTAACGATGAGCAGGGATTAACCACCGCCCTTAAATCCCGACCCCTAATCAGTACCAGCCCTTAACCAAACCCAAGCATGGTGTAATAATGTAAACAAGACTTTAAAATTCGATTAACTCTTTGAAAGCTATATAATTATCGTCTGTTGAATTTGTCGTCTGCTACGCTCCCTAGAGTAAGTTTTTACTACATTTCTTTTCAAATCTTTATTTCCATGGTATCTAACAGTTCATGTCCAGATGAGATACCGAATGACTCGTTGTGTTATCTGGATCCAGACATCACGAATAACGCGCAAATAGTTGCCGTCTGCTTTTATTTGACCTGATACTGATCTGGTCTTGTTGTAATAGACCTTGCCGTTAATAGTGACCTTTGTTCAGGGATATTGATAGATTTTATCACTGCCCCTGTTCTTTTATTGCGATAAATGACGAATTTCTCCTATCCTTTCCAACTCTGCTTGTAGTCTGCTTCGACTAATAGTGTCTGCAAAAGCAATCGACGTCTGCCAATATCATACGTCACTAAATTACATGTGTAATTATCTATAAGCCATGTCTCGCGGCATCTGATAATGGCCACTGTTGTTTCTTATTTGCATATTGTCTTGCATGTTATCTTTTTATGATTAAAAGGACAGGGTAAACGAACTAAATTAGTTTTTTTTATTCGGAATACTTTTTTGACAGCACTACTCTATTCAATGATTAAGAAGGGCATGTTTTTCATTAAAATTTACAAATTTGAGTGTTCAATATTGATTGAATATTTTGTATTACATGTATATCAAAAGTTCAATGAAATCGCAGTGCATTAACATACTGAAATATGAATCAATCATCGTATACAGCGGCTCGTACAGTAAACGCCCCCTAAACCGGACGTTACATTTAGTGTAAACATCGGTCTTGGAGACATGTGGCAGCTTAACCCTTTCCCTCATTTTGACGACTCTGAAAAGTCACTTTGTGAACCCTTGTAATAAATAGAGCATTTGCTCCTATAGGAGCAAATGCTCTATTTATCACAATCGGTTCAAACTACAAAATTCTAAAATGTTCCTTGTTGAGTCCTGGTCAGACGCCAAATATAATTAATATGTGTTGGCCTTTTTAATAGCATATTTTCGCAGTATTACAACAAAACTACGTCTAATTGTTGTAATTTAACTCATTCTCTCCTAGGCTATTTTTAGACCCAACCTTTTTGAATTAATCTACCGAAAAGGAGCAGTAACTAGAGAAAAGGAGCAAATGCTCTATTTATCACAATGGTTTCACAATGTGAATTTTATAGAGGCACACAAATGCGTCACTAGGGGGTAATGTGTTAAGACGTGCACGGTAGCTTGATTTAGGATGAAAGTAAAGCAGAAAAACACGTCTTAACCAATTTCCACCTACTGACACATTCTGACGCCTCTGTAAATGTTATTCTAGAAACTATGGTGATAAACAGAGCATGTTCTGTCCATAGGAGAAAGTGCTCTATTTATCACAATGGTTTCAAAACTACAGTTCTAAAACTTTTCTATTTCTCTAGTAAATGTTCCTTTTCGGTAGATTTATTCAAAGAGGTTGGATTTAAAAATACTCCAGGAGGGAGATAAATGACAGGAATTAGACGCCTGTGTGTGGCCATCCTAGTCATTTATGTTTATGAAGAGATATGAACAAGGGAATTCATGATGAAGGCATGACATTAGGGATCAAAACTGTAGTATTCTATAGTCAAACATGGTAGCTGTCTACATTACCTTCATTCTGCAGCCACCTGAATTGTCCATCATTGTTCTACGGCATTTTCCATTCCATATGAAATGGTTATCCATTTCCTCCATAAATACGCCTTTCTATGCCTCTGTAAAAGTCACTTTTTGAAACCATTGTGATAAATAGAGCATTTGCTCCTAAGGAGCAAATGCTCTATTTATCACAATGGTTTCAGAAATACACAATTCTAAAACTTTCCTTTTCTCTAGTTAATGCTCCTTTTCGGTAGATTTATTCAAAGAGGTTTGATCTAAAAATACCTTAGAGAGAATGGGTTATAATTTGCTCGGTAGTGGGGACCCAAGCATCAGGATTGACACTGTTGGCAGATGCATGTAAACCCGTTACCTGCACTGAAATGATTAATGTATACCTACATTTGATCATTCATTGTACATGTATGTATGGAGAGAAAAATGCAAAGGTTGCGCATACAATTGGATTGACAAAGGAGACAGAAGAAGTAAGAAGAACATAAATAAGCACTTATGATTCGAAAAGGACGAATACAATAACTATTAGCTCTACTTAAAGAGTATTGGAAAACCTTTTCAGGTCTTAAGTGTATAAAATGTTCAATAACGTTAAGAAAATCAAGTTGTATGCACGATGCGTTGATTCATTTAAATGTCTCTTTGGGTTTCTTTTTCAATTACATTACGACAATCCATTACGAAACCAATTAATTGCTTAGCACCGTGTCAGCCCACAATAATGCAGAACACTTTGAATCTCCGTCGCCATATATAATTTTCCAAATACTTTGACACGAGGCTGGGCCTATAATTACTCTTGCAGCCCATTTAGTGCCAAATTGATAGAGTTGACTTTAACTAACATTATTAAGCGATGTATTATGTACGTATACTATTATGATAAGATGACTTTTAGATGTCATATGTCACGTTCACAATAAGTGTGTATAGTAAAACCTGTCTTAACCCTTTCCTCCATAGGCTGCTTTTAGATCCATCCACTTTGAATAAATCTACCGAAAAGGAGCATTAACTGGAGAAAAGGACAATTTTAGAATTTTATAGTTCGAAACCATTGCGATAAAGAGAGCATTTGCTCCTATAGGAGCAATAGAGAATTTGCTCCTATAGGAGCAAATGCTCTATTTACCACAGTGGTTTCAACAGGTGACTTTTACAGAGGCATAGAAAGGCGTATATATGGAGAGAAGGGTTAAGCGGCCATTAAAAAAGAAGTCTAAATCTGGATCTCTAAAACAGATGGTACATGTAGCTTAATGCAGAACAAAAGTAATAAAGAACGCTTCTATATGAGAGATTTCTATTTTACTTGTACCCTGCATTAAGCAACCACTTGCTTTTTAATACTCTTACGTTCAATAAATAAATGGCCGCTTAGGACAGGTTCTACTGTATGTGTGTTTGGATTGCTGCCATTACTATGAAACCTCCGTAACACAACATGTTCATGTTTAACCCTTTCCTGATGAATATTCATGTAAAAATGACATTTTTATAATGGTACATGAACACAGGAAGTTTTGGTATTGGCAGAAACTGTAGAGTCAGTTCTATTATGATTTCATAAGCAAACAGAGCAGACCCTGGTTAGACATCTCCTATAAAACCGTTTTATCTGAGTGTATTCTGTTTGCAGAGGTGCTAAAGGGCGCTTTTGTGGAGTAAAGAATAAACCTCGTCCTCCATAAATACGTCTTTCTACGTTTTTACAAATAGAGAAGACCCAGATTAGGCGGCTCCTGTTGAACCCGTCTGGCCAGGGTCTGCTCTGTTTGTTTTGGGGGTAATATCATAGAGCTGTTTCTACAGTTTCTGCTATGACCAACAGTCCCATTGTTCATGTGCCAAAAACGATGTTTTCACATGGGAATCACTATTTTGAAACGCAGTACATGTATAGAATAATGGTCCTTACCAGTGTGTAGCCCTTTTGATGGTTAATAACTGTGTGAAGTCTGATAGATATGTCTTTTCTGGACCAATTTTGAAACTACTTGTACATATGTCAAAACATAATCACAACGATGGCAACGACGCTCGCGACGACGACGATGCCCACGACGAATAACGATGACGATACCAATGCTACACTACCTCGACTTTGTTTCTTCAAAATATTACACACGACATATTTTGATGACGAAAGTTGCTTGTAGTCGAATGGCTTAACACACGTATGCCTTGTTATTCCTTAACCCTTTCCCAATTCTATGTTTATTACTAATTTCAACACCTACTGAATATTCATGGACAAAATAGTTATAATGGAAGGTGGACCATTGTAGCCATTTTAGAAACTAAAGAAACAGATCTATCAAATTCAATTAGCCACCAGAGCAGATCCTGATCAGACAGCTCCTATAGGAGCCGTCTGATCTGGGTCTAGTCTGTTTTCAGAGTTTATATGAGGGAAAGGGTTAACAGGGACACATGCAAAGGGTCTTCTCTGATCAGGATCTTCTCTGTTTGTTCCATACATTAATTTCTAAATTGCACACAATCATAAACATTTCTTGTAGAAACATCCTTTAATCCCTTACCTTATGAATAGTTCTGTAAGATATTATGACATCGTGAATATTAATCAGCTGAATTTAATATTTGGATTATTTACAATAGCATATTAGATCGTGACAAAACTGTAAAATCAGGTCTATATCAATGCATAAGCAAACAGACCAGATCACTTTCTGTTTAAACATGGCCGTTTTAAAAAGCAGGTGTTGCTTAATATAAAGCAAACGTACTGCCAGAGAGCTTCTGACCTATTTTGTCTTGCATTTAGCAACCACATGTCTTAAAAAAACCAGAATTATACTTGTTTTTCATTGCACTTAAAGCAGGTTGTACTGTAGTTTCTTAAAAGCAATATAACTTAACCCTCCACTTCATAAATATGCATGTAAGATATACATGTAATGGCATAATGAATAATAATTATATTATTTTTATAACGGCATTTGAACACAGGGATATTTGGCCATGGCATAAATTGTAGAGTCATATCTATATTATTTCACAAGCAAACAGAGCAGACCCTGATCAGACGGCTCCTATAAGAGCCATTTGATCTGGGTCTACTATGTTTGCAAAGGCATAGAAAGGCGTATTAATGGAGTAAAGGGTTAAAAGTTACAGTAGATGACGGGTTTCAGATGGCGTCATATTACCGGATCGGGTAAATAATACATGGGCAATGAAATGGGGCTTATCCCTTACACTCTATAGATACGCATTTTGACAGTTCTGCAAACAGAGTAGACCCAGATCAGACGGCTCCTGTAGGAGCCGTCTGATCAGGGTCTGCTCTGTTTGCGTATGGAATTTTATACATCTGATTATATACTACAACTACATCTTCTCTTGTTACCACAGTGGCTGTAGAATGCCTACTGTGACTACAATAGCAGAGATTATTGATGATGTACATGTCTCTACTGATGCAGCATAATGTCGAGTTGCTGTCAATGTGTCTATTAAATTTTTTACTTAAAAAGTAAACCCCATCTAAACCGGACGTTAAAATTACTATCAACGCCGGTCTTTTAGATAGGTGGCAGCTTAATGACGGTTAAAAGTCAAAAGGAACTTTGTGCACGACTTTCACCCTGCATAAAGTAGCCACCTGCCTAAAACGACCTTAATTGTTCTCCATCAAATTCCGGTTTAGAGGGGGTTTACTATATCTAATAAAAATCAGATAGTTTTATCGTCCGCACCATTTTTATCCTTATGTGTTGCCAAAAGCACTAATTATGTTGGTCTTGTCGAATAAATAAATACAATCAAAATGTCCACGTACAATTGTAAATATCAAGTTGATTAATATCAGTACGTGCGTATTTCTTACATGAATATTCGTGGAGTAAAAACTTAACCCTTTCCTCCATAAATACGCCTTTCTACGCCTCTGTAAAAGTCATCTGTTGAAACTCCTTTAGGGGCAAACGCTCTATTTATCACAATGGTTTCAAACTACAAAATTCTAAAAAAGATCCCTTTCTCTAGTTAATGCTCCTTTTCGTTAGATTTGTTCAAAATGGTTGGATCTAGAAATAGGCTATGAGGGAATGGGTTAAGTGGGTACATGAGAACACATGTTACCCACTTCAGCAGTGGTCAGTTAGTGTTTGTAACAAATCCAGCTACAACGCACCTGTCAGTCACACTTTGGTCAGCAAGCTGGACATCTTATGCATGGTCACGGACACTGAAGGACATTGCATTGCATTTGACCAGTGTAAACACTTCTGAAGGCGATATTTACGGGGTCGATACATATAAACGGATAATAAAAAAGTACAGTAATGCTTGTTTAACTGCAGACAATGTTTACCCAAGGGCTCAAAGGGTGGGAATGCACCTGGGTGTTCACCCCAGGGGCTGTGACGGGTACAATGCAGTCTGTGCAGCGGTGTACAGCAAACGGGACAAGGTTTTGTCCAGGTTGTAAATACCACTTTGCACATCTTGTCGCATAATTGGAGACTTTGGTTTAACCCATACTCTTTTAACGTCTTTGCATACAGAGCAGACCCAGATCAGATGCCTCTGTAGGGACCGTCTAATCGAAGTCTGTTCTGTTTGCTTTCGAAATAATATACAGCTGATTCTACCGTTTCTGCCATTGGTAAAACGGTTCATTGCTCTGGATACCATGAAAACATTCCATCTACCAAATCATACATTTTCTTAATGAATATTCACGTAGTCAAGGTTTACGACTGCACATGCATTCTCATGTACAACCTTTCAACGCAAACAGAGTAGATCGACACCAGTGGGAGCTGTCTGATCAGAATATGCATTTATGCTATATAATAAAAATATTTCTGTCAAGGTCAATAGGTATCTTCCCATTTCGTCTACTTTCCATTTCATCTACTCCCATTTCGTCTAATTTCCATTTCGTCTGCTATTTCTGCAATTGTTCCCATTTCGTCTACTCCTAATTTTACACCCTTTCCCGTTTCGTCTATTGCATATATGTTTCATGTCTTTGATAAATTTTATCTTCATTACTGAGTGCATTTTTTGGGACATTAAAAAGAAGTTAAATTATCTTGAGCCAAACTATTGATCTGGATCAATACCCCAAATCCATTTACATTAATTTCTAAATGAATACATTTGACCAAAGAGATTCCAATAATAAGAAGCTTTTTTTTTAAAATAAGAATTTTGCGGTGTATGTCAATGTTGTAAAGAAGTTCCTATATCTTGTATGGTCAAGGTTCTGTTCTGAATGCACCTAAATTATTTGATATTTTTTTTAATTTGATTAGATAAAATGAGAATATAACGATTAAGCCCTAACGACTGACATGATTACGCTTGCAGTTTAAATGGGACTGGTAGCAGGTTAACTAAATGGTTTTATAATGAGTGAATATACTCTGGGAAAGAAGGCGATAATCAACAGTACTGTAAGAAAGGAGTTAAATGTTTAGCCTATGTGAAACAGTAAAACCTCTCTATAACGGCCTTTAAATTAGGTCAAGTATTTTGTGTTAAAGGCAGGTGGCTGCTTAAAGCAATGTGAAAGTAAAACAAAACGCTCCTATAGGAGCGTTCTGTTTTACTTTCACCTTGCTTTAAGCAGCTACCTGCCCTAAATACCAACTAATTAACACAATTTAGTGTCCGTCATAGAGAGGTTTTACTGTATTTCGACACCCATTATTTTGAATATTGCATGAGGGGGCCATTGATTACTAAAGCTATTAAACAAGATGTCATCGGTAATTTACTTTCTTAAAAGATGGTACATGTCCAATGGTAAAAAATATAATACACTTAAAGTGCATGTATAGTGTATAACTTATTGACAGGTTTCTTTTTAAGACAAAACTTTCTCTTTATATATCATCAAGCAAAACATTAAGGATTATCATTTAGCCTGTTGTAACAATGGCATCTGCTTAATTTTTTACTAACTTTCGATTCTTTCAAGAAACTATCAGCCAAGTTTCAAATAGCTTAGATCCTGATGAGACGCCGAGTTACTCGGCATCTCATCTGGATACAAACTGTTGGTTTCAAGAAGTGGTTATTACGGAGACGTCAAAAGTCGTCAATATAAGGGGATGGGTTAAGGGTTAACCCTTTCCTTAATATAGATGCATTTTCACGCCTTTGCAAACAGAGTAAACCAAGATCAGACGGCTCTTATACGAACCGTCTGATCAGGGTCTGCTCTGTTTGCTTTTTACATGATTACATTTTTTGTCAAAGCATACAATTTTCTTCAAAAGTTTGATATTATAAAACTTAATCTATTAAATCCATAATGTCATTTATTTCTTACATGAATATTGAACAGACGAAGGGAGAAAAGACGCAGTGCCAATGTGTTATTAAACTCGGCGAGTGTAATATGAATACCTCCCGCAACGTTATTACACTCCCGACACTGACTTGAAACAAATGATAACTACATATACTGAATATATACATTCCATCCCGGGGACATTAGCACTGTATCCCGCTGTAAAAAATAATGTCTGCTGAATTTTGGATCTCGTGAAATTTTGATTACTTTCGATTAAGTCAAGATTTTTGAAACTGGTGACCGGATGTCAAACAGCTTGGATGCCGATGAGACACCGAGTAACTTGACGTCTCATCAGGACTCCAGTAGTTTGCAAGTGCGAGTCAGATCGATCTGTGAAACTAAGGGTAAGAATGAGTTTTCAGATACCGTAGAACCCCTCTAGTGCGACCACTTAATGAATAAACATGTGTGTCTTTATAAGCAGGTGGTTTCTTAATGCAGGACAAAAGTAATACAGAAAGCTCCTCTAGGAGCTTTCTGCATTACTTTTGTCCTGCATTAAGCTACCACATGCATCTAGCTCCCGGAATTATACCTCTGTTAGGTGGTCGCATTAACGGGGTTTTACTGTACTTTTTTTTTAAAAATTTCAGTATTTAATCAGGTACTTTAGTATAATAAAAGTGTTTGAATGTGAAACCTGCCAACTCATGGGCACATTAACGTCTAATGGCCATTTCTTCACGGGTTCCTTAACTCTTCCGTTGCCAATGACAAAATTGTGTTAACATTTTCAGACAGTTTGGCTCCAGATGAGATGCCGAGTAACTCGACGTTTCATGAGGATTCAAATTTGTGACAGTGGTTATACATGTATATTTTTAAATACAATGGGCGGAACTCTTTTGGCGTCAAATTTAAAAGTGTCGTCTGCAATAATAATTTCATATTAAATATAATTGTAAACTAAATAATAAAGGTAGATCTATATTAGTAAAACATTTGTTTTTAAAAACCTGTATGCTTGGGCTGAAATAATACAGAAAACAGTGAAGTCCCAGGTCAGATGCCGCCTTGAAAAGGCGGCATCTGACCTGGGACTGCACTGTTTTCAATGGTGCCAACAGGCGACATTGGCGCCGAAAGAGTTAAACATGCAAAATTGCAGCAGGCATTTTTTTGCAGACGGCAATGCGTGGCTGTGAAAGGGTTAACTCGTTGTATTCGATAACCGAGTTGACTGGTATTTGCAAACAGTGTAGATCATGTTCAGAGGACTCGAATCAGGGTTTGAACCGTTTGTCATTCAAGTTTTACTTACTCTTCCTTACTCAATGGACTGACCCATTAAACAATTATGGAACATTCCATTTGACTATGCGGCATTCAAAGGATGAACAATTATAACACCATTAGGTTGTACTGTGTGTATCAGTGTGGGTGTTCTAATGCTTATCAACCACTGACCTTGGTAATGGTTTGTCAGTAATGAGATTATATTTAACCCGTTACCTGTCCACTATTCATGTTAGAAATAATGACATCATTAATATTAGATTAATTTGTATAATGGCATATAAAATAAATACATGACATTTTGCTCAGGTTTAAACTATAGAATCTATATTTTCAAGATACAAATCAAGATACAGATATTATAGCATAAGCAAACAGAGCAGACCCAGATCAGACGGCTCCTTTAGGGTGCGTGAAAAGGCGTTTATATGAAAGAAAGGGTTAACCATTTACCTCATGAATATTCATGTAAGATATAACGACACCTTGAATACTTATAAGCATTTTTAGTATTTATAATAACACATGGACACAGGAATGTTTAGTCAACTTTAGTAGAAAATGTAGAATAAGATCCACAGTAAACCTCTCTGTAACGGCCACTACATTACATCAAGTAGTTTGTGTTAAAGACAGGTGGCTGCTTAAAGCAAGGTGAAAGTAAAACAGAACGCTCCTATAGGAGCGTTCTGTTTTACCCTCACCTTGCTTTAAGCAGCCACCTGCCCTAAATACCAACTAATTAACACAATTTGGTGGCCGTTATATATATGTTTTACTGTATATCATTCCATAGGTAAACAGAGCGGACCCTGTACAGAAGGTTCCAACAGGAGTTGTCTGATCTGGGTCTACACTGTTTGCAAAGGCGTTAAAAGACGAATCTAGGGAGTAAATGGTTAAATTACATGTATACATGTAAATCAATGTAGATTACAAGATGGTATCTGGTGCTGGGTTCATCTTCTCTAGATCTCGTTATTTCCCGTTCTTTTGTCCGAACATTGTGAACTGACAGATCTACTTTGACTTTTGACGGCTACTTCTTTTCTTTTCACATTGCTTTCGCGTGTTTCGTCACCGGGTAAGAGGTGTCAAAGATCGTAGATAATACGTCGTTACAAAGATTGCCGTAAATCTTATGAAAACATTTTTTTTGGCAAGTGAAAACGCCATGTCGGACTACGAGAGATCTTTCACAACACAAAAGCTAGATGTCCAGTGATAAACAAACCTTTAACATTTAATAGTATATTGATACTTAGCAATAATGTCTGTTACAACTCTTTAGATATATTGTTATCAATTTTCTTTTCAAAAATTATAACCAGGCTTACACAGTTTGAATTCTGATAAAACACTGAACTATTCGGCGTCTCATCTGGATCCAGATTCTTTGCGAAGATTGTTATAAACTTCATCACTGTTGTACTCAAAGTAGGGCGAGATGTCGGCTCGTGCGGGCCTTTATTGAAAATGTAATTTATTCCGTTGAACAAGTTGTTCTGACGAATTAAAGGCATGATAAATCGCCACTTTTTAAACAAATCCCTTGTAAATCTATCAGCATTTTATCATTTATCTCTAATTTTCGAATTTTGGTCTAGCTTTTGACATTGATAAGCGTCTTGTTGAGCCGTATATCACGGAGATAAAAGGCGGCTAGCGACGGAGAGTAAACAGCACAAACAAAATCCTGAAACAGAAGGGCTATAAAACAAAGGGTCCACATCACAGAAGAATAAACAAGCCCGGCCGAACGGTAAATAGAAGTTTCTTTTGGGTCAAATCAGGCCAGTCAGAAACTATCAATCAAATAAATATTAACTCTTGCCCGGCTACGTATTGCCTTCTTCGTTCTTTGTGGGTTCCTTATTAACCCTTTCGCTGCCAACGTTTGTCGTCTGCTAACTTTGTCGTCTGCTACAATTTTTTTTTTTATTTTCTTCATTTTTGTTTCAAAAATATAGTAACAGTAACAAACAGTTTGGATCCTGATGAGACGCCGAGTTACTCGGCGTCTCATCTGGATCCAAGCTGTTTGCATAGGTAATCACAGATCCGGCATTGGCAGCGAAAGGGTTAAAATTCTTCATTAACCTTTTCCCTGTTCTATATACAACATGTATGTTTATTCCAAATTTCAATACCTACTGAATATTCATGGACAAAATAGTTATAAAGACTTATGGAAGGTGGAACATTGTAGCCGTTTTGGAAAGTAAAGAAACAGAAATACCAAATTCCAATAGCAAACAGAGCAGACCCTGATCAGAAGGCTCCTACAGGAGCCGTCTGTCCTTGGTCTACTCTGTTTGCATTTTTTTCCTTTGGGGGCATTCTGTTTTACTTTCATCTTGCTTTAAGCAGCCACCTGCCTTTTGACATAAATACTTGATGTAATTTAGTGGTCGTTATAGAAAGGTTTTACTGTAGTGACTAGCTTTGAATTAATGGCACGATTTTGTACATATTTTGATACAAATTATCATAATTATGTACATTTTTGATAATCGTTTGTGCTCAATTCGTATATTAATGGCTGGTTTAACAATGAGAATTGAGCAAGGAAATCCATGTACCAATAAAAGCGAAAGATGATTTAATTAACGTGTACCTGGTTTTATGGACATCACAGGTGACTCGAATTTAATGTTTTGTAGAAAACGCATTAGAGAAGTCATTAATGTGGGACGCAACACATTAATTCGCTCGATATGGTTTTTAAATGAGAGGTTATGTGTCTGAATACTGTAAAACTTATCTACAGCGACAATCTCAAAATAAGATCAATTCTAGGTTTTAAGACAGGTCGTAGCTTAATGCAGGACGAACGTTATGCAGACATCTCCTCTAGGAGCTTTCTACATTACTTTCGTCCTGCATTAAACAACAACTTACTCTTTACGACTTTCATGTTTAATCATTGTATATTCGCTATAGACAGGTTCATCTGTATTGTAAAGGGTTGACCTCAGTTGACCTTACCTTGCTGAAAAATGTGTTCGTCGATAGAAAATACTTTGTAATACAGGGTGACCTTCCTTGCGATACAGAGTGATCCTTCTTTAACCCTTTCCTCCATAAATACGCCTTTCTGTAATAACCACTTTTTGAAATCATTGTAGTAAATAGAGCATTTGCTCCTACAGGATGAACATTTATTAGTGAATATTTATTAGGCTATATTTCATAATTTCATTTGACTACGGTAATGTTTGGCCATGACAGAAACTATAGTATCAAATCTATATAATTTCATACGCAAGCAGAGCATACACTGTTTGCAAAGTCGTAAAAGTTCGTATTTATAGAGTAAATGGTTAAGGTGATAGCCTATACAGCAAACACATATAGTAAAGCCTCTCTATAACGGACACTAAATTACAGTAAAACCTCTCTATAACGGCCACTAAATTACAGTAAAACCTCTCTATAACGGCCGCTAAGTTACATCAAGTATTTTGTGTTAAAGGCAGGTGGTTGCTTAAATCAAGTTGAAAGTAAAACAGAACGCTCTTATAGGATCGTTCTGTTTTACGTTCACCTTGCTTTAAGCAGCCACCTGTCCTAAATACCAATTAATTAACACAATTCAATGGCCGTTATTGAGAGGTTTTACTGTACTTCCAATAAAATCATAAAACATAGTGTTGGTTATCTTCAATCATTATTATGAAGATTGTCAATGTAACTCGTATCGAAAAAGGCCCATGCGATACAAAAAACGTTTTCATTGATACTTACACGGTATGAGTTTTTATTATGCTCGTACATGTACTACAAAATGATATCGGTCTAGTTCGAACAGTAACGATACTAAAATCTCAATCCGAAGAAATATCAAGCACATGAAAGTATACAAACAAATAACTGATGCATTTTATACATTTTTTAAAACGCACTGCAAGTAGAGAATGTCCTTTTAAGCGTATTTATTTTAAAGTTTTGCACAAGCACTTAATAAACTTTTTAAGTTTTTCTCTCACATAAGTGTAGTATTTGAATATAAAACAGTGAACTGTTTGAAAAGCACTCTGTCAACTGCGCATTTCATGTAAAAACAGATATTGTATGCACGTAGTGCAGGTGATCAGATGACAGGCTGTCCTCACGTTACCGCAGACATGTTGAAGTAACCTTATATAAAAAAAAAGACACTTTGTTTTCAATTACGGTGTCGCGGGTAACGTTAGGCAGTGGCAACGTTATAAAGATTAGTTTTTCAAACTGAGGACATGGATTTGTTTTTTCCTTCCGTCTTAATACATTTTTAAAGTACAAAAACTACCGCAACAACCGCTACTACAACCACACATGCACTGACACCACCACTACAATCACCACTAACACCACAGCTACAATCACTACTGCAACCACACAACCAATAACACCACCACTACAACCGTCTATACAAGCACACAACCGCTAATACCATCACTAACACCAATAAGACCACACAACCACTATCACCACCACTACAACCAAATAACCACAAAAACCATTACAGCCACACAGTCAATAACACCACCACTACCACCACTACTACCAACACAACCTCAATCGATACTACAAAACCAAAACCACTAATACCACCACTACAATCGAACAACTAACTACCACTCTACAATAGCCCCCCCCCCCCCCACACACACACACACAACCACTAACACTATCACTACAATGGCCACTTCGACCACACAACCACCAACTCCACCACTATAATAACCACTACAACCACTAACACCACCACTACAATCGCCATTACAACCACTAACACCACCACTACAATCACCACTACAACCACACACCCACTAGCACCACCACTACATTCACCACTACAACCACATAACCTCTAACATCGCCACTAAAACCGCCACTAAAACCACACAACCACTAACACCACCACTACAATCACCACTACAACCACACAACCACTAACACCACCATTAAAACCGCCACTAAAACCACACAACCACTAACACCTCCACTATAATCACCACTACAACAACATAACCACTAACTACTACAATCGCAACTACTACAATACTACTACATTAGTACAATTTCTACATTACTACAATCGCCATTATAATCACCACTACAACCACATAACCACTAAAACCACCACCACTAAAATCGCCACTAAAATCGCCACTACAACCACTAACACCTCATCTACAACTGTCACTACAACCACACAGCACACAACCACTACGATGACCCATAAAACCACACAACCACTTACAGCATCACTACAATCACCACTACAACCACATAACCACTAATACCACCACTAAAAACGCCACTACAACCACACCACCACTAACACCACTACCACAACAAAAACAACTAATACCACCACTATAGTCACCGTAACTAGGTGTATCAGAATCCAAGCTGTATGACACTTGGGGATTATTATGTTTCAACGAATCAAAAGTAAATATTAATAGAACGCATCTAAGTTGATGCTGTACTACATGGTTAGAGATAATAATCTTCATATTTAACCCTCTACTCCATGAATATTATGTGAGAAATAATGACACCGTGAATATTAATTGCAATATGTTTTTATGCACATGGATACAAAAAAGTATTGATCACGGTAGAAACTGTAGAATATCATATTTATACTATAGTACATGTATAAGCAAACAGAGCAGACCCTGATCAGACGGCTCCTATAGGAGCCGTCTGATCTGGGTCTACTCTGTTTGCAAAGGCGTAGAAATGTCTATTTATGGTGTAAAAGGTTAAAACACATCACTACCAAGCGATGGCTCATTATCATGTTAAATAAAAATGACACTGACAGATGATGATCACTTTGTACATAAAAGTCGTAGCCAATTTGTTTTTATTTGTTGTTACAACTTTTTTTAAACCCAATAATTACTTGCTTAAGGCTGGGACAAAGACGAAAACAACGAAGTAAATCAAATGAAATGGTTGCAGTCTATCTGATTAACTGCAGGCAATAAGTACAGCAAAACCCTTCCTAACCACACGTTAACCCATTACCTCATAGGCTATTTTTAGATACAACCTCTTTAAAAAATCTACCGAAAAGGAGCATTAACTAGAGAAAAGGAACATTTTAGAATTTTGTAGTTTGAAACCATTGTGATAAATAGAGCATTTGCTCCTATAGGAGCAAATGCTCTATTTATCACAACGGTTTCACAAAGTGACTTTTACAGATTCGTCAAACGTCGTCAATATCAGGGAGTGGGTTAAATTTAGTATCAAAACCAAAGTTTTAGACAAGTGGCAGCTTAATGCAGTTTGAAAGGCACACAGAAAGCTTCAATTGGAGCTTTCTGCATAGTTTCCAGCCTCAGTAAGCAGTCACCTGCCTAAAAGACATGCTTGGTTCTTTATTAAATTGCTCCATTATAATATGACAGTGATGATGGTTTATTTTGTAAACATGGTTTGGTTTAGTCGATGATCAATACTCGGAGCAGCAGGATTGATGTTGCACGGTTTTGGAGGAATTCAGATCAAGATATGTAATATTGTTTATTCAAATAGTTTATCTCACCCTTGTAGTGCTTCATTCCATTATTTCACGCGTTCAGAATTATCTCTGTCTATTTATTTAGGTTGCGTTGTAATGTCATAACTGTTCGAAATAGACTATAATAATCTTTTGTTGTACAACACATAAGTATGGACGCAACTGGTATAATTTGTACCGCAGTGGCATTTAATCGATATAATCTTCAAAACAAAACATGTATATGAATATAATTAACACCGTGTTTTTATGATGTTATTGAAAATTTGTGTTTATCGTAGAGACTATCACTTTAACCCATTACATCATAGACTAATTTTAGACCCAACCTCTTTGAATGAATCTACCGAAAAGGAGCATTAACTAGTGAAAAGGAAAAAAATAGAATTTTGTAGTTTTTAAACCATTGTGATATATAGAGCATTTGCTCCTATCGAGCAAATGCTCTATTTATCACAATGGTTTCACAAAGTGACTTTTACAGTGGCCTAGATAGGAAAATGTTAAGCTACATTTTTTCAAAGGCCTGCTGTGGAAAAAAAATTTATATGACCGCTGTATACAGATTTTAATGTTCTGAATCGATGCATTTTTTTTAAATTCAGCTCTTCGGCAGAGTTCAATTCGTTGAGCTGTCATCCCAAATTCAACCATATCATACTCAAACCATATAGTTTTCCCCGGTCGACATGTTGAAACATTGCCAGTGTCACTCCACACGTGGCGACGAAAAGGCTCGCGTTCGTCGCGTGCTTCGAATAAAAAACAACAACAGTAACATAGATTTCTTGGTGTCAGTCTGATTTTAAAGTCAGGACACTTCGAATGCTGAATAGAATAAAACCTCTATAAACCAAACGTTCAATTTAGTAAAAATATCGGAACGATGTGGCAGCTTAATGCAGGAGCTTTCTGCATAACGTTCACCTTGTATTAAGGAGCTACCTGCCTAAAAATATCTGAATTATTCTCTACTTGAATTCCGGTTTAGCGGGGGTTTACTGTAGATAAGGGGACTCTTGCCAACATGTGTTTAAAAATACATGTACAGTCCACTCAGTAGGAGTGCTTTAATTTGCAAGAGTGTTTGGAATGACAAACAGTGCACACCTTTATCGGATGACTCATTCAGGAACCCTCTGATCTGGATCTATGCTGTTTGCAAATGCCAATACACCCGTTTCCTCACTTTAAAGGGTATGAATGTAAACTAAATTAATGACAGCGTCATATTGCTGCGCTTAAGGACACGTAAAGTTCAGTCTTAACCCTTCGCTTGCTATTCACGTCAATATACCTACCTGTAAATAGTGAAGACCCAGATGAGACAGCTCCTGCAGGAGCTGTCTCATCAGGGTCTGCACTATTTACAAGTTGATTGTGCAACCAGTGCACTCCACAGCAGTGATTGCACAGCGAAAAACGTGTACACTGTGAAGATATACGTAATTATACAACAAGGCATGGGTAAAGAAGGAGAAATGTATTTTAAAATTCAGCAAGCGAAGGGTTAAAGTTTAGTTTCCAGTGGAATAGGCATTGACAGTTTGTGTGCAGATCACAAGCCAACCAAATTTGACATGGTAGGGATACTTTCTCCAAATATAGAACAACTTGGGCGAATTTCACGAGTACAGCAGACGACAGTTGTAGCAGATGACAATATTTGCGATTTGGGGTAAATAAACGCCTCCAAACTACGTGTTGATGACAACATTGTTCAAATTATATGAAATGGAAAGTGGTATATATTACACTTATATTTTAACCCTTAACGTTATAGAGACGGATTTTGGTGTATTTGCAAACAGAGTAGATCCAAATCAGACGGTTCCTATAGGAGCTGTCTGATCAGAGTATGCCCTGTCTGCTTATGGCATGATATAGATCTGATTCTAAAGTTTTTGGGTTCACGTAGATCTGATTCTATACTTTCTGCCATGACCAATATAACTGCGTTCATATACCATTATAAAACACCAGCTGATAAATATTTATGATGTCATTATTTTTACATGAATATTCATGATGTAAAGGGTTAACGCATCATGATTACCTAAACGCACCAAACTGTAGGACACTGAGACACTGTTGGTTAAAATAATGAAAGAAAACTGTACTTTTAGAAATATAGCAAGTGATAGTTTTAGCAAACAAAAGGTACAGTGTACTTTAGTTTTGAAAGTGTTTGCCTGTCAGTTGAGAAAAGTGACATCTGCAGATAGAATCACGGTCTGTTTATTCCTTTTTACAGTAAAACCCATCTCATCCGGAATTATAATAAAGAACAATTAAGGCAAGTGGTAGCTTAATGCAGGATGAAAGTCGTAAAGAAAGCTCCTTTTTCTGCGTGACTTTCAATTTGTCACTGACACTGATTTTAACATCCGGTTTAGAGGGGTTTTACTGTAACACGATCTTGGTACAGAGCTACAGATAAAGGTGCGTATACCCAAATACTAAAATCGCCATTTCTCCACCAAACCCTATGCTGTGACCACTCTTTAGAATCGTCTCGAAGAGAGATTCTAAAAAGTGGTCAGAATGTAGGGTTTGGTGGGAAATAAAGGAGCTATTGTTTAAAAGGTTTAAATTTACGCATCTTATCTCCGGGGTGCAAATTTGGGTTGGGATGGGAGGGCGAGTAAGATGGCAATTGTTTGTGAAGGTGGATACAAACTGATCTGTTGTGCTAAAACTTGTCATTTTTAAACCTTTACTCCATTAATATTCAGGTGAGAACTAATGATATCGTATACATGTATTTTATTTACGTAATATTTTATAATGGCCTATGAACACATTAATGTTTGGCCATGACAGAAACTATACAAACAGATCTTTATTATTATTTCTTAAGCAAACAGGGGCAGACCCTGATCAGACGGTTCCAACATGAACCATTTATCTGGGTCTACTTTGTTTGCAAAGGAGTATAAACGTATATATATATATGGAGTAAAGGATAGGTAAGGGACACCATCATCCTTATAAGAATACAGTCAATTATCCAGATATTAGTACTCTGGCGAGGTAACAGCTATTTCATCTGGATCCAACAACACTGCAAAAGTAATATTCATGAGCGCTAAGTGTCAGCTGCAACTACAACAAAACATCATATATGTACAGTAAACCCTTTCTAAACCGGAATTCTAGTAGAGACGAATTTAGATACCTTTAGGCAGGTGGCTGCTTAATGCAGGGTAAAAGTCGTGCAGAAAGCTCCTCTAGGAGCTTTCTGCGCGGCTTTCATCCTGCATTAATTAATCTGCCACCTGTCTCCAAGACGGATTTTTATACTAAAATGACCGTCCGGTTTAGAAAGGTTTTACTGTAGTCATCACGTTGGCAAACAAAGCAGACCCGTGTGTATTCATGTAAGACATAATGACATTATGAATATTTATTAGCGGATTTTGTTACGTATGTACATAGGAGTTTTGAGGGTTTGGTATTAGTTGAAACTGCGGTTATGTCTATCATAATTTCATTAGCAAACAGAGCAGATCCTATAGCAGCCGTCTGATCTGGGTCTTCCCTGTTTGCAGAGGCATGACAAAGTGTTCATATAAGGGAAAGGGATAACTAGTCATGTATATAGAGTTTCACCTTAAACATACTGTGTAACGTTTAGCCCCCTCAGAACATTGCTAGCTTCGACACAAGCTATATACAGTTGAACTTCGATATCTCGAACTCAGATAACTCGAACTTCGGGATAACTCGAACTAAAAGTTCGGTCCTTCCAAAATTTACAATGCAGAATTGTTCTAAAATGTTTCACTACATATATCTAGAAACACATGTGGCAGCTTAATGCAGGTCAAAAGTAATGCTGAAGCTCCTGCAGGAGCTTTCAGCATTACTTTTGACCTGCATTAAGCTATTGATATGAGTAATTGTTCAGTTTAGAAATAGGATAACTCGAACCTCTGTTATCTCGAACTAATTTTTATGGTCCCTTGAAGTTCGAGATATCGAAGTTCAACTGTATATGTTGTTTTATTAAAACATATAGAGCCCGAATATCAAACAGTTTGGATTCTGATCAGACACTGAGTTATTCGGCGTCTTATCTGGATCCAAACATAAGGTGATGGTAATCATAATTTCATCCGTTGTGTGTTGACCCTTTCTCTGTTCTATATGTATTCTGTATTTCAATACCTACTGAATAATGATGGACAAACTAATTATAATGAAATATTGAAGGTGGAATATTGTAGCAATTTGAGAAACTAAAGAAACTGTTCTATCAAATTTAATTTTAATAGCAAACAGAGCAGACCCTGATCAGACGGTTCCGTCTGATTTGGGTCTACTCTGTTTGCAGATATAAATGTACGTGAAAAGGTGTTTATATGAAGGGAAGGGTTAAAGGGTTTAGACGTTTCGTAATGTCCTAAATTACGCCGTTCACATTTATTGACCTGTGAAGTGGTTTAGTCTGACGATGGCTACATATAAATTTATAGCCTCGTCATGAAAATCTCATTATTTAAGCATACTGTAAAATCTCGCTACTCTGAATACTCAAATAATCTTTATTCCTCTCCCTGTCCAATATGCATGTAAGAAATAATGACATCATGCATATTTATTAGATGAAGTATTATAATGTAAACTTAATTTTCTATTTTTGTGTTTCAATTTTTGCTTTCGGGAGAGCACCTCCCTTCAGAATTTTTAACAAGAATATTGTTTTGCTTTTACAAAAACTGTAGAATCAGATCTAAATCATGTCAATAGCAAACAGAGCAGACCCAGATCTGGGTCCACGCTGTTTGCAAATGCATGAACATGCTTAATGGAAGAAAGGGTTAAGACAGGAGGTAGCTAGAGTCAGAGTAGAGCTTTATGCATAGCAGGAGAGGTCTGCATGACTCTCCCGCTTGCATTAATTACTCGCAGCAAGTTATCCATTCTTCTTTAAATAAAATATCGGATAAGCGAGTTTTTACTGTAAATTGTTGATCAAACATTTCATAGAATAATAAAATGAATACGTGTATGCGATTATATTTTATTGACTATGTGGGCCTGACAGCGATAACATTGTACTACAGTAAAACCTCGTTAGACCGGTCACCCTAGGGAATACTAATTGTCAGGCTTTAGTTCTTTATACAGTCAACACCCTCTAAAGCGTACGTTAAATTTAGCATAAATATCAGTCTTGGAAACAGGTGACAGTTTAACGCAGAGTGAAAGACGTTCACCTTACATTAAGCAGCGACCTGCTTGAAAGTATCTAAATTATTCTCTACTAAAATTCCGGTTTAGAATGGGGCTTTACTGTATTGACAAGTTTTGTCGTCTGTAAAAGTTGTCGTCTGTGGCAATTTTCAAAGTTTAATTTTCTCCCAGTTTCTTTAAATAAAGCTAATAAGAATAACAGACAGTCCGGGTGTGCATTATACGCCGAGTAAAAGGCTAAATAATATGGGAATAAATGGATTTGAAACAGTTAAAAGTTTAAAACATGACGTTCATTTTAGTAAAAATATCGGTCTTGGAGACAGAGTCAGCTTAATGCAGGGTGAAATTCATACAGAAAGCTCCTCTAGGAGCTTTCTGCATGACTTTCAACCTGCATTAAGCAACCACCTGCCTAAAAGTATCTAAATTATTCTCTAATTCCGGTTTAGAGAGGTTTTACAAGCGTAATGTAATTACGTAAGATTTACAGACATGACAAACAATGGTGCGCTGTCAAATACCTCCTTTTGTGGGGTTTGAGTACTTAACCATTTCCTCCATGAATATTTATTAAAACAACTGTTACTTCATGCATATTCATGTACTGATTAACACGTGCATGTTTGGCTGGGACAGTGACTCGCGATTCAGATCTATATTATTCCATAAGCAATCAGAGCAGACTTTGATCAGACGAGTTCTACGTGAATTCTCTGGTCTGAGTCTATTCTGTTTGCAAAAGTAACAAAGGTCGTCTGTATGGGGGGAAAAGAAACAATTTTAGCTGGCATTTCTGACACAGGAGAACATTTATCAGACGACAGCACTTTAGCAGGCGACACTTATCTTCGACGAATGGGCAGTCGGAAATGGCCGAATGACCACACGAAAACTAGCGGAAATGTGTCTCCTTTTTACTTTCGGATGGACGTCAGACAGTCGAGTTGCAAGTTAAACAAAAACCTTAAACGTATAAAGAATGTTAAACATCGGCGGAGATGTCCACCCGGTAAATATTTGATTAATCTTTAATACCCATCTGTCGTGTAAGTTTATCATCTAGACCTTAATTGAAAGCACAAACAAAGACTTGAGTGAATACACAAACAAAGTTTTACCATCTTTAAGGTTTTTTGCGTCCATTAACTCATTACACCCTAGTGACGCATTTTTGCGTCTCTTTAAAATTCATAAAGTGAAACCATTGTGATAAATAGAGCATTTGCTCCATAGGAGCAAATGCTCTATTTATCACAATGGTTTCAATACTACACACTTATAAAACTCTCCTTTTCTATAGTTTATGCTCCTTTTCGGTAGATTAATTCAAAAGGGGTTGAGTCTAAAAATAGCCGAGGAGATAATGAGTTAACAGGGAAACAGATAAAGGTGCGTGCCCAAAAAAATGAAATCGTCATTTCTCAACCAAACCCTATACTGTGACAATTCTAGAGACGATTCCAAAGAGTTGTCACAGTATAGGGTTTAGTGGAGAAATAAAGGAGCTTTAAATTTACGCATCTTATCCGGATCACTTAATTATATTTAACAATGAAAGACAGGCACCGCAGAAAAAACAACAACCCTTAACTCATTACCTCATAGGCTATTTTTAGATACAACCTCTTTGAATAAATCTACCGAAAAGGAGCATTAACGATACAAAAGGATTTTTTTTAGATTTGTGTCGTTTGAAACCACTGTGATAAATAGTGGATATAGGAGCAAATGCCCTATTTATCACAATGGTTTCACAAAG
This sequence comes from Azorinus chamasolen, assembly GCA_963576725.1. Lineage (NCBI taxonomy): Eukaryota > Metazoa > Mollusca > Bivalvia > Cardiida > Solecurtidae > Azorinus > Azorinus chamasolen. Next base: position 97,829,874 of record OY755236.1, on the reverse strand, counting down.
TGACTTCTACAGAGTCGTCAAAAGTCGTCAATAATAGGGAAAAGGTTAAGCCGCTGTGAAAAAACAATGTCTATACAAGTCGATCAAGTTTTTTGGGGAATGATGGACCGGTGTCAGACAGCTTGGATCCTTATGAGACACCGTGTAAAACAGTATAATTATATGGCAAGGCCGCAGATAGCTAGCTAAGGGCCAACCCTTTCATTGCCAATGTCGAATCTGTGAGTACATATGTTAACAGTTTGTGATCATAGTTTTGAAACAAATATAACGAAAATTCGAAAATTCAAAATTGGTATACAGTGAAACCCATCTAAACCGGAATTCTAGTGGAGAATAATTCAGATACATTTTGGCAGGTGGCTGCTTAATGCAGGATGAAAGTCATGCAAGAAAGCTCCTGAAGGACTTTCACCCCGCATTTAGCTGCCACCTGTCTCGAAGACCGATAGTTATACTAACGTAACGTCCTGTTTAGAAGGGTTTTACTGTAGAAGACATGTTTTGCAGACGATTAACGTGGCAGTGAAAGAGTTAACACTTTGCCCCATACAGACGAATTTTGGAACTTTTGCATGAAGCCTTAGATTAACCCTTTCGGTGCCAGCATTGTCGTTTGCTGGACACAGTTTCGTTTATTTTTTCAGTGTACGTGTGCGCACTTCTTCCATTTTCTTTATAAAACAGTAAAAATAGTGTCAAACAGTTTGGATCCTGATGAGACGCCGAGTTACTTTGTGTTTATAATAGGTTTATAATAGGTTACAAATTGCCTTCGCTTGGCTATTCAAATATGACAAAACCGTCGGCGCGCTTTTTGTTTACCGGAATTCTAGTAGAGAAAAGGTAAAGACTTTTAGGCAGGTGACTGCTTGATGCAGAGTGAAAGCCATGCAAACATCTCCTAGAGAAGCTTTCTGCATGACTTTCACTCATGAAGCTGCCACCTGTCCACAATACCGATATTTATAATAGATTTAACGCCTGGTTTAGAGGGGTTTTACTGTATATATATTGCATTTACTATATGATTATAATAGATTGACCAGAGCCATTCGTGCCTAGCACTTCCAAATAAAAATTATTTGTGAAATAATGGATGTGTGGATATTTATCTAGCTGAATGTTTGTAATAGCAGCATCAACAAAAGAACATTTGAACAAGGCACACGCTATAAAATCAGATCAATGTTATTTCATAAGCTAACAGAACAGACCCTGATCAGACGGCTCATACAGGGGCGTTCTGATCTTGGTCTACTCTGTGTGTAAAAGACATGAGAAGGCGTATCTCGAGGTAAAGGGCCAATGGTATACTATTATATATTGAAACGGTTTATAAATTATAATGTTGAATTTCTACTTTATGTCCGAGCTGACAAATTGACTTATAGATCGGGACTGTTCGTGATTGGTTTATGAAGTAGCCGTGGCAATCACGTCTTGGTGTGATATGAGGTATGTCAAATTACTTCTTGTTGTGATGTATTTTTATCTAGATAAGAACATCAACAAATCAATTTACCCAAACTTCTAAAATTGCTATTTATGGTTTAGTGCAAATTGAAATACCTCGAATATCTGTACAGAGAAACTGATAAAGATGCGTACTCAAGTACTAAAATCATCATTTCTCCGACAAACAGTATGTTGTGACAATTTGTAGAAGGAAACATGAAAATAATGGGGTTATTCTTGTATGTATTTTTTAATTTACGCATCTTATCTGGACCTCCGTTTGTTGATGGACATATTAGCCCTTACATCGCTGTAAAACAAGATATCTGCTAAAAACCTGGATCTCGTGCAATGCTGACTACTTCCGATTCGATCAAGCTTATCAAAATCTACAGTTAAACCCCATCCAAGCCGAAATTCTAGTAGAGAAGAATTTTAGATACTTATAGGCATGTGGCTGCTTAATGCAGGGTGAAGACATGACTTTCACCTTGTACTAAGCACTCATCTGTCTCCAAGACCGATATTTATACTAATTTTAACGCCCGGTTTAGAGTTTTTTTGTATTGACCAATTATCATGACACAGGCCTTATAGAAACTATTGACTGTGTGTCAAACGGTTTGGATCTTGATGAGACACCGAGTTACTCGACGTCTCATTTGGATCCATGTTGTTTGCAAATACGATAATGATCATTGTCATCGAGAGAAGGGTTAACCCTTTCCCTGTTTAATATTAATGTAAGAAATACTGACGTCATCAATATGTAATAGCTACATTCTTAGAATGGCATATATAAGTACAGTACAACATCTCTAGAACGGCCACTAAATAACATCAAGTATTTTGTGTTAAAGGCAGGTGGCTGCTTAAAGCAAGGTGAAAATAAAACAGAACGATCTTCCTGTAGGAGCGTTCTGTTTTACTTTCACCTTGCTTTAAGCAGCCACCTGCCCTAAATACCAACTAATTAACACAATTTAATAAAGAGTCGGGTCATTTATAATTTCATAAGCAAACAGAGCATACCTTGATCAGAGAGTTCCTATAGGAGCCGTCTGATCAGAGTCTACACTGTTTGTCAATGCGTGAAAAGGCATTTGTATGAGGGAAAGGGTTAATGTTGATAGCATGTTTATGGCAAACTTTTATTTTTGTTAACAATGTTTATCAACATGGTAATGTAGTTTACAGAGATATAGATAAAAGGGGTATTTAGGAAATCTTTTTATATCACCACCAAACTCTGTCTTATTGGCACTCGCCTCTCCTAGAGGATAGGTACACTGATTGATACAGTAATTGAATGCGCCGTCGATAGAGTAATTGAGTATGCCGTTGATAGAGTAATTGAGTATGCCGTTGATACAATATTTGAGTATGCCGTTGATAGAATAATTCAATATAACGTTGATAGAGTAATTGGGTATACCGTTGATAGAGTATAAGAGTATGTCGTTGATAGAGCAATGGAGCAAACCGTTGATAGAGTAACTGGGTATGCCATTGACACTATCTTTGAGTTTACCGTTGACACAGTAATTGAGTACACTCTTGATATAGTAATTGAGTATACCGTTGATAGAGTAATTGAGTAAACCGTTGATAGAGTAACTGGGTATACCATTGACACTGTCTTTGAGTTTACCGTTGACACAGTAATTGAGTACACTCTTGATATAGTAATTGAGTATACCGTTGATAGAGTAACTGATCATACCGTTGACACAGCAATTCAGTATACCGTTGAAGAGTGATTGAGTATACCGCCGACATAGTTATTGAGTAAACCGTTGACTAGATAATCTTTCTGCATGGCTTTGACCCTGGATTATGCTGCTACCCACCTCCAAGACCGACATTTATACTGAATTAACTTCCGGTTTAGAGGGGTTTACTGTATACATTTGATACGATATTGAACCCCCATTCTGCATTTAATTGCTAAATACTTTTAACACTTTACTTGGTAATACAGCTTTTTAATGCCCTTGCAAACAGTGTAGATCCAGACAAGAGATGTCTGATCATGTTAAATAATACATGTATACTTACATAATATAAGCATATTAGCTCTTATTCTATATCATGGCGATGTGTTTTCTTGTTTAATATAACAATATCAGAAAAGTACAGTAAACCTCTCTATAACGGCCACTAAAGTGTGTTAATTAGTTGGTATTTAGGGCAGGTGGCTGCTTAAAGCAAAGTGAAAGTAAAACAGAACGCTCCTATAGGAGCGTTCTGTTTTACTTTCACCTTGCTTTAAGCAGCCATCTATATGAGCGTTCTGTTTTACTTTCACCTTGCTTTAAGCAGCCGCCTGCCTTTAACTCAAACTATTTCATGTAATTTAGTGGCCGTTATAGAGAGGTTTTACTGTAATTAATTAACAACCATACTCGACAGAGTTTGTCATTAATAGTCACAAGGTAAACGACTAAAGGCACTCATTCCTATGGATATATTCTACTGGAGAAATAAATAATGTCGTTACTTCTTTGTGTAACATTTCATTGAACGTAACATTATATATAAATACTTGAACTGCTCTGATCTAATATTTCGACCACTAAGGGCCTTTTTCAAAGATTATCATGTCAAAATACACGTCACATTTTTGTTACATGCATTCAGCCATAAAATCAAAGAGAATAATGTTGATCCAGCGTCATGGTGACATTGGGTTGTTATTTAAAATGTCATGACGTCATCAAAATGACGTCATCAAATGACGCCATAGGTGCAACGACGTCATGCATGCATTAGCGCATTATCCTGTTTGATGTTACAGCCAAATGGTCTGTACGTTCTCAGCCTCCATATCCAATCAGTTTCATGGATCTGTCTTTCAATTCTACATGCATGGAACATCCGTTTCAAAACTACAAATCTCACATCATCACTGCTATGATCAACGATTCCAAAATGTCTGTTTATTGGCTTCTCTCTCTCATGCCTCACATCACTCAAATGTTCTTTCATTCTCTCCCGAATTTCTCTCTCAATTTCGCCGACATACACCATTATATCGCATTTACTGCATTTAATTGCATATACTACATTTCTTTCTCTACAGTTAATATTGATAGACCCATTGTAAACTGATTGCCTATTTGTGTCACTAATACTTGATATTTCAAGAATACTGCAAGTAGCACAACCCTGTGAACAGACTGTATTGCTTGGTCTAACAATCCGGTTAGTTTTTGAATGCACCAGTCTGTCACATAGATTTTTATCACGCCTGAATGCTACAATAGGCAGTTGTTGAAATACTTCTTTAAGCCGGTCTGATTGGTGCAAAACTTTTGAATGTATTTTTACAATGTCATGTATATTTGGAAGCAGATTTGAATACGTCAAAACTAAAGGGATCCTATTCATTTTCCTATTAGATCTAACTGTTTGTTTCTTTACTAAAGTGGCAGATCTGTCAAGTTTATCCACCTTTACCAACTGATTTTCTTTCATCCTGCCACTATATCCTCTCTTCCTTAACTGACCCTTGAGTTTATTTCTTTCTCTAATATAGTCGGATTCTCTTTCGCATATACGCTTAATTCTTAGTCACAACCCATATGCTATGCTCTTCTTTGTACTAGGAGGATGACAGGAAGAATTGTTAAGGTACAGCTTAACATTATATGTGTGGCCTATTAGTTTATACATTATATGTGTGGCCTATTAGTTTATACATTATATGTGCGCCCTATTAGTTTATACATTATATGTGCGACCTATTAGTTTATACATTATATGTGTGACCTATTAGTTTATATATTATATGTGTGACCTATTAGTTTATATATTATATATGTGGCCTGTTAGTTCATATATCATATGGTGGTCTTATTTTCTTTCTCCTACTCCTTTACTCTAAGAATATTCATGTAAGAAATAATGATATCATGACTGTTCAGTTGATTGATTTTTAAAATAGCACATGGGTACAGTCATGAGGTTTTTGCTACGACATAAACAATATAATCATATCTATAATAGTGCATAAGCAAACAGAGCAGACCCTGATCAGACGACTGGGCCGTCTGGTCTGGATATACTCTGTTTGCAAAGACGTAGAAAGGCGTATTTGTGGAGTAAATGGTTATTATTCAATTTAAGAACTAATATTGTCATAACTTGTGGCCCAAACCCATTTTATTACTTATTAATGCAATAAAATATGTTGAAACTATTCAATTTGCTAATATTTTGCGTAATTCGCAGCAGTCTAATCGTTTTTCTCACACGCTGTGAGAATCACACTATAGTTCCCCGTAACTAGTTTCCTGTCGCACAGTTGCGTGCCAACCTAAGCCGGGAACAAAGGCAGCGTACTGAGATAATGATTGATCGTCCTTTTTTTCTTGACACTACAGCGTAAGGATCATGTAAATTTTCTGTAAGTTTATGCAACTTTCAAGAGTTAGCTTAACCCTTTGCTTGATATAGAGGCGCACTTTGATGCTTTGAAAACAAATTAGACCTAGATCAGACGGCTCCTATAAGAGCCGTCTGGTCAGGGTATGCTTTGTTTGCTGATGGACTTATACAGATCTGATTCTACAGTTTCTGTCGTGGCTAAACATTCCTTTATTCATAAAATTCAGCTCACTGATATCCATAGAGACAACATTTTTACAAAGATATACCATCAGAGAAAGAGGAAAACGACATGACGCAACCATTGTAGTTTGCTGTCAGATACAAAGCTTAGAATCCGGAAGTTCATAACCCTTTACTCCATAAATACGCATTTCTAAGCCTTTGCAAACAGAGTAGAGCCAATTCAGACGGCTCCTGTAGGAGCTGTCTGGTCAGGATTTGCTCTGTTTGCTTGTGATATAGTATAAATTATACATGTATATGATACGACAATGATTACTATGCGATGAGCGCACGTTGTAGCGTGCAGCAATTAAGACCAACTTCGTACGACAGAAGATATCTGCGAGCATCGGATGTTAGAACTTACGAGTTACAGTCGTACTATCTTTACGAGTTTCAGTCGTACTATCTTTAGTTAGACGTCCCCTGATACATGTATATATATATATGTTATAGATCTGTTTCTCTGCTGTTTTCTTTGGCAAAATATATACTTCTGACAACTTCTGTTCGATCATGCAGGCTTTTCAATAACCATTGACAAAGTGTCAAACAGTTTGGATCCTGCTGAGACGCCGAGTTTTATGTCGTCTCATCTGGGCCCAAACTGTTCGTACATGCAACTAGCAGAATAAGAATTAATTGACCCAAACTATGACTCTGCATAAACATACAGGCACGGATTATTGAATATTGTTAGAAATAATTATGTATATCAATATTCATAATGGGTTGCATTTTGAACGAAGTAAAGGGTTAACCCTATAATTCAGAAATAAAACTTTCTACGTCTTTGCAAACAGAGTAGATCCAGATCAGACGGCTCTTATATGAGCCATCTGATCAGGGTCTGCTCTGTTTGCTTATGAAATAATAAATGTCTGATCCCACAGTATCTGCTTTGGTAATAAGTGCATGCGTTAGTGTATCATCTTAAATATTAATGTAATTAATATTTTTGATGTCATCATTTTTAACATGAACATTCATGGAGTAAAGAGTTAAAGAGTTTCTAAGATAGGATGATAAACGACAATCTTGCCAGTGCTTCAAATACAAAATGTACTTGTTTACGTTTATGAATGTACTATTGTGTTAACCCTAACCTAACTGTGAAAAAATAATGACTGCTCAGATTGGATGTGGTGTAATTTTGACGGATTCTGATCGATCAAGCTTTTCAAAAACTATTGACAAAGTGTCATACAGTTTGGATCCTGCTGAGATGCCGGGTTATTCGGCGTCTCAACTGGACCCTAATTGTTTGTACATGCGACTAGCAGAATAAGAATTAATTGATGCTTCGTAACGACTCAAACTATGACTCTGCATAAACATACAAGTACGGACCAGAGAGAAATATCACCGTTCGAATTTTATAAGTGCGAGATATGAAAAGATAAAACCCATTGACGTATCAATACAGTGTCTATACATGTGAACATCTACTTGACCGACAAGATGTTGAAACGATCCAAATTAAGACTCCAAGGACACTCTGATTGCTGGTATAGTTTTGATATCAACGTACGATACGATACACACTAACCCTTTAACCCGTTCCCTGTTCTATGTTTAGTCCAAATTTCAGTACCTACTGAATATTCATGGATAAAATAGTGATACTAAAATATGGAAGGTGGAACATTGTAGCCAGTCTAGAGACTAAAGGTACAGATGTCTCAAATACCATTAGCAAACAGAGCAGACCCTGATCAGACGGCTCCTATAGGAGCCGTCTGATCTGGGTCTACGACTCTACTCTGCTTGCAAATTATGCATGAACATATGTTTACATGAAGGAAATGGTGAACTCATATAGACTGTTTTAAGCATTTGCAAACAAATAGAGTAGACCAACATCCGACGTACACTGTTCTATTTATTTATGGAAGTACTGTACTAGTATTTAGATATTTCTGTCATGGTTAAATATGCATGTGTTTATGTTCTATCATAAAAAATGAGCTAATAATTTTTCACGATGCCAATATGTTTACATGGCTATTTATCAGCTGAAGGTTTAACCCATTAACTCTTTCGCTGCCAAACTGTCGTCTGCTAACTTTGTCGTCCGCTACAAATTTTCTTTTTTTTATTTTCTTCATTTTTGTTTCAAAAATATAGTAACAGTAACAATCAGTTTGGATCCTGATGAGACGCCGAGTTACTCGGCATCTCATCTGGATCCAAACTGTTTGCATAGGTAATCACAGATCCGGCATTGGCAGCGAAAGGGTTAAAACCAAGGATGCTAACAGGAGTTAGACATACAGGATAGACCCAGACTAGATCCTATAGAGTATGTTTATTGTTAACATAAACGTCAAAGAAATAGTAAAATTTGCATTTCAGAATTTGACTGAATTAATTTTGCACTTCCGAATTGACTTGACAAAGTTAATTTTTTGAAAAACAACAACAATAAATTGTATCGAACTTTCTATCTAACGTAGACCAGCAAACCAAAGTGTTGTTATGGAAACAGCTTATTCTGGTAAATAACACCACACATTGGTGAATTATAACAGGGCGGAATGTTGAGACGAAACATAAAACTGTCGAATAAAGTACACTTTTATCAGATGTGTGCATTTTTTCTTGAAATAATATATTTTCTTCAGCTAATTGCTTTTAGTATATCTGGTTCTTGATATTGCAAAATTATGCAAATGTGATATACAGTAAACACCCTATAACCGGAATTCTAGTGGAGAAGATTTTAGAAAGCTTTAGGCATGTGCGAGTTTAATGCAGGGTGAACGTCATGCATTAACCCTTTCCTCCATAAATACGCCTTTCTATGGCTCTGTAATAACCACTTTATGAAACCATTGTGATAAATAGAGCATTTGCTCCTATAGGAGCAAATGCTCTATTTATCACAATGGTTTCAAACTACAAAATTCTAAAATTTTACTTTTCTCTAGTAAATGCTCCTTTTGGTAAGATTCATTCAAAGAGGTTGCCTCCAAAAATATCCTATGGAGGAAAAGGTTAAGCTGCCACCTGTCTCCAAGACCTATATTTATACTAAATTTACCTTCCGGTCTAGAGAGGTTTTATTGTAGGCCAAAATAACCTCTCTACAGTGACCACTTGATAAATGAGTATAGTGTGTTGCTAAAAGGCAAGTGGTTGCTTAATTCAGAGTGAAATTAACGCAGAACGCTCCTACTGGAGCTTTCTGCATGCATTGATTCTACAATAAGCTATATCCCCTGTCTTAACCCTTTACTCCATAAATACTATTTTACAAACAGGGTAGACCCATATGAGGCCATATCAGACAGTTCCTATAGGGGCCGTCTGATCAGGGTCTGCTCTATTCGCCTATGAAACAATGATTCTACATTTTCTACTGTGACCAGATATTTCCCATTTCCATGTGCCATTAAAATAATCTAATTGCTATTCATAATGTCATAATGTCTTACATGAATATATAGTATACAGTAAAACCCCGCTAATGCGACCACTTAATTAATAAACATGGGTGCCTTTATAAGCAGGTGGTTGCTTAATGCAGGACAAAAGTAATGCAGAAAGCTCCTCTAGGAGCTTTCTGCATTACTTTTGTCCTGCATTAAGCTACCACCTGCATATAGCACCCATAATTATACCTCTTTTAGGTGGTCGCATTAGCGGGATTTTACTGTATATGAATGTCCATTGAGTAAAGGGTTAAAGGCCACTATTAGAATTCTTCAGACAGGTCGCTATAGGGATGGTTTACTGTACACAGGGCCAATTGCAAATTCACGCTTTGGGCTTCGAGTCCGTATGTCTCGTTTTACACTTTTTATACGGTACATGTAGGCCTACACAGTAAAATATCTCTAAAACGACCACAAAATGTACATATACGGATCATGCAGTAGCTTAACGCAGGGCGAATGTAGTGCAGAAAGCTCTCTTGGGAGCATTCTGTGTTACTTTCGGCTGGCATTAAGCGATCACCTGCTCCTCTAGGAGCTTTCTGCATGACTTTCATCCTGCATTTAGCAGCCAGCAGTCTAAAAGTATATAAATTCTTGTCTACTAAAATCCCGGTTTAGAGGGGTTTTATTATTTTAATGTAAACGTTTTAGATAGTTTGTATGCCGCGCGCCGTCTCGTGGTTTATCGCCAAAAGTGATATCTGAAACGTTTAGATTTATCTCAAGAAAACAGGACACAATTATGTAAACATGAGGGTATTTTGTAAGCTTTAGGGAAATACGAAACTTCAAAGGGGGGGGGGTACAGTAGAGCATCTCCATAGTGACTGTTTAACCCATGACATTAACTCATAGGCTATTTTTAGACCCAGCCATTTTTGCACGAATCTACCGAAAAGAAACTGAAAAAATGATTTTTTTATAGTTGTGTATATATAGTATTGAAACCATTATGATACAATAGAGATATGAGTCCACAGCTTCTGCACGACCGTCTTATCTGGGTCTATTCTGTTTGCAAATGCGTAGAAGTAGAAAGGCATATATATGGAGTAAAGGGGTAGGATGACCTTGCTGTTTTAGTCTATTGTTGCAAATGATTTACAAAGTCATTTGTGTATACAGTAAACCCCCTCTGAACAATAATTCTAATAGAGAAGACTTTAGATACCTTTGGACAGGTGAATGCTTAATGCATGGTGAACGTCATGTAGAAAGCTCCTAGAGGAGCTTTCTGCATGACTTTCATCCTGCATTAAGCTGCCACCTGTCTTCAATACCGATATTTATGCTAAATTTGACATCTGCTTTAGAGGGATTTTACTGCACATGTGTTTTTTAAAAGCGGTATATAAACTTTACATACAATAGGATCCTTCAGATATGTTGAGTCGACCAAAACGATGTGATGCCTAAATAATTGGAACCCATTGCTCTAAACATTATCATGTTGTTGGGGAGTGTCTACTATATACTCTCGAAAAGACCATATTTACTCTTTATCTGATGAATACTCGTGTAAGCAATAATGACATCATAAATATTGAACATATTTATTTTTTGTAGTTTTTTAAACAAGTGGATTTTTATTATGGTAGAACTTGTAGAATCAGATATTTGTCATTTCAGAAGCAAACAGAGTGGATCCTGATCAGACGGCTCCTATAGGAGCCGTCTGATCTGGGTCTACTCTGATTGCAAAATGTATCAAAATGCATCTATATCAGGTGAAGGGCTAACTCATACACAGCTGTCTGATGCGTCTTCTTAGTTTCTAAAAGATTTCAGGTATTCTGAAGCATGGTGTTGTCCTTGAAGACTTGAACGCGTCATTTACAAAACAAGTGCTTCCTGCTTCAATTCTCCACGAAGACGTTTGCCTTTTTTCTTATATAAGAACGATCATTGTATCAAACAGGTGTTTTCCTAATAATATTCTGAGAACCATCCAGGTGTCTAACATGCTAGTCTATTTTCAATGTTTGTTATATTTTCATTGTTTGTGCACTAAGCGATTTCAAAGATAGCCATAAAAGGGTTTAAACGAAGACGACCTCTCTCTGTATCCCTCTTGTTTGTTCAGATAAGATTGAAAGTAATTAACATTCACTAATCTGTACGCAAACAAATATCTTAATGCGCGGCATGACCTGGCGGAAGTCATTCCGCCGTGTTACTACACCGCGGATCAGAAAAAATAGTCCGGAGCGGCAAAATTAAAGCGGAGCCGTTTTCTCTACCCAGCAACGAAGGAATAAATACATTAAATGTGATTTGCATGGTATCAGCGTATATTCGTGTCTTTGTAGCCGCTATAATTTATTTCTTGGTCCAGATAACTCATGTTTACTAATAACTTGCGTTATCAGACGCCAGTATTGCCTTTGGTGTTGACTTCCATTACTTTAACAATGAATATCATTTGATGAGACATCCAGTGCAAATGGGGTAAGTGGGGACTATTGTAGGGATGTTTACTTCATAGATACGACATATAGCGCGTTTGTAAACAGAGAAGACCAAGATCAGACAGCTTCTATGGGAGCTGTCTGATCAGGGTCTGCTCTGTTCGCTTATGAAGTAATATAGGTCTGATTCTACAATATATTTTAGGTAAAAAAGTCCACTGTTGAAAATGTCATTATTAAACAAATCAGTGAATAAATATACAGTTTAAACCTCTCTAAACCGGAATTCTTGTAGATAAGAATTTAGATACTTTTAGGCAGGTGGCTGCTTTATGCCGGGTGAAAGTCATGCAGAAAGTTCCTAGAGGAGCATTCTGCATGACTTTCACCCTGCATTAAGCTGCCACCTGTCTCCAAGACAGATATTTATACTAAATTGAACGTCCGGTTTGTAGGGATTTTACTGTAGATACAGTCATTTGATCTGACGCAAATATTCGTGCGGTAAAAGGTAGAGCCGTACTTGTCCTATGATGTAACTGAAAACAATTCTCAATTGAAGGGAGTCGGTCGTTTGTGGACAGTAAACCAATGAGTGATGCAAGCTGTGCAGACCATGCCCCATCTATAGGTATTAATACATAAATAGGTCGATGCACTTTGTATAATAGCCTACGAGTGTGAAATACATTGACAAGTGCATTAAGGGAACATTTGTGTCTCAGAAAAACAATAAGAACGAATGTCTGTTTTTAGGAAATAATATCAGCCTGACTCTACAGTTTCTGCCATGTTAAAAAAACTCTGATGTTATTCGTGCAGTCATTATCTATGACATGAATATTAATGAGGACACTTGTTATAGCAGACTCGTCCAATAATCTAACTGAACACGTTTGAGGGATTCAAATTTTATGGGCAGTAAACTAGTGAGTGAAGCCATCAGTGCACATGCCAAGCCCCATTAATAGGTTTTTGTGCATAAATGAATAGATGCATTTACATAATAAATTATTACATACGAGAGATATATACAGTAGAGCACGTCTTAAGCGGCTATCAAAAACATGCTTAATTATGATTTTGTAAGGCATGTGGTAGCTTAATGCAGGTCAAAAGTAATGCAGAAAGTTCCTATATGAGCTTTCTGCATTACTTTTGCCCTTCATTAAGCAACCACATGGTTTTAAGACTGCTTTGATCAATAAATAAATGGCTGTTTAACCCTTACCCACCACTGCGAAAAAAATACTGTCTACTCATATTTGGATCTGGTGCAATCTTGACTATTTCCGATTCGATCAAGCTTTTGACCGAGTGCCAAATAGCTTGGATCCTGATAAGACGCCGAATTATTTCAGCGTGACCGTCTCTTCTGAATCCAAACTGTTTGCAAATCTGGGCCATGTTGTTAATAGAGGGATAGGCGTTAGTTTAATACATCTAGTAGGTGTTGGTATAGGTATGGGTATAGTTTCATTATTTTGAAGTACATACGTCAGCCATGACTCACGTTGCACTCAAGAAGTTTGCAGGTACATATCCTGTATATCATACAGTCGTTAAAATGTTAAATTGATAGTCTTTAAGAATGCCTAAACATTACATAAACACTTGTTTATATGCTGAAAAATATGTATACCGCCAGAAATATGTACGAATAAACGCAGAGACAGAACTTCATGAGTTACCTAATAGGCCATTTTAGATACAACCTCTTTGAATAAATCTACCGAAAAGGAGCATTAACTAGAGAAAAGGAAAAATTTAGAAATTTTGTATTCTGAAACCATTGTGGCAAATAGAGCATTTGCTCCTATAGTAGCAAATGCTCTATTTACCACAATGATTTCATAAAGTGACTTTTACAGAGTCGTCAACAGGACAGTTTTACTATGACAGAAACTATAAAATAATATGTATATCATATCATAATTAAGCAACAGAGAATCCCCTGATCAGATGACTCCTATAGGAGCCGTCTGATCTGGGTTTACTCTGTTTGCAAAGGAGTAGAAAAGACATCCCGATGTTATTCGCCGATCAAATAATAATTATTTGGTTTGCGTTTTTAGTAACTGTTAGAAATAAGCGGCTAATAGTTTGTTGTACAACAACAACAAAAAATAATAGAAGCATGGACGAAAATGTTATACTATATATTACAAGGGCCTTGTTTTATATATACCTTTAAAATCTCGATACTACTAAAACCCAAATACGTACCGTACCATTATTGGTCTTTAACACAGATGGCAGCTTAATGCAAGGGGGTGGGGGCGTCATGCAGAAAGGTCATGTATTAAGCAGCCACCTGCCTACACAGACATTATGAGACATATCTTCTTCATAACTAAAATTTCGTAGAACTTATCGAGTTTTTTCTGTAAGTTACTGTAAGTTCAATGGACAATCGTAACATAAACAACACAATGTTTAACAATTTTATTGAAATTATGCGTTTATTGTAGAGACTCTTTAAAACTAAATGTAATTAAGACTTTATCTGGTCAACAATGAATATTAAAGGAAAATTGCTAGTGCATTAATATTCGTGGGATGGATATAGCCTTTATCATAACGTTCCTGGTCTGGGTATGCTCTGTTTGCCAAGGTACAAAAAGTCGTCTTTAAGAGGGACACGGATAAATAACCTACCGAATCTTTTAAATGAACGGCAATAGAATTAGCCCTGCTGCATACGACCAGCAACGTTGACTTTAGGCTTTGAAAACAGTGTAAAATCAGATAGTGTTCTACCATGTCTGGCGTCCATCACAACCTATTTATGTTTTGTGTTCTGATTTATGTGACAAAACAGTGTGTCTGAATCTGGTCAACTCAGTTTAACCCTTATCATGCTAAACACGACCTGATTCGCATTTGCAACAGCTTGGATCCAGATGAGACGCCGAGTAACTTGGCGTCTCAACAGGATCCAAACTGTTTGACACTCGGCCAACGCTTCTGCGAATCAGGAGTGAGTAAAAACCCAACAGATCAGTGATCTGGCAGACATATTTTCAGCATGACAGGGGTTTAACCCTTTACCTCATAGGCTGTTTTTAGATACAACCTCTTTGAATAAATCTACCGAAAAGGAGCATTAACTCGAGAAAAGGAAAAGGTTAGAATTTTGTAGTTTGAAACCATTGTGATAAATAGAGCAATTGCTCCTATAGGAGCAAATGCTCTATTTATCACAATGGTTTCATAAAGTGACTTTTACAGAGTCATCAAAAGTCGTTAATATGAGGGAATGGGTTAATACGCAGCAATTGATCTGGTTATCTGATGAATATTCATGTAAGAAATAATGACGTCATGAATACTTATCAACTGAATTTTAGAATAACATAATTATGAACAGGGTCATTTTAGCCAAGAGAGAATCTGTAGAATTAGGTATAATTATATTGTTTCAAAAGCAAACGAGGCAGACCCTGATCCGGATCTACTATGTTTGCATAGGCGCCCACGTGCACATCTATCAGATACACGTTTAACCCATTCCCTCATATTGACGACTTTTGACGCCTCTGTAAAAGTCACATGTTGAAACCATTGTGATAAATAGAACATTTGCCCATGCTCTATTTATCACAATGGTTTCAAAATACAAAATTCTAAAATTTTCATTTTCTCTAGTTAATGCTCCTTTTGGATAGATTCATTCAAAGAGGTTGTGTCTAAAAATAGCCTATGAGGTAATGGGTTAAACGCTTACTGTATGATGGCATCTGTAAAAAAAATTTGACACTGTGTTTCTGGTTATTGAACATGTTTAGAAGAAAAATGGCATTTTAAAATGAAAACAAACGACATTTTATTAACATACAACATGTAATATTTATAGATCGGCCAAAATCAAATCCTTTGACTCACTTAAGGGTCGAAAGTGCAATATAATTACCAACCTTTCAGTAAGTGTTCAAGTGGCTTATCCCATTAAAACATCAACAAGATTAGGAATTATAAGATTAAGATTAATTTCTAATTAGGTTAAAACGCTCAGATAGAGTAACACCGTACTAAATGAAAACATCATCGGATATTTAGGAGCAGATGGTTGCTTAATGCATTCCGAAAGTAACGTAGAGATATTTATGCATTACTTCCGTTCTCTATTGAGTTACCGCTGACGACAAAATATCTAGAACCATTTCCATGTTCTCTGTTTATTTCAAATTACAATATCTGAATATTCATGGCCAAAATAGTTACTATGAAATGTGATAGATGGACCATTATAAACATTTCAAACATTAAGAAACAGAATTTACCAAATTCCATTGGCAAACAGAGCAGACCTTGATCAGATCAGGTTTTTCTCTGTTTGCAAATGCATATAAATACATTTTATAAGAGAGAAAGGGTTATCCCTTTACTTCATGAATATTCATTAAAGAAATAAAGATAAAACGCATATTTATTAGTAGGTGGCGGTGGTCTAGTGGTAACGCGCTTGACTATCAGTCCGGAGGTCCGGGGTTTAAATCCCGGTCCCACCCGGAAATTTCAGAGACGCTTTTCCGTGTTTCCCGCCCGCACATCCTCTCCACCCAGGGGTTAAAATGGGTACCTGTGAGGGTCACTCGCCGGTACTGCGGCTGCATGATTGCGCCATATGTTAGCAGTGCTCAATATTGTAGGCCAATGACTCAATGACCAGGGGGGTAAATGTACAGTCGGCTGAGCGGTCATTCGGACTGAAAGTAGACTATAACTAGGTACTTTACTTTTTTAATTGATAGGACATGGACACAGGAATGTTTGGCCATCACAGAAACTGTAATACCATACCTATAGTACTGCATAACCTACACATGCTCCATAACTGTTTGTCTACTGAAAACTCATTCTTTATTTCTAAACATTGTATACCACTTGTTATAAGCATTGTTTTATGCTTTATGCAAAATAAAATTCGTATTCATATTCGCATTCGACTGAATAACACGGTATGGTCAGTATCCATAAGCAACCAGAGCAGCCCTGTACGAGCCGCCTGATTTGTGTCTACTGTGTTTGCACATGCATAGAAAGGCGTATCACTCCTATAGTACTGCATAAGCAAACAGAGCAGTCCTGTACGAGCCGCCTGATTTGTGTCTACTGTGTTTGCACATGCATAGAAAGGCGTATTTAAAACTATTTATGGAGTAACCGGTTAACCCTTCCAACTCTGAATTTTCAAATGGATTATTAAAAAACTTAAACAGGCGAAACTTACTGTGACTATTCATGTATTTTTAACCCTTACAGTGCGGGACCGAGTCACTAATGTCCTTTACAAACAGTGTAGACCCAGATGAGAGGGCTCCTAAGGGAGCCCTCTCATCAGGGCCTGCACTGTTTGTCATATTACACTTTTCTTTAGAAAACATCCCTAAATATTCACTACAAGCTTGACCTATTTGAATTTTGGAAGAGTCCATTTGAAAATTCAGCGTTGTAAGGGTTGAAGAAAAGCATAGCGTAATAAACAATGAAGACGCTATCAGCCTTTTCATCTAGGTCTACACTGTTTGCAAAGGAGATTAATGATCGTCTACCACACTGACAAAGGCTAACCGTACATTGCCGTAACCCACTTTATGCGAGAAAGGGGTGTAATGATTGTAATTTGTAAGAACCAGATAAGAGGACCCTAGAGGAACTCTCTGATAAGTGTCTGCACTATTTGTCAGTTAATATCTACTAACAAATACAAGCTTTTCATACTGAATGAAGCCTATTGTTAAACACTGTTGGACCATTCCTCATCTAAAGGTTTAGATTGACCGTGTGCTTCAAGACTCCTCATATGTTACGTTCGAATACGCTCATGTACCTTCAGTGCGCTATGGCACTGAAATAAATATACTGTAAAACCCCTCAAGAGTCAAAACTGTAATTCTAGTAAAGAAGAATTACGGTACTTTTAGCTAGGTGGTTGCTTAAGGCAGGGTGAAAGTCATGCAGAAAGCTCCCAGGTGAGCTTTCTGCATTACTTTCATCCTGCTTTAGGCTGCAACCTGTTTCCAATATCGATATTTGTACTAAATTGAACGCCTGGTTTAGAGGGGTTTTACGGTATACGAAAAGTAATTATCCCTTTCCCTGTTCTGTATTTCGGCCAAATGTCAATACCTACTGAATATTCATGAACAAAATAGTTATAAAGAAATACGGAAAGTGGGACATTGTAGACATTTTAGAAATTAAAGAAACATATTCATCAAATTCTATTAGCAAACAGATCAGACCCTGATCAGACGGCTCCTCTAGGAGCCGTCTGATCTGGGTCTACTCTGTTTGCAAATGCGTGAAAACACGTCTATATGAGGGAAAGGGTTAAAACAGTGTGTATAGCATCCGACCTGGATTCAAACTACATACGCCTTTCTACGCCTTTGCAAACAGAGTAGACCCTGATCAGACGGCTCCTGTAGGAACCGTCTGATCAGTCTGTTCTGTTTGCTTGTGAAGTAAGTATTCTACCGTTTCTCCTATGGTCAAAACCCATATTCATGATGTCACTATTTTTACACGAATATTCATGGGGTAATTGGGTTAATAAAGGATTAATAAGGTTTAAAATGCCATTTTCATTAGTTTGATTGCAGGCTAGAAAATGTCTGCAGACGATAATGCTGATCTTTAGCGTGCTTGCCAGCTGTCGTCTGCCTAAAAACATGTCGTTTGCCTCATTTGTAATAAAGTGCTTTTCTGCTTTACTCTTACTGAAGAAAAGCTTGGAGTACGTTTTATAACAACTTGGATCCCGACGATTCGTCAAGTTATCTAACATCAAAATCTGGATCCAAACCGTCTGCAAAACCTATAACGAATTGGCCCGTACCGTTCTAAAGTTTAACTTAATTGGATTTTCCTACACCGTAACAATCACTTCAAAGGAATTGCCCCGACCCTTCACAAAATCTACGGCTCCAATTAACTTTTCCCATAGACAACAAAGGGGCCCAAATAAGATTTCTATATGAGTATTCAATGCGATAAATGAAAATAGATTTAAATCTGGTTAACTCGAAGTTTTAGTAAAGAAGAATTGAGAACCTTTTAGGCAGGTGGTAGCTTAAAGCGGGATTAAAGTCATGCAGAAAGCCCATAGAGGAGCTTTCTGAATGACGTTTTCTTTGAATTAAGCTACCACCTGTTTTAAAGACCATCAACAATACTTTCTTGAGAGTTTGAGTTATCGAGATTTTATTGTACATTTAACAAGTGGAAAGTCACTTTAAATAACATTTTTGCAGCCTAATGCATTTCGTCTTCTACGATTATTGATGATTATCGTCTGCTTTATCGTCCAATTTAACACAGGAGTCTTAAAAAGCAGGTGGTAGCTGAATGCAGGACAAAGGTAATACAGAAGCTCCTTTGGGAACTTTTTGTATTACTGTTCTCCTGCATTGAGCTACCACCGGTCCCACCGACCTAAAATTAGAGGTGTTATGCTCGCTTAACCATTTCCTTCAAACATATACAGTAAAACTTCTCTATAACGGCCACTAAGTTTAGGGCAGGTGGTTGCTTAAAGCAAGGTGAAAGTAAAACAGAACGCTCCTATAGGAGCGTTCTGTTTTACTTTCACCTTGCTTTAAGCAGCCACCTGACTTTGACACAAAATACTTGATGTAATTTAGTGGCCGTTATAGAGAGGTTTTATTGTAGACTCAGACCATACAGCTCCGGGAGGAGTCTGCCCTGTTCGCTTTAGAAATTATAACAAATCAAACTATATAGTTTATACAAATACCAAAGTAATTCAGCTAATGAATATTCATGGTGTCATTATTTCTTACATGAATGTTCAATAGGGAAACGGTTAAGACAGGTTTTACTGTACGCTTGAGGCGAAAGAGTCAAGTCTAGTTATTATTCAGAACATGTTAAAGAATGACAAGTTGTGATTAATCTTTTTGTCGTTTTAAAATTCTTTAAAGGGATCTGTCAAGCAAGAGCATAAGTTTGTCTGGGAGTGAAGATTAGCAGTTAGCCCTTACAGTGCGGGACGTAAGTCACTAATGCCGTTTGCAAACCGTGTAGACCAAGATGAGAGGGCTCCTAGAGGAGCCCTCTCATCAGGGTCTGCACGGTTTTTCATGTTACACTTTTCTTTAGAAAAGTTCCTAAATATTCACAATCTGCTTGACCTTTTTGAATTTTTGGAATAGTCCAGTTAAAAATTCAGCGTTATAATGTTTAAAGGTACATTAGCATTACGCCAGGCAAACGTATACGTTTTAAGTCTTTGCGCGTTAAAAAGTACCGTCTGCTGAAATTCTCAGAGAGGAGTTTTTTCTCCATTTATGTAACATTGTCACCGGAGTCTCAAACAGTTTGGATCTTAATGAGACAACAAGACACACGGCGTCGCATCTGGATCTAAACTGTTCGCCAAGGCACCTACAATGCCACACCGCATGATAAAAGCTAATCTAGATTTAGTTGGATAATTTTCTTTCTTACTTGTTAGAAATTAATCTCGTCAACGCGAACTAAATGAAACGCAATTTAGCTCGATAACATTATGGCATAAAGAGATTTCACGGACGAAGGTTGTTTGAAATATAAAATGTACTGTGTCAAAAAAACCCACAACAATTTCAATTCCCTTACCACTTCTTTCATGTACGCGTGTTTTCACGCATTTGCAAACAGAGTGGACCCAGATCAGACAGCTCCTATAGTGTCCGCCTAATCAGGGTCTGCATTGTTTGCTGGTGGAATTTGAAAGACCTGTTTCTTTAAAACGGCTACATTGTTCCACCTTCCATATTTCAGCATAACTATGTTGCCCATGAATATTCAGTTGGAATAAATACAGAACAGGGAAAGGGTTAGCAGTGGGTATAAATTCGGGATAACCTTTGCTTAACAGTTTGGATCCAGATGAGATGTTGAGTTACAATTGAAAAAGGCTATTAAATTTTCTGCAGACATATAATATTATTATTTTGTAGACGAAAGTTAATTATTGTTCAAATTTACAGTACAACTTTGAACTCGTCTTCTTAATGTTTTGTCTAATCGCTAATCTAAAAACTGTAGAATCAGATGCAAACAGAGCAGACCCTGATCAGACGGTTCCTACACGAGCTGCCTGGTCTGTGTCTATACAATGTTTGTAAATAAGTGAAAAATGTTTATATGAAGGAAAGGTTAACCCTTTCCCTGTTCTGTGTTTATTCCAAATTTTAAAACCTACTGAATATTCATGGACAAAATAGTTGTAACGAAATATTGAAGGTGGAACACTGTAGCCATTTTAAAAAGTAAAGTAATAATTTTACCATACCCTGATCAAAATTCTCCTATTGAATCTGTGTCTACTCTTTTTGCAAATGCGTGAGAAGCGTTTAAATGGAGGAAAGGGTTAATACAGATGTGTCTTAACCCTTCGCTTGCTATTCGCGTCAATATACCTATCTGTAAATAGTGAAGACCCAGATGAGACAGCTCCTGCAGGAGCTGTCTCATCAGGGTCTGCACTATTTACAAGTTGATTGTGCAACCAGTGCACTCCACAGCAGTGATTGCACAGCGCAATACTTGTACACAGTGAAGATATATGTAATTATACAACAGGGGCATGGGTAAAGAAGGAGAAATGTATTTTAAAATTCAGCAAGAGAAGGGTTAATACAGATGCGTCTTAAAATACATGAAGTTGCTTTATGCAGGACAAACGCAATCCAAAAAGATTTTGTCCTTCTGGTGTTCTCGGCAAAATATTTGTCCTTCATTAAGTTAACATTGCTGGACCTTTATAACAATGTAACAATATCATTCGGTTATGAAGCATATTTGGATATCTTACCTTTCGATTTAAGAACTTACACTACTAAAATCAGAGTATCGGCTCACACATTACACATACAAACTGGTCGATATTCAAGAAATAGATTACCGAGAAATGAAAGGTATTGTTTGTATTGTAAACAGACTGATATAGAGGACGAATTCCACTTTGTTATTAAATGTCCATGCTTTGCTGATCTTAGGAAACATTATATCAGCAGCTATTTTATTAACAGGCCAAGCATGATGAAGTTTATTAATTGTTGCAAGCAAATTATGTGAAAACTATTTTAAACCTGGCAAAGTATCTAAAAATGCATTTGCATTTCGTTTAACGCTTAATCATACTGCATGATAACTGTTCATCCTCGGAATAATATGCATATAAAATAAATCAAAATAACGAATCATGTGACATGACATGACATAGTATAATATAATAAAATATTGTTTTTTGATTGTGAAAGAATATATTTAACTATCATATGTAGTAACATATGTGTATGAATGATGATGTACTAATGTACAAATTAATAAATATATGTTCTGTTCTGTTCATAACCATTTACTTCATGGAGATACATTTTGGCGCCTTTACATATACACAGTACTCCTAGATCAGACGACTGCTGATTTGTTTGCTTAATTGATTCTATGCTGTTTGTCAAAGCAATGCATGTACTTGTTTTATTTAACAATAAATTAGTTAATTGATATTCATGATAGTACATTGTAGATGGAATATTGCACAATCAACTGGTAAATAGTGCAGACCCTGATGAGACAGCTCCTGCAGGAGCTGTCTCATCAGGGTCTGCACTATATACAGGTACGTATATTGACGTGAATAGCAAGCGAAGGGTTAATTGATATCCATAATAGTACATTGTAGATGGAACATGTCATGAGTATTCATCAGATAGAGGATACATTTCCAATTGTTAATTATAGCGTTAATGGCGATTCTGATCAAATGCAGTATGCAAAACGCGATGTCTAGTTTTGATCTATGGCAAACCTGGTCGTAATGTGATTCCACACCTATTGTATGCTGCAACATGAAGTGAGGGACATGTGCCTCTAACGGTTTCACATGCACTGCGTGATGTACACGAATATGATGCGAATGACTGATGACTGCATCCCCAAGCAGCTTTTCCTCTCAGAACTTGCTACGGACACACGGAAAGTAGGAGCACCCTTGAAATGGTACAAGGACTAGTGAAGACTTCCTTCAAAGACTGGGGCATCAATATTGATGGGTGGGAAACCTTGACCAAAGACCGAGACGCATGGAGACTCGAAGTCAGCAAGGGGATCAGGACCTTTGAGTCAAAGCGTCTTGGCAACCTAGAAGAGAAACGCAACGCAAGGAGAAAAGAGAAGCAGCAGAATGCGGCCCGCGACATTGCTTGCCCGCAATTTGGACGCCTTTGTGCTTCGGCATTTGGACTAGGAAGCCATATGAGACGACTGCCACTAACAATTCCGCATGTCAAAACGTATATTATCCAGAAGTCATCGTAGTGCGTTGGCAAAATTTAGATGTGGAATTGCTCCACTAAAAGTTGAAACTGGTCGGTATCAAGCTTTACTTTCAGAAGAAAGGACTTGTTTTAATTATAGAAACGAGACCGAGGATGAAATACATGTTCTGGTAATATGTCAATTATATAGAGAAATTAGAAATAGCCTATACGTGAAAATATCGGAAAGCAGTGATTCTTTCACAACGTTTAGTGATTCTGAGAAATTTGAATTTATTCTGTCTGATGCCCATGTTGTTAAATATAGTGCCAATACCTGCCACGATATTTTAATGTATTGACGACAGCAATTGTATAAATAATGCTGTGATGATGTATATAATTAACATGTATATTTTGAACGTTTTAGCATACTGTTGGACGTTTAGTTGTTTAAAGCACTTTGCATGTATAAGCATACGCTTTTAACCGTACGCTAAGTTGCATGATTTTAGGTTTGTAGTTAATTGTCACATTTAAAGGTTTGCACTGTCTCTCATAACTTATATTTGAGTGGTTCTATACATTTTACTAACTCATGTTTGTATATTTTATCATGTGTAGAAGTGAGACATAAATAAAATATTTGTCTGTCTGTGCTGCATGATGTAACATAAAATGGGAAATAGTTGCCACTAACAGTTCCACATATACTGCACGATGTGACACGAAATGAGAGCTGGCGCCACTAACGGTTCTACATGCACTGCATGACGTAACACGAAGTGGGATAAAGTTGGTCCAACCGGTCCAGCATGTACTACTTGACGTAACACGAAGTGAGAGAGAGAGAGAGTTGCCACTAACGGTCCAACATGTACTACTTGACGTAACAAGCAGTCAGAGAGAGAGTTGCCACTAACGGTCCAACATGTACTACTTGACGTAACAAGAAGTCAGAGAGAGTTGCCACTAACGGTCCAACATGTACTACTTGACGTAACAAGAAGTCAGAGAGAGTTGCCACTAACGGTCCAACATGTACTACTTGACGTAACACGAAGTGAGAGAGGGTTACCATAAAGGATACACATGTACTGCATGACGTAACATGAAGTGAGAGATAGGTGCTACTAACGGTTTCACATGTACTGCATGACGTAACATGAAGTGAGGGTAGGTGCTATTAACGGTTCCACGTGTGCTATTTGACATAACACGAAGTTAGAGGTAGGTGCCTCTAACGGTTCCATATGTACTGCGTGGTATATCTTAAAATGGCACTAATGGTTCCACATGTACTGCATAATGTAAAACGAAGTGAGGTGTAGCTGCCACTAACGGTTCCACATGTACTACGTGACGTAACACGAATTATGAGGAAATTGCCACAAAGGTTCCACGTGTACTGCATGACGTACCATGAAGTGAGAGGTAGTTGCAACTCATTTCGGCCGCTGGTAATTTCGGACCCAAGTTGTTTCGGCCTTGGTCATTTTGGACCCGGAATAAAATATTACATGATTTAGTCTGAAATTAGTTCAAGAGATAAAACTGACATGCAGTCGTTGCGTGATACGGTAACATCCCTCTAAACTGGATGTTCAATTTAGTTTAAATATCAGTCTTGGAGACAGTTGACAGCTTTATGCAGTGTGAAAGTCAAGCAGAACGTTCCTAGATGAGCTTTCTGCATGACTTTCATCATGCATTAAACAGTCATCTGCCTAAAGTATCTAAATTTTTCTCTTCTAGAATTCCGGTTAAGAGTTTACGGTACATAGCTTAAGGAATAACCAATCAACTAAACCGGGTGAAAGCAATAGTAAAAACTGTCGTTGAGTCAGTGGTCAGTTGTTCGTAAAAATGCAATGTGAGACATTCCATTGCAATTGATAATTTGAAAATATGATTTTAAATACAAATAAAACATTATCACAGTATATTTCTTAGAAACTATTTCAGAGCTGTCACTCACCCATCAGTGTTATAATTAAAACGTTTATTCATTATCAATATTTATATCGTTTTCAACATATATCAAACACTTGATTCTAACCTAAATTGAGTATAGTTGAGTCAACTTTCGTAGCAAATGGGTATTGATGAGGTATAACTGTAATACATGTATATTGAATCGTATTCATGTTTCAAACTAGACACAACAAGGCTCAATTTTCACTCTGACTAGATACTTTATCTTCGACTTCTTCATTCCATGTCTATGCTCATTTGTCTGAAACAAGAGAAATATTTTGCGTGAGTAAAATTCTGATGTACGAAACCAGCTGCATGTATATATTTGTAAGTCGCAGTGAAGTAACACATTCCCTCCTAGACTGTTAGACCCAACCTCTTTGAATAAATCTACCAAAAAGAAGCATTTACTAGAGAGAAGTAAAATGTTACAATAGTGTAGTTCTGAAATCATTGTGATTGAGCATTTGCTCCTATGCCGTTAACTGAGGCATCAAAAAGCGCCAATAGGAGGGAATGGGTCAATATTACAAGTACTTCTATTTTTATTTGGAATGAAATCTGCATGGAATTGCCATTATCAATCCTAATCAATTGCTGATTACCTTTAACGTATGGTGGCCGATACGACCAAAGCCGAAACCGTATGGGATCGGAAACAACTCGGGACCATACTGCATGTCATTATATACCTCGAACAATTCAACATGTATACTGGATGGTATAACCTGAAGTGTCTCTAACAGTTCCACGTAAACTGGATCTCTCCAGTCTGCTTCTACACGGTTTAACCCTTTACTCCATGAATATTTATGTAAGAAATAATGACACCATGGATATTAATTAGATTAATTTTTAAAATGGCATATTTATACATGAACTTTTGCCATGGTAGATACTAGAGAATGTGATCTATATTATATCCATAAGCAAACAGAGCAGACCCTGACCAGAAGGCTCCTACATGAGCCGTCTGGTCTGGGTCTACTCCGTTTGCAAAGGCGTAGAAAGGTGTATTTATGGAGTAAAGGGTTAACATTCAATTTTATGTTCCATTTATGCGATCGCTGGATTAACTGAATACTATTTGAAGGAATATACGACATGTTTGGATCATTTTATTAACATGATTTACATTTACCTGGTGGATATTAACCCCTTCCGTGCCACAATGACGGGTTTATGATATCACATGCAAACAGTTTGGATCCAGATGAGACGCCGAGTAACTCGGCGTCTCATCAGGATCCAAACTGTTTGACACTCTGTTTACTGTTTTATAAAGAAAATGGAAAAAATGCGTACACTTACACTAAAAATAAACGAAACTATGCCCAGCAGACGACAATGCTGGCATCGAAAGGGTTAAGTTAAGAAATAATGACATCATAACTATTGATTAGATAAAAAAAATGTGTAAATGTGCATGAACACGGGAATTTATAGCCGTGACAGAAACTGTATACTCAGATCTGTACATATCTAAAAGAAAATTATACCAGCTTGTGACGAGACGGCTCCTACAGGAGACGTCTGACCTGGGTATATTCTGTTTGCGACAGCATCAAACGGCTTCTTTGCCAGGTATTAAGTGTCCAGTATTAAGAACATTTAAAATGTGCAAGGTTGCAAATGGCTAATAAAGACCCTACTGGATTCAAATATTTTAAAAAGCATCTTATTTACACTCGGTTACTTAAAAAGGGAGAATCTCTTTACAAATAAAACTGAGCTTGCATTTATGAAAATTATTCGCTCCATCAAATCAGATATATTTCACAATTGCATAAGAATTTCCGCTTCAAAAAAATATAAAAACCTGATCCAATTGGTTCAAATTTCAGATGCTATTTGCTGATGATTGCATAATTATTCACAACGGGATGTTATATAGCACGCCTTATCGCTTTTTATAAATGTGAACTTCTTTGTGCTTTTTAACCCTTTAATTCGTAAATACGTCTTTGCAAACAGAGTAGACCCAGATCAAACGGCTCCTGTAGGAGCCGTCTGATTAGGGTCTTCTCTGATTGCATATGCTATACTATAAATCTTATTCTACAGGGTGCGCTATGGTCAAACTTTCATGTGTTCGATTGTCATTATAAAAAAATCAGCTTATTGATATCCATAGTGTCATTGTTTCATAAATAAATATTTATGGAGTAAAGGGTTTCAGCACTAAGCAACTTTCGTCTTAAATTTCTTATGTCTCCTTCAATTCTGAAACGACATGTAACTTCAATATCTAATTTTGCTATATATACAAAAACAGTGCCAGGGTGTCAAACAGTTTGTATCCAGATGAGACGCCGAGTTACTCTACGTCTCATCTGGATCCAAACTGTTTGCAAAGGTTATCACCGAGCAACTCTGTGTGTAAACAAAATAGAGTGTCAAGTAGTTTGGATCATGAAGAGACGCTGCATAACTCAGCATCTCCGTTGGATCCATGTTATTTGAGAAATATTATCAAAACGTGGTGTCTGCAGGAGCCGTCTGATCTGGATCTACTCTGTTTGCAAAGGCGTGAAAAGGTTTTTATATGAAGGAAATGGTTAAATGTGCAGTGAAACCTCTATTAAGCTACAACTATATACGAATCTAAGTTTGGCTCGTTAAGGCATGTGGTAGCTTAATGCAAGACGATAGTTATGCTGAGAGCTCCTCTAGAATTTCGCCCTGCATTAAGTAACCACCTGTCTTTAAGGGACATCCATTTGTATTAATTAAATGGTCTGTTTAGAGAGGTGTTACTGTAATTTCAGTTTTGACAGTTACCAATGAACATTGGTATCAAACAGGTTGGCCTCTAATCAGGATCCATACAGATGTTAATAAGAGTATAATTGTCGTTCTTGATTTAAACTAATAACACGTAACCAGACATGAAAAGTGTGTTTAATAATGGCTTTTTTCCTTGCAATCCAACCATCAATCCAAAACACCAGTCCGCTCAAGCCACCATTAATTTAACCCATTTTATGCCCAGTGTATCTTATAAAGGACCCAGTCAAACAGTGTAGACCCAGATTAAAGGGCTCCTTCAGCGGCCCTCTGATCAGGGACTGCGCTGTTTGCTGAAGCTATCGATGCCAATGACTTATACCAGCAAATATTGTGTTTGCTGTGACACCCTCAACATGAAAAATGGACAAGTTCTCAAATAATATTTGGACGAGTTTGTGGGAATAAATGGGTTAAACTGAACGTCTCAGTATATACAGGTAAACCCCTCTAAACCGGAATTCTAGTTAAGAAGAATTTAGATACTTTTAGGCAGATGGTTGCTTAATGTAGAGTGAAAGCCATGCAGAAAGCTCCTCTAGGAGCTTTCTGCATGCCTTTCACCCTGCATTAAGCTTTCACCTGTCTCCAAGACCGATATTTACGGACTAAATTGAACGTCCGGTTTAGAGAGGGTTTACTGTATTACTTATACTTTCCCACTTAACTCTTATACTGCTGAAATGAAGTCTGTCCAGGCTCTGATCTATAGTTCTTTTCTTTCCTATTCGTCCAAGCTTTCCATAAACTACTGACCGAGTGTCAAACAGCTGGGATTCGGGACAGCAAGTGACTTGGTGTCTCATTCTGAATGTAAGCTGTGAGCAAAAGAGTTAAACCCCCATCCTCCTGCTAAGATATTTTCATATACATGTAATATATACATAGAAAAGCATGTACTTTTAACGAAAAGCATGTACTTTTAATCAAGATTTCTTAGACTTAGATGATTATAGTAAATATGTGTTTCTGTTTTCCAACACAAACATGGTAAGGGATTGTGCCAAAACCTGCTTTTTCATTTTACAGAGACGACAAGTTTCACTTTGTAAATAAACTTATTTTTGGGGTATCTGATGTTCAGGATATGTGCTTATTGATATAGTATCATGTCATTTTGATCTTTAACCCTTACAACGCTGACTTTTCAAATGGACTATCCCAACATCCAAACAGGTCAAGCTTATGGTGAGTGTTTAGGGATTTTTCTAAAGAAATGTGAACCATGACAAACAGTGCAGACCCTGATGAGAGGGCTCCTCTAGGAACCCTCTCATCTGGGTCTACACCGTTTGCAAAGGACATTAGTGACTCGTGTCCCGCAAAGTAAGGGTTAAGATTTCTTAACAGATGTAGATTTTGGACATCGGAGTACTTTAGCTTCCGTTTTTTTATTATTCTTATTTTATTTTACACTCTCTTTTTGGACCGTTTAGTATATTGGATCAGTATTATAATTTGCAGTGGTCCGATTTTATTTGTGTCATACTGTGCTGTTATAAACTTGTGTGTTATATATGACATGTAATGTCATTTTTACCATCTCTTATAATTCCTTTATGGAATGGCTATGCACTATTTGAAAGATTTATTTATATGTTTTGTATATTTACTGAATGTGCATTCATAAGAAGTAAATAAAGATTCTATCTATCTATATTGTTGTCTCAGTAATATTCAAATTAGGATTTTCATCCACTTCTTTGTGAAACAGGGTGTCGAAAAGTCTTAACACATTACCTCCTGAATATTCACGTAAGAAATGATGCACCATGGATATTCATAATAAAACATGGACACGGTTAAAACCTATAGAATTAGATTGTATTGTTTCATAAGCAAACATAGCAGATCCTGATTAGACGTCTGATCTGGGTCTATTCTGTTTTCAAATGCGCAAAAAAGGATGTACCCAGTTAAAGGTTAATTAAGTCACTTGGATCCAAACTAAAGTTTAATGTTAGCAAAAGTCTCGTATACTGCGTAGTAGAAGTTTAATTTATAATGCCCGGATTTAACACTAGACGATAATTGCAAATGTCCTAAAAAAGCAGACACTACAGAATTTGATACCATAACATTATCGTCTGGGTCGTTACGTATATAATTTATGAGGTCTATCAATTTTTCACATTTAAATGCAAAACTAAGTATTCAGGTGACACATTTAAAAAATAGATGTTACGCAAGCCAGACAGATATAGCATATACAGTAATATTCCGCTATTGCGACCACCTAAAACAGGTATAATTCTGGGTACTGTATGCAGGTGGTAGCTTAATGCAGGACAAAAGTTATGCAGAAAGCTACTAGGGGAGCTTTCTGCATTATTTTTGCCATGCATTAAGCAACCACCTGCTTATAAAGACAACCATGTTTATTCATTAAGTGGTCGCATTAGAGGGGCTCTACTGTATTTGTCTTATATATACAGTGGAACATCCCAAAACTGTCCTCCAACGAGAGGTCTAATCCTCGGTCTTTAACCCTTTACTCGATGAATATTTATGTAAGAATTGATTATGAAATCATGAATATTAATTCAATTATTTTTATAATGGCGTATGGACATGGGAAGTTTTGGCCATAGTCGAAACTGTTGAATCATATTTATATCACTTCATAAGCAAATAGAGCAGACCTTAATCAGACGACTACTCTGAGCGTATTTATGGAGTAAAAGGTTAAGGAAGGTGGTAGCTTAATGCATGACGATGGTTACAGTTATATAGGTGTCTGCGCTGCTTCCGCCCTTTATTAACCATTCCCTTATAATATTCATGTAAGAAATAATCACACAATGAACTAAAATAAGACTAACTTCTATAAGCGCAAGTGAACAATGACGGTTTCTACAGGAACTTTCTTATCAGGTTTTGCTACGCTTGCAAAGGCGCTATAAGTCGTCTATGCGAGGGAAAGTGTTGAGAAGCCATCTGTTTTAACCCTTTCCCTTATGTAAGCGCATTTTTACGCATCTGCAAATATATTAGACCCAGATCAGACGGCTCCTATAGGACTTACAGTACTTTGATATATATGATATATGTGTGGTTTTCTATGAAGCGTCGCCTATTTGGCATGTTTGGCTGGTATATTATGCCTTCGGCATTCGGCTGTATGATTGTTGCTAGGGACTTACCGCATTGGGTCATGTGTCATTGTAGAATGAACCAAAAGACCGCAAACAAGCAAAAAGGAGGTTAACAACAGGCATAATGAAGAACGACGAATGATGAAAGAAGTGTAATTGTTAAATAAAGCACAATTCCGCATGCAATTTCGAATACGTTCTTGTAATAAGGCACAATGCACGATGTATTTTCGTTGAATGTAGGGTATAGGAAGAAACTTCAATGAAAGAAGCAATCACATCTTGATATGCAATAATCATTTAGCAAACTGTTCAATACCACAATGGATAGTGCATTATTCACGAAGCAAATTGGAATGCCACAATGCATGCTGCATTTAGCATGAAGCAAACTGAAATGCCACAAAGTATGATGCATTTTTGGCGTTAATCGTCCTCCATAACTAATGGGCTTAATATTTATAATTACATAAGAACAAGAAACGGTTTGGTTCCGAGCACAGCCTGATCAGAATAATTCTACAGGAGGCGTCTGACTTGGGTACCATTTGGATTCTGTGTTTGACTTTGAATGTCTCATCTGGATACGATGTGTTTGAGAATGTTGGATACAATACAGGAAATAGCAATTGCTATCATAGTTTAATTTCTTCTACAATTCATTTTATTTCGAGTCCCAAAGAGGCTGAATCTTAACTACTCGCCTGCCTTTGGCGAATCTGTGAATTTGAATTCTAAAGGTTCGCGACTGAGATGATGTGCCTGTACCGGTAATAGGAGACATGTTTGAAATAAATACAACCGGAAGTAGTCTGGCCCCTAACTACATCCTTGAAGGAGGATTGAGGAGTGGGCACTTTATCTCATTGACACAATAGAAACCAATCAGCGATGTCGGCTACGCCACAACTAGCTATTTGGGCTTCCGTCGTTGAAAATTACGGTGGCCCTTCGATAGTGGTCACGGTGCAGGTATATGTCACGCCGTTGAGAGGCGTGTCAGCGGTTTCCGTTGCAATTGTGGCCCGAAACATTGATCTTAAAGACAACGGTTCTACAATTTATGCCATATCAGAAGTCTGTTAAAATGGAAAAGAAGTTGTATTTTGTTTTATTGAATCCTCGCCGAGAGTGGAAATGACTTATTACTAACAGTCACTTAACAATGTTAAAGTATTGATGTAGCCCGTGTTATTCGCCCGGATTTTATACAAGTCCGTGTGCTTTTAGTTCAATATCACAATACAGTAAAATCCCGGTAATTCGAACACTAAAACAAATATCATTATTTGTCTTTAAGACAGGTGGTAGCTTAATGTAAGGGTGAAAGTCATGCAGAAACCTCATCCAGGCAGAAAGCTCCTCCAGGAGCTTTCTGCATGACTTGCACCCTGCATTAAGCAGCCGCCTACTACTCAGTGGTGTTCAGATAAGTTCCCTAGCGGTATTCCGTGTGGCTTCGGTGTGCATTATAAGTGACATTATAAGTGGCGATGCAAACCGCTATCTCGTATTGATTGCCAAAAAGCTTGTAAAAATATAAGATGTTCATGGAAATCTTCATAAAATGGATCAAAACAACATTTCAAATGTTTACGAGATTTCTGAAAAACCGCATCATTTATTTGGACAGATTTCCTTCAAATCATGCTACTTTTGATACAATATGTTCCCTGTGGAGTCTATTGGTTTGGAACTGTTCCGTTTGCTAATGAAATTTGATATATCTGTTTCTTTAGTTTCTAAATGGCTGTAATATTCCAACTTCCACATTTCATTATAACTATATTCAGCAGGTATTGAACTTTGAGATAAATATAGAACAGGCAAAGTGTTAAACATTCTGGCATATCCTTCCGCCAGATACATTCGAGGTACCATCAGCTTGTCGAAACTATATGAGCAGTTTCAATGTTCAGTGTCAGTGACACATAGACGTCCCACGACTGTTATGAGGGTATTTTGTGCATAAGAGGGTAGTTTAGACGTTAGAGAATATTCTCGCCAAACTTCGGCCGATCAGACATGATCCATAGTCGACAATAAGTACTCATTGCAGACGAGTCTATGTTCTAATTGGTTTAAAGCAGGATGACAGTAATTCGTAAATTATATAATTTATATGGTTCGTTAGATAACAGAAGTAGAAAAACTGCAATTACTCGCGGGTTTATATTTGCTTTAGGATGCTCTTCATTTTTATTAAAATGCACCGAAACAGTCGTTCAGTCTGACTTCTTAATTCATTGTCACCATCTTTCGCAAAGTGCTCAATCATACTTAATCTTGGGTGTCTGCTTTTGAATACTAAAATACACCCTTAAAGGTAATTAATGGCACATGTCGGACTATCCAAACAAATCCTTTTTAATGGCCCTTTTGTGCATTTTCCCTTGTATTTACATAAAAAACGTAATGCACCTTTTCATTGAAATGTGTGAACGGTTGTCAAAGTTGCCCTCTGATCCGATAGTCCTTGTTCCACCATTATATCTGTGAAGGAAACAGAACGATTTACGTTACACTTGAAATGATTTACGACATTAATATTGCGACAATGTCAAACATACATGCCAAATGACAAGGATGCCAATATTGTACAAGATTAGGGGACAGCCGTTTTTCAACAGCCACGAATCCCTCTCGGTGAATGCTCTTTCTTCTTTTCTTTAACCTATTCGACATTATATCTATCCTTGAAGATACATGTTTCTAAAATTCTAAAAAAACTGATGTCATATTGTACAGCCTTTGTACGCCACATGGATTTAATAACATACACCTGTTTAAAGTTATTCATAATCATAATTGAAGAAAAGGTAATCACTAAAAAGATTGAAACCCCTTTTCAGTTTCCTAAAGGCTGAAATGCAAATAGTGTGCATTGTCCGTTTCAATAATTGTAATTTTAAAGCGATTTGACGAGTTGGAGATGACAGCTTAAGAATAGATAACACATTGTTAGGGAACGCATGCTTGTTGCTTTGTAATTTACCATTAACATTTACCCCGCTTCTCCCGAACTCATTCGCGTTTGCAAACAACTTGGAACAAGATGAGACGCCGAGTTACTCGGATTCTCATCAGGGTCCAATGCATTTGACCATCGGTCAATAATTTTCCAACAGTTTCATTGACTCGGAAGAAGTCAAAATTGCACTGATTCTAAACTTGAGTAGACATTACGTTTCTGACAACAGTGTAAGCGTTTGCACCCATAGTAGGCTGGGTTTTCAATCTCCTCTTTGACACAGAACTGATGCTTCTCTTCCATGCATCCACGAGCCCTACCACCGCTCGATATGGGCGGAAATAAAATGACAACTTGAGTAATTCGAATTCAAGTTACTTGTCGTATATGCTGTTGCTATATTGATATAGAGCGCAGCCAGTTGACACATAATTATATACAGTAAAATCCCTCTAAACTGGAATTCTAGTTGAGAAGATTTAAGATACATTTAGGCGGGTGACTGCTTAATGCAGGGTGAAAGTAATACAGAAAGCTCCTTTTTTGTTTGTGTGTTTGGTGTTGTTATTGTTGTCGTCGTTGTTTTTCAACCGAACGAAGTTCTGGTCACGCCTTTAGTGGTGGGGATAATTAACCCTTTCTCTGGTTAATATTCATGTACGAAATAATGACACATGTATTATGAATATTTATGAGCAAACTAATTATATTTGCATATGCACGCTAGAATGTTTTGTATTGGCGGAAACTGTAGAGTCACATCTACTATAATTTCATAAACAAACAGAACAGACCCTGGGCCGACAGCTCCTACAGAAGCCATCTGTTATGGTCTACTCTGTTTGAAAATGTGTGAAAAAGCGTTTTCATGAGGGATAAAGTAAACTTTAATCTTCTACCTGAATAAATTTCATGTTAGAAACAACCCAACCGCGGATGTTGATTAGCTGATGTTTTAATGGCTTATAAACAATTAAAGTTTTGACCACGACAAAATCTGTAGAATCAGGTCTATAATTATCATGTACATTATTCCATAAGCGAAGTAGGAGATACACTGACCAGACAACTCTGACAGGATCTTCTTGTCTGTGTCTACTCTGTTTACAAATGCGTAGATATGCATTTCTATCAAGGAAACGGTTAACCCATTCCCTCATATTGACGACTTTTGACGACTCTGTATAAATTCTAAAGGGAGGTGATCCTCGAGAGCAAAAATTGCAACACAAAAAGAGAAAATTGCAGACTCGGTTTTATTGAGTCTGTTCATGAACAGTAATTGAAAGTGCAACACTGCTCACGCCCCCTAGCACCGGCTTAAGCGGTATTCAATTTTCAGAACAAGAAGTACTGAAATTCATGATCTCGAAGGATCAGAAGGTATAACAACACTGAAACACTTTTTGAACCATTGTGATAAATAGAGCAGTTGCTCCTATAGGAGCAACTGCTGTTTTTATTACAATGGATTCAAACTAAAAAAAGATTTATCCAAAGAGGCTGTATCTAAAAATAGCCTATGGGGTAATGGGTTAAGCATGCTGAACAGGTTTTGTCTACAAGGTTTATTTTTCTGTTTCAGGTTTCAAGGCGTATATTTTCACCCATTTCCTAACAAAGACATAATCATAATGTCAAACATTTACTCTTCATCTCGTCTGAATTCAAACTGTTTACAAAACAAATCACGAATTCGCTATGCCCGATCCTGGCCGCATTTGCATCCGGAAACTTGTATCTGGATAAGATGCCGAGTTACTCGGCGTCTCATCATGATCCTATCTGTTTGACACTCGGTCAGTAGTTTCTCAAAAGCATGAACGTATCGGATATAGTCAAATTGCACCAGATCCAAATATGAACAGGCGTCATTGGTACCCATCCCCTCCTATATTATATTAGACCCAACCTCTTTGACTAAATCTACCGAAAAGGAGCATTTTCTAGAGAAAAGAAAATAATAGAATTGTGATAAATAGAGAATCACAAGTCTGTGCCTATGGAGCAAATGCTCTATTTATCACAATGGTTTCAAAAAATGACTCTTCCAGAGGCGTCAAAAGGCGTCAGTAGGGGGGAATGAATTAAAGCGCACTAAACATTAACAAGCTATGCAGTGCTGCCTCTATCTTCCTCATCAAAGGTGCATAGTAATTTTAGTTCGTCACTTTAGACGTTAGTTTTGTTACAGAAACATTAGCGCAGTTGTAAAGGACACGAATTACATTTTGAATTGTAAAATTAAACCATAATCAGATTGAACAGTATCTCGCAAATCATTTAATGGTAGTTTTTGATTATCTGCTCTAGAGACTTCTTAAACCCTTATCGTGCTAAGTGCGAACTGTCTGGCAATTTGCAAGCAACTTAGATCCAGATGAGACGCCGAGTATCTCGGCATCTCATCGGAATCTAAACTGTTTGCTACCACTCGGCCAATAGTTTCTGGCAGTACTAAGCCACTAGATCATTTTCATAACTGGTTTTAATAAAGATTTCAGTTGACATTACTTTTGATAGCATTAGAAAGGTTGAGTAATACGATAGGCACAATGTGACGATGCAGTGCGCACGTCCGGTGCAAGTATAAATTAAACTTTAGCAAGTAATGTCTGTAAACAAAGTCGTCTTCAACAAATCTATAATTATTTTTGATATGTATCTCCATTTTACAAAACAAAACGAAACGAAAACAAACTAGAAACAGTAACAAACAGCTTCGGTCCCGACAAGTCGCCAAGTTATTTTGTGTATCATCCGGGTACAAACTGTTGCGAAGGTATATCGTTATATTATATTAAGCGTGCTTGACCTTCAGTTTCTAATAGCGACTTTGTGATTACCGTTGCAAACAGTTTAGATCCAGATGAGGCGCCGAGTAACTCGGCATCTCACCAGGATTTAAACTGTTTGACACTCTGCCAATTATTTCGGAAAGAAATGGAAGAAAACATATATTTTACATTATTTGAGCAGACGACAATACTTGCCGACGAAAATTGCTCAGAGTGCAAAAGGTTAAGGTAATAGTGTCATGCAAATGCAGACCTGGTTGATAATTATGTGCACCAAGATGACAAACCCCCCCCCCTGTAACTTTGCACGCACTCGGGGATGTCGTGAACTCTACAAAGACCACCTTAAGTCTTTGATCCATTGTTCAGCATTCAGGAAGAACAATACTTTCAGACTAATAGCTGCAATATATCTCGTAAAATTTGTATGGGATGATATAGAAAACTAAAATGATCATACTGCAGACTTAAGTAGTTGAGAGGGGAAAGAAACATGCTATTAATAAGAAAACTTTAATGAGAATGGCTTTTAGGATCTTGTTAATTCTAAACTAAATGCACAGCTCTTTCGCTGCCACATAAAACCGTCTGTCAAATTTGTCGCATTCTTCGGTTTTCTATTGGAAGTCTTGACACATGCCCTCCTAGTGACGCATTTTGGCGCCTCTGTAAAAGTTCCATTTTGAAACCATTGTGATAAATAGTGCATTTGTGAAAATAGATCCTTGTTAAAGGGCATACGTACGAAAATTCGAAATAAAGCGTTGTTTACATTAATGATTATTTCATTCAGGGGGAAAGTACTGTTATATTACAATCATTGATAAGTATTAAGATGTAACATATAACACATGATTAATTAATATTAACAATACATGAGACCCCAGAGCTTCCGTAGCTTTGGCAGCATTGATTGCTTAGAATGTGAAGACACGTGGCAAGTTTATGAAAACTCTAAAACCCGGACTCCAGTCCATTTTTATGCTGGCATATTTATTACCTTAGTATTGCGGACGGATCTTCACAATTAAAGACTGAATATCGTCATATTAAGAGATATGCATAATTGTGAGGCATAAGAACATAACATATTCGTGTTTACTGCATATTATTCCCAGGGAAGATCGGATTTGTAAACTCTGCAATCTAAACTCTGTAGAGTCCGAATATCATTTCTTTATGTGATGTACAAAATATTCTAATATCAGATCTACCTATATCAATAATACATCTTGGCCTAATGTTAATAGGTTTACCAACCTGATGTCGTCAAGTAATAAAAAGGTTATATGTAACATTGCATATTTTATTTTCCATGCACAAAGAATTAGAAAATAGTCATTGGACGCTCTGGATGCTGTTTCCTAGACGTTAGTAATGTTATTATAGTATACATGTACATTGTACGTAAATGTTTACTTTATATATACATTTGTATAATTTCCTTTTTGTATGTCTTGGCCATATTTTATTTTGTAAACGGCCAAAGGCAATGTGTTTGCCGAGTTGCTAATAAAACTGAAACTGAAACTAACTGA
The DNA here is from genome assembly GCA_963576725.1 of Azorinus chamasolen. Lineage (NCBI taxonomy): Eukaryota > Metazoa > Mollusca > Bivalvia > Cardiida > Solecurtidae > Azorinus > Azorinus chamasolen. The sequence goes on along the minus strand of OY755236.1, from coordinate 97,791,515 downwards.
AAGAATGTGGCGCTATAAGTATGTGTCCGTAAAGGATACAACATTATATGCGTGTCTTTCTTACGAAAATGAAATGTCTCCTTACAGAATATGACAATATATACGCGTCTCTTTATTCCATAGACACTCCTTTATATACATTTGCAAACAATGAATACCAGATCAGCTGTCTGATCAGGGTCTGTGTTGTTTGCTTATGGACTATTATAGATATGGTTCTACAGTTTCTGCTATGGTACAAACATTCTCTTGCTCATTATATCATTATAAAAAGCCAACTAACTAATATCCATACATTCATTATTTTATCCATGAATATTTATGATTATTATGACATCATGAATAATAATCACATACTTTTTTTTAAATGGCATATTTTTGGATTTTTGCCAAAGCAGAAACTATAGAATCAAATCTATATTATTTCATAAGCAAACAGAGCACACCCTGATCTGGACCTTCTCTGTTTGCAAAGGCGTAGAAATGCGTATTTATGGAGTAAAGGGTTAAAAATTCTGAAGGGAGGTGAACCCATTCCATCATATTGACGCCTTTTGACGCCTCTGCAAAAGTCACCTGTTGAAACAAGTGTGATAAATAGAGCATTTGCTCCTATAGGAGCAAATGCTCTATTTATCACAATTGTTTCAAATTACAAAACTCTAAAAAAATCCTTTTCTCTAGTTAATGCTTGGTTTTTTTTGTAATTTATTCAAAGAATTTGGATCTAAATATAGCCTATGAAGAAATGGGTTAAGGGTTAAATAATATTGCAAACTATGAATGTTTTCTTCATGTCACGCATATACACCCCTCCTCTGAGTCTTGATCACGTGACCGGCCACCTATTTGTTATTTTATTTAGTCAATATATGTTAACCTACAAAAAGAAAGTGTGTGATTTCTATGATTTAAGCCTTCACTTTATGAATATTAACTTTATGTAAGAAAAGAATGACATTAGGAATATTAAGCAGATTACTTTTTATAATGGCATATGAGCACAGGGAACATTTGCCATGGCAGAAACTGTAATTTCATGTTCAAACAGAGCAGACCCTGATCTGCTACAGAAGCCGGCTGATCTGGGTCTACTTTGTTTATAAGGCGTGTTTATGTTTGTCGTAAAATGACTATGTAAAATAGAGCATCTTAAAAAGTACTTTTCACAGATTCAAATTTGTTGACTATTCAGGGACATTTAAGTCTTAAACAATGTATTATGTATATCTTTTTAACCAGACCTGTGTTACATGTACTTAAATAGAAACAACAGAGAAAAAGACACTTTCCAGCAGACCACAATTGTATATTATCACTAGTTTAAATCGTCATTGAAATGAATACGCTTTAATGTACTGCAGGTAGGCGGAGTTCGATGGTTCTCCGGGACGAATCTGCAGGTGTGAATGTAACAAGATTCGTTTTGGGGCGTTCGTGGATGCTGAGTGCAATTACTGTGGCGTAGTCAGAGACAATGGAAACAGATCTTGAATTTCGCAATTTTTTGTGGTTTATTTCACAGGGTTGTGAATCTTGATAACACAGGTGACGAATCAAACGACGAGAGCATGTGTATCATGTTCTAACCTATCCGACGACATTTAAATATTTAACATGTTTAATCAACGTTTGAGAAAATATGGGGAATTACTTTACAAGACAAAAACGTGATAGACATGGGCAGAATTCCGCGTAAACATTTAACCCATTCCCTCCTAAACTATTTTACACCCAACCTCTTTAAATAGATCTACTAAAAAGGAGCATTTACTAGAGAAAAAGAAAATAAAATAGTTGCGTAGTTTTGAACCAATTGTCATGAATAGAGCATTTGCTCCATAGGACTTTTACAGAATCATCAAAAGGCATCAGAAGGATGGAATGAGTTTTGCATACTGCCAATTCGATCAATAGTTTCAGAAACTATTAATTAAGTGCCAAACAGCTTGGATCCTGATGAGATGTCGAGTTACTCGGTGTCTCATCTGGATTCAAGCTGTATGCAACTGCGATTCAGGTCTCAAATAGTGGAATGAGTGTTAACTAAACCTAAGCACGCCAAGGGCGAACTCATGATTACCTTTGCAAACAGTTTGGATCCAGATGGAATACAGAACAAGTCCGGTTCTTATCGGGATCTCGACTTTTCAGACATTCTTATCCTGTTTTTGAAAATGAATGCAAAATAAAGAAAATGTGAAAACTTAAAACGGCATATTCTACAGGAGAAAGTCTACGAAGCAGTTTAAGGGATCCGATATTCACCTGAAAGGGCTATTCTGCAAGGGTTTTTTCATGCTGCTGTGAAGTCTTGGACATAATCAGTGATGAAAACAGAACAGGCCCCATTAGATACCCCCTCTTTAGATACAATGTTTGCGTAACACTCATTTGCAAACAAAGTAGACCCAGATTAGATGGCTTCTGTAGGAGAACCTGCTCTATTTGCTTATGAAATGATATAGATATGAAACTAAAGTTTATATCATAACAAATCCCTTGCAATGTATTAAAAATCATCTAATAAATATCCATGGTGTCATTATTTTCTTACATGAATACTGAACAGAGAAAGGGTTCACCTTTAGTTTTATTATTCATCCAGCACTCCACCCATTAAGTGACAGTGGCGCATAGTAAGCTGATTTAACCCATTCCCACTTAGGCTATTTTTAGATCTAACCTCTTTGAAAAAGTCTACCAAAAGAAGCATTTACTAAAGAAAAGAAAATATTTAGAATTGTGTAGTATTGAAACCATTCTGATAAATAGAGCATTTGCTCCTATGGAGCAAATGCTCTATTTATCAGAATGGTTTCAAAAAGTGACTTTTACAGAGGCGTCAAAAGGCGTCAATATGCGGGAATGGGTTAACAATTTCCCTTACAGTGACGCATTGCCACGCCTCTGCAAACAGAGTAGACCCGGACCAGACAGCTCCTGTAGGATCTGTCTGACGAGCAGGGTCGGCTCTGTTTGATTATGGAAAATATATCTGATTCTACAGTTTTTGTCAAAGCCAAACAAAGACAAAAGGAAGATTTTCATGAAATGATCAATTCACAACTGTGTTCATTATGAAGAGAGTTAAGTATATTTCATGGTTTCGCCATTTTTTCAAAAACATTATAAGTCTCAGCAATGTTTGGAATCAACCATCCGAGCCATTAAGTCATGAACTGAATAATAATTATAACTTGAAACCTTTCGATCTTAACCCTTCGCCTTCTATTCTTGTCAATATACCTACCTATAAATAGTGAAGACCCAGATAAGATAGCTCCTGCAGGAGCTGTCTCATCAGGGTCTGCACTATCTACAAGTTGATTGTGCAACCAGTGCACCCCACAGCAGTGATTGTACAGCGAAATACGTGTACACAGTGAAGATATATGTAATTATACAACAGGGCATGGGTAAAGAAGGAGGAATGTATTTTAAAATTCAGCAAGAGAAGGGTTAAACGTTATCCCGCTATTCGGGAGAGACTCGCATTTGCAAACAGCTTGGATCCAGATGAGACGCCGAGTAACTCGGCGTTTCATCAGGATCCAAGCTGTTTGACACTCGGTCAATAGTCTATAAAAAACTTGAAAGAAAACTTGAGACACGAGTCACCAATGTCCTTTGCAAGCAGTGTAGACCCAGATGAGAGGGCTCCTAGAGGAGCCCTCTCATCAGGGTCTGCACTGTTTGTCATATAACACTTTTCTTTTAAAAATCCCTAAATATCCACCATAAGCTTGACCTGTTTGAATTTTGGAATAGTCCATTTGAAAACTCAGCGTCGTAAGGGTTAAGACATTCCTAAATATCCACCATAAGCTTGACCTGTTTGAATTTTGGAATAGTCCATTTGAAAACTCAGCGTCGAAATGGTTAAGACATTCCTAAATATCCACCATAAGCTTGACCTGTTTGAATTTTGGAATACTTCATTTGAAAACTCAGAGTCGTAAGGGTTTAGACATCCCTAAATATCCACCATAAGTTTGACCTGTTTGAATTTTGGAATAGTCCATTGGAAAATTCAGGGTTGTAAGGGTTAACAGATAGCATATTTACAGCAGGATTATAGGGTCAACCCTTTCCTTCATATAAAACTTGCTTCCAGGTCTTTGAAAACGATGTAGACCCAGATTTTACGGTTAAATCTGATGAAAACTTCACATTATACAAATTAAATTAATGAATATTCATGAATTGACAAATTCACGCATAAATGTTCATTAGGGAAAGGGTTGACATACAATTGGCTGCCATGTGTGACGTAAAGTGTTACTCTAGAGGTACTGCTTTCGTTTTAACCCTTTCGGCGCCAACTTTCTAATTGTCGTCTGCGATCCAATTTTTGTTAAATCATTCGGTACAATAAGGAAATGAGATAAATACATGTAAATGCAAATTTCAAAGGAATAAAGCACAGGTGTAGAAATAGAGATTGAGACAAAAAGTGAAGTCCCTGATCAGACGCCGCCTTGAAAAGGCGGCGTCTGATCTGGGACTGCACTATTTGTCATGGTGCATTTATGCGACTTCGGCGGTGAAAGGGTTAATTTCATATCTTGTCTAATTTGGCCATATCGTTCTCAACACCCGGTTTCATTGCTATAAGTATGTGCTTTGTGCCCCTTTCACAAACAAAGATCACCAGACCTACTGGTTTTATGGTTTTTATCTCGTTTTAATAATATTATTCAAATATATGCTAATTAACTACGTATTATATGTTTTTATACATAAAAATATTAATAAAGCCGTTTTAATTACTTTTTTCGCTTCAATAAATTGCTCCATTTTATGTATTGCGTCCTGTGTTGGTATTTCAATAACGCACTAGGAACATATCTTACATAAACATTATCATAGTTGATATTAATAGTGCACACATAAAGTGAAAACATATCTTTAATACCGTTTTTCGTCGAGTCGCTGTCTCCATGGGCGTGGCTTTATATCGAGATAATTAATTAAAGGCGGTGTTAATTAGATTCGGGTATGTTAATGGATTTTAATACAACCCAAATTACAAATGGGCGGGGTATCGGTCCCGTGCCTTGTTTTCATCTCGTAATTGAAATCTTCCTCCAAAATTATTGCATAAAGAGCGAATTCTTTACATTTTTATTCTGGTCACCAAGAACGTTCTGCAATCAGTCCCAAGCCATACTCCGCTTTAACCCGTTCCCTCATAGGCTATTTTTAGATCCAACCACTTTGAATAAATCTACCGAAAAGGAGCATTAACTAGAGAAAAGGAAAATTTTAGAATTTTGTAGTTTGCAACTATTGTGATAAATATAGCATTTGCTCCTATAGGAGCAAATGCTCTATTTATCACAATGGTTTCAACAGATGATATTTACAGAGGTGTAGAAAGGTGTACATTGTGTATTTATGGATGAAATGGTTAAATAAAAATGTCTGCTTGAATTCGGAACTGGTGCAATTTTAACTACTTCCAAAGTCAACAAGCTTTTAACCCTTTCCTCCATAAATACGCCTTTCTACTCCTCTGTAATAACCACTTCTTGAAAAAAAAAGATAAATAGAGCATTTGCTCCTATAGGAGCAAATGCTCTATTTATCACAATGGTTTCAAACTACAAAATTCTAAAAATTTACTTTTCTCTAGTAAATACTCCTTTTGGGTAGATTCATTCAAAGAGGTTGGGTCTAAAAATAGCATATGAGGTAATGGGTTAAGAAACTACTGACTGAGTGTCAAATAGCTTGGAACCTGATTAGTCACCAGGTTACTCATCTGGATCTTATATGTTTGCGAATGCAAATGAGGTTGCTTACTTACTATAGTGCAATTGTTACACTACAATTAAGACAGGTAAATGTAGAGCCATTTAGTGCATGCTGGGAGAATACCATATTTAGTTTATTCTTCCTACAGGAACCGTCTGATCTTGGTCTACTCTGCAAAGGCGTAAAAAGGCGACTATATCAGTAGGTGGCAAAGGGCGAATCTGCAGAGTAAAGGCTTAACCCATTACCTGATAAGCTATTTTTCGATACAACCTCTTTGAATAAATCTACCGAAAAGGAGCATTAACTAGAGAAAATGAAACTTTGAGAATTTTGTAGTTTGAAACCATTGTGATAAATAGAGCATTTGCTCCTATAGGAGCAAATTCTCTATTTATCACAATGGTTTCAAGAAGTGACTATTACAGAGGCGTAGAATTAGAAGACGAACGGAATGGGATTATCAATTTGGACGTTAAGTGTTTTTGACTTATCCATCATGCCCGCCCGCTCTTCCGACAAAATCTAATAACAGTTTATATCTAATGAGCAAATCGATCTTCAGATATCTGTAATTATATATTCCGTACGAACTTCAACGAGTCGAAACCGTACCGATAAATTGAGAGCGTTCTGCAACGTTAAATAGTTCAAGATGGTTTCGAATTTCCAATATCTTCATTCGCATTGTCGCTACTTAGACCTTACCTCTGCTGCCAGCGAATGTCTGATCAGGATTTACAAATTGTATGGACCCTGATGAGACACCACGTGACCTGACATCTACACCAGGGCTAAAGCTATGAGACTCTCCCCCTCTCTGTCTCTGATCATGTTTAGTAAATATTGTATCTTTGAGAAATGAATATTATTTGCCGACCGCTTCGGCCAGCGTACCAAAGGTAATATAAATTAGTGATTTGCGGGAGATAGAGAAAATGGGATTACTGCTTTTGTTGAAGGATAAAGGATTATTTCAGAGGGAGGGTTCATCATTTACTGATCCAAGCAACGTATTATTAACCAGTAGCATAGCCTGGAACAAATTGTCTGCTAGGTATATCTTCTGCCGGACAATAAACACAATCAAATACAGTAAAATCTCGATTATTCGAACACTAAAATACGTATCATTATCGATCTTTAAGATAGGTGGCAGCTTAATGCATGGTGAAAGTCATGCAGAAAGCTAGCTTAATGCATGGTGAAAGTCATGCAGAAAGCTCCTCTAGGAGCTTTCTGTATGACTTTCACCATGCATTAAGCAGCCACCTACATAAAAGGGTCCGAGTTATTCTATACAAAAAATCGAATAAGTTCACTATAAATAAAACCTTTTCAACGTTGAACATTCCAATATGTAATCAGATCAAGCTCTTCAATATTCAATGTTTTTTTAAGACTATTGTTACCTGACATCAAAGTGCAAACCCTGCAGATCCATTGGGGACACTTTCATCTCGGTCTACACTGTTTGCAGAGGACATAATTAGTGACTCGTGCCCTAAACTGAAAATGTTAAATTCTTATCCAAACAGAATACAGTAGAATACAGTATTAACGCAGGCGAAATAAACCGTCACGATGGAGACTGAGATTTATGGCTTGTAACTGGACACCATATGTTTATTTCAGCCACGTGATGATTTAAGGTGATCACTGAGTAGACATTTCAAACGTTTCGCTGCCCATCATCTATCATATTCCAGTATCTATTAGTTGCCTTAACAAATTGTCCAATATATCTCAAATACCCACGATTCCAAATTAGAGTAAGTTCGATTCTACAGTCCGCAAAACAAATACAGGTGCACATTTCTAGAATTATGTCTTCCTTTCTTCAAAGTCTCGTTCATCGTCACTCAAAAGAAATTTAACCCATTCCTCCAAAGACTATTTTAGACGCAGCCTCTTTGAATGAATCTACCAAAAAGGAGCATTTACTAGAGAAAAGTAAAATTTTAGAATTTTGTAGTTTGAAACCATTGTAATAAATAGAGCATTTGCTCCTATAGGAGCAAATGCTCTATTTATCACAATGGTTTAAAGAAGTGGTTATTACAGAGGCGTAGAAAGGCGTATTTATGGAGGAAAGAGTTAAAACATGTGGTAGCTTAATGCAAGACAAAAGTGATACAGAAAGCTCCTATAGGATTTTTCTGTATCACCTTTTCCCTGCATTAAGCAACCATCTATTCTAACAGACCCATGTGTTAGTAAACTCTATGGCCTCTTTAGCGAGATTCTGTTGTATCTCAAAAACCCATAATTACAGCAATTTCTGTTCTACAATCTGAATAATAAAATACGGATACACCTATGTAGAACTTCAAAAGTAGAACTATGTCTTTCTGCTCATTTTTTATTTTATCATTATATTTGTTTAACCCATTCCCTCATAGGCCATTTTTAGATACAACCTCTTTGAATAAGTCTATCGAAAAGGAGCTTTAACTAAAGAAAATGAAATTTTAGAATTTTGTAGTTTGAAACCATTGTGATAAATAGAGCATTTGCTCCTATAGGAGCAAATGCTCTAAATATCACAATGGTTTCACAAAGTCAAAAGTAGTCAATATGAGGGAATGGGTTAAACACAACTAATGGCAGTAAAACAAGTTTCGTTCCTGGTCATCTGGGTCCAAAGGTTTTGCCAATTGTTATGGCATATCTACCACTTCTCGCGAAACAGTTAACATGTAACATCCTGAGACCCCATACATGTGACAAAGGCAAGAAGTGTAGATACAGATCAGAGGACTCATGATGGAGTTGTGTTTGCTCTACCCTTCAATATTCATGATAGAAATATTGACATCATAAATATTTATTAGCGGAAGTTTTATACTGTACAATTTTCAGTGGACGTTATTGTTTCGACAAAACCTGTAGAACGAGACCTATATCACAAGTAAACAGAGTATATCTGGTTCAGGCGGCTCCTACAGGAGCCATTTGATTTGGATCTATTCTGTTTGTCAAGGCATTAAAAGGCGTATCTTTGAAGTAAGGGGATGGTGTAAACGTGCGCCTTATTTCTCTAATACATGTAGTCACTGAACTGTTATATATGATTAAATTTAACCCTTCGCTTGCTATTCACCTGTAAATCGTAAAGACCCAGATGAGACAGCTCCTGCAGGAGCTGTCTCATCAGGGTCTGCACTATTTACAAATTGATTGTGCAACCAGTGCACTCCACAGCAGTGTGCACAGCGCAATACGTATACACAGTGAAGATATATGTAATTATACAACAGGGCATGGGTAAAGAAGGAGAAATGTATTTTAAAATTCAGCAAGAGAAGTGTTAAGTATCACCAGTAGTACAAAGATGCCATTATATAGACATCACCAACAAAATTAATGTCTGTCATATTTATTTTATCATTTATCTAACATTTCACCTGATATAGACGCCTTTTCATGCCTTTGCACACAGAATAGACCCAGATTAGTTTAGGAGCCGTCTAATCAGGGTATTTTCTGTTTGCTAATCTGAATTTGCAGTTTTTGCCGTGCTCTAAACATATGTACATATACTATTATAAGAAATATCAGGTGATTAATATGCATGGTGTTATTATTTATTACATAAATATGCATCAGGTAAAAATGTAAACCATGGATCAATGTTGTTTTGTGCGACGTTTACACTGTTATCCTGTCTTGCTTTCTTGTTAACCCTTTACTTCATGGATATTCATGTAAGAAATAATGACGTCATGAATATTAATTGAATTAGTTTGCTATAATAGCACATGGACACATGAATTTTTAGCCATTGAAGATACTGTTACATCATTATATAATACCTATTTTATAATATAAACAAACATATATTTGGGTTTTCTCTGTTTGCGTATTTATGGATTAATCCATTACCTCATAGGCTATTTTTAGATACAGCCTCTTTGAATAAATCTACCGAACAGGTGCATTAACTAGAGAAAAGGAATATTTTAGAATTTGTAGGTTGAAACCATTGTGATAAATAGAGCATTTGCTCCTATAGGAGCAAATGCTCTAATTATCACAATGGTTTCACAAAGTGACTTTTACAGAGTCGTTAAAAGTCGTCAATATGAGGGAATGGGTTAAGGTGTTCATATTTCTATTGCCCTCTATCTTCGTTATAGCTGTATCTAAGTAAATGTACTTTGTTCTCCTTCTCTGAAATAACAAACAGAATATTAAGTGTATAGAATACGTGTTTCATACTGGAAAGGAATACAGTAATACCCCTCTAAATAGGATTGCAAGTAATGAAGGATTTAGATCGTTTTAATTTAGTTTAATGCAGGATGATAGTCAGACAGGAGACTTATTTATTAGCTTTCTGTATGACTTTCACTTGCCCCTGCCTGTCTTAACTTATCACTTGCCCCTACCTGTCTTAACCTTTCACTTATCCCTACCGGTTTTAACCTTTCACTTGCCCCCAGCTGTCTTAACTCTTTACTCCATAAATACACTTGTCTATGCACTTTGCAAACAGATTGGACCCAGAGAGGGAACCAGGGTTTGCAACCAGAGTAAAAGGTTAAAACAAGTAATAGCTTAATGCAGTACAAAAATTATACTGAGAGCTTTCTGCTTTAAGTTTGCCCTGCATTTAGCAGCCATCTGCTTTTACAGACTATGTTAATACATATGTAAATGATATGGTCATAATTCTTAGCGATACTTTTCTGTGACTAGGCGATCGAGTTTGAGTAACCAACGTTTCAAAACTAGTAGCACATTTGTTGACCTAGGATTATTTTAACTTATAAAAATTGAATTACATCTCTCAGCAGGGGGAATGTCTAATTTGATTGCATATTCATATCACACTTGCGGCTTTATTGAGCCACTTGACGCTGCACTTCGGAGATTCAATTTATTTTGATTACTTTCTACCATGTCAATTCGTGCGTGTCACGTTTTGACAGGTACAAGCACACAGGGAATCGGCGATGGTGCGGTCACATTCCATATAAACCTATTTTAAAACGAGGTTAGTTAAAATACGTTTCCCAGATTAATATTTCAAAGGCTATCAATCATTTTGCTTATCAAAATGCAAACATGTGTTATTGCTATGATGTCGGAATTTATTATACTTTTAGTAGTCTCGTCTATTGACCTCCTTCTCCATTTTATTCTTCTCCTCTTTATATTTCTTTATTTTTTCTTATTAACCCGTTTATTCGCATATTAATTTCCTTCATACAGACGTGTTTTCACGAATTTGCAAACAGAGTAGACCCAGATCAGACGGCTCCTATAGGAGCCGTCTGATCAGGGTCTGCTCTGTTTGCTTATGGAATTTGATAGCTCTGATTCTTTACTTTCTAAAATGGAAACAATGTTCCACCTTCCATATTTCTTTATCACAATTTTGTTAATGAATATTCAATAGGTAATGAAATTTGAAATAAACATAGAACAGGGAAAGGGTTAAGTAAAACCTTGTCCAGATCTGACTTTGGAACCCATCCATTTTTCATATGGAGGGGTCTAAGCAAACAAACTATTTACTGGAAAAAGCCATTGACACTGATGGGTTTACCCTTTCCCTGTTCTATGTTTATTCAAAATTTCAATATTCATGTACAAAATAGTTATAATGAAATATCAAAGGTGGAACATTGTAGCCATTTTAGAAACCAAAGAAACAGATCTATCAAATTCTATAAGCAAACAGAGCAGACCCTGATCCGCCGTCTGATCTGGGTCTACTCTGTTCGCAAATGCGTGAAAACACGTTTATATGAGGGAAAGGGTTAAGCAAATACCTACCCTAATCTGATGGCTCCTTCGGAAGCCCTATGTTCTGGGTCTACACTGTTTGCATGTCTTTTTAATGGATACTGGGCACTAATGGACCAATTACACATTGAGCCTGATGTGGGTAAATGCCTGGTAACAAAATTGCAAACAGTCTAGATCCAGATGAGACCTTCATTTAAATTTGAGTCTCATTAGCATTCAAACACATGTTGATCCTTATCGTTTTCAACCCTTTACTCCATGAATATCCATGTAAGAAATAATGACATCACGAATATTAATTAGATTAGTTGTTATATAATATCACATAGAATCATATGGGTACTATATCATAAGCAAACAGAGCAGAACCTGATCAGATCGCTCCTACGGGAGGTGTCTGATTTTGGTCTACTCTGTTTGCAAATTAGCAAAAAGGCGTATTTATGGAGTACATGATTAAAGAAAAGCCTAATACAATAAAAACCTGTCTACAACGATCATCTCAGATACAGTAGAACCTGTCTTAAGTGACCATCACAAAACAGTAGAACCTGTCTTAAACGATCATAAAAGCCCTATATGGCAGGTGGTCGCTTGATGCAAGTCAATAGTAATGCAGAGTGTTCCTATAATAGCTTTCTGCAATACCTTTGCCCTGCATTAAGCAACCACCTGCTTTTTAAAGATTTCTACACTCAATCAGTTCAAAGTCGTTCTACTGTAAGTCTAACTATGGGTTCCTGAGACAGGTGGTAGCTTAATGTAGGACAGAGGTTATATAGAAAGCTCTTTTAGGAAACGTGTGCATTACTTTCGACCTGCATTAACTAAATAATAACTTTTATTGACTTATTTATTCATTCATCACAGTTGAATATGGCAGAATTTGTAGAATCATTTCTATATAATTATATAATCAAAACAGCAGACCGTGATAAAGCGGCGTCTACAGAATCTACTCTGCTAGGCAAGGCGTGAAAATGTGTTTATGATATCAGATTGAGAATTAAATCACCACAATTTCCTCATATATTTCCTTCATTAGACCGCTGTGCCTCCTACTTGCTCTAAATTTATCTTGTTATCTCTTGCGCCATGACTTTTACCACAACTACAGTAAAACTCATCTAAACAGGACCTTCAATTTAGTATAAATATTGGTCTTGGAAACAGGTGACAGCTTAATGTAGGGTGAAAATCATGCAGAAAGCTCCGTGGGAGCTTTCTGCATGACTTTCACCCTGCATTAAGCAGCCACTTGCCTAAAAGTATCTAAATTCTCCTTAACTAGAATTCCGGTTTAGAGGGGTTTATTGTATTATCTAACTAGTAGCTCTATAATCGCTTCTATTCCTGTTAACCTTTAGATGCTGCAACTCCAAAGTGGACTGGTTCGTCATTGTTTTATGATAAAGTCCATTCAGTATGAAAGGCAACAATTTGCAAGAGGAATTTGAATGACAAACAGCACAGAACATGACAGCGCAGACTTCTCAATGTCATACTGATCAGGTTCTACACTGTTTGCACATATCAGTTTACACGTTTCCCCCATTCAAAGTATCAAAGCTCCTAAACGACTTACCGTAATCAAAATACAAAGATTTGCCAACAAGAGTCTTTAATTCATATAAAGAAAGCATTATTTGACATATTAATTTCATCCAAATACATTTTGCATTTATTACCATGGATTCTATATTTAGTCACTATATTAATGACAATATCCACAGTGCACAGCCATCTGCCGGTATATCTACGTGTATACTGTGCCCCTACACGCGGTGTTCTAACATTTTTATGTAGTAATTATCCACACCAATTGGCAGTAAAAAGCTTATAAAGCGTTTAGTTGAGTCTGAGTTTGTTCTCAAGCTTTTGATTGGTCAGATTTGAGTCCTCGAGCTTTTGATTGGTCAGATTTGAGCCAAAGGCTCAACTAAAAGTTTTATAAGCATGGACCCAGATATTTTGGTTCAGGAACAACATCTTAAACACCTATTATACTGTTGATGGTACTGTCTCATCACAATATCACAATAGTTACTGCGATATTCACAAGTAAAGGGTTGAAACTGAATTGTTAATCATGGATAGCTAGTTTGTTGTTCAACGGTAGGGCCCATCCAACCAATTCCTCCATGAATATTCATGTAAGAAAAAATGACGTCATTAACATTAATTAGATTAACAATTATAACAGTATATGGACACAAAATGTTTGGCCATGGCAGAAAGTGTAGAATCATATCTATATTATATCATAAGCAAACAGAGCAGCTCCTCTAGAAGCCGTCTGATCTGGGTCTTCTCTGTTTGCAAAGGCGTAAAAAACGTGTTTATGGAGGAAAGGGTTAATATCAAACGCCTGTATAATTATGCTGGATGATAGAAATTGGCAAACAATCCATACCCTGATCAAAGACCCCCTCTTTAAAAGCAACTGATAGTGGGGATCTACACTGTTGGCAAATAAATCTTATCTCATTACCCAAGTTCATATGTTTAACCATTTACCTTATGAATATTCATGTAAGAAATTGTGACTTTATGAATATTAATTATATGATTTTTATAATGGCAGTACGAACTAAGGAATGTTTTAGTTATGACAGGAACTATATAAAACAGATTAATATTTTCGTTAGACCATTGACTCAATGAATTTCCATGTAAGGAATATTGACAACATAGTTTATTACATTAACCCATTTGCTCCCACGATCCCATATATGGGACGTAGGCAAACAGTGTAGACTCTGATCAGACGCCGCATAATGCGGCATCTGATCAGAGTCTACACTGTTAGCTGATAGGAAATCCAATATAAAACAAAACAAAAATTAGAATTTAGACCAGACATCCCTTAGATAAAAGATAGACTAATCCAATATATAAGCATGGAGGAATCCATTGGGAGCAAATGGGTTAATTGTTATAACATCACATGGCCACAGGAAAGTTTGACTATGGTAGAAACTGTAGAATCATATCTATATTGAATCCTAAGCAAACAGAGCAGACCCGGATCATACGACCCTTAAGGGGGCCGTCTGATCTGGGTCTACTCTGTTTTAGCAAAGGCACTGGCGTATCTATGGAGTAAATGGTTAAATGACCCAACAGAGTAGATCGTGATCAGACCGCTCCATACAGGACCCGTCTGATCTGGATCTACATCTGTTTGCAAAGGTGTTAAACGTGTCTCTCTAAAAGGTAATGCGCTAAGCAGACAACGGAAAGTTGGCATGGTGCTAAAATGATCCTTTCTTTCAGCTTAGGTAATTGAATAAAACTCGGCGCGAATTAATCACATGCTGGGATACAAGAGTTACGGCAAAATCAAATTATTCTTACATATTACCAACGCAATTATACTGTAATATTTATATATAACATGAAATATTTCTAATGGCAGTAATATAAAACCAGATTGCAGACCCCCTAATTGATTTTGCAGAATAACATTTTATCATATTAGAAAATAAATCAAATTTACATGCGTAAGCTTTTTCGTAATTCAATCTGGGACATACAGCTACGAACGTATTAGGTACAATAAGTAACGCGATAGGGGACGAAAATGAGAAATTATAAGTCCTAAAACAAAATGAAAGATACCATACTCTTAACACTTACTCTAATATGAAAATAAAGAAAGTCTACTCAATGTTGCATCTGGTGCAATTGTGACGACCTCAGATTCGATAGAGCTTTTGTGAACCTGTTGACCGAGTGTCAAACAGCTTGGATCCTGATGAGACGCCGAGTAACTCGGCTTTTCATATGGATCCAAGCTGTTTGAGAATGCGAGTTAGCTCACAGAAATCGGATAAAGAATAATAGTGCCGGAATCCTTTATTGTCTTTTAGCGTGTTCAGTACTTTGTCGCCAACGTTTTATCTAAAGCCTACACGTAACTGTTTGGTACCAAGTTTGTATCTATGTGCCATTAATTGACTGTATTATAAGTGAGTAACTAAACGGATAGCTCCAGATGAGTTCCACAGTCACATATCTAGATCTACATTGTTCGCTACAGTTATCACAGGGTCGACCATGACGCGATAAAGGTAGTTAATAACATGCTATACGAGCGAAATGGTAAAAGCAATTGTAAACGATTTGAATCAAAACTTTTTGACACTCTGGTTAAGGAAAAACTGAATATATAATAAAGTCTCGCTAATGAAACTAAATAATTTATAAAAAAAAAATCTTTAGTCTGTAAAAGCAGGTAGATGCTTAATGCAGGGCAAAAGTAATACAGAAAGCTACTATTGGAGCTTTCTGTATCACTTCTGTCCTACATTAAGCTACCACTTGTTTAAACACCCATAATTAAAGTTCTTTTGAGTGGGCGTATTAATTTTGCGAGACTTAACTATATCTTGAATTTTCAAAACCAAATTGCAGCTTTCGAAACCCAAATGAGCAAACAAATATTGCTTTGCATGCTAAAGGCCATTATAATTGCATTATTACATTGTATATCATTTTAGAAGCGGAAACAGTTTTCTTTAGTAGAAGTTATATGGTGATTATGTGCAGATGAGAAATTGGTGTCGTCTGCTGCACAAATTGACGTCTGCATCCATTATATACGTGCTTTGCTTTTTTAACAGTTCTCAGTGGTTATTGCTCGTACGAGAGCTAAGTTCATTAAGTTTTTTTGCATTTTTCTCTCTCGTGAGTAATTACGTGTTCGGCAACTGGATTCATTAGTCCATTTGTTCCCATTGTCCCTCTAAAGGGACTTGACCCATTTTAATTATTAACCCGCTTTGGAAAACATTCTGCTCAAATTTAGATCTGGTGCCTTTTTTGACTGCTTTACTCGGCGTCTCATTTGGACCAAAGCTGGGTCCATGCTTATAAAGCTTGTTAGTTGAGTCTGAGTTTGTTCTCAAGCTTTTGATTGGTCAGATTTGAGTACTGCTACTACTACTACTACTACTACTACTACTACTACTACTACTACTACTACTACTACTACTACTACTACTACTACTACTACTACTACTACTATTATTATTATTATTATTATTATTACTTCTACTACTACTACTACTACAACTACTACTACTACTACTACTACTACTACTACTACTACTACTACTACTACTACTACTACTACTACTACTACTACTACTACTACTACTACTACTACTACTACTACTACTACTACTACTACTACTACTACTACTACTACTTCTATTATTATTATTATTATTATTATTATTACTTCTACTATTATTATTATTATTATTACTTATTCTACAACTACTACTACTACTACTATTATTATTATTATGATTATTACTTCTACTACTACTATTACTACTATTATCATTATGATTATTACTTCTACTACTACTATTATTATTATTATTATTATTACTTCTACTACTACTACTACTACTACTACTACTACTACTACTACTACTACTACTACTACTACTACTACTACTACTACTACTACTACTACTACTATTATTATTATTATTATTATTATTATTATTACTTCTACTACTACTACTACTACAACTACTACTACTACTACTACTTCTACTACTACTACTACTACTACTACTACTACTACTACTACTACTACTACTACTACTACTACTACTACTACTACTACTACTACTACTACTACTACTACTACTACTACTACTACTACTACTACTACTACTACTACTACTACTACTACTACTACTACTACTACTACTACTACTACTACTACTACTACTACTACTACTACTACTACTACTACTACTACTACTACTACTACTACTACTACTACTTCTATTATTATTATTATTATTATTATTATTACTTCTACTACTATTATTATTATTATTATTATTATTATTACTATTATCATTATGATTATTACTTCTACTACTACTATTATTATTATTATTATTATTACTTCTACTACTACTACTATTATTATTATTATTATTATTACTTCTACTACTACTACTACTGCTACTGCTACTACTGCTACTGCTACTACTACTACTACTACTACTACTACTACTACTACTACTACTACTACTACTACTACTACTACAACTTACTACTACTACTACTACTACTACTACTACTACTACTACTACTACTACTACTACTACTACTACTACTACTACTACTACTACTACTACTACTACTATTACTTCTATTACTACTACTACAGCTACTACTAAGTTACAACTACATGTACTACTACTAATATTATCATTACTATAACTACTTCTACTACTGCTGCTGCTGCTACTACTACTACTGCTGCTACTACTACTACCACTACTACTACTACTGCTGCTGCTGTTGCAATTTCTGATATTGATACTACTACTACTGGTGCTACTACTACTGCTGTTGCTGCTACTACTACTACTACTACAACAACAACAACCACTACTACTGCTGCTACTGCTGCTGCTACTACTACTACTACTACTACTAAAACTACTACTACTAACACTACTATTAAAACAACAACTATTACTACTATTAATGTTGCTGCTATTGCTGCTATTGTTTTTGCTGCTGCTACTACTTCTACCACTACTACTACTGCTGCTGCTACTGCTACTACTATTACTTCCATCCAAACTTCATCTAGTTCTGATGAAAGTGGTAGCAGTGGTATTTGGTGTAGTGGGGTTGGTTTTTTTTGAAAAAGTTTATTACTGGCATCGCGTGTTCCCTACCGCGTTATAAGCCTCCCGTACGCGTGTCACGCCTGCCGACGAACGGTGTCAAACAGCGGGAACATTATCGTCGGGTGCCTACATACATGTACAGTTTTTCCCTTCAGTCTGACAGGTGTTTCTGTGAGGTTTTTTCTTTGTACTTTACTATGAAAAAGTGCATGCATCTGGAAAATGAATTTTACCCCTTAAACTTCCTGAATGAAAAAATATGCAGGTCCTAGAACAGGCCAATTGATTGCAACAAAACACGCTGTCTCGATAACTTAACGTATCGCCATTGTAATCCATGTTCTTCAGAGCTATGAAGATATTCAAAATGTTAAAAATGATCTATTTTAGCAAAGGTAAAATATAGGAAAACGAAAATTCACCGTTTAAGTTGCCCTTGCGTCTGGAATTATTATTTAGTGGTAAACCGAACGACCGCAGAATCATCCGTGTGGACTAGTTCTCAGGCCCCCAAACCCTATGACATAATCCCAGCATGCACTGCGGTCTTACTCCCAGACTGTCAGGAATTCCGCGGGTCTTACTGTAGGAGAACTATGGGAAAAGGACACGATGTGATCATGGTTGTCATGTCTCTTTAACATATCGTTGTTAAACTGTCCTCACTAATATTTGTCAGTTTATTAACGTAGACCCCGATCGAATACAGTAAACCCCTTCTGAACCGGAATACTAAAAGTGAAGAATTTAGATACTTTAACCCTTTCGGCACCAAATTTCTAATTGTCGTCTGCAATCCAAGTTTGTTAAATCAGTCAGTAAAATAAGGATATGAAATAAATAAATGCAAATTTCAAAGGAATAAATCACATATATAGAAATAGAGATTGAGACAAATGGTGAAGTCCCTGATCAGGCGCCGCTTTGAAAAGGCGGCGTCTGATCTGGGACTGCACTATTTGTCGTGGTGCATTTATGTGACTGCGGCGGTGAAAGGGTTAAGCCAGGTGGCTGCTTAATGCAGGGTGAAATTCATACAGAAAACTTCGAGATGAGCTTTCTCCATGACTTTCACCCTGCATTAAGCTGCCACCTGTTTCCAAAGTCGATATTTATACTTAATTTAACGTTAGAGGGGTTTTACTGTATCTCCGCATTAGTAGCATCAGGTATCCCAGTGGATTTAACCCTTCGTGAATATTCATGTGAGAAACAATGACACCAGAATATAAATTAGACGAATTTCTACAATTGCAAATGAACACAGAAAGATTTTGCCATGACCTATTCCGTAGAGTACAGTCATCCGATAAGTGTCTGATCTGTTAGCAAAAACGCTAAAAAGTGTTTGTATTAAGGAAAAGGTTCAATATAATAACTTAATGTGACAATTCTGGGATTAAAATTTGCAATTGTTTTTACTGAAATATCACAATATAAAACAGTGATAGAAACAAATGCTTTCTGCTTTTTTAATATTACTATTATGACATAAACAATGCTAAGAAGCACACATTTTAATATTATAGTACAGTAAAAGCCCGCTAATGCGACCACCTATAAGAGGTTTAATTCTGGGTGCTAGATTGAGATGGTAGCTTAATGCAGGACAAAAGTTATGCAGAAAGCTCCTAGAGGAGCTTTCTGTATTACTTTTGTCCTGCATTAAGCAACCACCTTCTTAAAAAGACACCCATGTTTATTCATTAAGTGGTCGCATAAGAGACGTTCTACTGTATTACGACTGCTTTTTAGAATTGTCTCATTTAGACGATCCTGAGGAGTGGTCACAGCGTAGGGTTTGGTGGAGGTCTGATGATTTTAACATTTATCTACGGTGCTGGAACATGCACTTTTTTTACATTCAGTAGAAAGAGCATCTGCTTCAAAACTATTAAAACATAATCAAGAGTTTGGAGTCTAGAATCCAGATAACGAGACACGTCATGGTAGGCCGTTGTAAACAGTTTGGAACCCGATGTGGCTTCTGATCTTGACCCATACTGTTTACAATATTTAACCCTTTCGGCGCCAAATTTCTAATTGTCGTCTGCAATGCATTTTTGTCAAGTCATTTGGTAAAATAAGGAAATGAGATAAATAAATGCAAATTTCAAAGGAATAAAGTGCAGATCTAGAAGAAGAGTTTGAGACAAATAGTGAAGTCCCTGATCGGACGCCGCCTTGAAAAGGCGGCGTCTGATCTTGGACTGCACTATTTGTCGTGGTGCATTAATGCGACATCGGCGGTGAAAGGGTTAACAATAATTCACATATGGGGTATCGGTGTTAATCCTTTCCTTCATATGAATGGCTTTTTACGCATTTGCAAACAGAGTAGACCAAGATCAGACGTCTGTTCTGTTTGTTTTTTATATTATATAGATCTGATTCTATAGTTTTTGCCGAAGCAACACAATTACCTGAAAAGTTGACATTATAAAAATTCAGGTAATAAACATTTATGATGTCATTATTTCTTGCATGAACCGGGAAATGGTTAACAACCGAACCTGTATTGTATGAAAGAGTAAACGTTTTAATGGCAAATAGTACGAACCCAGATAAAACGGGCTCTCCCAGAAGCCCTCTGATCTGAGGCGTAACTGATTTCCAGTGCCAGTAAACTCGTTTCTGGTATTCGAATAGTTGAATGTATTTCGTAATCTCATTACTTATGCTCAATATTGCGACACATCGCTTCGGTGGCATTTAGTGGAGGGGAGACAAATCGAACCTGTGATTTAAAATTCGTAATCAATCATTTTCCTTATGAATGTTCATGTCAGAAATAATGTCTTCATGGATTTTAATTACAATAGAATCCCTCTAATGCGAACACTAAATGAATTAACATGGGTGTCTTTATAAGCAGGCGGTTACTTAATGCAGGACAAAAGTAATGCAGAAAGCTCCTCTAGGAGCTCTCTGCATTACTTTTATCCTGCATTAAGCTACCACTCGCATCTAGTACCCAAAATTATACCTCTTTCTGGTGGTCGCATTAACTAGAGAAAGGGATTTTTTTAGAAGGTTGTAGTTTGAAACCATTGCGATAAATAGAGCATTTGCTCTTATAGGAGCAAAGGCTCTATTTATCACAATGGTTTCACAAAGTGACTTCTACAGAGTCGTCAAAAGTCGTCAATATGAGGGAAAGTGTTAAAAGAGGTGTAATTATGATTGTAAGGTAGTGGTAGCTTAATGCAGGTCAAACACAATGCAGAAGCTCCTGTAGGAAATTTCTGTATTATGTTTGCCCTCAATTAAGCAACCACTTGCTTTTTTCCACTTTGCTCCCATTTCAATATGAATGAATGGCCTATGTTCAATAAATGAAAGGCTGCTTGTGACGGGCAGTCATTATGTATAGTCAAATCAACGTAACCCATTCCCTCCTTTTTTTTTTAAAACCAATGCGATAAATACAGAATTTGCACCATATGAGCAAATGCTCATTTTATTACAATGATTTAAAATCTACACAATTCTACAAAAATCCTTTTCAGTAGTAAATGCTCCTATTCCGTAGATTTATTCAAATAAGTTTGGGTGTAAAATAGTCTATGAGGGAATGGTTTAATAATATTGCCGTTGACGCATAATATATATCTAGTTAATAGTTAAATAGAATTAACTACATAACCTGAAAATGGTTGGCTATCAGACCACCAACGTAACCTACTGTAACACGTGTCTAAAGTCACTTCCAAATGAAGCCTAAACGTGGGTCTTAAAGTCACTTGGTTACTTAATATATGACAGAAATAATACAAAAATCCACACAGGAGCTTTCTACATTATATTTGTCCTGTATTAAGTAACCACATTTTTTTAAAGACACCCATATCTATTCCATCTTAATCTTATGTAGTAGATTTAGAGGGTTTCTATTGTATTTAAATGATACATCTAAACTTTTGGCGGGAAATGTCTCAAGGTAATCGCATGAAAAAATGCCTTGAGGTAAATTCTTTCAAAACCACATGCCTCAAACAGATTTGGTTATTCCGTTTCGTTTGTACTTTGCTGAGATAGTGTGAAATCACTGCCTCCTAATTACATTATCAAGGTTAACCCTAGCCCCGCTGTGAAAAACATAATCTCTGCTCATATTTGGATCTGGTGCAGTGTTGACTACGTCCGAGTCGATCAAACTTTTCAGAAACTATTGGCAGAGTGTCAAACAGCTTGGATACTGATGGGACACGTCTCATATCGGTCCAAACTGTTTGTAATTGTGAGTCGTCAAATCGGGGGTAGCGGGATAAGAGTTAATGTTTCGATTAATTTTCGCGGAAACGAGTCTGATTCTGTTGATAATTAGATTGTTTACAAAGATAAACCAAAGTTTAGAATGAATCTGCAGGCAAGGCATGTTCCAGTATACATGAGTCAGCACAAACAACTGTAAACTTATAAGTAAACCCCAATTGAAGCCTTTCCCATGAATATTCATGTATGAAATAATGACATTATGAATATTAATTATATGTATTTTTATAATGACACATGAACATGGGAAATTCGGTCACTGATAACAGGTGGTTGCTTAACCCATTCCCTCATATTTAAGCCTTTTGACGAGTCTGTAAAAGTCACTTTGTGAAATCATTGTGATAAATAGAGCATTTGCTCCTATAGGAGCAAATGCTCTATTTATCACACAATGGTTTCAAATTACAAAATTCTAAAAGTTTCCTTTTCTCTAGTTAACGCCCCTTTTCGATAGATTTATTCAAAGAGTTTGTATCTAAAACTAGCCTATGAGGTAATGGGTTAAAGTGATAGTCTCTACAATAAAGTCATATTTTCAGTAGAATTAATGAAGATCGTCAATTTGAAATATATCGAAAATGTGATACAAAATTACCTATTTGTGAAAAAAAATATTATCAGCCTAGTACGAACATTTACGAAACTAAAACGCATCCCGAATGAAACTTGTCTAACATATCAGCGAATAACACCGGAGTCTTAGATATCAAATACAATTACAAGTGTGTCTTCTTCAGTGTTAATAATAACACCGGAGTCTTAGATATCAAATACAATTACAAGTGTGTTTTCTTCAGTGTTAATCAGCATTGTTTGCATTGTTTAACCATTTTCCTGTTCCGTGTTCATTCCAAATTTCAATACCTACTAAATATTCATAGATAAAATGATTATAACGAAATATGGAAGATGGAAAATTGTAGCCATTTTAGAAAGTAAAGACAAAGATATTTGAAATTCTATTAGCAAACAGAGTCTACTCTGTTTGCAAATACGTGAAAACACGTTTATATGAGGGAAAGGGTTAAGCTACCATCTGCTTCTAAAACCCAGAGCTAGATATCTCCTTTTTGAAGAAGTACAATCGCATACCAATTTACATACAGTAAAACTTCGATTATTCGAACACTAAAATACGTATTATTATCGATCTTTAAGACAAGAGGCAGCTTAATGCATGGTGAAAGTCATGCAGAAAGCTCCTCTAGGAGCTTTCTGCATGACTTTCACCATGCATTAAGCAGCCACCTGCCTAAAAGGGTCTAAATTCTTCTATGACGAAAATTCGAATAATCGAGGTTTCACTGTAATTATAACAGCAAAAGTTTTTTGGGGGTAGGCCTATTATTTCAACATAGAAGTGAAACACAATACAGGAGTACCAGAAGCAATGGATACGATATGGTAAATGGTTTTTTTAAAGAATAGCTTCTTCATTTCTCAGTTAAACCAGAAATAAGGACAATATAAGTATTTGAAATGTGCCCCTTTATTCATGGCTGATAGCTGATAGTCCGGTAGGCTACATAGTCTATTTGAAAGATCCAAAATGTCCAAACTATGGCAGGAATGACCGTAAGTGTTTGCAAAATAGATCACAATTGAGTGTAAAATGACCATGCGGTCAAGGTCCGTCTACATGCCCAGGTTTGACGTGTATATTACTCGGCCCGTGTCCGAAGTAAATGAACGTGACAGCTGGCATGAAATTGCTGCATTGCAGGTTCCAAATGGCTCCCGGTTAACAAGACCCGCATTCCGGAAGCTGACAATTTGATTTATTCCGGAAGTGGGCTGGGAACGCGGTACAGTATAACTGCCAGTCATATCCTATAGATAAGATGACTCTGACATTTTTTCTCTCAAAATGGTCTCAATAATTACAGGAATTTCAAGGAGTGTCTTCTTGGAGAGCACCGATAACGGAATTCAGCACGAGAAATGAAAATTAAAAAAAATGAGAATGAAGTGTCAAATAAAAGTGACCGCCTGGAAATTGACTGAAAAGACAGATTTCCTTTCGACAGGTGACAGTTGGTAGCAAAGCCTCTTAAACTGACTCTTTCCTCCATATATATGTCTGTTTATCCCTTTGCAACTGAGAAGAACTATATCAGATGGCTCCTATAGAAACCCTCTGATCAGGGTCTGTTCTGTTTGCTAATAGAATTGGAGAGATCTGTTTCTTTACTTTCTGAAATGTTTACAATGTCCCACCTTCCACATTTCTTTATAAATATTTTGTTAATTATTACTCAATAGGTATTGAAATTTGGAATAAACATAGAACATGGAAAGGGTTAAGAAGTAGCCATTAATTACGATTAATACATTATGTAATCGTATTAGTGAGCTTTTACTATAATTTCTCGTTCTTCTTCTAGAAAGTTTATTTATAAAATTATACAGTAAAATCTCGATTATTCGAATTTTCTGTATGGAAGAATTTCGACCCTTTTAGG
This sequence comes from Azorinus chamasolen, assembly GCA_963576725.1. NCBI lineage: Eukaryota > Metazoa > Mollusca > Bivalvia > Cardiida > Solecurtidae > Azorinus > Azorinus chamasolen. Next base: position 97,766,584 of record OY755236.1, on the reverse strand, counting down.
CAGGTGGCTGCTTAATGCATGGTGAAAGTAGGAGATTTCTGCATTACTTTCACCATGCATTAAGTTGCCACCTGTCTTAAAGATCGATAATAATTTTCGTGTTCGAATAATCGATATTTTACTTATTCAATTTAGTGCACATACACCCTTGATGCTTTTACTGGTGCACTGTCTGCTTCTGGCTGATTTAGTCGATGTGCTCGTGATAAAGTTTTAAACCCTTTCCCGCTAAATCCACCAGACGCACTGAGAACTTCGATTGTATCTTCACGAGTTCACCCATCATTGTCACTAACAATAAAGTACCACTCACATTATCATATTAAGTCTAAACTTTTATTGATACTAAACGCCCACAAAATATATTTTCAGCCTAAGTGTCTGCTAAATGAAATAAACTATACCCCACCACAACAATCAATGCCAGGAAAGATGCAAATCGTATCGAAAGTGTCAGGTATTAAAAAAGATACTGTAGAACCCATCTTAAACCGTCATCAAAAAGAGGTATAATTATGGGTCTGTAAGGCAGGTGGTAGCTTAATGCAGGTTAAAAGTAATGCAGAAAGCTCCTATAGGAGCTTTCTGCATTACTTTTGCCCTGCATTAAAGCAACCACCTGTTTTTAAGACATCTATGTTCAATAAATGATTGGCCGCTTAGGACAGGCGCTACTGTATAACCTTTAGCCAGGGAACTATTCTAACTGAACACTTTTACTGGAGTATTGTAACCCCTATTTCACTAACCGTGATTCGCATTTGCAAACAGTTTGGATCCAAATGAGACGCCGAGTAACTCGGCATCTTATTATAAAACCATGCTGTTTGACACTTGGTCAACAGTTTATCAAAGGCTTAATCGAAGCAAGTTGTCAAAATTGCATCGGATCCAAAGTTGAACAGATATTTTTAACAGCGGGGTTAAACCTTTACTTCATATAAACGTGTTTCTACTCTGTTTGGTAATGTAATTTGAAAGATCCGTTTCTTTACTTTCTAAAATGGCTACACTGTTTTTACCTTCCATATTTCGCTGTAACGGTTTTATCAATTAATATTCAGTAGGTATTGACATTTTGAAAAAAAACGTAGAACAGGGAAAGGGTTTAATCTGATACCCACGGGTTGGATCCAAATGAGCCGTTTTAACCCATCTGTGCAGCGTGTCCCTTAATAGTGACGAAGACCAACAGCGTAGACCAGAAGGGACCTTCTGATCAGGATCTGCAACGTTTATTCGTAAATTATTTTCCAAAGGTCACATATGCAATAGAAGTCTTGCAGAAACATCCTTAAGATGACAATTAGATTCATTCAAGATATAATATACAGTAAAACCTCTCTATAATGACCACTAAATTACATCAAGCATTTTGTGTTAAAGGCAGGCGGGTGCTTAAAGCAAGGTGAAAGTAAAACAGAACGCTCCTATAGGAGCGTTCTGTTTTAATTTCACCTTGCTTTAAGCAACCACTTGCCCTATATACATTTGTACCAACTAATTAACACAAATTAGTGGCCGTTATGGAGAGGTTTTACTGTAATCTCTAAAAGTCAACCACTTTTGGAAATAATACGGTTGTCTTTAAAAACAGATGTTTGCTTAATGCAAGACGAACGTAATGCCGAGAGCTTCTGCATTAAGCTACCACCTATTGTTATTTACACAGAGTTAAACCTCCAAATTTTACTGTACATTTTTTGTCGAGGTCACAAAGAAATCCAGGTTAAGATGGCTAAATAGAATGCATCATATGGCGTGATATTTCCCTGCAAATTAATGACACAATGTGAATGGTAATTAGTCACATCAATCTAAAAATCACTTTTTCTGTAAGAGGTATTAACCTTTTAGCTCATTAATATTCATGTCATAAATAATGACGTCATAGATATTTCTTTGCTGATTCTTTATAACGGAATATGAACACAGTATTCTTTGGTGATGACAGGAACTATACCATTCTGTCAACCATTTCCCTGTTCTATGTTTAGTCCAAATTTCTATACCTAATGAATATTCATGGACAAAAGAGTTATAACAAAATACGGAAGGTGGGCCATTGTAGCCATTCTAGAAAGAAAAGAAACAGATCTTTCAAATTCCATAGCAAACAGAACAGACCCTGATCAGAGGGCTCCTCTAGGAGCAGTCTTATATGGGTCTACTCTGTTTGTAAATGCGGGAAAGGGAACGGGAACCTACTTTGCTTCCATCTTGGGTAGTCAGGAGAATACCCAAGAGAGACATGGTATCAGCCATTGTGTTTATTGTTACAAAAAATAAAAATGCCTTATTTACCAAAATATTTGGACACACAACATGTGCGTTTTGTTACAACAATATAGAGTAAAACCTCTCTAAACTGGACGTTCAATTTAGCTTGAATACAGTAAACCCCCTCTAAATCGAAATTCTAGTAAATAAAAAATAAGATACTTTTATGTAAGTGTTTGCTTAATGCAGGATGAAAGTATTGTAGAAAACTTACAGAGGAGTTTTCTGCATGACGTTATCGGACTTGAAGATAGGTGGAAGCTTAATGTTGGATGTGAGTCACACAGAAAGCTCCTCGATGGAGTTTTCTGCATGACGTTTATCCTGCAATAAGAAACCACGTGCGTTATAATATCTACATTCTTCTCTTCTAGAATTCCGGTTTAGAGGGGCTTTACTGTAAATGCCATATTTACCCTTATTTTTTGGACATTCAATCTGATCACCCAGCCATTTTGTTATTATCAATTTGGTACCATTTTGATAAACTTAGAGTAGATAGTGTATACTCTGAGCAGTTTGATCTTGATCTACACTGTTTGCCAATCTGAATATTTAGGGTAATTAGGATGACCATTATTTAAGGCAAAACGAGTTTATTTCCTTTTTCCACGTGGTGTCATATTTTCCCTTTAGCGCGCTGTGCAAATTTTCGTCTGCAAATATTATAGTCTGCTTCAACCCTAAAAGTAATCTAAAAGTACATTTTTCTTCAATAGTTTTTTTGTTTTCGATTTCACAATGAGACCGTCGAACAGATTGAATCCTAATGAGACGCCGCATCAATTGATGTTTGGTATTGGATCAAAACTGGTTACAAAACTTATTGCATATTCACCAATACAGTAAGCCCCTCTTAACCAGAGTTCTAGTAGAGAAGAATTTAGATACTTTTAGGCAGGTGGCTGCTTAATGCAGGATGAAAGTCATACAGAAAGCTCATAGATGAGCTTTCTGCATGACTTTCACTATGTATTAAGCTGCTACCTGTCTTCAAGACCGATATTTATACTAAATTGAACGTCCGGTTTAGAGGGGTTTTACTGCATTGTGGTGCTGGATTACGAGGAGATCTAGGTTTAAGGTATTAAATGTGACATTAAGCCCCGTACACCATAATATTGCAATAAAATGGGTGTAAAACTCACCCCCGTGGAAGGGATCGGTAAAATCTTCACGCAACCTTACGCCTGATACGAGATTTTGGTGCGTGCCATATCACGTGACAAAAGCGCAACTAACATTTACTATGTCATCAAAGCATCACACAGGGATGACTATATACTATTATAATACGCGATCTTCAACTGGATGAGAGCGTGCAAGTAAGGGATGCTAAAGAAATACAGTAAAACCTGTTTGAAACGACCACTTACTGAATAAACACATGTCTTAAACATCAGGTGGCTACGTAATGCTGGACGGCAGAAAGCTCTTGTAGGCTTCCATCCTGCAAATGCTCTATTTATCACAATGGTTTCACAAAGTGACTTTTACAGAGTCGTCAAAAGTCGTCAACATGAGGGTGGGGTTAAGCAGCCAGCTCCCGAAAAATACCTGAATTGTTCTTTATTAAATTTCCGGTTTATATGGGGTTTACTGTATTGTATTTCCAAATGCAGGCCGAATTGTTCTAAGTGGTACATAAATCTCATACAATCTAATTCATTTTTCTCTTAAAAAGTGCTGTGTAAACAAATATTCTAAATATGTTACTTAAATAGCACATTATAAAATAGCAATATCCATAAATGAATCATGGTGTGCAATTTAGAATATTGCATTTGTTTCAACTCTTTCGCTGCGAAATATTGCCGTCTGTAAATTTGTCGCCAGGTTCAATTTTATTTCTTAAGCTTCCTTATGTTGTTCCCAAAACTTAATTACAGCATGGAACAGTTCGGATCCTGGCGAGAAGAAAAATACTCGGTGTTTCATCTGGATCAGCACTGCTAGCATAAGGTAATCACAATTTCGCCATTGGCAGCGAGTATAACATTTCCTCTGCCAAAGACTACCGTCTGCAAAATGTGTCGTCTGCTTTAATTTTTATTTCAATACTCTTCCTTTTTGTATCAAAATATTCAAACAGATTCGGCATTAGCAGTGAAAGATTAATTAATTAATCATCAATATAGCCAATTTTCCAATTTATTTTTCTCCGAGGATTTCGTTCCTTTATATAGAACCGAATTATAAGTGCTAAATCAGGCTCTGTAACTAGAAATAGTTGTATTTAATATTTAATTTTCCAATATGTATCATGAGACGAAAATAGTAGGTCATAAGGAAGAATTACAGTATACCATGGAGAAATTTCCAGCTACCGGTTAAAATGTAAAGTTAATTTATTATTCACAAACGTTCGAAACATAAAATAAGTACAGTAAAAAACCTCTAAGCCGAAATTCTAGTAGATAAGAATTTACATACTGTATCGGTCTTGGAGACCGGTGGCTGCTTATAGGCTAGTAAACGTAGAGTTGGGGGTCGAACTAATTGCAACAGAATTTCTTTTTCCACTGTACGATAGACCAAAGTAACATAACTATCACGGAAAAAGTTGCACTCCTGAATTTGTGTCCCAAAACAGAAATTACGAATTTAATTTTAAAAAAAATAATAGCCGAATTCTGACGTATTAATGCAGGATTGAAAGTCATGCAGAAAGCTCCTTGAGGAGTTTCCTGCATGACTTTTGACTGTCACCCTGCATTAAGCTGCCACCTGCCTACAAGACCAATATTTATTGGAGGGGTTTTACTTTATACGGGATTCGTATCTCTTATCCTGTATAGAAAACAGAAAGCAGTTGCACTGTACAGAAAACAAAATCAGTTTAAAGCGACTACACTCTGATTAACCCTTTCGGTGCCAAACTCCGTCGTCTGCTAACGTTGTCGTCTGCTAACTTTGTCGTCTGCTACAGATTTTCATTCTTTTGATTTTCTTCATTTTTGTTTCAAAAACATAGTAACAGTAACAAACAGTTTGGATCCTGATGAGACGAAGAGTTACTCGGCGTCTCATCTGGATCCAAACTGTTTGCATAGGTAATCACAGATCCGTCATTGGCAGCGAAAGGGTTAAACATAGATGTTTAAAAGAACAAGGTACATGTAGTTGCTTAGCCATTTACTCCATTGATACGCCTGTTAAGGCCTTTGCAAACAGTGTAGATCCAGATCAGATAGCTCCTACATGAACCGTCTGATCAGGGTCTGCTCGGTTTGCTTATGGAATTATACAGATAAGAATCGACAGTATCGGCCTGAACCAAACTGTTCTGTGTTTATATGCAATTATAAAAAATATAATCTCATTAGTATTAATGCCGTCATTCTTATCGTACATGAATATTCACCAGGAAACGAAAAAATACATGGAAAAAGTAATTCAGTTTGGGAAGCAAGCAAACACTTTTAGAATAATGTTAGTGCAATGAATCAATCTATTTACAGTAAAACCTCTCTATAACGTCCACTAAATTGTGTTAATTAGTTGGCATATTAGGGCAGGTGGCTGCTTAAAGCAAGGTGAAAGTAAAACAGAACGCTCCTATAGGAGCGTTCTGTTTTACTTTCACATTGCTTTAAGCACCTACCTGCCTTTAACACAAAATACTCAATGTAATTTAGTGGCCGTTATAGAGAAGTTTTACTGTATATATACATTGTGCTACACTATTATTATGTAACCCTTTCCCTGATAAATATTCATGTAAGAAATAACGAAATCATGAATATTCATTTGCTGAAATTTTACAATGGCTCACGTGTATATATTAAACTGTATAATCAGAGCTATATAATTATATATGCAAACAGAGCAGAGCCTGATCAGACGGCTCCTACAGGAGCAGTCTGATCTGGGTATACTCTGTTTGCAGAGGCTTGTCTATTAGATAAAGGGGCAATGGGTATAATCAAGTCGAACAGCGGATACATATTTCAAGAATGAATATGAATGGGCGGAACAGCATTGAACAAGATAAATTATAATTAACGGATAATGTTTCACAAAACGTTATGATACTGTTCAACCTTCAAATCTGCATTATGTTGTTGAATAGATCAAATAAATATTACAAAGATTTTCATGGACAAATTTAATAACCACTCTAGGGTACTCGCAGTTTTGTGTTTAGTACAGTCAATCTTGCTTTAAATAACCCATTCTCTCTTAGACTATTTCAGACCCAAACTTTTTGAATAAATCTACCGAAAAGGAAGATTTACTTTGAAACTTTATGATAAATAGAGCATTTGTTCCATTTCAAAAATAATTTTTACAGAGGCGTCAAAAGGCGCCAGTAGGAGAGAAGGATTTAGGCAATCATTGATTGATGGGATACAGTTATTTATATATATATAAAAAACAACAGGCGGTTGTTTAAGGCAAGGCAAAACGTAATGCAGAAAGCTCCGTAGGTTTAGACTTAGCGGTCGCTAAAATCCTATATTACTGTAGGTGTTGCAATACACTCAACACACGCTATGACCTTGGTTTGGAATGGCAAATTAAAAGCCTTGAAAATGACACTGAATGATCCAGTTATCTTGGTGAATTAAAGCTCAATTCCATATGATCATGCTAAGATTAAAGTGTCAAGACCAGCCTGCTATCGAGCACACGAGAAAATACTGTTTGTCTCAGTTTGAAATAAAAAAATAAAATAGATAATAAAAATAAAGAAAATGAATACTATGATACGCACGATGACATTCGCCAATGACATTTGATAAATCAGCCTATTTCAAATTTGAAATATCCAGCATTGCATCAGTTCTGTGTGAAAAGGTAAAGCTTACGAGAGGAGTTTGAAAAACGAACAGTAAAGACCCTGCTCAGAGTGTTCCTAAAGGGAGCCCTCTAATTTGGGTCTACACTGTTTGTGTACACCAACATATTCATTTCCCCACATCCAAAGGATAAATCAGGGAACAAAACCTTGTCAATAGTTTTACTACAGACTGTTTTGAAAGAAACAACATGGAAACATAAATAAGGTGAGTTGTCAGTCCTCAAGAAGTGACAAAAGCAGAGAGAACTATACACTCACTTCGCCACACTTAAATATGTCAGTGAAAAGTTGTTAATTAGAGGCTAAGCACTAATTGATCCTCTGATGTGTTTCTAATTAGCCAGCCCCTAATAGTTTCCAAACCTTGTCAAGACTATCAGGTTACAACTTTAAGGGGACACAAGACATTGGCGTGAAAGTATGTGACTTTGAAAGGGTGCATTGTTTATTGAAATGTTTACAACTTAAAACGGTTATAAATAGAAATAGACACTTGTGATTATTACAATTAAGACAGGCTTTGATGTTAACCCTTAACTCTTTCGCTGCCAAACTCTGCTAACTTTGTCGTCTGCTACAAATTTTCATTCTTTTGATTTTCTTTATTTCTGTTTCAAAATCAAAGTAACAGTAACAAACAGTTTGGATCCTGATGAGACGCCGAGTTACTCGGCGTCTCATCTGGATCCAAACTGTTTGCATAGGTAATCACAGATCCGGCATTGGCAGCGAAAGGGTTAATGTACGGCAACCCATTATACAAGACATTTGCAAACTGTGTAGACCCTGATCAAAAGGCTCCTGGGGGAGCCCTTTGATCTGGGTCTACACTGTTTGCACTCTTTGTCATACATACAATTTCCTTCTGTAATAAATTTTGATACAGCTTTTTGATTCATTAATATTCAGAAAGGGAGGAGCCAGTTTTAATTATTCAGCAGATTAAGGGATATGCTCTTAACCCTTGCCATGTACTTTACAAGTTCGAAATATCTCTTTAGATACAGTGAAAACTCGATAATTTGAACACTCAAATACGTACCATTATTGATCTTTAACACAGGTAGCAGCTTAGTGCAGGGTGAAAGTCATGCAAAAAGCTCCTCAAGGAGCTTTCTGTGTGACTTTCACCCTGTATTAAGCAGCCACCTGCCTACAAATACAAACATTCTTCATTACTATAATTTTGTAGTATCGAGTTTTTACTGTTCACATAATGGATCAGGATCCTGATGAGATTCGGACTTGTTAAGCGTCTCAACAGCATCAAATTAGCATAGACCTTAACCAATGTATTCCCTTAACCAATGTATTCCCTTACAGCGCAGACCCTGATCAAAGGGCCCTTCAGGAGCCCTCTGGTCTGGGTCGACACTGTGTGTCTGTGTTAGTTTTTAGAGACACTATGCACAGATGGTTTGAATCGCATAATTGCCGAGAAAGGGGAAATATATAACTTAATAATAATTCAAATGAAATCCTGATTAGACAAAAATGCAGCATGCTAAAGGTTAATGAAAGTCGTGCAAACGTGCATACAAAGTGGAATTTAAGTCACAAAAGGGGCTATGATGTGGTGAACGGTGGCCATTGTCCAGCGTGCATACAAAATTGGCTTTTATAAGCGTTCCTCTGCTGCTTAACCCTGATTACGATGAATATTCATGAAAGAAAATATGACATCATGAATAGTTATTAGCTGTATTTTTATATGAACACAGGAATGTGTGGCCAGCGTAAAACTTGTAGAATCAGAATTACTTTTGGGGTATTATAGATCTTACTACAGTAAAACCTCTCTATAACGGCCACTGAATTTCATCACGTATGTTGTGTTAAAGGCAGGTGACTGCTTAGAGCAAGGTGAAAGTTAAACAGAACGCTCCTATAGGAACGTTCTGTTTTACTTTCACCTTGCTTTAAGCAGCCACCTGCCCTAAATACCAACTAATTAACACAATTTAGTGACCGTTATAGAGAGGTTTTACAGTTACTGCCCTAAATACCAACTAATCAACACAATTTAGTGGCCGTTATAGAGAGGTTTTACTGTATACAATTTGTGTTATTGTCAAAATTTCCTTCGTTAATGATGCCATTACAAAATCCCACAACAAAACAGGTACTCAATATTCGTCCAATCATTGTTTCACACACTACTATTCATGAAGCAAATGGTTAAGCAGCCTAATTTAATGTATATTTACACACAATAAATATAAGCAAGAAATCGGAAAAAGAAAACATCATTTTTGGGCCAAGTAAACGTTTACTCCGTGAATATCCCTGTAGGAAATAATGACATCATCAATATTAACCAACTGATTATTTATAATGGCACTATGAATAAATGAAGTATCAGGACAGAGACTGTAAAACCAGATATATAATAGTAAAGCAAAAAGTGCAGATCAAGATCAGACGGCTCCTATGGGTCTATTCCATTTGCAAAGGTGTGTCTATACGGCAAAAGGATGAGTAAATTAAACACTTTATTCTTTGGCACAGATAGATGATTATCTCGTGATAGGAGTTCGCGTGTCACATAGTTTGACAATTGAAAAGCAACGTAATTCTTACAATGATATACAATAGAGCTTTCTGTATTACTTTTGCATTTTTAGACTCCTGCGTTCAAACAAAATGAATGGCTGCTTAAAATAGGTTCTACTGTATATCCGTTTCATTTTGAGAATTTGATTGTGATTAATACCTCTTTATACAAAAGTCTTTGTCAGAGTATCAGATATAGGTCCTATATCAGTATAAAGGGGACTGGGAGGCGTCATATCATACGTCATTGTGAATGGGAGATGGTGAACCCCTTTCAACGCTGCATATTCCATAAGAAATTTACTATAGAGTCCACTCAGTATGAAAGATTTAAACTTGCTAGAGGATTTTGAATGGCAAACTGCATATCCTAATCAGTGGGAAACCTCTAGAAGTCATCTGATCTGGGTCTACTCTGTTTAATGGCGGTACATGCGTGTCTCGTATTTAAATGATGTGGGTTTTTTTTTATTAAAAGAGGGACATGATTGCCCTGTATCGCTCACATTGATAATAGACTGAGTGGTCTGTTACGTACATTTACATAAATTTCCCAGATCGCTGCATTGCACTGAAACAAAAGACTGCATGGTTTGCAAATGTTGACCCTTGTGGTCTATGATTGCAAATGTGTATTTATCGAGTAAAGACATGATGTCATCTAATTCAGTTTTGTTGAAATCATGCCAGTACATGTAATTGCTGCGATACAGGACGGACTGTGTGAACAAGAAAAAAACAAACAAGCACATTCGCTGAATATGACCCTGAACAGACAAAAAGGTTAAGCCTTTGGGGAACAAAGGGCGATAACTCTAATATTCCATGGTCAATGTAAGGATACTTGCTGGGCTGCATTTCCTTTTGGAGCTACTAAACTGTTACACAGAGTTTCATAGAAAAATGCCAAGCCATTTTTGAGATATGATTCTGGAAAGACAAAAAATGTTATTTTCTCCCAAAGGTGTTTCAGGATCAATATCAGCGATACGTGCAGGTCCCCATTTCCTTATGCTACTTAACATTTAGAGAGTTTTATAGAAACGTTAATAACCGTTTCTGAGGTATGAATCCGGACGTACTTTCTTAAAACAAAGTGCCATAACTCTGGTTTTAAAAGGTTAAAGTGAGTGATACTTACCAGGCAAAATCTCCTTGTGGTATTAGATATCTGAAGAAAGTGTCATAGAAACTTTCCAAACCGTTTATGAGATATGACTCCAGGCCGCTCGGGCACATGGACTGACGGACGAACGGACAACGCCAACCTATATCTCTACGCCATCGGTGAGGAAAAAAACCCAGACCAATCGACCAATAGATTAATTGACTGACATACGAGTAACGATTCAAATACACATCCCTATTTCCCAAAGCCCTCCAAAAAAAAACAAGAGTGTGTTTGTGAAACACTTATGCCCCGACATTTGGTCCTGAAGGATGCCCTTGACCTTTGACACATGGAGTTGAGCGCGACACATCGTCTTTGTGTGGTGAACATTTGCGCCAGGTTATTTTGAAATCCATTCACAGATAAAAGTTGTAGAAAGGACACTTAATTTGGGACAGACGGGCGGATGGAAGGACAGACAGACAGACGGACGGACAGACGGACAATGCGATTACTATATGCCCATCGTTGGGGGCATAAAATTATGCATGTGAGGGTATGATTAACCCATTACCCCATAGGCTATTTTTAGATCCAACGACTTTGAATAAATCTACCGAAAAGGAGCATTAACTTGAGAAAAGGAACATTTTAGAATTAAGTAGTTTAAAACCATTGTATAAATAAAGCATTTGCTCCTATAGGAGCAAATGCTCTATTTATCACAATGGTTTCACAAAGTAACTTTTACAGAGTCGTCAATATGAGGGAATGGGTTAATGTAGGGTGAAAGTAATGCAGAAAGCTAATCTAGGGGGGCTTCCTACATGACTTTCATCCTGCATTGAGCACCCACCTGCCTAAAAGTATCTAAATTATTCTCTAAGTTCTGCTATAGTGGGGGTTTAATGTAGTATGCACTCATTCAGAAAAATGACACCTCACCTGAAAGTGTGAATCGTTGTGGCTTCCATGGAAATACAGAAAAATAAGTTATTTAAATCATTTTATTGAAATATAATAGAACAATAAGCACATCGGCCACTCTAAAGAATAAAAATAATTCATAAAATAAATAGTATTTACACCAATGCAAATTAATAGTCTATAATAATATAAAAAAGAAATTATACAGTTCAGTCCACAAGTGCTACTCTATGTACTCAAAATATTCGGACGGACAAACAGTACAGACCCAGATCAAACTGCTCACGAAAAAGCCGTGATCTGGGTCCTCACTACTTGCTATGTCAGTCTAATTAAAAGTAAACAAAATGGTCCAAAATTGAATTATTCAGCTTAATCCTTTACTCAATGAATATTCATGTCAGAAATAATATATGTATGCATATTAATCAGCTTAATATCTATAGTGGCATATGAACAAAAATTGATTTGACCCTGGTGAAAAATTTATAACCAGATCTGTATAATCAAATAAGCAAACAGAGGGAGACCCTGATCAGACGGCTCCTATAGGAGCCGTCTCATCTGAGTCTACTCTGTTTGCAAAGACGCAGAAACGCATATTTGTGGAGTAAAGGGTAAAGAAATGGATGGAAAGGGTTGATTGAGTGTCAAATTAATAAGCATATGTTTCGTTCCTTCATGTAAAAGTGTTTTCACGCATTTTCAAACAATGTAGACCCAGATCAGATGGCTCCTATAGGATCTGTCTGATCAGGGCCTGCTCTGTTTGCTTTTGACGTGATATAGATCGGACTCCACAGTTTGTGACAGTGCAAAAAGTTTCTTTTAAAATACTGCTAATAAATATTCATGAAACCATTTTTTCTTACAAGACTATTGAACAAGGAAAGAGTTAAGTCTATCTACAGTAAAACCCCTCTAATGCGACCAGCAAAAAGGGGCATAATTCACAGTGGCAAGGGCGGGTGGTGGCTTAATGCAGGGCAAAAGTTATGCAAAAAGCTCCTGCATAATTTTCGCCCAGCATTAAGCAACCACCTGCTTATAATTTAGGCAGCCATATTTATTCATTAGGTGGTCGCATTAGAGGGGTTTTACTGTAATTAAACAATTTTTTATATTTCTCCACCAAATCCTATTTTGCTATAACTCATCAGAATCACATCGGAGAGGCGATTCTTATAAGGTGCAGCAAGAAAGGGTTTTGGGTGAGAAATAAGAGATTTCGATAGATCCGTACAACCTTATCAACATTGATGTATATCTCATATTGTCGATGGCATATTGCAAGGGGCTGAATTACTGAATTACAGTTGACGAGCCAGACCCCCAGTCCCATAAATCTTTCCAGTTATCTAAAACCGTTATGTGACAAAAACTGCCTGAAATAAATTGTGCTCCAACTGTGAATTTTCGGTAAACTCTTAAGCTTTAACCCTTTCAGTGCAGGATGCAAGTCACAAATATCCTTTGCAAACACGGTAGACCCAGATAAGAGGGCTCCTAGAGGAACCCTATCATTAGGGTCTGCACTGTTTGTCATGTTACACTTTTCTTAGAAAAAAATCCCTAAATATTCACCATAAACATGATCTGTTTGAATTTTGGAATAGTCCATTTGAAAATTCAGCGTTGTAAGCTTGAAATCTTTGACTGCCATATATTGTGGTTTGCAAAATGTGTCATCTACTGCAATCTTGTCCCCTATTCTTTAACCCATTACCTCATAGTTACGCCTTTTGATGCCTCTGTAAAAATCACCTGTTGAAACCATTGTGATAAATAGAGCATTTGCTCCTATAGGAGCAAATGCTCTATTTATCACAATGGTTTCAAACTACAAAATTCTAAATTTTTCCTTTTCTCTAGGAAATGCTCATTTCCGGTAGATTTATTCAAAGTGGTTGGATCTAAAACTAGTCTATGAGGTAATGGGTTAAAAAAAAAGAACAACATAATAACATCACAGTAATAGTCTGAATCCTGGTGAGATTACGAGATACTCAGTGTCTCATCAGGATCCAAACAGTTCACAGTAATGTTTCAGCCACACCCTACACTATGAATGCTGGAATTTGAAACTGGAATGGTCCAGATAAAATATTTTCAAGAATAACTCCCTTTATTTCACCACCAAACCCTATGTTGTGACCACTCATTGAAACCATCTCTTCGAGATGATTCTAAAGAGTGGTCACAGTATAGGGTTTGGTGGAGAAATGACAATTTTATTATTTGAGTATACATCTTTATCTGTTGCTCTGGCCCATCTTTGTCCAGTGATAACACCCATACAGTATGACAGGAGCATGTATGACAAACAGTGCAGACTCTGACCAGAGTACTCCTAACAGAGACATCTGACCTGGGTCTACACAATTTTCAAATTCCAGTCAACTCTTTTCCATAATTGCTTGAAGTTAATCAATAACAAAATTTGCAATCTGTTTAGATCCAATACAGTAATTGGTTTTGAAATTAGTATTTAAATTATTTGACAATTTGTTTCTGTGACATAACAATATACTATAGCTTTACGTAATAATATGAAGCTGCTAAGAATAGCAGAGTTGGCAACAATTTTCATCTGTGCAAAATGTTAACCCTTTCTCTGTTGAATATTCTTGTAAGAAATAACATCATGGATATTTATAATGGCATATGAAAATAGGATTCTTTGTTACTGGTAGAATCTCAAGAGTCAGATTTCTATTTCATAAGCAAACAGAGCAGACCCTGATCAGACAGCTCCTACAGGAGTCTACCATTTGCAAATGCGTTTATCCCTTTCCTTCATATCAACACAATTTCACGCATTTGCAAACTGAGTACACCCAGATCAGATGCCTCCTAGAGAGGCCGTTTGATCAGGGTCTGCTCTGTTTGCTAATGAAATTTGATAGACCTATTACTTTACTTTCTAAAATTGCTACAATGTTCCACCTCCCAAATTTCATTATAACTATTTTGTCCAAGAATATTCAGCAGAAATTGAAATTTGGAAACAACCATAGAACTGCAAAAGGGTTAAATTAATTTTGTTAAGAGTGTTTTGATTGATAAACAGCACAGACCTTGATCTGACAGCTCCTTGAGAAGCCCTCTGGTCTGAGTTTTACAATACAGTAGAACTCCTCCAATGTGGCCACTTAATAAATAAACATGGGTGTCTTTATAAGCAGGTGGTTGCTTAATGCAGGACAAAAGTAATGCAGAAAGCTCCTCTAGGAGCTTTCTGCATTACTTTTGTCCTGCATTAAGCTACCACCTGCATCTAGCAACTAGAATTAGACCTCTGTTAGGTGGATGAATTAGCGGGGTTTTACTGTATTTGCAAATGCCAGCTAACCAAATCGGTGAGGGAAACGAGTCACTAATGTCCTATGCAATCAGTGTAGACCCAAAATGAGATGGCTCCTAGAGGAGGTCATCAGGGGCTGCACTATTTGTTATGTTACACTTTTGTTTCAAACAGTCCCTGAATATTGATCTGTTTGAATTTTGGAACAGTCCATTTGAAAATGTTGTTTTGAAAGGGTTACTAGTTTCCAGGAGGAAAAGGGTTAAAATTGTAGCCAAAGTTTTTCGGTACAAATTTCAAAGAGGCAACACAGGGTGCACTTAAAGAACTAAAAGTTAAAATTTTAATTTTTCAAAATTATTAAATTCAAAGCAAAGATTTAACTATGTGATACCATTATGCCTCTTATTTTTTTAATGAATTTATTAAGAGTTGTGTGTTTTTTTGTAAGACATTAAATCTTTGCATGCTAGCGGCAAAACTGTGATTACCTATGCAAACAGTCTGGATCCGGATGAGACTCCGCATAATATGTGGAATCTCATCAGCTTCCATACTTTTTGACACTTTGACCACATTTTTGCAAAGAAATGAGAGAAATTTTATTTTGAGAATTGAAGCACACGACAACTGTTCCAGATGAAAAATTACTTAGCGTGCATAGAGTTAATAACATTGTACTAGATTAATACTTAAACATTAAAATCTCATTACAGTTTCACCTGATGAATATTCATGAAATAAATAATGACAAGGTTAACATTCATTGGTTGAATTTTTATAATGGTACATGAGCACAGGACACTCCGGGCCATGGCTGAAACTGTAGAATCATATCTACATGTACAGTAAAACCTCTCTATAACGGCCACTAAATTACATCATATATTTTGTGTCAAAGGCAGGTGGCTGCTTAAAGCAAGGTGAAAGTAAAACAGAACGCTCCTATAGGAGCGTTCTGTTTTACTTTCACCTTGCTTTAAGCAACCATCTGCCCTAAATACCAGAAATGAACACAAATTAGTTGCTGTTATAGAGAAGTTTTACTGTTTTACAGTACAATGAAGACCCAGATCAGAATAACCCTTACTTTAAAAGTAGCATCAATTTGGAATAACACTGTAAGTTTTCCTCAAATTACCGTAATTGTGAATGCCAAACACTGCAGACTCTGATTAGGGGGCTCCTATATAAGCAGTCTGACCTGATTCTTCACACTTTCCAATGTGTAAAGGGTTAACCCTTTACGCCATAAATATGCCTTTCTATGGCTGCTTAAAGCAAGGTGCTCCTATAGGAGCGTTCTGCTTTACTTTCATCTTGCTTTAAGCAGCCACCTGCCTTTAACACAAAATACTTGATGTAATTTAGTGGCCATTATAGAGTTGTTTTATTGTATACAGTAAAACCCCTCTAAACTGGACAGTCAATTCAGTATAAATAACCATCTTGGAGACAGGTGGCTGCTTAATGCAGGATGAAAATCATGCAGACTTTCACTGTGCATTGTGCAACCACCAGTCTAAAAGTATTGTGCAACCACCTGTCTAAATGCATTGTGCAACAACCAGTCTAAACTAGAACTATCACTAAAGGTGATGAATACCCCCACACGGCAGCCTTGATTGCAAATCCAAGTTTTGAACATGTAACAGGACCAAATAACAAAAATACCCAAAGTTCAAATAGAGAAAATTCTGTAATTTATGCCAAGTATCAAGTGAATCAGGTTGAAATTGAAGGAGGAGTTCAAAGTACAAGATTTTGCCTGCCAATTTCAAGGCCAAAGGTCAAGGTCAAGGTCACAGAGACCTGAAATTTGTGTCTTGCACATCTACTACTTCTGAGTAACATTTATGCCAAGTATCAAGTAAATCAGGTTGAAAGTGAAGGAGGAGTTCACCGTACAAGATTTTGCCTGCCAATTTTAAGACCAATTTCAAGGCCAAAGGTCAAGGTCACAGAGATTTTAAATTTGTGTCTTGCACATCTACTACTCCTGAGTAACATTTATGCCAAGTATCAAGTGAATCAGGTTGAAAGTGAAGGAGGAGTTCAAAGTACAAGATTTTGCCTGCCAATTTCAAGGCCAAAGGTCAAGGTCAAGGTCACAGAGACCTGAAATTTGTGTCTTGCACATCTACTACTTCTGAGTAACATTTATGCCAAGTATCAAGTAAATCAGGTTGAAAGTGAAGGAGGAGTTCACCGTACAAGATTTTGCCTGCCAATTTTAAGACCAATTTCAAGGCCAAAGGTCAAGGTCACAGAGATTTTAAATTTGTGTCTTGCACATCTACTACTCCTGAGTAACATTTATGCCAAGTATCAAGTGAATCAGGTTGAAAGTGAAGGAGGAGTTCAAAGTACAAGATTTTGCCTGCCAATTTCAAGACCAACGGTCAAGGTCAAGGTCACAGAGACCTGAAATTTGTGTCTTGCACATATACTACTCCTTTGTAACATTTATGCCAAGTATCAAGTGAATCAGGTTGAAAGTGAAGGAGGAGTTCAAAGTACAAGATTTTGCCTGCCAATTTCAAGACCAATTTCAAGGCCAAAAGTCAAGGTCAAGGTCACAGAGACCTGCAATTTGTGTCTTGCACATCTACTACTCCTGAGTAACATTTATGCCAAGTATCAAGTGAATCAGGTTGAAAGTGAAGGAGGAGTTCAAAGTACAAGATTTTGCCTGCCAATTTTAAGACCAATTTCAAGGCCAAACGTCAAGGTCAAGGTCACAGAGACCTGAAATTTATGTCTTACACATCTACTACTCCTGAGTAACATGTATGCCAAGTATCAAGTGGATCAGGTTGAAAGTGAAGGAGGAGTTCAAAGTACAAGATTTTGCCTGCCAATTTCAAGACCAATTTCAAGGCCAAACGTCAAGGTCAAGGTCACAGAGACCTGAAATTTGTGTCTTACACATCTACTACTCCTGAGTAACATTTATGCCAAGTATCAAGTGAATCAGGTTGAAATTGAAGGAGGAGTTCAAAGTACAAGATTTTGCCTGCC
Source organism: Azorinus chamasolen (assembly GCA_963576725.1). NCBI lineage: Eukaryota > Metazoa > Mollusca > Bivalvia > Cardiida > Solecurtidae > Azorinus > Azorinus chamasolen. The sequence goes on along the minus strand of OY755236.1, from coordinate 97,748,584 downwards.
AATTTCAAGACCAAAGGTCAAAGTAAAGGTCACAGAGACCTGAATTTTGTGTCTTGCACATCTACTACTCCTGAGTAACACTTATGCCAAGTATCAAGTGAATCAGGTTGAAATTGAAGGAGGAGTTCAAAGTACAAGATTTTGTCTGCCAATTTCAAGACCAATTTCAAGGTCAAGGGTCAAGGTCAAGGAGAAAGAGACCTGAAATTTGTGTCTTGCACATCTACTACTCCTGAGTAACATTTATACCAAGTATCAAGTGAATCAGGTTGAAAGTGAAGGAGGAGTTCAAAGAACAAGATTTTGCCTGCCAATTTCAAGACCAATTTCAAGGCCAAACGTCAAGGTCAAGGTCACAGAGACCTGAAATTTGTGTCTTACACATCTACTACTCCTGAGTAATATTTATGCCAAGTATCAAGTGAATCAGGTTGAATGTGAAGGAGGAGTTCAAAGTACAAGCTTTTGCCAGCCAATTTTAAGACCAATTTCAAGGCCAAAGGTCAAGGTCAAGGTCACAGAGACCTGAAATTTGTGTCTTGCACATCTACTACTCCTGATTAACAATTATGCCAAGTGTCAAGTGAATCGGGTTGAAACTGAAGGAGGAGTTCGCCGTACAAGATTTTGCAGACAGACCGACCGCCGGACCGACCGACCGACCGCCCGACCGACCGACCGACAGGCTGATTCCAGTATACCCCCCTCAAACTCTGTTTGTGGGGGTATAAATATCATAATTCTTCTGTACTAGAATTTCGATTTAAAGTTGTTTTACTGTAAATAGTTAAACACATCTTTAGTCAAATGTCAGAAAATTTACCAGAAAGGATATACAGAATCAACCCTTATTCTTACTGTCATTTGCAAAACAGCTTGGATCCTGATGAGATGCTGAGTTATCCCCCCACACACACACACACTCCCTAGACTTAAGGGGCAATGTAGATCCAAACTGTATGCAAAAGCTACAATATCAATAATGGTAACAAAGCATGCAAAATGAATAAAAAACTATGTAACAGATTGTTATAATATTTATTATTGTACTTATGATACAATATTGATAAATATTTAACCCTTTACCCCATGAATATTCATGTAAGAAATAATTATATCATGAATATTAATTAGCTTAAGTTTTGTAGTGGTATTTTCACCATGGCAGAGTCTGTAAAACCAGATCTATATTAATCATTAGGCAAACAGAGAAGACCTTCATCAGATGGCTCCTACAGGAGCTGTCAGATCTTGTTCTGCTCTGTTTGTAAAGTTGTTAACTCTTTGCACGCTAAGTAATTTTTCGTCTGCAACAATTGTCGTCTGCTTCAATTCTTAAAATAACTTTTCTCCAATTTCTTTGTTAAAATATGATCTAGATGACAAACAATTTGGATTCTGATGAGATGCCGCATTATGCTGCGTATCATCTGGATCCAAACTGTTTGCATAGGTAATCACAGTTTCGCCGCTAGTAGCGTGCAAAGAGTTAAAATGCATACCTATGCAGTAAAGGGTTAATGCATACATTCCAGATATATATCAGATGTCATACTTCTGCCACCAGATCTAGCATCAAATATCAAAGATGGAATGACTTAAATATGTATATAATAACATTATACATGTATAGATCTCAAATATAATTATATCTGCATCGGTATATTAGATTCTATGACATTGTTTAATTGAGGCCAGTCTGGAAACTATCCTCATGATGCTGAGTAATATGAAAAGCTACTGGTTACATTTACGACCAGCTTGTGACAGATTTCAAACAGATGGGAATCAAATCATAACAAGAAGCAAGACATATCTTAAACAATACAGTAAAACCCCTCTAAACCGGATGTTAAATTTAGTATAAATATCGGTCTTGTAGACAGGTGGCAGCTTAATGCTGGGTGAAAGTCATGCAGAAAGCTCCTAGAGGAGCTTTCTGCATGACTTTCACCCTGCATTAAGCAGCCACCTGCCAAAAAGTATCAGATTTATTTTCTACTAGAATTCCAGTTTAGAGGGGTTTTACTGTACTGCCATTTTTACAGGATTTCATTCATTTTCTGATGTATATGAATTTGTTGATATAAAAGTAAAGTACCTAGTTATGGTCTACTTTCAGTCCAAATGACTGCTCAGCCGACTGTACATTTACTCCACTAGTCATTGGCCTCCAATATTGAGCACTGCTAACATATGGCGCAATCATGCAGCCGCAGTACCGGCGAGTGACCCTCACAGGTACCCATTTTAACCCCTGGGTGGAGAGGATGTGCGGGTGGGAAACACGGAAAAGCGTCTCTGAAATTTCCGGGAGGGACCAGGATTTGAACCCCGGACCTCAGTACTGATAGTCAAGCGCGTTACCACTAGACCACCGCCACCTGTTGATATGTGTTTGTATCCTTTGTTTAATTGTACAGTAATGCAAATGCATATGATGATCATGTGCACTTGCCTGGGTGTGGAATTAAGCATGGATCTTGATGTGTTTTGTGTTATACATGTACATGCATAATATACTTGTATAAACTGTACGTCTCCGCCATATTTTGACCTGTTGTGATCAATTGTAAATGGCCAAAGGCAATTGTATTGCTAAGTTGCTGAATAAAACTGTAACTGTATTCATTGTGATAGTGTGAAAACGCTTTAGATTGCACATATCCTGTGTGAAATTGGTCCGGTAGACATTGAAGAATCATATCCATATTATTTTATAAGCAAACACAGCAGACCCTGATCAGACAGCTCCTATGGAAGCCATCTGATCTGCGTCTACTCTGTTTGCAAAAGCATAGAGAGGCATATTTATGGAATAAAGGTTTAAAATCAAATACATGTACTTTACCTACATGTATATCAGAAACTGTATAAATAGATATATATTATTCCTGAATCCATTAGCAAACAGAGTAGACCAAGATCAGACAGCTCCCATAGAAGCTGCCTGATCTGGGTCTATTCTGTTTGCTATTGCTAAAATTATGTCTGTATCCAGTAAAGGGTTGTACAGTTTTGTGCAAAATATAACAATAAATCAGTAACAATGCAATTTGAAACTTCTAATTCTAACAGGTTAACATGCTAATCGAAGAGAAAATTCCAAAATTATCTCTTATCATAATCATTAATTATCATCTACAAAAATATAGTGCTCTGCTTAAAATATCAAATTAGTTATGACCATAGTGTCAACCATTCTGCATCTGAATGAAATGTCAAATGAGTTGTGATCTCATATGATTTTAACCATTTCCATGCCCTTGCCAACAGAGTAGACCCTGATTAGACAGCTCAGGTAGGAGCTGTCTGATCAGGGTATTCCGTTTCTTAAATGTTACAGATCTGATTTTCTACTGGTAGTTATGCAATAAGTTTACTTATTTTAGGTTTTTAATTCTTTCCTTCATATAAACACCTTTTCCAGCATTTGCAAAAAGAGAAGACCAAGATCAAACTGTTCCTTTATTAGTCGTCTGATAAGGGTCTGCTCTGATATAGATCCCATTCTAGTTTTTGTCAAAGCAAAAATATCCCCATAAAATTTACATTATAAGAAATAATGACATCATAGATATTTATTAGATGATGCTATATACTGATAAATGTACAAATGATGTTGGCCATGGTAGAAAATATAATAAAATCAGATTTATATAATTCCATATGCAAATAGAGCAGACCCTGGACAGATGGCTCCTACATGAGCCATTTGATCTTGATCTACTCTATTTTTCAAAAGCATAAGATGGCTCCTCCATGAGATAGACTTTACTGTGATTAATGGCTGAGGATCATATTTGAAGCTTCCCCCCCCCCCCCCATTCAAGTCTACTCTGTTGGCAGATGTGTGAAAACACGTTTATATGGGGGAAAGGGTTAAATAATACAGCAATTTTTAAAAAAATAATTTTCATACAAAAGATTATATACTGTACAGTGAGTGTGAAAAATTACAAAATATCACATTTGACATAAACTTCAGTAGAACCTCAATACACCGGCCCTTTTCTCTATGAATACTCATGTGAAAAATGACATCAAGATTATCACCAGTTAGCTGAAAATGTCTGGCATATGAACACAGGAAATTTTGGCAAAGGCAGAAACTGTATAATCAGATCTCTATAATGTCATAAACAAACAGAGAAGATCCTGATTAGACAGCGCCCTAGTCTACTCTGTTTGCAAAGGCATTAAAAGGTGTATGTATGGAGCTTTCAGTATAACTTAATACTGCATTAAGCTACTACCTGCCTTAAAGACCTGGATAAGAATTCTTTCAAATGGTCATTGTAGAGAGGTTGTACTGTATAAATAATATGTGGAGAGAAATAAAACATGTTATATACATAGGATAAATAATGGTACTGATGTGCCCCTAACAATCATATAGGAAATTACAGTAAAACCTCTCTATAACGGCCACTAAATTGTGTTCATTAGTTGGTATATAGGGCAGGTGGCTGCTTAAAGCAAGGAGAAAGTAAAACAACGCTCCTATAGGAGCATTCTGCTTTACTTTCACCTTGCTTTAAGCAGCCACGTTCTGTTTTACTTTCACCTTGCTTTAAGCAACCACCTGTCCAAAAGACCAACTAATTAACAGAATTTAGAGGTCATTATAGAGAGGTTATACTGTATTAACCCTTTCCCTGTTCTATGTTTATGTAAGAAATTATGACATCATGAATGTTTATTAGCTGCAAGTTTAAAATGTAAACTTTTCAATGTTGTTTTTTCCTCAGACAAAATCTGTAGAAACAGATCTATATCATGTCAAAAGCAAACAGAGCAGACCCTGATCAGACGGCTCCTATAGGAGCCGTCTGATCTGGGTCTACTCTGTTTGCAAATGCGTGAAAACATGTTTACATGAGGGAAAGGATTAACCAATTCCCTCATACTGTCGCCTCTGTGAACGTCAATTTTTTAAACCATTGTGATAGATAGAGCAATCCTTTTTTCCATAAATTAGCTCCTCCCTTTCTAAAAATTAATTAACAAAAAAATGCATGAAACTTTATTACTTCAGAAATCTATTTTAATGAAAAACTACGCAGACCCTGATCAGTGGACTCTCTTGGGAGTCCTTTTATCTTAGTTTAACAATATTTACAAGTCTTATATACTCGGTTTCTGCACATTAAAGTTTAACACTTTAAATTTTATTATAAAATGCAAGACTTTATAATTATCTAATATATAAATTTGACTCTTAAAACCCTTTACTCCATGAATATTTATGTGAGAAATAATGACAGCATGAACATTAAAAAATATTATAATTGTTATAATAGCACATGGACACAGGAATGTTTGGCAATGGCAGACACTATATAGAATCATATCTATATCACACTGTAAGCAAACAGAGCAGACCCTGATCAGACGGCTCCTATAGGAGCTGTCTTATCTTGGTCTACTCTGTTTGCAAAGGTGTAGAAAGGCATATTTATGGAGTAAAGGGTTAATTTTCATCTTGGTCTTAACTTCAAGGGTGGAAAAATCTAGTGAGAAACTAGTCCATGCCCTATATTGTTAACTGTCAGAATTTGCCCCTCTTGACTTTATGGCCAAGGCAAAAATTAAAGTGCCAAACATTGATATGAATAATTATTATACAGCTTTACATTTTATAATCAAATTCCATACAGCGATATAAATGTTTTAGTATGATTAGATGCTTGGTGAATGTAAATCACTGATTAATTTCCCAGTGTCTTCCTTTACCCCTTAAAAATGCCTTCTTTGCAAATAGAGCAGACCCAGATCAGACCCTCCTGTACGAATCATTTGATCAGGGTCTACTCTGATTGCTAATGAAACAATATAGAGCTGATTCAACAGTTCCTGTCACTGCAAAAAATTACTTCCTTTTTCAAAATCTACCAAAAAGGAACATTTTAGAATTGATTAGTTTTGAAACCACTGTGATAAATACCGTAAAGCATTTGTTCCTTGAAGTAGCAAATGCTCTATTAATCACAATCGTTTCAAACGTGCATTCTACAGAAGCGTCAAACGGTGTCAGTATGAGTGAAAGGGTTAATGCCTCAGAAATGTATCCTTGGTCACAGCAAAGTTTGTTGGCTGTGTAAGTGTGTCACAGGCTGATGTTTATATAGGTCAAAGTTTGCCGACTACAAATGTTACAGGTCTTGGGGTATCCTAGACAGCATGGTGGCCTTTCGGTGATAGCGTATGGTAATTTCTCCTGGATGCTGCTCCCATGGTTCACCATCAACCTGCATTGGAGCATTACCGCCAGACAGAGTGATCTGAAACATAACAGTCACTTTTAAAGCAATATTTCATTTGATGACTTTTTTTAACACTTTCCTTAATATATACCTTATTGCACACATTTGTAAACAGAGTAGGCCCAGCTCAAATAGCTCCTATAGGAGCCATCTGATCAGGGTCTGCTCTGTTTGCTTTTGAAATAGTATATTTCTGATTCTATAGTTTCTATCAAGCATTTGCTATCTTGTGTTTGTACTATGCAATTATAAAAATCCATTTAATTAACCCATTCCCGCATATTGACGCCTTTTGATGCTTCTGTAAAAGTCACTTTGTGAAACCATTGTGATAAATAGAGCATTTGCTCCACAGGAGCAAATGCTCTATTTATCACAATGGTTTCAAAGCTGCACAATTCTGAAAAATTCCTTTTCTCTAGTTAATTCTCCATTTACGTAGATTTATTGAAAAAGGTTAGGTCTAAAAATAGCCTAAGTGGGAATGGGTGAATATTCATGAAGTCATTATTTTTTCATGAATATTCAACTAGGAAAGATTTAAATAGGATTGTGATACTTTCTAATTAAAAACAAGATTTGTTCATGAAACACTATGCTGCCGATATGACCTTTGACCTTGATGTATGACCTTGGCCTTAATAAGTCACCCTTAAAAATGTTGAAAGTATGTATCTGCAATGGTGATATCGCCAACATTAAAGTTGGGGACAAACAGACAAACCAACCTACAGGCAGAGCAAAAAATGATTTTGATGAGACAGTTCCTACAGAAACTGTCTGATCGAGGGGTCTTCTCTGTTCCCAAAGGTGTCATAAATTAAGGTATCACCATCAGGTAAAGAGTTAAAAGAAGTAGTTCATCTGATTTGGTTTTATTTCAAATATGACTCCGATACTATAAATATGGTAACTAGCATTATTATTGCATGTAGCTAATTTCCCAATACATTAGTGCTTGTCAAAGTAAATTGTATATGATACTCTGAATAATGAAGAGGCCATAACTGAAAAATCAACTGATTGAAACACTATAAGCATCATCTCTCGATAATAAAGTTTCCAAGACAATTTTGTTGAAATCCTGTCTTTAGTTACTGAAAAATAGTGAAGAAAAGCAAAGAAAAAATACTGACCAACAGGTGGATTGACTGATCAACACAGCAACTACTATACAGCTTCTTAACCAATTCACTTATAGGCTATTTTTAGACCCAATCTCTTTGAATGAATAAATCTACAGAACAGGAGTATTAACTGGAGAAAAGAAACATTTTAGAATTGTGTAGTTCTGAAACCATTGTGATAAATAAAGTATTAAATGCTATATCTATCACAATGGTTTCAAAAAGTGTTTTTTACAAGGGCGTCAAAAGGGGTCAATATGGGGAAATGTGTTAAACCTCATGTGGATATAACTTAAATAACCGTTTACTCCATAAATACACCTTTCTATGCCTTTGCAAACAGAGTAGAAAGTCCATGACATAAGCCTTGAAAGTATATGTATTTAGCAAAATGACTGTTAACATACTGGTACAAATATTACCTTGACATTTCGTGCTTGGCCAATGACATGAGGAGTTGCCATGCCAACCTGTAGTTGGGCAATGTGGAATGAGGAATACAGCGCCATTACTTCCAGTAGGCCATCGTCATACCTGCAATGATACCAAACACCATTCAGCTAACGCATTTCCTTATAGAATATTTTTAGACTCAACCTCTTTGAATGAATTACTGAAAAGGAGCATTTACTAGAAAAAAGTAAAGTTTTAGAATTTCATAGTTTTGAAACCACTGTGATAGCGCATTTGCTCCTGTAGTACAAATGCTCTATCTATCAAATTGGTTTCAAAGAGTGACTTTTAGAGTCGTCGAAAGGCATCAAGATGAGGAAATGGAAATCACCAAAAACAATACCTAATATGACTTCATACCCTCTAGTATTTAAATCTAGTCACCACTGTCCTCCAGTTTGAAAAGCTGAACAATTCAATTTGATACCATTTTATTAAATTTATATAAGACTGAATTTGTAGCAAATAGTGAAGACCCTGATCAAACAGCTCCTTTAGTAGTCCCAAGTTGATCTTGGTTTGGATTATTAATGCTTATGTTTGTCCGTCCAAATACTTTGGGTCAATAGGATAGTCTACATGTACATATAAAAAGACAAGGACAAGAACTATACTTATATACATGACAAGAACTATACTTAGAACAAAATGTAACAAAACTCCGTCACACATAAAGTTCCTGCAGAAGCAATCTGATCATGGTCTGCTGTGTTTGCTTATGGGATAATATAGATCTGATTTTACAGTTTCTGCCATGGTAAACAATTCTTGTGTTCATATGCCATTAACCCATTCCCTCATATTGAAGACTTTTGATGACTCTGTAAAAGTCACTTTGTGAAACCATTGTGATAAATAGAGCATTTGCTCCTATAGGAGCAAATGCTCTATTTATCACAATGGTTTCAATGCTCTATTTATCACAATGGTTTCAATAAAATTTTAAAATTTTCCTTTTCTCTAGTTAATGCTCCTTTTTGGTAGATTTATTCAAAGAGATTGTATCTAAAAATAGCCTTTGAGGTAATGGGTTATAAAATTCAGCTGGTAAATATTCATAATGTCATTATTCTTGTAAGAATATTCATCAGGTAAATGGGTAAAAAACAATGCACCAGTCCACTTTGAATTCTCAGCTTTCAAAGGGGTTAATCCTTTACTTCATGAATATTTATATAACAAACCAGAACTATCACTGAAGGTGATGAATACCCCAGCACGGCAGCTTTGAGTGCATAAATCAAATTAGTTAATGTGACATCAACTACACATGTAACAGGACCAACACAAAAAAATACTCAAAGTTAAAGGGGGGATAATTCTGTAATGGTTGCAACTAAACATATGAAAATTGTATCATGCACATCTGCTATTCGTGGTTATTATGTATGGTAATAACTTTCAAATTGAAGAAAGAGTTCGAGACACCAGCTCCCCGTGTTTCATGCAAAAATGACAAAAAATACACAAAGTTCAAGGGGAAATAATTTTGCAATGCCCAGTGCTAAACACATGAAAATTGCGTGTTGCACATGTACCATTCACGGTTATTATGTATAATACAATAGTGACATGAATAATTATGAATCAAGTTAATTCTTATAATGGCACATGATCACAGGAATTTTTGGTCATAGTATAAACTGTATAATCAAAACTACATTAAATCATAGCTCATAAGCATACAGAGCAGACCCTGATCCTACAGGAGCCATCTGGGTCCATGCTTATAAAACTTTTAGTTGAGTCTGAGTCCATTCTCAAGTTTTTGATTGGTCCGATTTGAGCCTTTGGCTCAAATCTGACCAATCAAAAGCTTGAGAACTCAAATCTAACCAATCAAAAGCTTGAGAACGAATTCAGACTCAACTAAAAAGCTTTATAAGCATGGACCCAGATCTGGGTTTGCAATGGCATAGAAAGGTGTATTAGGGAGTAAAGGACTGAAAAACTACAGGGAGTCACAGTCTACATACCAGCCTTTTTGTACTTGACTCTTTCCTTCATAGACACACCTTTTCATGCCTTTGCAAACAGAGTAGATCTTGTAGGAGCTGTCCAATCAGGGTGTGCTCTCTTTAATTTAAAATTACAATAGATCTGTGCCGTTATAAAAGTTCAACTAATAAATATTCATGATGTCATTTTTTCTTACAAGAATATGCAACAGGGAAAGGGTTAATCTTTTAAAGTTTATCATGCTATCGATAAATTTGTGACAACCTTCAAAAAATGTTTAGAACCAGGTTAGATACCAATACATGTAGTTAAAACTTGCATAAGAATCCAAGCCGTTTGACACCTAAAAAATGATTTTAGAAATGGACATAAACAAAATTTATTTTGAGAATAAAAGCAGACCATATATACATGTACTAGTAATAGCCAACTAAAACTTGTACCATAGTATTATGGTTAACCCTTTCCTTTATATAAACACCTTTTCAAGCATTTGCAAACAGAGAAGACCCATATCAGACGGCTCCTTTAGGAGCCGTCTGATCAGGGTCTGCTCTGTTTGCTAATGGAATTTGATAGATCCTTTTCTTTATTTTCTAAAATAGCTACAATGTTCCACCACCATGTTTCATTATAATTATGTTGTCCATGAATTGTTCAGTAGGTACGGACATTTAGAATAAACATAGAACAGCTAGGGAAAGGGATAATGCTTACATTGACATGTGATGCAATGAGCCTATAAATTCTATTAGAAAGGAAGCAATGCCATGTATTTTCTCAGACAGGGACAGAATGCCATAACATGGTTTACATCACAGCGCCTTGGCCACAAAACAGGTTGCTAGAAGCCAGGAACTGACATAAAACGGCCCTAGTAACTCCCAAACACTGCTATAGGCGGACCTGCGCCAGATAGCCATCTGGTTACGATGTTATTTATGGGAGTTCTTGTTTCAAATATTGCTTTTCACTGTCAACTTGCAAAAACGAGATGTTATCTAATACAGAAAAGATTTTCTACAAAGTCTACAAACAACATTTTTGGAATATACTTTGGAATATTGCAATTTTTGTAACTCATCTGCTGCTGTAAAAATTGACGTCTGCTAAACTCTGACCTGTTGCAACTTTACCTAATTTCCATTCTTTCAAGTGTTTAACCCTTTCCTTCATGTAAACGCATTTTCACACATTTACAAACATAGTAGACCTAGATCAGACAGCTCCTTAGTAACAGGAGCCATCTTATAATCTAGGTCTATTCTGTTTGGTAATGGAACTTGATAGATCTGTTTCTTTACTTTCTAAAAATGGCTACCATGTTCCACTTTCCATATTTCATTTTACAGTAAAACCTCTCTATAACGACCACTAAATTACATCAAGTATTTTGTAATAAAGGCAGGAGGCTGCTTAAAGCGAAGTGAAAGTTATCAATATTCATAATGGGCTGATTCTTGCATCTTCGCTTACCTGATATACAGTAGAACCTGTCTTAACCCATTCCCGCATATTGACGCCTTTTGACGCTTCTGTAAAAGTCACTTTATGAAACCATAATGTTTCAGTTTATTTCGAATAAGCACAAGTCCTGCAGTGAGCAGGCGCCATCAGCATAAATATAATAACATAAACAATTCACAATGACAAATGGAGAAACGGCTAATCAAATATGAGTTGATATTAATTTCTTCGAATATACGGTATGCATGCATGTGTTTAATGCCAGGTCGTGTGAGAATCCGACTGTTTTCATAGATAACCACATCGTTTCAGTTAGGAAGTATATGAGTGTCAAACAGCTTGTGTCCTTGGTAGATGTAAAGTTTATTAACATCAAATCGAATCCAAACTGTTTCTAAATAATAAGTTTGCGTCACGTATTAATATTCTAAACAATAATTGTACGTACCGCATATTAAAGACGTTAATACGTTCGTAGTAAGACAAACACATGAACAGATATATTAGTAAATAAATAAACCGAGTAAATACATAGGAAATGTCAGACTATGTATCTATTGTTCGTCTCATCAACAGGGGAAGTCCGGTTGGATCCAATTCTGGTATTTGATTAGCTAATAACCCGATATATCCAACTCAGACGGCATTTATAGTAATTGTAATTCAATTGCAATGTCAAGTACTAAAGATTTAATCTTCTGTGTCTTTATCCGGTCGAAAGTTTCAAATTTAGAGTGATTACAATGCATTTGTGAGTTACCAATACATAATACCTTTAACAGTACATACAGCTTGGTTAATTGATAACAAGAATGTATTTTACTTGCACTCTTATTCCCGTATTCCCCGCTCCAACGAAACGAAATATGGAGCGGAATCACAAGTACAGAGAGAGAGAGAGAGAGAGAGAGAGAGAGAGAGAGAGAGAGGGGGGGATAGGTGCGGAGGGGGTAGAGTACAATGCAATACTGACTGACAGAGGGCAGTGATGTCATTTATATCTATCGGTCGGAGGTAATATACTGCGCTGTCAATTCGCTGTTTACAACAGCTTGGTGTTTTCCTCCACAAAACTAGCAAAGACAATGGCTAATATAAAACTTGATGCGGGTGCACAGTAGAACAGGGGAGATAATAAGTGAGTCTGACAGGAGTGATACTTCCTGTTTCGTACTTGCAGCAGGGAGAAGAAAATAGGCGATGAGGACAGGTACATATTATTTACAGTTTTCTACAAGAACATTAATACATATATGTACATAATTTACATAGCCCTTATTCCGCAGCTGTCTATTTACATATATATGTACATGTATACAGTGTTACAGTATACACGCACATCATATGTATACAATAATTAACAATTTGCACTGTTTCCACAGGAGCAAATGCTCTATTTATCACAATGGTTTCAAACTACAAAATTCTAACATTTTCCTTTTCTCTAGTTAATGCTCCTTTTCGGTAGATTTATTCAAAAAGGTTGTATCTAAAAATAGCCTAAGTGGGAATGGGTTAAGCAACCATTTAGTTTATTGAACATAGGAGTCTTAACAAGCAGGTGGTTGCTTAATGCATGGCAAAAGTAATGCAGAAAGCGTCTATAGCAGCTTTCTTCATTACTTTTGACCTGCATTAAGCCACCATCTGACTTATACATCCATAATTATACCTCTTTTGAAAGTCGCCAAAGACAAGTTCTACTGTAGATGCATTTATCAGAACATTGTAGTTATTTTAGAAACTATAGAAACAGATCTATTAGATTCCATTAGCAAACAGAGCAGACCCTGATCAGATGGCTCCTTTAGGAGCCATCTGATCTGGGTCTACTCTGTTTGCAGATGCGTGAAAACATGTTTATATGAGGGAAAGGGTTAACAGACTCAATTTACTTGTTATGTTCAAGTGTTTAGGTCCATCTGCACTGTTTATGACACTTTCATTGGCCAGAACATGGTATGTCCTTGCAACCCATTTCTTAAGAAAATGCATATCAACAGAAAAGTTTCTTACCAGAAATAAGAAAAGATCCTTTAATGACAGCTATTCAATTTGAAAGACATTTCAAAGCATGTGCATAACTTAAGCCTTTCAAAATGACTGTCAAAAGGTCTTATTAATGCATAAAACATCACAATGGTTTTCCTATGTTCACCTTTCCCTTCTGTTTCAAATATTTGTTTTGAGAATAATCATATCTTGTTAAAGCATTCTCCTCTTTCTGCTATTATTTTATATAGTCATGTTTTCCCCAAGTACTAAGCAACATTGCTCTCTGTTTTTCTTCTACCCTGCTTAAACATATTTTTATGCAGCCATTTTACGCTTGCGTAAAACCTCACTTGTTATTTCTTACATGAATATTCATCAGGTAAAGAGTTAAGTTAAGAAGATGACACTTGCTGTAATCTCTTATCCAGAAAAAATCTGGATATATCTAAACACTGGAGTCACTCCGAGGTAACTGTACAATGTATCAGAAGTGTCAGAAGTCGTAATTTCATGGTGGTGTTTTTGCTCCCCTTTTCACCCTTTAACACACCGTGGGACAATTTGAGATTAATTTTGTTTGGTTCCAGACGAGGTGTGGAAGAACTTGATATTGGATCAAAATCCAAACAGTGTTTTTGAAAAGAAAAACTGGGACAAAAACCCAGCTTTGAGAATTCAAGTAAACAATTTTTTGCAGCTGAAAATTTCTTACAGCTGGTTAAATGGATAAGGAGCAGAAATCCTGAAAGATAGATAGCAGCTGTCCCAATAGACTTCTTTGATCCCAGCTCTGACACCAAACTCTTTGCACTAAGTTGTTGTCATCTGCTGCCAAATCCATAATATACTGTTTGGATTCTGGTGAGTCACACTGAGTAACTCGTGTATCATCTAGATCTATACAGTTTGCATATGCAATCATTAACCCTTTCCCTCATCATGCATTTGCAAACCTTGTAGACCCAGATCAGTCTGGCTCCTAGAAGATCCGTCTGATCTCGGTCTGTTCTATTTGTTAATGAAATTTGATAGATCTGATTCTTAAGTTTCTAAAATGGCTACAATGTTTCACCTTCCATATTTCATTATAACTATTTTGTCCATGAATATTCAGTAGTTATTGAAATTTTGACTAAATATAAAACAGGGAATGAGTTAACACATACCCTCTTTTTGACACCTTTTGATGCCTTTGTAAAAGTCACTTTTTGAAACCTTTGTGATAAATAGAGCATTTGCTCCTATAGGAGCAAATGCTCTATTTATCACAATGGTTTCAAAACTACACAATTCTAAACGTTTCCTCTTCTCTAGTAAATGCTCCTTTTCGGTAGATTTATTCAAAGAGGCTTGGTCTAAAACTAGCCTATGAGGGAAATTGGTTAATTAAAATGCAAGAAGTCATGGTACAAATTGCTTACTTGTTACCCTTTCAACACTGTATTTCACAAGCATATTTCGTAAGCATATTTCACAAGCATATTTCATAAGCATAACTCACAGACATAGAGCTAAAGGCTGAGACAAATAGTGAAGCCCCTTATCATGTTCAGAATCTGCCACCTTGTTTTTTGTATCATGAATTCTTATACATGTATACATATTGATTAAGGTTCAACCACTGCTTTGGAGTGCTTATTGAAAACAAGATGTGAAACACTATGTCCACCAACAAGCACTCTGACCACCGTGGTACATTAATTTGACCTTTAACCTTAGAATTTGACTTTGACCTTGACATGGAGCAAATTAATGCTCTATTTATCACAATGGTTTTGAAAAATGACTTTTTACAAAGGCGTTATACATTATAAGATACACCGGACAATCATCTAATGTTAACCCTGCTAGGTTGTCAGAGAAAAAAAGTAAACCCCCATGACAGATTCCTCTGAAAATCAAACTTATCCAAGCTTTTATTCATGACAATTCTTAAAGCAGATTTGAGAAAAACTGGTCAAGAATTGAAAGTGCTAGATGAGCGAAAGTGCATTAGTATACACGGACGTATGGACTGCTGACGGGTCAAAAACTATAATATACCCTGTACAACTTCATTGGTAGGATATAAATATCTACAATGTCATTATTTCTGTCATTAATATTCAACAGGGAAAGGATTAAAGTTCCAGGGGTTTAGGGAGGTTATTTTATATCTTCACTAGAAATTATTTTGCTTGCATTTAGGATGCATCAATGTTCAATAAAACTTTCTGAGGATTTTGCTTTTAGTTACTTGAGATTCAAAGTGTGGGTGGGATAAGATTCTCTGAACAAACTCCAAGATTTGTAAACATTACAAAACTATTTTTTCTCACATTGCTAATTTAGTAATGTAAGTAAACTTGTGTGGTGGTCTCTGTGAAGTCGACCTGTGAAGGAATGCAGCATTAATTGAGATACCCCAGCTGACTAACCCACAGAAGAATGCAACACTAATTACTCTATTTATTTTAACCCTTTACTCCATAAATACACTTTCTATGCTTTTGCGAACAGAGTAGACCCAGATCAGATGGCTCCTATAGGAGCCGTCTGATCAGAATCTGCTCTGTTTGCTTGTATACATCCAATACTACAGTTTCTGTCTTGGCCAAAAAATCATGATTTCATAATGTCAGTGTAAGTATTTAGCTAATCCATATTCATGGTGTCATCATCTCTTTCATGAATATTCATGGAATAATAGTTTAAGTACTTGGAAAATCAATCTCCCCTCTCCACTAGTTTTTAACCCTTAACTCAATGAATATTCATGATTGTAAGAAATTGTAACATCGTGAATATTAACTAGAATTGTTTTTGATACAAAAACTGATGTCTCCCCCACCACACGGACAAAAATTTCCATGGGAATAAGATATACACAACTAGGCATGGTGCTGATCAATCCTATGCAGTTTCATGAAAATCCTACCAAAGATTTGGAGAAACCGTGTGGACAAATTTTTCATGTAAAAAATTCAAAGTCCTTTAACTCTGCAGAAAATCATCACACTGAAACAGGAAAAGGCTATGCACAACTAGACATGGTGCTGATCTATCATATGAAGTTTCATGAAAATCTAACCAAAGGTTTTGAAGAAACAGAGCGGACAAAATCTTCCATGTAAAAATTTTAAAGTCCCATAACTCTGCAGAAAATGATTAAACCTGAACAGGAAACAGATATGCACAAATAGACATGGTGTTGATCACACATGAAGTTTCATGAAATTCTGACCAAAGGTTTTGGAGAAAACCCATGGACAAAATCTTCAATGTAAATTTTTTTAAAGTCCCATAACTCTGCAGGAAATCATTGAACCAACACAGGAATAAGATATGCATAACTAGGCAAGGTGCTGATAAATCATATGAAGTTTCATGAAAATCTGACCAAAGGTTTTGGAGAAACCGTGCAGACAAAGTAAATTTGGACAGACAAATGGGCGGATGGACAGACAGATGCCACGCACAAAAACAATGTCTTCCCAGTATACTGAGGGAGACATAATTAGAATAATTTTCAAAATTAACATATGACAGTTTTGCCAACACAGAAACTGTAGGACCTATAAAATTCCACATGCAAACACAGTAGACCTTAGATAGGAGCTGCCTGATCAGTGTCAGGTCTGTTTGCTTATGATATAATATTGGTATGATTCTGCAGTCTGTGTTCATGCGCTATTATAACTTTATACAATTAATCTAATTAATATTCATGATGTCATTATTTCTTACATGAATATTCATGGAGTAATGGGTTAAAGCAGAATATGTCAATTTGGCATCATTTTAATAATTCTTATATAGCAAATAGTTTAGATCCTGATCAAACTGCACCTTTAGGAGTCTGCACTATTTTCCCAGATTCATCTGGCCAAATACTAACAATAGGGTGATTGGAGTACTGACATATATAAACCATTACCTCATAGGCTATTTTTAGATACAACCTCTTTGATGAATGAATCTACCGAAAAGGAACATTAATTAGAGAAAAGGAAACTTTTAGAATTTTGCAATTTGAAACCATTGTGATAAAAAGAGCATTTGCTCCTATAGGAGCAAATGCTCTATTTATCACAATGGTTTCAAGAAGTGGTTATTACAGGTGTAGAAAGGCGTATTTATGGAGGAAAGGGTTAACCCTTTACTCAATGAATATGCCTTTCTATGCCTTTGGATATATAATGTGTTGATAAAATAATTAATCTGGTATTCATGATGTCGTCATTTCTTATATAAATGTTCACAAAGTAAAGGTTAACTCCCAGCAAAGGATTAATGATGAAAACAGAAAAGGATGACAGGAACTAGGAAAACTGTATTTTGAAAAATGAAATTTGAGTGGTAATTTTGCTGCCTGTCAAACAACAGTTCTGTATTCATCTATCACATAATTATGTAGGTAGGTATAATCATTTAACTGTAAGACCTCCCAAAGACTGGCATAAAGCATACCGATAGGGTGACCTGGATTACATGCAAAACACAGTGCCATCTAAAATAGCACCATTTTTATGCCCCCCCCCCCCTTTCGAAGAAGGTGGGTACATTGCTTAATGCCAATGTTGGTTCGTCCTGCCTTCTGTCAGTAACTCAAATGATTATAACTAGAGTACACTTTTGCTCAAGATCCTGAAATTTGGTAGGGAGATTGGACAGGATCAGTAGATAACCCGCGTGTTTGTGAGCACTGTTGGTCAGAGGTCAAGGTCATTGAACAAGAATATCATTTTCACTCAATACCATAGGAATGCAAAGGTGAATTATCTTCAGAATTAGTACATGTATGGTTCTTCATAACTTACAATGACCCAAATTTATTTTAAGGTGATTGGGTCAAAGGCCAAGTTCACAATGAACTCTCTCTACAAAATAGTTTCTGGTCAGTAACTAGACAACTGTTTCTCCTATTGAATTTCTCAAACTTTGTTTTAGCCAATTATAAAGTCTTCAAATTTTGGTAGGAAGTTGGTACTGGTAATGTGGTAAGAGGCTGGTCATAATGATTAGATGAGTAGAATTTGAGGTCAGTAAGTGAAAGGTCAAGGTCCAACTTCAATGTCACAGATCAAATTTCTAAAAATTTTACCTTGGTCAGAACTTTTGAAATACAATTAGAAATATGGACATGATATATTTGACATGCTAACACATCTCATGAGGCTGTTTGGTTGGTGTCATATCAAGATTAATGTCACACTTCAAGGTCAAAAGTCATCATTATAGGCTGATTGCCATCATTTCTTGTTTATCTATAAACTGCATGAAGTCTTTAAAAAGAGCGAAATTCAAGGAAGAAGTGCAGCTGCTGTAATTGAATGTACAAACTAGTGTTATTGCGAAAAAAAATATGAGAGATTGTGCAAACCATTCCACTGAGGATGCATCAGGTTCTATATATCAACCCTTTCCCGGTACTCTATAATAGACTAAGGAATATAATCATGCAAGAAACGATGATGTAATGAATATTAACCCTTTCCCTGTTCTGTGTTTATTCCTAATTTCAATACCTACTGAATATTCATAGACAAAACAGTTATAATGAAATATGGAAGATAGGACATTATAGGCCTTTTAGGAAGCAAAGAAACAGATCTATCAAATTATAGCAAACAGAGCAGACCCTGATCAGACGGCTCCTCTACGAGCCGTCTGATTTGGGTCTACTCTGTTTGCAAAAGTGTGAAAACACGTTTATATGAGGGAAAGGGTTAATGAGTTTGATATTTATAATGACACAATCATGAACAAAGGGAATTTTTGGCCATGAAAGAAACTGTAGAATCATATCCATATTATTTCATAAGCAAACAGAGCAGATCCTGATCATGCAGCTTTTCTGATCAAACGGCTCCTTCAGGAGTTGTTTGATCTGGATCTACTCTATTCGCTTTACTTTGTCTATCCAAATACTTAGGGATGTGTATTTTGTTTCTTATAATTATCACAGAAATAATTGCATTACAAATCTTAAGAAAAAGAGATTATTTAGCACAAAAATACAACTCTTTGAAAAAAAGTAAGTTGGTTATTGCACACTTCATATTTAAAGGGTATGATAAGGATGGATAAGAAAGAATTTTCATGTGAAAAATTAACCTTCTATCCAATTTCAAACAGGGGGCACCTGCTGTTTTGAAGGACATTAATTGCTGAGATTATTAAAATGATAACCTTTATGGTTTTCCCATAAATTATCTGCAGGTCAAAAAGCTGAGAATGGGAACTTGACACTTAAAACTATGGTAAAACTTCTGCAAAAAAATAATGCAAATATGCATAGAATTATATTTTATCACAAAATGTATTATTTGCGACTGTTATCATTTTGATTCCATCAATGGTAATGTTAGACTTGAACTTTGTACAGGAAACCTTTCTTTGGGTCTTTTCTGTTTAGATATACTGATAACTTTCCTTGGTTGTCCGACCTTTCAATGAATTTTAATAGTAGTCATTGTGACCGGAGAGTACTTTAAACGAAATAAACATTAGAAATATATAGAGATAGAATCAGCTATTGACTGCGATGTCAGATAAATCCACCAAAGATTGTTCGCTTTAATATTACAGGAGGTTCCTTTAACATTTGATCCAGTATTTTATCATTTTGAATAGTGAATCTATATTTATCGTTTCAGCCATCTTGATTTAACAGTACTTGACTCCTATTATTTATGCATGTGACCTTTTCTGACGATGGGGTCACTTGCTTGATGCTATTAACCGGCTTTCCTCCATAAATATGCCTTTCTACGCCTCTGTAAAAGTCACTTTTTGAAACCATTGTGATAAATAGAGCATTTGCTCCTAAGGAGCAAATGCTCTATTTATCACAATGGTTTCAGAACTACAAAATTCTAAATTTTCTTTTTCTCTAGTTACTGCTCCTTTTCGGTAGATTTATTTAAAGAGGTTGTGTCTTAAAATAGCCTATGAGGTAATTGGTTATGGTAAGCTACCAGTATTTGCAGTATAGAATTCTTTTCACACAGCTAGCAGTGAATTTGTGATTACCTTAGCAAACCTTAGTAACTTAACCCTTTCCCTGTTCTATATTTAGTCCAATTTTCAATACCTACTGAATATTCATGGACAAAACATAAAGAAAAGAATTTCTACTCTGTTTAACTGTATAGGGTCATTGGTACTGGTTCACTACTTTTGGGAATCAGACATAAGCTAGAAATGTGTCCATAGGACACTGATGCTGAGGGGACACACTTCAGATTTTTTTTACAGAAAGTAATAAGGTTCCGGACAATGTATTTTTTGCAAATAAAGGGCCGCAACTCCTAAACGACTAACGTGATTTACATGGCTATCAAACTTGACCAAGATTGACCACAATCTAAGCAGTTTCAGAGATACACATGACACAATGTTTGTCTAAATTTAATTCATCTGGGTCAATAACTCCAAAGTTATCAAGGGGAGACAATTCAAAGCCCCAAGGTGCACAACTCATGCTGGTGAACATTCCTGTGACGTTTGGTGATTCTAGCCCTGGTTTCATAGATAGGAACAACACAAGTTTGTGACAGAGATGGACGGATGGATGGACAGACACACACCTCTGGCAAAAACAATATGTCTCCTCATAAATGGGGGAGGCATAATTAATTTATTTTTTATAATGAAAGAGGAGAACAGCAAGTTTTGGCTATGGCAGAAGCTGCAGAATCATAACAGTCTCAGCAGACCCTGCTCATACAGCTCCTATATGAGTCGTCCAAAGTCCAAGATAAATCTTCATGAAGTGTTCATAGCCTCACCTCATGTATAAAACTTCCATGAAGTAAGTTAATTCTTATTCAATGAAGTGGTAAGGAAGACTTTATGAAAAAGGGAAAGGGTTAAATTACAGTATCTACTTATGTTTCATCAATTAAAGATTAACCCATTCCTTCATAGGCTATTTTTAGACCCTCTTTGAATAAATCTACTGAAAAGGAGAATTTACTAAAGAAAAGGAAAATGATAGAATTGTGTAGTTTTGAATCATTGTGATAAATAGAGCATTTGTGCCTATGGAGCAAAATTTATGCTCTATTTATCACAATCAGGTTTCAAGAAGAACTTTTACAGAGACGTATTAAGGCGTATTTATGCAGTAAAGGGTTTAAAAAAGAGAATATATTAAAATGCAGATAAAACTTATGAAATTCTCTTAACTGTTTGTTAGGGGAAAAAATAAGTGAATTGGTACATGTATTTGTAAATACAGTAAAAACCCTATAATGTGACCACTTAATAAATAACCATGACTGTCTTTATAAACAGATGGTTGCTTAATGCAGGATGAAAGTTATGCAGAAAGCTCCTAGAGGAGCTTTCTGCATAACTTTCATTCTGCATTAAGCTACCACCTGCCCCTGACACCCTGAATTATGCCCCTTTTTGGTGGTTGCATTAGAGGGGTTTTACTGTAGTGCAGAACAAGATCAGGGTCTGATCAGGGTCTACATCCTTTATCATTTCAAAATCACTTTGCAAACTAAACCTTTCATACTGAATGTACTCTCTAGTTAAATACTATAAGATTTAGAGCAAAAGATCATAAAGGTGCGTACTCAAATAATGAAATCGTCATTTCTCCAACAAACCCTATATAAGTGTGACCACTCTCTGGAATCATCTCTTAGAGACACAGGGATTGGTGGAGAAATTAAAGGAGTTATTCTTGAAAATATTTTAATTTATACTTCTAACCTGGACCTCTGAAGTTGGACCGAAATTCAGCATTCAAAGAGTTAATTTGTGTGTGGCAACTTTTGATAACCTTTACAGTCTGTAGCAAGATCTAAGTTCAGAGACCCAGATAATCACTTACATGTTAATATGATGTAAATTAAAACATTTTCAAAAATAGCTCCTTTATTTTCCCATCAAACCCTATGTTGTGACCATTCTTTAGAAATGTCTTCTAAAAATGTTGGAGAAATGACGATTTTAGTACTTATCTATTTCAGCCACTTTATTTTTTTAAATATATTTTGAAAATTAAAAGTTACAACAGTGTGCAAAGTGTAAAAGGGATTCCCCGGTGACAATGGCACACCAAATGTGCAACATTTTGCATTATACATGTCTTTAATAGCAATGAAAAATAATCAAAATGCTTCTGACATATCTGCAATGAAAACCAACAATCAACTAAAGAAAATGTCGGCAAGCAATTAATCTTCCTTAGACAGGCAACAGTTTATATCAGTGTTTTTGTGATCGCAATTGCTGATATCGGAAGAAGTTGACTGGCTCAGTTTTTTTAAACCATTTTCATGCTGAAAAAATAAAGTCTGATCAATCTTTGATCTACTGAACTTTTTACTCACATCAGATCCATTCAAGCTATTGAGATTCTACTGACGAGTGTCAAACAGCTTGGATCCTGATGAGATGTCGAGTTACTCGATGTCTCATCTGGTTACAAACTGTTTGCAAACACGAGTCAAATTCAGCTTTAGCATTAGAAGGGTTAAAGTATACAAATGCTATAAAAACCATCAAAATTACAATTTTCCTATTGTACTCATGATTTATGGGTGTGCTGATAAGATTCATTAAGTGTTGAAATTTGTCTTGTGATCTTTCTGAAAAATTATGATAATACCACTGATGGTGCTAGGTTACAGAATAAAGCCCTCCCTCTCACACAAAGACAGTGTGTCTTAGCCCTTTCCTTCATATAAACACATTTTTACACATTTGCAAACAGAGAAGATCCAGATAAGGCAGCACCTTTAGGAGCTATCTGATCAGGGTCTGCTCTAGATCTCTTTGCTAATGGAATTTGATAGACCTGTTTCTTTAGTTTGTAAAATAGCTACAATGCTCCACCTTCCATACTTCATTATAACTAGTTTGTCCATGAACATTCAGTAGGTCTGAAATCTGGAATAAACACAGAACAGGGAAAGGGTTAACTCTTTACCTGTCAGATAGAGTCCAGACAAGATATTTTTAAAATAATGTTTGCAAATAAAGGGCCGCAACTCCTAAACGACTGAACCAATTTACACAGCTATTGAACTTGACCAAGGTATAATGGCAGCAAACATGTGTGCAAAGTTTGCTGAGGATTGGACAAATACTTTCCAAGACAGAGCCGAGACAAATTCTTCTAGATGTGCGTACAGACATACGTACGTATTGACAAGAGCAACCCTATATGCCACCACATTGTGGGGGCATAACAATCAAGCTAATGAATATTAATGAAGTGATTAAATCATGCATAAATATTAATTACTCATTTGGGAAATGGTCAACCCTATCCCTCGTATAAACGCCTTTTCACACATTTACAAACAGAGCAGACCAAGATCAGATGGCTCCTATAGGAGCCATCTGATCAGGGTCTGCCCTGTTTGCTTATGGTATAAAATAGACCTGATTCTACAGTTTAATCTGCCCGAGCCATTGAAAATCAATCTAATTAATATTCATGATGCAGTATTTGTTACATGAATATTGAACAGGGAAAGGGTAAAACCTTTTCCTGATAGAAACACATGTACAAATTATTCAGCAGATTAAAGGTTATTTTACTTGAGGTCCCATACACTGGGGTTCAGATAAATGTGCATACCCAAATACTAAAATCATCATTTCTCCACCAAACTATATACTGTGACCATTCTTTAGAATCGTCTTGAAGAGATGATTCTATAGAGCGGTCATACAGGGTTTGGTGGAGAAATATTTAGGAGCTATTCTTGAAAATGTTTAAATTTACGCAATTCTTATCTGGAGTTCTGCCATAAGTATATATCATAAAATGTTTGCCATGTGCTAAGGAGTCTGTGAGTATTGTGAATGATGGTTAAGTTAAATACAAATTTGATAATGAATAGATCTATCAACTTGAAGCTCGATAAAAATGGCACATGTCAGTAATAATTTTAAAGTTGACTTCTCACATTTCAAGTAGTTGAAGTGTTTCAAGTATATGTCTTTCTACTTATTATTTTTTATCTTACAAAGTTTAAACCTTTGAAACCTTCACTTAACCCTTTCCCTGTTTAATATCTTTATCAGAAATTATCAACTAGCAATATTTTTGTAACATCATTTTAACCCATTACTTCATAGGCTATTTTTAGATACAACATCTGAATAAATCTAAAGGAGCATTAACGAGAGAAAAGGAACATTTTAGAGTTTTGTAGTTTGAAACCATAATGATAAATAGAGCATTTGCTCCTATTAGGAGCAAATGCTCTATTTATCACAATGATTACGCAAAGTGACTACTACAGAGTCGTTAAAACTTTCAAAAGTCGTCAATATGAGGGAATAGGTTAACCCATTCCCGCATATTGACGCCTTTTGACGCTTCTGTAAAAGTCACTTTCAGAAACCATTGTGGTAAATAGAGCATTTGCTCCACAGGAGCAAATGCTCTATTTATCACAATGGTTTCAAAACTACACAATTCTGAAAATTTCCTTTTCTCTAGTTAATGCTCCTTTTTGGTAGATTTAATCAAAGAGATTAGGTCTAAAAATAGCCTAAGTGGGAATGGGTTAACACATTTTATTCCATGCCAGATAATAATGAAGAATCTGATCTACATTACAATATCAGCACAAAGAGCTGACCCCGAACAGATGGCTTCTATAGGAGCCATCTGGTCAGGGTCTACACTGTTTGCAATGGTGTGAACAAGTTCTCATATGAGGAAAAGGAGTAATGCATATTCATATAAGAAATAAGGACATCATGAATATCAATTAGTTGTAATTTCATAGTGACATAAGAGCATTGGAAATCTATGGTAGGTGACGTGCTGTCATATATGGGTCTATTCAACTTGCTAATGTGTCAATATTCATGAATATTTATTAAAATTTTCAATTCGCAGATAATTTTAACACCTTTACATACTTATTTATTTTATTTATTAGCTGAATTTTATACTTACATCAGGAATAAGGGAATTTTGGAACATGACAGAAACTATTGAATTAGTTCTATAATACATCATAAGCAAACAGAGCTGATCCTGATCTGACCGCTGCTACAAGAGTCATCTGATCTGGGTCTGCTTTTGATTGTAAAGGTATGAAATTTCTACCAGGCAGGGCAACAGATAATTTTGGTGAATTATACTCAAATACTAAAATCATCCTTTCTCCACCAAACCCTATGTTGTGACCACTCTGAGACGATTCTAAAGAGTAGTCACAACATAGGGTTAAATGGAGAAATAAAGTTTTTCTTGAAAATGTTTTAAATGTATGCATCTTATCTGGACCCCTGATCAGGTAACAGGTCAAATAAGTTTTTTAAGTAATTCTGAGTTGTACAATTACCGAAGCCGTACCCTACAAAAAATATGAAAAAGAGGAGTCTTTCTGACAGTTAGGTAATAGCTGTACTTATCATATACATACATCTAACACAAGGTTAACCACCTCTGACACTTTGAAAATGTGTATTTACTCAAGCCATTTCACTGATGACACTATCCCACTTCAGCTGACTCTGTTCAGTCTCAGAATCCTGGAGAAGTGGCAGGTCTCTGGTCCAAGCGCTCGTTTCCAATTAGGTAACATAAATTCATACAGACAATTTTTAAAAAAAAAAAAAAATGATTACACCAGCTAGCCCTAAAGTTTTGAAACTAATCTATGTTGAACAAACTGATAAACTAGTCACAATTTACCTTTAGTCTGTCGGACAAAATTATTCTTTGTAGAAAATGTTGTCTACTAAATTTCTTTAATTTTAAAAAAATACAATCGGCTAGAGTGTTATACATGGTCTGACTTCTGACAAGATGCCAAGTTACTCAGCATCTCATCTGGATCCAAAACGTTTGAGAAGTTATCAGGAATAGATACAGGTGCATACTCAAATACTAAAATCCTCATTTCTCCTCCAAACCCTATGTTGTGACCACTCTTTAGAATTATTTCTTCCCTATGTTGTGACCACTCTTTAGAATCATCTCGAAGAGACGATTCTAAAGAGTGGTCACAACATAGGGTTTGGTGGAGAAATAACGGGTTTATTCTTGAAAATGTTCTAATTTACACAATTGTTATCTGAACCTCTGGTTATCAAAAATCTCTGTAGCATGATAAAGGTTTAAGACTAAATGTTAATTCTCAGCATGCTGTCCCAGTAATGGTTGTCTGCAAAAAGAAACTGTGTTTTTACTCAAGAGTTAATTTTTCTACCAGGTGTTCAAAGTACAATAAGTATCTTTCGTCTGCCAAAATTATCACCTGCTTCTACCATTATCCTGTTTCAATATTCAGGTAAAAAAAATATCGACATAATGAATATTTATTAGCTGAATTTTTATGATGTAAAATTTAAGGGATTATGTTTTTGCTGTGATAAAAAACTGTATTAAATTATCAGATCTATACCATGTCATAAGCAAACAGAGCAGACCCAGATCAGACGGCTCCTGTAGGAGCCGTCTGATCTGGGTCTACTCTGTTTGCAAAGGTGTAGAAAGGTGTATTTATGGAGTAAAGGATTAAAACATCTTATCCCAAACAGCTGGACATGGGGAGACACCAAGGCACTCTTGACACTATGGAAACACTTTCTGTGCAAATAAAACAGTACTTTTACATTAAACAGAGACATCACCTCGTTTTCTCCCAGCTTCTAAAACACTTTAAATGTGAGTTAACATCGAAGGACAATAAATTTTGAAGTAAAACAGCTCTAACATTTGCCTACAAAGCATATCTGGGGAGTATGGCAATTAACTTTGAACAGGTGCTCAACCCTTGAAGAAAAAACAACATCTTTGTATTGCGGTTAGTTTTCATGGTTGAAGCTTTGTTCCATATGTTATATAACATTTGAAAACATAAAACTTCCTCCTAAACCTTTGAATGCAGGAAATGGGCCATTTGAAAACAGTGTGGACCAAGTTAGAGGACTCTGATATATGTTTACATTGTTTGTCATTCAAAATCCTCTACCAAATTTAACTGAATGGACTGTTAACCCATTCCTTCATAGGCTAATTTTAGATCCAACCACTTTCAATAAATCTATCGAAAAGGAGCATTAACTAGAGAAAAGGAACATTTTAGAATCTTGTAGTTTGAAACCATTGTGACAAATAGAGCATTTGCTCCTATAGGAGCAAATGCTCTATTTATCACAATGGTTTCAATAGGTGATTTTTACAGAGGCGTAGAAAGGCGTATTTATGGAGGAAAGGGTAAGCCAGCTGATAAGCCAGCCTACTTTGACTAATCAGCATAGTAACAGAGCAACTGTTACAGATAAATGTGCATACATGTACTCAAATACTAAAATCGTCATTTTGCCATCAAACCATAATTATGTTGTGTGACCACTCTTTAGAATCATATCGAAGAGACCATTTTAAAAAGTAGTCACAACATCGAGACGATTCTTAAGAGTGGTCACAGCATAGGGTTTGGTGGAAAAATAAAGGAGATATTCTTGAAAATGTTTTAATTTAGGCATCTTATCTGGAGCTATGATTATACTTTGAATTCTGACAGATTCATTATGGTACAGTACTTACTTTTATCATGCAACGTCACCAAATACAGTCACTTCCTACTAGCATAATATTTTCCACGTCGACGCTGTATTTTGTGAGGTATAGTGCATGTGTACTGACCCCATTGGGATGCAAGTTTAATTCAGCCAATAGGAGGAAAACAGAAGGAAGAAAAGGCATAATTTAACATAAACATAAAATTTAACACATTTGCTCACCTTTGTCTCAACTTTTGTCCATATAAAAGAATTAAATCAAGTTTGTTTATATTGTAAAAATCAATGACGTCACTGCACGCCAATATGACGTCACGTATATTGTACTGGCATGTATTTTTATTCAGGGAGACAGAACTGCTTGAGCAAACTTTCTTTTTCTTCATTTTCTCCATTTTTCTTGGTGTTGCATGATAAAAGAATTACTACCCTAGTAGTTTTGAAGTTCAGCTGTATTTTGGCTCATCAGAAAAGTATTTAAATGCTTGCCAAGGCTCGCATTTAACAACTTTTCTAACTCGCCAAAATACAGCTGAACTTCAGAACTACTAGCATAGTAATTCTTATAACCTATTCCCTCATAGACTATTTTTAGATCCAACCACTTTGAATAAATCTACCGAAAAGGGGCATTCATAAACTAGAGACAAGAGGGCCAGAATGGCCCTGAGGCACTCACCAGACAATCAGAGGAGAAGATTTTCAAAGTTTTCACTATATGTTTCTATAGAAAACTAGGCTGCCCTGGGACGTGGCTAATTTTGACCCAAGCGGCACAATTTATATAACTTTTGTAGAGGACCTGAATATGATGCTATGTGCCAAATATGAAAGCTGAGAACCTTCCAGTTTCAGACAAGAAGATTTTCAAAGTTTTCACTATATGTTTCTATTGAAAACTGGCCACCCCTGGGGCGGGGTCAATTTTGACCCCAGGGGCATAATTTATATAGCTTTTGTAGAGGACCTGAACATGATGCTATGTGCAAAATATGAAAGCTGAGAACCTTCCTGTTTCAGAGAAGATATTCAAAGATTTCACTATTTGTTTCTATTGAAAACTGCCCACTCCTGGGGCGGGGCTAATTTTGACCCCAGGGCCATAATTTATATAACTTTTGTAGAGGACCTGAACATGATGCTCTGTGCCAAATATGAAAGCAGAGAGCCTCCCAGTTTCAGAGAAGAAGATTTTCAAAGATTTCACTATTTGTTTCTATTGAAAATGGCCCACCCCTGGGGCGGGCCAATTTGGACCCCAGGGCCATAATTTGTATAACTTTTGTAGAGAACCTGAACATGATTCTATGTGCCAAATATGAAGCTGAGAACCTTTTGGTTTCAGAGGAGAAGATTTTCAAAGTTTTACTATATGTTTCTATAGAAAACGACCACCCCTTGGGCGGGGCCAATTTTGACCCCAGGGGCATAATTTATATAACTTTTATAGAGGACCTGAACATGATGCTCTCTGCCAAATATGAAAGCTGAGAGACTTCCAGTTTCAGAGAAGAAGGTAGAAAGGGGTATTTATTGAGGAAAGGATTAACTTACCCCTTTAACCCATTCTCTGATATGCTGTTTCTAGACTCAAGCTCTATGAAGGAATTTCAGAATTGTGTCTATTTGAAACCATTATGATTAACAGAGAATTTGCTCTATTTATCACAATGGTTTCAAAACATGACTTTCACAAAGGCGTCAATATAATGGAAATGGGTTATGCTGAAATTTCAAAGTGGAATGGTTCATCATTGTCTTTAACTGTCACGGTGAGTATATTGAGAAAATGCCCCTGTGATACAAAATAAACCGTTTTCATCGATACTTATAATTGTTGTTCAACCTTGGTCGAACAGTTAACAAAACTAAAATGCAAGGTGAATAAATACTAATACATTGCCGAACAACATATCAAACACAAGAAATTTAAGTCTTCTTCAGTGTTTAATATTACACTGGTTTTCAGGTGATATACTTCTTTTCAGCATATAGACAAATGATTTATGTAATTGTTAGGCATTGTCAAAACACGTTGCAAGTAGAGACAATGACTTTAATTAGATGACTTTTTAAAAATGGTACATTAATATAATGGAAAAGTGTTGCAATAGCAAAAACTGTAGAACCAGAATTATATTTTTCCATAAGCAAACATTTAAGCAGATCCTGATCAGAGGGCTCCAATGGGAGCTGTCTGATCTAGGTCTACTCTGTTAGTAAAGGCATTAAAATGCATACTTAATGGAGTAAAGGGTTATTAAATTATTTCTTATCTACAGTTCTGTCTAAGAGCCCAACAAATTGGGGCTAGAGTACGAAAATGTCACTCATTTGAAACCCGCATTCAAAGGGTCATGGGTATCCCTTTAAATGCTGGACAGAGTACACTGGCATTTGCAAATAGTGTTGATCAAGATCATAGGGCTCAAATAAAAGCTCTTTAATTAGAATCTGCTCTTTCCTCATTCAAATCCTAACGCAAATTATTACCTTTGATACAGAATGGACTCTATCATTCAAAATGTTGGACCATTCCAATGCACAAATTCAGCATTCCAAGGGGTTGGAACATATGGCTAACACCATTTGTATTTATTAAATTGAAGTGGTCTTTAACTAAGCATGTCTAAGATATATCTATGTTATTACATGCTCAATGAAAACAGAAAGCATTTAGGTGGCCCTCCAAATTATTCATCCCTTTTACCTCATATAAACGCCTTTTCACACATTTACAAACAGAGTTGACCCAGATCAGATGGTTCCTATAGGAGCCATCTGATCAGGGTCTGCTCTGTTTGCTTTTGACATGATATAAATCTGGTTCTATAGTTTTTGTCAAAGCAAAACATTCCCTTGAAAATTTTACATTATAAAATTTCAGCTAATAAATATTCATGATATCATTGTTTCTTACAGGGAAAGGGTTAATCCAATCATTTGTCCTTATGACACAAGACGTTAACCTCGCTATCCCTTCACTTGCTTAAGGGAGGCCTGGTCAGCATTTGCAAACAGCTTCAATCCTGATGAGATGCAGAGTAACTCAGCCTCTCATCAGGATCCAAGCTGTGCAGCCACTCAGTCAATTTTGAATGGATCAGAAGAAAGTAAAATTGCTACATATTGGAGCTATTGTAACCTAAGCTGTGACCACTCTTTAGAACTCTTTTCAAGACGATTCTAAAGAGTCACTGGTTACAACATAGGGTTCAGTGGAGAAATAAAGAACTATTTTAATTTACACATTTTATCTGGAGCTCTGCATTAAGTTTTAAATTAATTTAGACATATATCTGCCAATAAGAATTTGGATAGCAGGACAAAGATTAAATATGGGTAGAGTACATTGCTTATGCAAAGATCAGAGAAATCCTACTGGGGAAACCATCAGGTGTCACACAGATTTTAGAAAGAATCATCACAAGGTGCAAGCTGAATTCTCCTGAAAATTAACTGATGTAAATATAATGTATTTTTCAACACTTTAGCCTTTATTAAGAAAGTAACCTTCTTTAAAACAAATTGCCATGTTACTCAAATTCTTGAAATTTGATGTTTCTTTGATTTTCTAAAACCACAGTCAGGCTGTGAACCACTATGGATGCTGATCAGACAGTAGGTCACTCTGCATTTTATCTAGATGAAAACTGTTTACCAACATTATCAGTTATAAACTCTTTAATGGTAGGTGTAAGGTTAAAATCCTCCACTAATTTAATTACACATTTCATTTAAACCTACCCCTTAACCCTTTGGCCTGCTAAGCATGACCTGAAGGCATTTGCAAATAGCTTGGAACTAGATGAGATGCCAAGTAACTCACCATCTAATAAGGATCCAAGCTGTTTGACACTCGGTCAATAGTTTCTGAAAAGCTTGAATGAATCAAACTAAAGTGAATATTGTTACAAATAAGTATTAAAGATATCAATGTCATATGAGACACAGGGTTAAGTTTTAGCTTGGCCATTAAATAAGTACTGTAGTGGGGTGAAATGTTACAGGCACATGTTAATGTTTTCTTTATCCCATTCCCTGTTAACCCTTTTCTTCATGTAAATGCCTAATTTCACCAATTTGCAAATAAAGTAGATCCAGATCAAATAGCTTCTAAAGGAGCTGTTTTAGATCAGGGTCTGCACTGTTTGCTTGTGACATGATACATATCCGATTCTAAATTTTAGTCAAAGAAGACCATTCCCTTGAAAAGTTTACATTACAACTAGAAAATTGTGTCTGTAAGACACATCGATGCCCCCCTGGTGGTGCTTGCATAGCTGTACGTAAAATTCCTAAGTCATTTGACCTTGACCTTGGACTTGCAGGCAGCATGGGCTGGGTGCACAATGAAGGTATGGATGGTGTTTAAAGTATATATGCAATTAGTGAGATATAAGACAATGAAAAAACTGACAATCAACTGTGCGTAAATGTGACAATCAACAGTTAATGCACATAAAATTTGACCTTGACCTTGGGCTAAAATGCAGGCAGCAAATGATAGCACAGATAGTGATTAATGTGTATGTGAATTTTCATGTGTATAAGTGTAGAAATTACTGACATATAACACTTGAAAAAACTGTGACAACCAACTGCACGTACAAGCGTGACACATGGACAGACGGACGGACATATTCAAAACATAATGCCCCCTGACTATCGTCAAAGGGGGCATATATAATTATTCAGCTAATAACTAATCATGATGTCATTACTGCTTACATGAATAATGAATAGGGAAAGGTTTAATGTGAGAAATATTGAAATCATGAATATTTATTAGCTATTTTTTAAAGAAGCATAATGTTTGCAGGAGATTTTGGTATTGGTAGAAATTGTAGAGTCAGATCTATAACAATTTCACAAGCAAACAGCTATAGTAGCCATTTGATCTGGGTCTTAATTGTTTGCAAAGGCATGAAAATGCATTTATATGAATTATGACTGGGTTAACCTTTTACTCCATGAACATTCTTGTAAGATATAATGACATCATTGATGTTAATAAAATGAATTTGAACACAGAAGTTTGGTCATTTCCGAAACTGTAGAATTCCACAAACAAACAGCAGACCATGATCTGATCAGATGGCTCCTATGTACTATTCATTAACTTTCCTCCATAAATACGCCTTTCTACACCTCTGTAAATATCACATATTGAAACCATTGTGATAAATAGAGCATTTGCTCCTATAGGAGCAAATGCTCTATTTATCACAATGGTTTCAAACTACAAAATCTAAAGTTTTCCTTTTCTCTAGTTAATGCTCCTTTTGGGTAGATTTATTCAAAGTGGTTGGGTCCAAAAATTAGCCTATGAGGGAATAGGTTAATAAAGCCGTTGGTTTAGTTAGATTTTACTGTGAATATATATATTCCTTCTGCTGTTTCTTATGCTACCAAGTATCATAAATCAAAAATAACTTTCTACCAAAAAAATAAAAATAAAATAAAAATAAAATCCAGAATGATAAAATATTGAGTTCTGAATCCTTCACAGACTGATAAGAACCGTTTTTGTCATTTCTCTCTGTCAAGTCTACATACAGCTCCATGTTTAGCTGTCAAGATCCTTATCGTCTCCATGCATCAACAGCACCTACAGCTGAACTTCTCTAATGCCACCATTAAAACAATAAACATGGTTCTCTTAACAAGCAGGTGGTTGCTTAATGCAGGATGAAAGTAATGCAGAAAGCTCTCATGGGAGCTTTCTGCATTATTGTCATTCTGCATTAAGCTACCACCTGCCTTTATGACCAAGAATTACACTTCTTCATGAGGGTCACTTAGGAGAAGCTTTACTGTATATCATTTCATAAAACCTTGTGGTCTTGCAAGTCATCAGGTCTTTCCCTGCCATTAAATATTGTCAGTGGGGCAAAATTTGCTGTCTACTTCCATTTTTTAGTTTTGAATTTTCCTCATTTTTCTTTTGAAAAAAAAATTAACGGTAAGACAGTTTGGATTCTTATGAGATGCCGAATTACTTGGTATTCTATATGGATACAACCTATGTGCAATTGGCAATGAAAGTCTGTTAGACATTTGGCACTAAATATTTCAACCCTGCTTCACCCCTCAATAATTGCTTATCTGCCTCTCCTCAAAACCACAATCATTTTGTTTTGATCCTGTTTACATGTCAAAATAATTGAGATGAAATCTGGATTGAAAGTGTTTATGCAACGGTTATCACAAAACTTGATGTGGTTATCATAAAACTTGATGTGAGCTTAGAGATTGAATATTGTGCATGCTATGAAACATCATCTGCTGCAATTTTGATGGTTATTTTTTCATCTACAGCAAAACCTCTCTATAACGGCCACTAAATTGTGTTAATTAGTTGGTTTTTAGGGCAGCTGGCTGCTTAAAGCATGGTGAAAGTAAAACAGAATGCTCCTATAGGAGCGTTCTGTTTTATTTTCACCTTGCTTTAAGCAGCCACCTGCCCTAACTACCAAAACTTAACACAATTTAGTGGCCGTTATAGAGAGGTTTTACACTAATTACTCTATTTATTTTAACCCTTTACTCCATAAATACACCTTTCTCAGCATTTATAAGCAGTCACCTGCCTGTAACACAAAATACTTCATGTAATTTAGTGTCCGTTATAGAGAGGTTTTACTCTACATCTTTTAAACCTTTCTCTGTTCAGTATTCATGTAAGAAATAATGACAATATGAATATTTATAATGTTAACTTTTCAAGAGAATTTTTTGCTTTAACAAAAACTGAGCAGACCCTGATCTATAGGAGCCATCTGATCTGGGTCTACTCTGTTTGCAAATGCTTGAATAGGTGATTAAATGAGGAAAAGGGTTAAAAAAATGCAATCAGGGTGTCGAACAGTTTGGATCCTGTAGACATACTGAGTTACTTCGCATCTCATCCAGGCCCAAACATTTTGCATATGTAATACTTACCAACAAATAGTTAACAAAAATGTTTTCCACATAATAAATGAGCCTTAATGCGACTGACTGGATTTTAAACAGAAGGTCTTGGCCTATAAACATGATTTGTTATGCATTACGTCAATATGTTAACACTTGAAATTGTGATTTCTTTTCCACTTTATGGGATCATTTGTCTTTGCTTGTAGGACCACCAGTCAATTTGAAGTCTCAACCTGCTGCCATTCTATCTACTAAACATTACAGTAGAACCTGTTTACTGTGACCATAAAATATAAGTGTAATAATTCTGGGGTTTTAAGACACGTGGCAGTTTAATGCAGGGCATTGAAATAATGCAGAAAGTTCCTTCAGGAGCTTTCTGCATTACTCTTGTCCTGCAATTAAGCTGCTAATAAGCTTTCTGTGTAACTTTTGTCCTGTGTTAACCATTTCCTTCATATAAATGCATTTTCATGCCTTTGCTAACTTTGGGTCTACTCTGTTTGCAAAGCCATAGAAAAACGTATTAATAGATTGCTGAATTTGCAATGTGGATGGCTCATTTCATCACTGAATGTTTAGGTTCAATAATTAATGACAACGTAAATATGTTGAAAATAATTATGAACAGCAAACAGTGTAGACACAGATTAGAGGGCATTTAAAGTGACATTTACAGAGGCATAGAAAGGCGTATTTATGGAGGAAAGGGTTAAAATGGATAAGATATTATTTTTTCCTCGAAAAAAAAGGACAATCTCATTAATCAAGGAATTCATAGTACTATGCAGTTGTGGCATTATACCCCACCCACTTCAATTAATGTCAATCTGGTGATACAGGTTAATGTTACCCAACTACCCAGCATGGATGCCAATGGTTACATAATAAATGTGTCCTAATCACTTTAACCCTATCAATAAGAGAATCAAGTCACTAACGGCCTTTGCAAATAGCGTCAACCAGGCGAGATGGTCCTTGAGGAGCCCTCTCATCTGGGTCTTCATTATTTGTCATTTTACTCTTCTTGAAAAAAAAAATCCCTGAATATTCCCTGTAAGCTTGACCTGTTTGAATTTTGGAATAGTCCATTTGAAAAATTCAGCACTGTAAGGGTTAACACCTACTCCGTCTCATACTCAGCATAATCTCACTGGCATTTGCAAAATAACTTTGATCTAGATCAAATCCCATGTAATTTGGTTTCTCATCAGGATCCAAGCTGTTTAAAACTTCATCAATAGTTTCTCAAAAGCCTTAAAGAAACATAAGTGAGTAAAAACTGTTACAGTATAAGCAGAGATAATTTTTTTCAGCATGATAAAGTTTAACTCTTACAATGCTGGATTTTAAAATGGACTGTTCCAAACTTCAAACAGGTCAAGCTTATGGTGAATATTTAGGGGGTTTTCTAAGGAAAAGTGTACTATGACAAACAGTGCAGGCCCTGATGAGAGGGCTCCCCTAGGAGCCCTCTCATCTGGGTCTTCACTGTTTGCAAAGGACATTAGTGACTCGTGTCCCACACTGTAAGGGTTAACAGTTTTATGTAAGTGCACAAAATGTGCATTAATGAGTATGTACCTAACAGTGGGTCAAAAGCCACGCCTCTGACATAAATATCAGATTTTTTATTTTACTTCTTGATGACCTGAATTGCATAAATGTGAGAAGTTATTTGTAATGGCACAAGCTATTGCTTATTGCTGTATTTTTTTTTTTTATTATGCAGAAAAAATTTGTTAATTTATAAATAGTACATGTATTAGGTAACACATGAACATTTATTCTTTGTAGAATTTGTTTTTTTCCTTCTACCATGTGATTTAATTGTTGTCAAACTTATGAAGACCTTTACAATATTACCTTCAGCATGAAAAGTACAATCATGTTCACCTGTTCACATATTCACGAAAGAAATGATGACACCATGATTATTAATTAGAATAATTCTTTAAGATGGCATAATATACACATGAATGTTTTGGCAATTGTAGAAATTGTATAATAGATCTATGGTATTTCATAAGCTAATATAGCAGACCCTGATCAGACATGGGCCACCTGATGATAGTGATCTAGGTCTACTTTGTTTGCATATGTGTAAAGAGGCACTTCCTATGGAGTAAAGAGTTATGTATATTTGTATAATATACAGTAAAACGTCTCCATGACGGCCACTAAATTACATCAAGTATTTTGTGTTTAAGGCAGGTGGTTGCTTAAAGTAAGTTGAAAGTAAAACAGAATGCTCCTATAGGAGCGTTCTGGTTTACTTTCACTTTGCTTTAAGTAGCCACCTGCCCTAATATACCAACTAATTAACACAACTTAGTGGCCATTATGGAGAGGTTTTACTGTACCGGTATATTATGTTGCGTTGACAACATTTCCAATAAATCTGTTGCTTAGCCCTTTACTCCATACATACACTTTTCTACACCTTTGCAACCAGGGCAGACCCAGATCAGACGGCTTCTACAGGAGCCATCTGATCAGAGTCTGCTCTGTTTGCTTATGATATAATATAGATATGATTCTATAGTTTCTGTCATGGACAAAGATTCATGTGCTATAACAATAATTAATCGAATTAATATTCACGATGTTATCAGTTCTTACATAAATTTTCATGGAGTAAGGGGTTAGGGACATAGCTTATATCGGACAATTATAATTTTCATGGTGTGGATCGGTAGAATTCTTCATGAAGTGAGGTTACTATGCTACACACTCAGAGATCAGACCCTTAGTTCCATGGAACATATTTATACCATAATATGCAATTACAGTAGAACCCCTCTAATGCGACCACTTAAAGAATACGTATAGCTGCCTTTATAAGCAGGTGGTTGCTTAATGTAGGACAAAAGTAATGCAGAAAGCTCCTCTAGGAGCTTTCTGTATTACTTTTGTCCTGCATTAAGCTACCACCTGCAACTACCACACATATTTGTACCTATTTAAGGTGGTCGCATTAGCGGGGTTTTAATGTACAATACAAGCCATAACAAAATAAACTAGGACTATATATTTGACCGTAACTCTTTCCCTAAAATTTGAATATTCATGTAAGAAATAATGATATCATGAACATTATATAAGCTGAATTTTTCATAATGGTATATGTAAAATTTCAGCTAATAAATATTCATGATGTCATTATTTATTACATGAATATTCATGAGGTAGCTAGCTAAATGTTGGAAGACAGGAAAAAAAATTAAAAGGTAATTTCTACCCTTTGATCTGGGGCTAAACTGTTTTCAATTGCAAATTCATATCAAATATTCAAAGTTGAAAGCATGTTTATACTGTAAATGAAATGCTTTCAACCAGCATACTGCACAGACAGCACTGTTACCAATCTGAGGGCTAAAATGGAGAGCTCTCTAATGCATACGTATACCCTTTTCAATGCTGAATTTTCAAATGGAATATTCCAAAATTAGCCCTTTCCTTCATACAGTATAACCCCTCTAATGTGACCAGTTAATGATTAAACATGGGTGTCTTTATAAGCAGGTGGTTGCTTAATGCAGGACAAAAGTAATGCAGAAAGCTCCTCTAGGACCTTTCTGCATTACTTTTGTCCTGCATTAAGCTACCACCTGCATAAAACATCCATAATTATACTATTTTAAGTGGTCGCATAAGCAAGATTTTACTGTATAAACGTGTTTTCATGCAAACAGAGTACACCCAGATCAGATGGTTCCTAAAGGAGCCATCTGATCAGGGTCTGCTGTTTGCTAGTGGAATTTGAACAAATCTGTTTCTTTACTTTTTAAAATGGCTACAATTTGTTCTACTATAATTTCCATATTTCATTATAACTATTTTGTCCATGAATACTCAGTAGGTATTGAAATTTGGAATAAACACAGAACTGGGAAAGGGTTAAAACAGGTCTGAGGCTTACCATGAATATTCTGGGATTTTCTTAAAGAAAAGTGTTACATGACAAACAATGCAGACACTGACATGAGGCTTCTCTAGAAGTCCTCTCATCTTGGTCCACACTGTTTGCAAGGGATATTAGCTACTTGTTTCCCACACTGAAATGGTTAAAATAAGTGTCAAATTGTCTATGTCAACTGCCATATTGTAATTAAAACTACAAAGATTCTTTGCATAAGCGTGACAAACACTAAATTCCACTTGACAGATTATGTTTGCTTTTAATGACCAGATTCACTTTAGAAAGCAAGCAATTTGTGTTAAGTCTTTCGCTGCCACGTAATTTCGTCAGTAAAATATGTCATCTTCGCGTTCATATCATAAATATACTCACAGTACCAACATGTTTGGATCCTGATGAGTTACCAGGTTACTCAGTGTCTAATCTGGATCCAAACTGTTTGCAAAGGTGATTACAGATATGCACGTGGCAGGGAAAGAGTTAAATGCCATACTTCAAATATAAGCAGCGAATAAAGGGGCGTGGCTTTTGTAATCTGCAATCTCTCATTCAAATTTTAATAAGGATATGCGTATGAATCCCGAATATGTTTAATTTATGGTGATTAACATGTGAAGAATTTGTAAGTTTTTCCTCCTTTATTGCATATAAGTTAAAATAAAATGTCCATTATTTTATGTAATTATCAACGGAACATGACTTCACACTTTATCAGGGAGTCTACAAAGGCATTATAATCTTACTTGTGTCAAACCCTTAATTTATGCAGTAGTAAAAAACATGTTTAACCCATTCCCTCAAAGGCTTTTTTTCAACCCAACCTCATTGAATAAATCTACTGAAAATGAACATTTACTAGAGGAAAGGAAAATTCTAGAATTGAGTAGTTTTGAAACTATTGTGATAAACAGAGCATTTCCCCCTATGGAGCAAACGCTCTATTTATCACAATGGTTTCAAAAAAGACTTTTACAGAGGTTTCAAAGGGCATCAATATGAGGGAATTGGTCAAAAGGCACCAATATGAGGGAATGGGTGAAAAGGTATCAATATGAAGGAATGGGTAAAATGGCACCAATATGAGGGAATGGGTTAACCTACATAACCCTTTACATGATAATTCTATGTCTTTGCAAACAGTGTAGACCTAGATTAAAGACCACAGTGACTCCTGTAGACAGTATCCGATAATGGTCTACACATTTTTTGTTTCATTAATTTTATGCTATAGATCTAATTCTACACTGTCTGCCATGTCAAATTCTCCTTTTTAATGTGCCATTAAAATAAATAGCTGATCAATATTCAGCCAAAATTTCTTACATAGATCTTCATGAAAAAAAGGGTTAACTTTGAGATCATGAATTTCAGTACTTCTTGTTCTGAAAATTGAATACCGCTTAAGCCGGTGCTAGGGGGCGTGAGCAGTGTTGCACTTTCAATTACTGTTCATGAACAGACTCAATAAAACCGAGTCTGCAATTTTCTCTTTCTGTGTTGCAATTTTTGCTCTCAGGGGATCACATCCCTTCAGAATTTTTAACACAAAACAGAATCAGCAAAATGGATATTTCCTTCAATTCTTGCAAAATTTCTTTTTTACCCTTTCCTACACAGGAACGCTATTCACACCTTTGCAAACAGAGTGGACCAAGATCAGACAGCTCCTGATGGAACCATCTGATCAGGGTTGGCTCTGTTTGCTTATGAAATCATAATAGATCTGACTCTATAATTTGGCTACAAAAAATTCACATGTACATTATGCCTTTATAGAAATTTAAAATTTGAAAACATTAACACACATTTTTTTGTATTGGTAGATACTTTCAAAAGTCTACAGGAGTCGTCTGATCTGGGTCTACATTGTTTGCGAATGTGTGAAAAGGCATTTATATGAAGGTTTAACTCATACTTACCCTAATTAACCCATGCAGTTGGCATGAAAATAGCAGGTGCAGTAAGAGAAATTACTAAGTTTCAACATTTGATACAAAACTGTAGAAGACAAAGTTGGGACAATATTGTGTCCATATATGGACAGATGAGTGGACAGATGGATTGACAATATTTTTCCACCATAACGTTTAGTATTACCGTGCTGGGCTGAAGTCATCCTTATTCTCTGCCAGCTCCCAAGGTCTACAACCACCGCCCCAGCTGGCTATGTTCAGGATCACCAGCCCCTCTATCTCAGGTAGGTCCACCTCCTCATCATCTAGCTCAACCTGAAAATGAGGTTATAAAGTGTTTTGTCTGAGTTCATTCCCAAGCATCTGATTGGTCAGATTTTGAGCTCAGCTCAAAATCTGACCAATCAGATACTTAAGAATGAACCTAGAGTCAAACTCAGAAGTTTATAACCTCTAGGCCTGTACCAAAACCACACCTAAAAATGTGTCCAAAAGACACTGTTGTCTCTACTTAAGTATTACTATGTAGATATGGTATGACCTGTGGCAAGGGCCATTACTCTAGTGTTACAAAAAGTAGATCATAACCATATCTCCTAATTGCACATTAACCATCCTTTCAAGTTTCATGATGCTACATCAAATACTTTGGGAGTTAAGCATGACACGAAAAATGTGATGGATATACTGATTGACAGATAGATAGATAGATAGATAGAAAGATAGAGATAGATAGATAGATAGATAGATAGATAGATAGATAGATAGATAGATAGATAGATAGATAGATAGATAGATAGATAGAAAGAGATAGATAGATATATAGATAGATAGATAGATAGATAGATAGATAGATAGATAGATAGATAGATAAAAGTGGAATTTTCTTTTATGAATATTCATGGAGTACATGGTTAAAACTCCAGAATTATACTTATGTAAGTGGTAACACTAGCCAGAATTTACTGTACCTCTATAAGCATCTATATTAGTATAATGTTGGATATGGCAGGGGGTCTTACCTTTACTCCATGATAATTCATGTAAGAAGTAATGACATCATGCATATCAATTAAATGTATTTTTCCAATAACATATGCACACAGGAATATCTATCCAAGGCAGAAAGTGTAGAATCAGATCTAAATTATTATCATCATCATCATTATCATCATCGGTTACTTAAGATTAACGCGCAGGTGCGTT
Organism: Azorinus chamasolen; assembly: GCA_963576725.1. Classification (NCBI taxonomy): domain Eukaryota; kingdom Metazoa; phylum Mollusca; class Bivalvia; order Cardiida; family Solecurtidae; genus Azorinus; species Azorinus chamasolen. Next base: position 97,706,856 of record OY755236.1, on the reverse strand, counting down.
ATACCACACTAGTGGGCCCCCCCTTCAGACAGCTGGCTAACTGCACGCATGGCATCTCATATGCAAACAGAGAAGTGCCTATAGAAGACATCTTATATGGTTCTACTCTGTTTGCAAAAGTGTACAAAAGGTGTTCTTATGGAGTAATGGGATAATCTACCGGTTATATAAGACATGGATATGGAATCTTACCTTAATCTTGCTGTGGAGGTTTTTACATTCTCTCTCTAGACAATCTTTAGTCCCATAGGTAAAATAACACATCTGAAAATGTAAAAAACAAGTTTATTGACAAACATGCATTATTCTGCAAATTCAGGCTCCCTTTCTTTAACCATTTGCTTCATATGAATGCCTTTTCATGCCTTTGCAAACAGAGTAGACCCAGATTAGATGGCTCCTATAGGAGTCTGCTCTGCTTGCTCATGGAATTTTACAATTTCTGACATGTACCATTTATAATAATAATAATTAATCTAATAAATATTCATGACATGATATACCGGTAGTCATTTCTTATATGAATATTCAACAGGGAAAGGGTTAAGCATTATTAAATCCCTGTTATAAGAAATAATAATATCATTAATATCAATTGTGTAGATTCATTTTTTAATGACATAGGAACACACATGGCCCAGGCAGAAATTATCGAATCAGATCTATATTATACCAAAAAACCCAAGAGCAGATCCTGATCAGACGGCTCCTAAATAGTTTTCTGATCTTAGCCTATACTGTTTGCAAAGGCGTGAAAAGGAGTTCATATGATGGAAAGGGTTACCGTTAAGATAACAGCAGCACCAAAGATACATACAGTGAAAGCCCTCTAATTCAACCACCAAAGAGGTCACATATACTGTGCCATAGAGGCAGTAAATAGCTTAATGCAGGATGAAACTTATGCAGAAAGTTCCTGCAGGAACTTTCTGCATTACTTTCATTCTGCATTCTGCAACCATCTGCTTTTAAATGAATATTCATTGACTGCATTTTTATATTGGTACATGGGGATTTGTTGGGGGCATACCAGAGATCAGATCATCAAGCAGAACAGAGTCTGATCAGATGTCTCCAATATGGAACTGGCTGCCACATGGAGTCATTTGATCTGGGCCTAAAGTAGTAAAAGTGTAAGAAGGCATTACTATGAGGTAAAAGGTTAAAATGTGGCATATGAATAAGTTCTACACTTTCACACACGTCAGTAAAATAATGAAGAACCTGATTAAATGACAGATCTTAAAACCAGTAGCTGATCTGGTTCTGCACTGTTTACAATTGTAAAGGTTATTTTTTTTGTATAATAGGGCTCATATGGATATCCAGCTTATTGCTGTAAATTATTGCAGCACCAATATTGCTGTAACTTCCTGCTTATTACTGTACCTTTTTGCTGCACGTTATTTCTGTACCTTATAGCTGCACCAATATTGCTGTACCTCATTGCTGCACCAATATTGCTGTACCTTATAGCTGTACCAATATTGCTGTACCTTATAGCTGTACCAATATTGCTGTACCTCATTGCTGCACCAATATTGCTGTACCTAATTGCTTATTGCTCTACTTTACTGCTGCACCAATATTGCTGTACCTAATTGCTAATTGATGTACTTTACTGCTACACTAATAATGTTGTACCTTATTGATACACCAATATTGCTGTACCTTATTGCTGCACCCATATGGCTGTACCTCATTGCTGCACCAATATTGCTGTACTTTACTGCTGCACCAATAATGTTGTACCTTATTGATACACCAATATTGCTGTACCTTATTGCTGCATCCATATTGCTGTACCTCATTGCTGCACCAATATTGCTGTACCTAATTGCTTATTGCAGTACCTCATTGCTGCACAAATATTGCTGTACCTAATTGCTGTACTTTACTGCTGCACCAATAATGTTGTACCTTACTGATACACCAATATTGCTGTACCAATTGCTAATTGCTGTACTTTACTGCTGCACCAATAATGTTGTACCTTATTGATACACCAATATTGCTGTATCTCATTGCTGCACCCATATTGGTGTATCTCATTGCTGCACCAATATTGCTGTACCTAATTGCTTATTGCAGTACCTCATTGCTGCACAAATATTGCTGTACCTAATTGCTGTACTTTACTGCTGCACCAATAATGTTGTACCTTACTGATACACCAATATTGCTGTACCTCATTGCTGCACCAATATTGCTGTACCTAATTGCTTATTGCTGTACTTTACTGCTGCACCAAAATTGCTGTACCAATTGCTAATTGCTGTACTTTACTGCTGCACCAATAATGTTGTACCTTATTGATACACCAATATTGCTGTATCTTATTGCTGCACCCATATTGGTGTATCTCATTGCTGCACCAATATTGCTGCACCAATATTGCTGTACCTTATTGCTGTACTTTACTGCTGCACCAAAAATGTTGTACCTTATTGATACACCAATATTGCAGTACCTCATTGCTGCACAAATATTGCTGTAACTAATTGCTTATTGCTGTACTTTACTGCTGCACCAATATTGCTGTACCTTATTGATATACCAATATTGCTGTATCTTATTGCTGCACCCATATTGCTGTACCTTACTGCTGCACCAATATTGCTGTACCTCATTGCAGTACCTCATTGCTGTACCTTATTGCTGTACATTACTACTGCACCAATGTTGTACATTATTGCTGCTCCAATATTGCTGTACCTTACTGCTTATTGCTCTACTTTACAGAAGCACCAATAAGGTTGTACCTTATTGCTGCACCAATATTGCTGTACATAATTGCTTATTGCTCTACTTTACTGCTGCACCAATATTACTGTACCAATTGCTAATTGCTGTACTTTACTGCTGCACCAATAATGTTGTACCTTATTGATACACCAATATTGCTGTATCTTATTGCTGCACCCATATTGCTGTACCTTACTGCTGCACAAATATTGTTGTACCTTATTGCAGTACCTCATTGCTGTACCAATATTGCTGTACATTACTACTGCACCAATGTTGTACCATATTGCTGCACCAATATTGCTGTACCTTACTGCTTATTGCTTAACGTTACAGAAGCACCAATAAGGTTGTACCTTATTGCTGCACTAATGTTAGTGTACCTTATTGAATGGCTTTCTTTTAATAACAATAATACTGATATTTACAATGAACATAGTTAGGCCACCAAACCAGGTTTTCAATTTCAAGTACGGGTATACAATATGTCCTTGCTAATTCCTTGCTATTGAGAAGAAAATGTATTTCTGTTGTTGTTCGTCCTAGTGACCTTGACCTCATCTCCCACAATGCAATTTCAAGGTATATGTACAGAAAATTTGATCATATCTCTTTTCCAAGCAATATTAATTATTACTTATTAAGCAGAAACGATTTTAAGCTCTTAACCCTTTCCCTGATTGAGGCACATTTAAACGTCTTGCAAACAGAGTTGAACCAGACAGCTCCCGTAGGAGCCATATTATCAGGGTCTGCTCTGTCTGCTTATAGAATAATTGAATAAAGATCTGATTCTACAATTTCTGTTATGATAAAATTCCATTGTTCAAAGTGCCATTATAAAAATTCAGTTAATTCATATTCATGATGTCATTATTTCCAATATGAATATTTATGGAAAAAATTTACGGTTAATTCTTTCCCTATTTTAATATTCATGGAAGCCATGATGACATCACAAATATTAATTAGCATTATTTTTGTAATGGTGTATATACACTGGATTGTTGGTATTGATAGAAATAGACCTATATCATTTCATAAGCAAACAGAGCAGACCCTGATCAGACGGTTCCTATAGGATGCTTTAATATGAGGGAAAGGGTTAAATGCATAATAGCAAGCAAATTTTCAGACATTTCAAGTGTCATTATCCTGTGTTTCCCGCACTTTTGACACCAGACAAAGAAACTAGTTGACTGTTGAACATTCAGAACGCTGAACTTTCAAATCACAATAGTGTACACTCCGTATTAAAGGATAACGTTTGCTGGAGTCTTTTGAATGACAATCAGTGCAGACTCTGATCAAAGAGTTCCTCTAAGAATCTTCTGTTCTGGGTGTACACTGTTTGCCATTTGACCTCTTTTCCGTGGATTCTAAGGACTGTGAGTAGTACAAAGACTTGATAAGCCATCTCTTAAGAAGATGCTTATGTTAAACTTATTACCAATAGAAGAAGCAATTAACCATGTGAGTGTAGGACACACACTGTACTGGCATTTTTAAACAGTGTAGACCCAGATCTAAGTGGGCTAATAGAGGAGCCCACTGATCAGGGTCTGCACTGTTTGTCATTCAATATCATCTTGTAAAGTTCAACATTTCGCAGTGAATGGACTGTAAAGCTAAACAATGATGGGCCATTCAACTTTGAAAATCGAGCATTCAAAAGGTTAAAGCCATGAATGCTTTAAAATACAATAAAGCACGACTGGAATCATAATACAGCTATTTTTGTAGCCTCATCCCTCTAAGATTGCAATCTAGAATAACTGCCACCTGTTTTGATTGAGGAAAGAAAGTTTTGCAGTTGTTAGCATAATGCGGCACACCAACAGTATTCTAACGAATGGCTGCTGTAACATGCAAGGTATTTTGTCAGAATAACAGTAAAATTCCCATAAAACTTACGGCAAAACATTCTGCCGTCAGCCTATTTTTTACTCCCTCTCAACTCCCCTAAAATGTTGATACCAGTAGATATGAAAAGCTTTCATCCCTGTAAGTGCAGAAGCCCAGTTTGTAAAACATTTGGAAACAACGTAGACCCAGATCAAAGGGTTCCTGGGGGAGCCCTTTGATCAGTTCTCTCTTGTTTGAAAATCATTTTCTTCAGTGATAAATTTGATACAATTTTTTGTTTAATTAATATTCGGAAAGGCAAGAGCCATTTTTAATTATTGAGCAGATTAAGGGGTAAAATTTGCCTCTGTTCTGCTACATTTCATCCGTTGTTTATTCCTACACATAATGTTTTTGTGTTTCTTAAAATTGTCAAGAAAATAACAACCTTTATGACAATTTTCCCATACAATAAAACTAAAAAAGTTTTGTTTGCCTTGACCAGATCTGCATTTCTGATCAGTAAGCCATGTCATTGTACATTAGTTCTATGTATTTACAAACATTGACATGATTTTGGTGAGAACTGGGTCACCCTAACAGTGCTTATCAGTGCTATTCCAAGCAAGATGCATGCAAGTCTGCAATTCTGTGTTCAAATTAACACTTTGCACACTAAGTAATTTTTCATCCTCAACAATTGTCTGTCGCCTGCTTCAATTATGAACATAAAATTTCTCTCAATGCTTTGCAAAAATAAGGTCATAGTGTCAAACAGTTTGGATCCCGACATAATTACATCACATTCATTGATAGAGGTCAAGTGAGATGCATAAATTAAAACATTTTCAAGTATACCTTCTTTATATCTTCACAAAACCTTATCCCTTTCCCTCGTATAAACGTGTTTTCACACATTTGCAAAATGAGTAGACCCAGATCAGATCCTAGAGGAGCTGTCTGATCAGGGTCTACTCTGTTTGCTTATAGAAATTCAAAGATCTGTGTCTTTACTTTCTAAAATTGCTACAATGCTCCACCTTCCATATTTCATAATAACCTTTTTGTCCATGAATATTCAGTAGGTATTGAAATTTGTAATAAACATTGAACAGGGAAAGGGTTAAGACAGACAGACAGACAGACTGAGAGAAGACATGATTATATATGATTAGCCTTGCTCAACAATGATTGACAATTCAAATCAACTACTGGGAAGAATATTATTGGTCAATTATGAAATAGTAGACTGGCCATCATTGTTTCATATGTGAATTTCAGCCATATGGTTGCCATGGTCAAACTATGCTAATTAAGGTATCCCAACCATATACAGTAAAACCTCTCAATAACCACCACTAAATCACTTCAAGTATTTTGTGTAAAAGGCAGAAGGCTGCTTAGAGCAAGGTGCTTTAAACAGCCACCTGCCCTAAATACCAACTAATTAACACAATTTAGTGTCCATTATAGAGAGGTTTTACTGTATATAGTTTAGCCACAACTAAGCATGAGCATGCGGAGCATGGTGTGACTATATAATTATACTGTCAATATAAAGAAAGAGAAGGCATGACAGGACAGTACAAAGTAACTTCATTGTAGTGCCTCCTCCTCAACCACCCCACCTTGTTTGAAAGAGGGCATTACCTCTTTGAACACTGTATTTTCAAATAGACTATTCCAAAATTTAAACAGGTCAAGCTTACCATGAATATTCAGGGATTTTCTAAAGAAAAGTGTAACATGATAAACAGTGTAGATTCTGATGAGAGGGCTGATCTCTAGAAGCTCTCTCATCTGGGTCTACACTATTTATTACTTGTTTCTCACAATGGAAGGCTTAACCCATTACCTCATAGGCTATTTTTAGATCAAACCACTTTGAATAAATCTACAGAAAAGGAGCATTAACTAGAGAAAAGGAACATTTTAGATTTTTGTAGTTTGAAACCATTGTGATAAATAGAGCATTAAAATTTTGCTCCTATAGGAGCAAATGCTCTATTTATCACAATGGTTTCACAAAGTAATATTTACATAGGTGTCAAAAGTCGTCAATATGAGGGAATGGGTTAATCTCAGACATGAGTCTGCTTGCTTGCAACTTAGCTGGAATTACATTTTCTGTCACACAGTGATTTCTAGTGCTCATTACAGATGATGGAGCGATTGTGATTCTTTGTGACATTGAAACATAGTCAACTTCTAATTGGCTAAACGTTTGTAACCAGATCAGACGTCCATTAACCATTGGTTGCACTGTTATGGCTATTAGATCATTGCAAGCAACAGTCTACACATGGCAATCAGAAACAAATGGGGGTAGAGCAGGGCAATACCGCAGGATTTTTGTTGTCTTTTTGTCTCTGCATGGATAAAGGACAGGATCTGTAGGAGGAAAATTTTCTTGTGGGAATATCTTTGACAGTTCTACTATTTCTTCTGAGCTGTGCTAACTAGGACATTAAACTGTCTGCTCCATTTGACCCTTGACTTCATGAATATTCAAGTATGAATGACATTAAAAGTATTAAACAAATCCCTCATAGGCTATTTTCAGACCCAACCTCTTTGAATAAATCTACCAAAAAGGAGCATTAACTAGAGAAAAGGAAATTTTTTAGAATTTTGTAGTTTGAGACCCTTGTGATAAATAGAGCATTAATTTTGCTCCTATAGGAGCAAATGCTCTATTTACCGCAATGGTTTCAATAGGTGACTTTTACAGAGGCATAGAAAGGTGTATTTATGGAGGAAAGGGTTAAATAGCTTTTAAAATGGCATATGAATACAAGAGTTTTAGGCATGAGAAACTAAAGAATCAGATCCATGTAATTCCATAAGCATACAGAGCAGACTGTGATTAAATGGCTCCTACAGGAGCTGTCTAATCTGGATCTACTATGTTTGCAAAGGTGTAAATTATACAGGTGTGTTTAAATATGGAGTGAATGGTTAAACCTATTGCAAATTAAACTACAGCAAATCAACCTGAGGAGCACATCAAGTTCAAAATTGAGTTTTAACAGTAACTGTTACAATATATATTTGATTGCTTTATTAACTAGAAAATTGTGTCTGTAAGACACATTGATGCCCCTGTGATGGTGCTTGCCTAGCTGCACCTAAAGTTCCTAAGTCATTTGACCTTGACCTTTGGCTTGCAGGCAGCATGGGCTGGGTGCGTAATGAAAATATGGATGGTGGTTTATGTGTATATGCAATTCCATGCCAATAGCTATAGTGGTTAGTAAGATATAAGACGATGAAAAAACTGTGACAACCAACTGCACATACCAACTGCACGTAAAAGCTTGACGGAAGGACGGACGGACAGACAGGTGCAAAACATAATGCCCCCTGACTATCGTCAACGGGGGCATAAAAAATTGTGTCTGTAAGACACATTGATGCCCCTGTGGTGGTGCTTGCCTAGGTGCACCTAAAGTTCCTAAGTCATTTGACCTTGACCTTGGGTTTGCGGGCAGCATGGGCCCGGTGTGCAATGAAAATATGGATGGTGGTTTATGTGTATATGCAATTCCATGCCAATAGCTATAGTGGTTAGTAAGATATAAGACGATGAAAAAACTGTGACAACCAACTGCACATACCAACTGCACGTAAAAGCGTGACGGACGGACGGATGGACAGACAGGTGCAAATCATAATGCCCCCTGACTATCATCAACAGGGGCATAAAAATCATGTCAGTATACTGTTTAACCGGTTTTTCTTCATCATGTAAATTTGGATATTTTCACGAATGGGTTATACATGTATTTGCTAAAGTTGTTAATGTTATGTAATTGATTCGAAGGTTTTCCTTGGCATAATATATCCACTAACATTCATCTTAAAATGACGATTCAAACATCAATGCTTCGTCATATGCCATATTGTGTTCATTTGTTTACTAACAAGAATGTTGACTGAACAAGGAACAGGTACATTCAAGTCAAATAATTGATATTTTTTACGTACAAGTATCATTATGCATTCATGGCTTTATATAATTGATGATTTTACTGATGCGTTGTTGAAATTTTAGCCCAAATATGCACATCACTGGCGTAGATCTGAACGGCATTCTGTTAATTTATTTGCTCCATTGTTGTTTGAACAAAGTCATAATTACTAGATTAAGATATTATTTTCTTTATAATTAATCAGAATTACTTCCCTTAGTATGACATACAGTAAAACCCCGCTAATGCGACCACCAAAAAGGGGCACAATTCTGGATGGCTGAGGCAGGTGGTAGCTTAATGCAGGACGAAAGTTATGCATAAAGCTCCTATAGGAGCTTTCTGCATAACTTTTGTCCTGCATTAAGCAACCACCTGCTTTAGACGACATCAGTGGCTGTTTGTTAAGTGGTCGCATTAGCGGGGTTTCACTGTATCAAAATGAAAAACAATGCTGATGCATAGAAATGAAAAACCTATTTCAAAGTATGGTTTCACACACACACACAAATGTGAAATTTCTTTTGAGCTTTTTGAGCTTTATTAGCAAAAGATGCACCAAGCACAAAAAACATCTATACATGTGCAAATCACAGGAGAACAAAATAGATTGAGTGTTTAGCTGTGAACTCTTACATAATAACATTGCCAAGTTTTTTTTAAAAAAAAAATGACAGCAAAAGTTTCATCGATCTGCTTAATCTATTTTTTCATTTTCTTCTTTTTTGATAAAAAAACCCCATAATCACAGCATTTGAAAAAGGGAAGCTGAGTTCCACTGTTTGCAAAGGTGATCACTGTCAGAGATTTGGTATTGGCTTCTAAAGAATTAACTTTCCTTTAGCTAAATACAGTAAAACCCCGCTAATGCAACCACCAAAAAGGGGCATAATTCTGGGTGACAGAGGCAGGTGGTAGCTTAATGCAGGACGAAAGTTATGCAGAAAGCTCTTATAGGAGCTTTCTGCATAACTTTCGTCTTGCATTAAGCAACCACCTTCTTTAAACGGCGCCAGTGGCTGTTTATTCAGTGGTCGCGTTAGCGGGGTTTTACTGTATTCTCTTGTAAATCTTTTTTTAAAACATGTTAAAATTTACTAAATTATTAGCTTTCTGACCAGTGACTGATTAATGCAAGGCAAAAGGTATACAGAAAGCTTTTTTAGGAGATTTCTGTATTACTTTCATTCTGCAAAAGGCAGCCATTTGCTTAAATAACCCTTTCCTCATCCAAATGCTTTTTCACACCTTTTCAAACACAGTGGACCCAGATCAGATGGCTGCTAAAGAGCCATCTGATCTGGGTCTGCTGTCTGCTATACATGAAATAATATAGATATGATTCTACAATTCTGCCATGGTAAAATTTCCTGTGTTCATGTGCCATTATGGAAAATATTATCTAATTAATATTCATGACATCATTTCTAACATGAATATTCATGAAGTAAAGGGAACCAGCGTTTATATATATTCACTTAGAGTTTCCTTGATAATCCCATTGTTTGTCATCTATACAAAGTTAAGACCCAGATCAGACAGCTCTCTCTCTCTATACATATAGACTGTCTCTCTCTATATATATCCTCTCTCTTTCCCCCTCTCTCTATCTCTCTCTCCCTCTTTCTAATTTGGAATTAACTTACCTGGTATGATACTCATGCTCAAATTTTATAATTTCAACCCTTTCCTCCATAAATACGCCTTTCTACGCCTCTGTAATAGTCACTTCTTGAAACCATTGTGATAAATAGAGCATTTGCTCCTATAGGAGCAAATGCTCTATTTATCACAATGGTTTCAAACTACACAATTCTAAAACAAAATCCTTTTCTATAGTCTTAATGCTCCTTTTTGGTAGATTCATTAAAAGAGGTTGGGTCTAAAAATAGCCTATGAGGGAATGGATTAATGAAATGAAGTCAGTAAAGTGATGTTACTGTAATGGTTGCACAGAGCAATTTTGCAGATCCCAATCTACATTGTCAGCAATTTTCAAATCTTAGATCTTAACTCTTTTGCTAATCAAAACATGCAAACTTAAAGTTAATTAACCTAGACATTCGACCAGACAGATTTTAAGCCAAATCATGACAACCTGAAAGAGCATTTTGATCAGGGTCTATATCATTTGATAATTTACTAATTATTTTAGTTCAACCCTTTACTCCATATATGTATAATTTATGTATTTTAAAGCCTTTGCAAACAGAAGACCTTGGTGATTGGATGACTCCTGTAAGAAGCTATCAGATCACGCGGCCTCTCAGGTCTGCTCTCACAGTTTGCATGAGAAATTATTAACCCTTCGCTTGCTCTTCACGTCAATGATACCTACCTGTAAATAGTGAAGACCCAGACGAGACAGCTCCTGCAGGAGCTGTCTCATCAGGGTCTGCACTATTTACAAACCGTTGTGCAACCAGTGCACTCCACAGCAATGATTGCACAGAGAAATAATTGTAGACAGTGAAGATATATAGAGGATCTTACATGAGTGTTCTTGATTATTGGATTTATTAAATGAGTCTTTTTAAAACGATAAAAAACGAGCTTTAGCGAGTTTTTTATCGTTTTAAAAAGACGAATTTAATAAATCCAATAATCATGAACACGAATGCAAGATCCTATTTATAACATAACACACACAAATGTTATTTGCAGCCAATATTTCAGCAGTAACGTGGATTGTTATAAATTCTCCTTACATATAGAAATGATGAATGAAAGGTGTTATTAGGTTCGCTAGGTAACTGGGACAAAGTAGGTCCAAATTTTCCAACTTTATTTTTTACTTACTGTCATATCAACCAGGATCTAATTCAGACCTCTCTGGTATTCAATTTAACTGTGATAGTTTATGATACAAAAACATACAGAAACACGTAAAAATAATTTTTGAGTTACAGTTTTGACATACATAGTTACAAACACGTCACATTTTGACGTCATTGTACACAACATGTGTCTATGTAAAGCGCGCCATTTACATGAAGACCTACATGTACAGTCGCCAACACGTCCGACACTCACTGTCAATGGGATTCGAAATGCGCCTTCGTTTTGGTATATTAAGCCCTTCATTAGTGTTGTATGTATACACATGGACATGGACATTTCCACCGAGAAAAAAAAATCTCGATTCAAGTTCAGTGAAAATGTTTGAAATGAAGAAAAGATTCAGTACGAACTGCTGCATAAAATGTGTTGGAACAGGAGGAAGATTTTTGCGATCAGCTGAGTTAGTGAGTATAGCATATTTGAAATATGTTTGTGCTGTGCTGGATTCAGATGACTATTGTTTTTGATTGATGAGATATTTGTATGAGTAGAAATCTGCATAAACAAAAGGACATGCGGTGAGGAAAATGCAAAGTTGAGGAGGCATTTTAATTTAAATGTAGAATTGATTGTATGGGTCAGAGTAGCTGGTAGGTCTTTTTTGGCATACATTTTGTATATGATTCCTGACAGCGATTACAATTTGTATCATTTTATCGAAATTAAGGCGCAAGTGCCAACAATCCTTTGCCATCTATCGTGACTCAATCGTGGACAGGTAGGTCGACCACCGTCCGCCAGTTTGTTTGTTTTGACAGCGCGTATGAATCGTTCGAATGTCATTCGGTCGTTCGAATGTTATTCACTAGTGATTATATGCCCATGATTATCAAAAAATAAATGATAGTGTTACGTCACGCTGAAGACACGTGTTATGTTATAAATGTAATTATACAACAGGGCATGGGTAAAGAAGATGAAATGTATTTTACAATTCAGCAAGAGAAGGGTTAAGATCTGACTGTAAAGATTCAATCATTGCTAAAATATCCTCTGTTCATATGCAATTACATGTATAATAATTTATAATATTAATAAAGTCATTAATTCTTATATGAATGTATGTGAACAAAATATTGCCAAATGCACATTCAGTAGAACCTGTCTTAAGCCGCCATTCATTTATTGAAAACAGGAGTCTTTAAAGAGCAGACCCTGATCAGACGGTTCCTATAGGAGCCGTCTGATCTGGGTCTACTCTGTTTGCAGATGCGTCAAAATGTGCTTACATAAGGGAAAGGGTTAAATTACACCAGCAAGCAGAGCAGACTTTGATCAGTTTCTAGATCTGTAGAAGCTGTCTGATCTGGCTCTACTGACTCTACTCTGTTTGCAAATACGTGAAAATGCATTTACATGTATATGAAGGAAAGGGATAAATAAAACAAACTAGATGTTTTCACAACTGAAGGAAACAAGAATTTCATGAACTTTCATAGCATACTAGAAAGGTTAGCCAAACAGCCCGAATATACTAGAATGCACCCAGAACCCTCTTAAGAGTCACGTTTTCAGCAGGCCCCTTGATCTCAAGCCTGGCTGGCAATCGGTTCCAGCAAATTTAGCCCCGCCTCTGCGGAGCTGATTCAATTATGATTTAACGACTCAAATTTAGCCAATACCATACAGAAAATTAAGCCTGAAAGTTCTGAAATACTTTTACTTTGAATCTGTCTTCTTGCAACCCTTTCCCTGTTCTATGTTTGTTTCAAATTTCAATACCTACTGAATATTCTTGGCCAAATTAGTTATAATAAAACAAGGAAGATTGGATATTGTAGCCATTTTAAAAACTAAAGAACCAGATCTATCAACTTCCATTAGCAAACAGAGCAGACCCTGATCAGAAGGCTCCTCTAGGTCTTCTCTGTTTGCAAATGTGTGAGAACACGTTTGTATGAGGGAAAGGGTTAAGTTACACTGCTAAATGATGGATCAGACGACATTATATGAATTAACCTGTTACCTGTTCAATTATTCATGTAAGAAATAATGATATCATGAATATCTATTTGTTGCATTCTCATAAATTCATAATTGTTTATGTACACATGATTTTTTGGGAATGGTAGAAACTGTAGAATCAGATCTTTTATAATTCCATAAGCAAACAGAGCAGAACGATGCTGTCCAATCAGGATTTACTCTGTATGCAAATTTGTGTGAAGGTGTTTGATCCGGGTCTACTATGTTTGCAATGGCACAAACAGACAGCTTCTAAACCGGAATTCTAGTAGAGATGAATTTAGATACTTTTTGGCAGGTGGCTGCTTATAATGCCCAGAGGAGCTTTCTGCATGACTTTCACCCTGCATTAAGCTGACTTGTCTCCAAGACTGATATTAGAGGGGTTTAACTGTAAGGGTTAATTGTAATAGTAATTTCTCACAACAGTGCCCATATAACCTATTAACCCATTACCTCATAGGCTATTTTTAGATCCAACCTCTTTGAATAAATCTACCAAAAAGGAGCATTAACAAGAGAAAAGGAAAAGTTTAGAATTGTGCAGTTTTTAAACCACTGTGATAAATTGAGAATTTTCTCCTATAGGAGTAATTTTTACAGAGACATAGAAAGGGGTGTTTATGGAGGAAAGGGTTAATCTTTTACCTGTTCAGTAATTCATGTAAGAACTTCAATAATTAATGACATCATGATTGTAATTTTTATAATGTACATTTTTATAGGGAACTTGATTCTGATAAAATTTGTACAATCGGATCTATATCAATAAAATTATTGTAATAAGCAAATAGAGAAGACCCTGTGCTCCTACAGGAACCATCTGATCTGGGTTTGCTTTGTTTGCAAAGGCCTCAAAAGGCTTTTATATAAAGGAAAGGGTTAACCCTTTCCCTGTTCTGTGTTCATTCCAAATTTCAATACCTACTGAATATTCATAGACAAAATGATTATAACGAAATATGGAAGATGGAAAATTGTAGCCATTTTAGAAAGTTAAGACACAGATCTTTGAAATTCTATTAGCAAACAGAGTAGACCCTGATCAGACGGCTCCTCTAGGAGCCGTCTGATCTGGGTCTACTCTGTTTGCAAGTGCGTGAAAACACGTTTATATGAGGGAAAGGGTTAAACCTAAGCGCCTTGCCAGTCTCCAAAGCATATTTAAAGTTAGAAATATTTTCTCAAAAATAAATGATGGATATATAATTATTCAAGGTATTTTGGATGCTGTGTGATATATAACAGATACAACACAGATCCCTTAATGGCTTGCTGTGATTTTGTTGGTTGCTTCTTTGATGATATTAGGGACTTGATCCCTAATCAGGTCAAAATATGTACACCATCTGGATTTATTAACCCTTATTCTGCTGATCTTGACCTGGCCATCATTTGCAAACAGCTTGGATCCAGATGAGACACCAAGTAATTCGGAGTCTAACCAGGGTCCAAGTTGTGTGCCACTAGGTCAGTCAGGGTTTCTCAAAGGCTTGCTTTACATCAGAGTTAGGGCAGACAATAAATTTTTAGCAGGATTATAGCGATAAAACCAACACTTTTGTACCTTTGCAAACAGAGAGGACCCAGATCAAATGGCTTCTGTAGGAGCTGTCTGATCAGGATATGCTCTGATTGCTTATGATATGATATAGGTCTCATTTTACAGTTTTTATAAAAGCAAAACATTTCCTTGATAAAATAACATTATAACAATTCAAGTAATTAATATTCATGATGCCATTATTTCTTACGTGCATATTGAACAAGAAAAGGGTTAATTAAGCACCTTTGATTATAGATAATTGGTCCATACCAAGCACAGTAGGCATTCAGGCCCCATGTACACTGAAGGTCTTGGAAAACCACATAGAGCTCGACCTTTTGAATGCCGGACATTCACATACACTGACATTAGCAAACGGTGTAGACCCAGATCAGATTAAGGTTCCTAGAGGAGCCCTCTGATCAGTGTATGCACTGGTTGTCATTCAAAATCCTACAAATTCACACTGAATAGACTCTGTTACTTAGTTTAAAACACTGACAGGCCCAAGCCATTACACTTTCAAAATTCAGCATCGAAAAGGTTATCATTTCAAAATCCCCTTACTTTCAAAGTGAACTGGTCTATTATTGCATTATACTGGATCTGATTTAGTATGAAAGGATCAAAGATGCTAGAGGATTTAAAGAAAACAAAACAATGTAGACCCTGATCTGAGTCAACAGTGCTGCAAAATAAATCTATCTATAAAATCATTACTGCATTCAAAGGGTTAATTCAGTTTGTCATTAATTACATGGAGATGAAGAATTTTACATTATAATAGCTGGTAGGTGGTAAATTGACCCCAATTAACACCCAAGAGTCTGAATTCATGGAAATGGTTACATTTAATTATAAAACACTTCAGCTTCATTTATCAATCAAAGGTGATACAAGCTTTTCTTTGAATAACCCTCTGCATTTGAATGCGGGACATTCATACACTGTCACTTGGAAACAGTGTAGACCCAGATCAGAGGGCTTCTAGAGGAGCTCCCTCACAGATCAGGGTCTGCACTGTTTGTCATTAAAAGTTTAATAACAATAACCATTAAACATCCTCTGTAAAAGAGATCATTTGCTCCTATAGATGCAAATGCTCTATTTATCACAATGGTTTCAAATCTATACAATTCTAAACTTTTCCTTTTCTCAAGTCAATGCCCATTTTCAGTAGATTGATTCAAAGAGGTTGTGTCTAAAAATAGCCTATGGAGGAAAGGGTTAACATGTAAGACTCTAAGCACTTGATAAAAATTAATATTATCCTTATAATATTTTTTTTGTCTAATTTAATTTCATGAGTTGAATGACATGACATTTCTTTTGATAAACAGAGTGTGCCAAACAAATTAGTCAATAAAGCCAATATTTCATTTCTAGTGTGATCAGAAATTAATTATAGATCCAAAGTTATTACAATCAAAGGTTTTTTTGTACAAAGTTGTTGCTTTGAAGAGAGTGACTGGGTGGGTGTATTAAACTAGAAAATGTCCCATGAGTGACAAACATCCAAGACAGTACCAAATATTTCAGAATGAAAACAATGTCATATTCCATTATGTATGTCTGTCTTTAGCAAACTTGAGTGTGAAATAAGTTTTACCCAGTTACAGCCAGGATTTCAGAGATGAGGCAGAGGCAACAGTATATGAATTTACTTTGTTGTATGAATGATAAATGGTCATAACTCTGTTAAAGATAATAAGTCCAGGCAACACCTGCCAGCAACATGCAATACTAAGCTTGCTATTACCCAGTCACTTTTTGAAACCATCATGTGATAAATAGAGCATTAATTTTGCTCCAAGGGATCAAATGCTCTATTTATCACCATGGTTTCAAAACTAATCATTCTAAAACTTTCCTTTTCCATAGTAAATGCTCCTTTTCAGTAGATTTATTCAAACAGGTTGGGTCTAAAAATAGCCTATAAGGGAATGGGTTAATCTGTTTATGACAGATAGCTTTGAATGGCATTATTATGAATAATGCCAAGTATGAAGCAGTCACTGTAGATTGACATTATATTTAGTATTATTCAAGCTAGAGGTCTTAAGAGATATTGCACACACAAAAGTATGTCTATAGACAGATTGACAGACAGACAGACAAGCTGATTTCCAATATATATGTGCCCCTTTACAACTTCTTATACATCCCTTTACAACAATTTGGTATTCATAGAAAAACCTCAATGGCTGCTCTTATCTAGAGCTGATTTTTAGCCATTAAATCAGACATGCATGTTATTGCATGTGTTGGGGTGCTTTATCTTGACCTCGGATGCAGTGTTTTCTGTTGCATAATTTAAGGTTATCAACAAATGTTTAACTCTTAACTTGCTTATCAAAACATGATTGTTATTTGCAAGCTGTCTAGATCCAGATCAGATGCAAACAGACTTAGTATATTATCTTGAATTCAGCTGTTTGACACCAGGCAAATAATCAGCAAAGAAATTGAGTAGATCAGAAAGACATTTAAAAATCTAGCAGGCAAGATGATAAGCGGACATCAATTTTTATAGCAGATATAAGTGTTAAATATCCGGCAGGAAATCAAGGCATGCTCAAGTTAGTCATAAAGTCTTATCAATGTGGATGAAACCCTTATCATTTTTAACATTAACCCTTTAAAATCCAGAAACAAGTGTATAGACATTTGCAAACAATGTAGACCCAGATCAGAGGGCTCCTATAAGAGCCCTCTGTTCAGGGTCAGTGCACTTTTTGTTATTCAAAATCATCCTGCAAGCCTTTTCATTCTAAATGTACATGTACTTATACACATTAAAACCCCTCTAAACTGGAATTTTAGTAGAGAAGAATTTAGACACTTTTAGGCAGGTGGCTGCTTAATGCAGGGTGAAAATCATGCAGAAAGCTCCTAGAGGAGCTTTCTGCATGACTTTCACCCTGCATTAAGCTGTCTCCAAGACCAATTCAATATTGATACTACATTAAATGTCCAGCATTTAGAGGGTTTTACTGTATAGTGGAACACTGAAATGGGCCATTCCACTTTGAATACTCAACATTTAGAGGATTTAATCTTTGAATACGGGAAATGAGTTACCTGTCTGGCATTACAAAGAGTGTCTCCTCAAAGACCCAGATCAGAAGCATTCTTATCTGGTCTGCACTGTTTATCATTCATATTTTTTGTAACCAAGTTAGTTGTTCATACTGAATGGACAGGATCATTAACAACAACAATTTGTTACTGAATGGATAGGATCAAGATTAACAATGTCAATTCCACTTTGAAACTTCAGCATTCAAAGGGACAATATGTACAGACACAGACTTGTGAATTGCCTAACTAGCCTTGGTGACCTTGGCGCATGTTGGGTGAAAATGAAGTGTCTGGCACATGTTCCTATCTTCCTTTAAGTAAAAGAACTGAATGAAACAGAGTCTAGTTAAAAGATAAAAGTGTTGTTTTCTGTTAAGGAAATTACTTTGCTAATTGTCATGGTTGAAGATCTAGCAAGGGCCTGTAGCAAAAAACCTCCTCATGTCTAGTCTAATCAGCTTTCAACCTTTTGAATGCTTAACCCTTTCCTCCATAGGCTATTTTTAGATCCAACCTCTTTGAATAAATCTACCGAAAAGGACCATTAACTCTGTAAAAGTGGCTTTGTGAAACCATCGTGATAAATAGAGCATTTGCTCCTATAGGAGCAAATGCTCTATTTATCACAATGGGTTCAAACTACAAAATTTTAAAATTTTCCTTTTCTCTAATTAATGCTCCTTTTCCGTAGATTTATTCAAAGAGGTTGTATCTAAAAATAGCCTATGAGGTAATGGGTTAATTACACTGTTTGCAAATGACAGTACACTCATTCTCCCCAATTCAAACTAAATGCATGATACCACCTTATTCTTAACTGTTCCATTGGCCGTCTTTATTTCTGGTCATTAGTTTGTTCACATAAATTATAATCACATCTGGATTTAATTGACAGCATCTTGATCATAAACATTTATCCATAAACAAAGTAAAACCTTTCTAATGCAACCACCAAACAAAGCTATCATAGGGACAGGTGGTTACTAAGCTTCAGTGCTTAGTGGAAAGCAAACGTTATGCAGAAAACTCCATCTGATTTCAAAGATACGTTACCCATATTTATCTATTTTAAAGTGGTCATTTTAGAGGTTTTTATGTGACTGCTAGAATGACCTTGAGATAAAAAGACCGCCTAAATATTTGTTGAATTCTATGTTACCATTGAAATAACCGTGCAAAGAAGATTGTGTTTTATCTAATTTTGCTCATAACCAAATGACTACTGGAATAATCATGCACTACAGATTCTGCTCAGCATTTGGTCATATCTAGTCTCCCTGAACATTTGCTCATGTCTAATGACCACAATAATTATTTTGCAAGGAACAGGTTCTGTCTAAATATTTGCTTCTTGCTCACTGTATATTGACTGATCGAATGACCTTACAATGAGGATTCTGCTTAATTATTTTCTAAATATTTGCATTTGCACTTGTCTAATGACTGCTAGAATAACAGTGCAATAAAGATTGTGCCTAAATATTTGTTCCTAAATGTATCAACTGCTGGATTGACCCTAAAGTGAAGATTCAGCCCAAATAGTTATTCTTGTCTAGTGAGTGCTTGAATGACCTATACATGAAGATTGAGCCCAACTAGTTGTCCATGTCTTAGTGAGTGCTTGAATGACCTATACATGAAGATTCTGCCTAAGTATTTCCTAAATACTTACTCATGTCTAGTAACTGATGGAATAACCTTTAAATGTCGAGGATTCTCCCTAAATATTTCTTAAATATTTACCCATGTCTAGTGACTGCTGGAGTTACTTTGCAATGAAGATTCTGTTATTTGCTCATGTCAAGTGATAATTGCAACATAATTATGCTCGCTGTCTAATCATTGCTGTAATGATGTTGCAATGATGATTGTGTTATTTGATGTCAAGTTATATGATGTCAAGTGATTACTGCAACATATGCTCATGTCTTAAACGATATGGCAGTGCTATAATGATCTTGCAAAGAGGATTCTGCCTCAATATTTGCTCTGGTCTATTAACTGATGAAATGATCTGGCAATGGAGGTTCTGCTGCAATAATTAGTTAATGCTCATGTTTAGTGAAATCAAGAATAGAGTAAAATGGCGATAATCCGAGGACTGTCGGGAACTGAGAAAATGCTCGGATTACCGCTACCCTCGGATTATCCATGAATTCATACTTTGTGGATTCAACGTGTCAAATATATCGTACAGTGTATGCACATACATGTGTTTTTTGCCAACAGAATGCTTAAAAGATAAATTGATATGTTTGCGTATTTTTAGAAAAGTCTCGTTCAACAAAACGCTTATTACGAGAGTAAACAATCTTTATTGAGTATTTCAGACGAATAACACTGAGTGTTCCGATTATTAATTAATTCAACTCGCCCTGATTTTTCTTATCGCGAAACAGTACGGGAGCGAAGCGATATTGTTTTTAAACATCCAAAACTAAAATGAAATGTCGACGAATGGAAACTTAGGCAAACTAAAATCCATAAGTATGAGGTTAGAAGCTACGACTGTTCTATGTCTAATAGTTTGAAACCAAATTTGGGTTTATTGTGAAGGGTCCGTTGAACGGAGCAAACTACAGTGAAATTTCGGTCTCGGCTGTGAATGGTGTTTACCGTTTTCACTTTTATATAAGTAAAGAATCGATGCATTATACACAATTATGCGCTCACAATTACTGCCAACATACTTGTATAATGCTGGACCCGGCGTTATTCACACATAGTAGCAAAAAAACACAGTGCCACCTCTAATTGCTGGGGACACACGGAGTCGCGAGACATCAACAATGGAGGTGTGATAAATTTACTTCGAAGTGTCCGCGATGCATGCTCGGATTAGGCAGGTAATTTAATGAAGCAACTGATTGAAGGGACCGAGAAGCGTGCTCGAAAAATCAGATTATCGAGACTCGGATTACACCGTACATAGTTGTATTGAAATAATAGATTTCATGTCCGGACCATACAAATTCCCTCGGATTAGGCCATATACTCGGAAAATCGCTCCTCGGATTATCGCCGTTTTACTGTATATAATACCTTGCAATGAATGCCTACATTTGCTTATGTATTGTGGCAGCTGGAATGATCTTGCAATGATAACACATATTTTGTTCTTGTCTAATGGTGATTAATGTAAATGAACTTGCAATTAATGTTCTTCTGCCTGAATATTTTCTCATGACTAGTGACTGCTGGAAAGACTGACTGCCTTATTTAAATACTTGTTCTTGTCCAATGATTGCTAGTAAATGGCCTTGTAATGTGGATTCTGCCTAAATCAATAATTACATACATGTACATTGTATTACAATTATTTTTAACTAAAAAGTCAAAGTCTGGACTCAGTTCATGACTTAGAAACCTCAATAAAATATGTATTTTTACAATTATATCAGGAATTTATATTATCTAAAAAATGAGAAAATCTTAAGAACAAATAATATACATTTATTCCTCAAGCATTGTCCCTTAACTGATGATTCCACTTTACACAGGAGCTTTCTGATGAACAGAGTCTGCTCTTTTGAGGAATAATATAGATCTGGTTCAACACTTTCTACCAAGGCAAAACTTCTTGTATTCATTTGACATTATAAAAAATCAACTAATTAATACTCATGAAGTCGTTATCTCTTACAAGAATAATCAGATAAAGTGTTAACCCTGGATCCTTCATAGACTATTTTAAGACACATCCTCTTTGTATAAATCTACTGAAAAGGAGCATTTACAAGGAAAAAGAAAAAGATTTTGAGTTGTGCAAATTTGAAGCCATCATGATAAATAGAGCAAATGCTCTATTTATCACAATGTTTCAAACAGTTATCAATCACAATCATTCCAGTTCTGATACATACCGGCAGGTCTGAACCGTCTGATACATAGTAAGTTCATTCAGTCTTTAACCCTTTGAAAGCAGGAAATAAGTGCACTATTTGTCATGTTACATTTTTCTTTAGAAAAATCCCTAAATATTCACCATAAGCTTGACCTGTTTTAATTTCGGAATAGTCCATTTGAAAATTCAGCATTGAAAGGGTTAATCTACATCCAAATTGTCCCTAATATGATGGCTTTTGATGCCTCTGTAAGTTACTTTATGTTTGTTGTTTGTGTTGATCAATGTTCGTTTCTGCCAACTATGGGCCACCTTAGAGAAAGGGAAGCGGTCCATACAGAGAAACATGGTTACGATGCTCTTATTATTGATAGAGTTTCTCCGATTCTTTTAGATCCCATGTGTACAATTCTGATACAATTGTGATAAATAGAGCATTTGCTCCTATAGGAGCAAATGCTCTATTTATCACAATGGTTTCAAACTACACAATTCTAAAACAAAATCCTTTTCTATAGTCTTAATGCTCCTTTTTGGTAGATTCATTAAAAGAGGTTGGGTCTAAAAATAGCCTATGAGGGAATGGATTAATGAAATGAAGTCAGTAAAGTGATGTTACTGTAATGGTTGCACAGAGCAATTTTGCAGATCCCAATCTACATTGTCAGCAATTTTCAAATCTTAGATCTTAACTCTTTTGCTAATCAAAACATGCAAACTTAAAGTTAATTAACCTAGACATTCGACCAGACAGATTTTAAGCCAAATCATGACAACCTGAAAGAGCATTTTGATCAGGGTCTATATCATTTGATAATTTACTAATTATTTTAGTTCAACCCTTTACTCCATATATGTATAATTTATGTATTTTAAAGCCTTTGCAAACAGAAGACCTTGGTGATTGGATGACTCCTGTAAGAAGCTATCAGATCACGCGGCCTCTCAGGTCTGCTCTCACAGTTTGCATGAGAAATTATTAACCCTTCGCTTGCTCTTCACGTCAATGATACCTACCTGTAAATAGTGAAGACCCAGACGAGACAGCTCCTGCAGGAGCTGTCTCATCAGGGTCTGCACTATTTACAAACCGTTGTGCAACCAGTGCACTCCACACCAATGATTGCACAGAGAAATAATTGTAGACAGTGAAGATATATGTAATTATACAACAGGGCATGGGTAAAGAAGATGAAATGTATTTTACAATTCAGCAAGAGAAGGGTTAAGATCTGACTGTAAAGATTCAATCATTGCTAAAATATCCTCTGTTCATATGCAATTACATGTATAATAATTTATAATATTAATAAAGTCATTAATTCTTATATGAATGTATGTGAACAAAATATTGCCAAATGCACATTCAGTAGAACCTGTCTTAAGCCGCCATTCATTTATTGAAAACAGGAGTCTTTAAAGAGCAGACCCTGATCAGACGGTTCCTATAGGAGCCGTCTGATCTGGGTCTACTCTGTTTGCAGATGCGTCAAAATGTGCTTACATAAGGGAAAGGGTTAAATTACATCAGCAAGCAGAGCAGACTTTGATCAGTTTCTAGATCTGTAGAAGCTGTCTGATCTGGCTCTACTGACTCTACTCTGTTTGCAAATACGTGAAAATGCATTTACATGTATATGAAGGAAAGGGATAAATAAAACAAACTACATGTAGATGTTTTCACAACTGAAGGAAACAAGAATTTCATGAACTTTCATAGCATACTAGAAAGGTTAGCCAAACAGCCCGAATATACTAGAATGCACCCAGAACCCTCTTAAGAGTCACGTTTTCAGCAGGCCCCTTGATCTCAAGCCTGGCTGGCAATCGGTTCCAGCAAATTTAGCCCCGCCTCTGCGGAGCTGATTCAATTATGATTTAACGACTCAAATTTAGCCAATACCATACAGAAAATTAAGCCTGAAAGTTCTGAAATACTTTTACTTTGAATCTGAATCAGTCTTCTTGCAACCCTTTCCCTGTTCTATGTTTGTTTCAAATTTCAATACCTACTGAATATTCTTGGCCAAATTAGTTATAATAAAACAAGGAAGATTGGATATTGTAGCCATTTTAAAAACTAAAGAACCAGATCTATCAACTTCCATTAGCAAACAGAGCAGACCCTGATCAGAAGGCTCCTCTAGGTCTTCTCTGTTTGCAAATGTGTGAGAACACGTTTGTATGAGGGAAAGGGTTAAGTTACACTGCTAAATGATGGATCAGACGACATTATATGAATTAACCTGTTACCTGTTCAATTATTCATGTAAGAAATAATGATATCATGAATATCTATTTGTTGCATTCTCATAAATTCATAATTGTTTATGTACACAAGATTTTTTGGGAATGGTAGAAACTGTAGAATCAGATCTTTAATAATTCCATAAGCAAACAGAGCAGAACGATGCTGTCCAATCAGGATTTACTCTGCATGCAAATTTGTGTGAAGGTGTTTGATCCGGGTCTACTATGTTTGCAATGGCACAAACAGACAGCTTCTAAACCGGAATTCTAGTAGAGATGAATTTAGATACTTTTTGGCAGGTGGCTGCTTATAATGCCCAGAGGAGCTTTCTGCATGACTTTCACCCTGCATTAAGCTGACTTGTCTCCAAGACTGATATTAGAGGGGTTTAACTGTAAGGGTTAATTGTAATAGTAATTTCTCACAACAGTGCCCATATAACCTATTAACCCATTACCTCATAGGCTATTTTTAGATCCAACCTCTTTGAATAAATCTACCAAAAAGGAGCATTAACAAGAGAAAAGGAAAAGTTTAGAATTGTGCAGTTTTTAAACCACTGTGATAAATTGAGAATTTTCTCCTATAGGAGTAATTTTTACAGAGACATAGAAAGGGGTGTTTATGGAGGAAAGGGTTAATCTTTTACCTGTTCAGTAATTCATGTAAGAACTTCAATAATTAATGACATCATGATTGTAATTTTTATAATGTACATTTTTATAGGGAACTTGATTCTGATAAAATTTGTACAATCGGATCTATATCAATAAAATTATTGTAATAAGCAAATAGAGAAGACCCTGTGCTCCTACAGGAACCATCTGATCTGGGTTTGCTTTGTTTGCAAAGGCCTCAAAAGGCTTTTATATAAAGGAAAGGGTTAACCCTTTCCCTGTTCTGTGTTCATTCCAAATTTCAATACCTACTGAATATTCATAGACAAAATGATTATAACGAAATATGGAAGATGGAAAATTGTAGCCATTTTAGAAAGTTAAGACACAGATCTTTGAAATTCTATTAGCAAACAGAGTAGACCCTGATCAGACGGCTCCTCTAGGAGCCGTCTGATCTGGGTCTACTCTGTTTGCAAGATGTGAAAACACGTTTATATGAGGGAAAGGGTTAAACCTAAGCGCCTTGCCAGTCTCCAAAGCATATTTAAAGTTAGAAATATTTTCTCAAAAATAAATGATGGATATATAATTATTCAAGGTATTTTGGATGCTGTGTGATATATAACAGATACAACACAGATCCCTTAATGGCTTGCTGTGATTTTGTTGGTTGCTTCTTTGATGATATTAGGGACTTGATCCCTAATCAGGTCAAAATATGTACACCATCTGGATTTATTAACCCTTATTCTGCTGATCTTGACCTGGCCATCATTTGCAAACAGCTTGGATCCAGATGAGACACCAAGTAATTCGGAGTCTAACCAGGGTCCAAGTTGTGTGCCACTAGGTCAGTCAGGGTTTCTCAAAGGCTTGCTTTACATCAGAGTTAGGGCAGACAATAAATTTTTAGCAGGATTATAGCGATAAAACCAACACTTTTGTACCTTTGCAAACAGAGAGGACCCAGATCAAATGGCTTCTGTAGGAGCTGTCTGATCAGGATATGCTCTGATTGCTTATGATATGATATAGGTCTCATTTTACAGTTTTTATAAAAGCAAAACATTTCCTTGATAAAATAACATTATAACAATTCAAGTAATTAATATTCATGATGCCATTATTTCTTACGTGCATATTGAACAAGAAAAGGGTTAATTAAGCACCTTTGATTATAGATAATTGGTCCATACCAAGCACAGTAGGCATTCAGGCCCCATGTACACTGAAGGTCTTAGAAAACCACATAGAGCTCGACCTTTTGAATGCCGGACATTCACATACACTGACATTAGCAAACGGTGTAGACCCAGATCAGATTAAGGTTCCTAGAGGAGCCCTCTGATCAGTGTATGCACTGGTTGTCATTCAAAATCCTACAAATTCACACTGAATAGACTCTGTTACTTAGTTTAAAACACTGACAGGCCCAAGCCATTACACTTTCAAAATTCAGCATCGAAAAGGTTATCATTTCAAAATCCCCTTACTTTCAAAGTGAACTGGTCTATTATTGCATTATACTGGATCTGATTTAGTATGAAAGGATCAAAGATGCTAGAGGATTTAAAGAAAACAAAACAATGTAGACCCTGATCTGAGTCAACAGTGCTGCAAAATAAATCTATCTATAAAATCATTACTGCATTCAAAGGGTTAATTCAGTTTGTCATTAATTACATGGAGATGAAGAATTTTACATTATAATAGCTGGTAGGTGGTAAATTGACCCCAATTAACACCCAAGAGTCTGAATTCATGGAAATGGTTACATTTAATTATAAAACACTTCAGCTTCATTTATCAATCAAAGGTGATACAAGCTTTTCTTTGAATAACCCTCTGCATTTGAATGCGGGACATTCATACACTGTCACTTGGAAACAGTGTAGACCCAGATCAGAGGGCTTCTAGAGGAGCTCCCTCACAGATCAGGGTCTGCACTGTTTGTCATTAAAAGTTTAATAACAATAACCATTAAACATCCTCTGTAAAAGAGATCATTTGCTCCTATAGATGCAAATGCTCTATTTATCACAATGGTTTCAAATCTATACAATTCTAAACTTTTCCTTTTCTCAAGTCAATGCCCCTTTTCAGTAGATTGATTCAAAGAGGTTGTGTCTAAAAATAGCCTATGGAGGAAAGGGTTAACATGTAAGACTCTAAGCACTTGATAAAAATTAATATTATCCTTATAATATTTTTTTTGTCTAATTTAATTTCATGAGTTGAATAACATGACATTTCTTTTGATAAACAGAGTGTGCCAAACAAATTAGTCAATAAAGCCAATATTTCATTTCTAGTGTGATCAGAAATTAATTATAGATCCAAAGTTATTACAATCAAAGGTTTTTTTGTACAAAGTTGTTGCTTTGAAGAGAGTGACTGGGTGGGTGTATTAAACTAGAAAATGTCCCATGAGTGACAAACATCCAAGACAGTACCAAATATTTCAGAATGAAAACAATGTCATATTCCATATGTATGTCTGTCTTTAGCAAACTTGAGTGTGAAATAAGTTTTACCCAGTTACAGCCAGGATTTCAGAGATGAGGCAGAGGCAACAGTATATGAATTTACTTTGTTGTATGAATGATAAATGGTCATAACTCTGTTAAAGATAATAAGTCCAGGCAACACCTGCCAGCAACATGCAATACTAAGCTTGCTATTACCCAGTCACTTTTTGAAACCATCATGTGATAAATAGAGCATTAATTTTGCTCCAAGGGATCAAATGCTCTATTTATCACCATGGTTTCAAAACTAATCATTCTAAAACTTTCCTTTTCCATAGTAAATGCTCCTTTTCAGTAGATTTATTCAAACAGGTTGGGTCTAAAAATAGCCTATAAGGGAATGGGTTAATCTGTTTAAGACAGATAGCTTTGAATGGCATTATTATGAATAATGCCAAGAATGAAGCAGTCACTGTAGATTGACATTATTTTTAGTATTATTCAAGCTAGAGGTCTTCTTAAGAGATATTGCACACACAAAAGTATGTCTATAGACAGATGGACAAACAGACAGACAGACAAGCTGATTTCCAATATATATGTGCCCCTTTACAACTTCTTATACATCCCTTTACAACAATTTAGTATTCATAGAAAAACCTCAATGGCTGCTCTTATCTAGAGCTGATTTTTAGCCATTAAATCAGACATGCATGTTATTGCATGTGTTGGGGTACTTTATCTTGACCTCGGATGCAGTGTTTTCTGTTGCATAATTTAAGGTTATCAACAAATGTTTAACTCTTAACTTGCTTATCAAAACATGATTGTTATTTGCAAGCTGTCTAGATCCAGATCAGATGCAAACAGACTTAGTATATTATCTTGAATTCAGCTGTTTGACACCAGGCAAATAATCAGCAAAGAAATTGAGTAGATCAGAAAGACATTTAAAAATCTAGCAGGCAAGATGATAAGCGGACATCAATTTTTATAGCAGATATAAGTGTTAAATATCCGGCAGGAAATCAAGGCATGCTCAAGTTAGTCATAAAGTCTTATCAATGTGGATGAAACCCTTATCATTTTTAACATTAACCCTTTAAAATCCAGAAACAAGTGTATAGACATTTGCAAACAATGTAGACCCAGATCAGAGGGCTCCTATAAGAGCCCTCTGTTCAGGGTCAGTGCACTTTTTGTTATTCAAAATCATCCTGCAAGCCTTTTCATTCTAAATGTACATGTACTTATACACATTAAAACCCCTCTAAACTGGAATTTTAGTAGAGAAGAATTTAGACACTTTTAGGCAGGTGGCTGCTTAATGCAGGGTGAAAATCATGCAGAAAGCTCCTAGAGGAGCTTTCTGCATGACTTTCACCCTGCATTAAGCTGTCTCCAAGACCAATTCAATATTGATACTACATTAAATGTCCAGCATTTAGAGGGTTTTACTGTATAGTGGAACACTGAAATGGGCCATTCCACTTTGAATACTCAACATTTAGAGGATTTAATCTTTGAATACGGGAAATGAGTTACCTGTCTGGCATTACAAAGAGTGTCTCCTCAAAGACCCAGATCAGAAGCATTCTTATCTGGTCTGCACTGTTTATCATTCATATTTTTTGTAACCAAGTTAGTTGTTCATACTGAATGGACAGGATCATTAACAACAACAATTTGTTACTGAATGGATAGGATCAAGATTAACAATGTCAATTCCACTTTGAAACTTCAGCATTCAAAGGGACAATATGTACAGACACAGACTTGTGAATTGCCTAACTAGCCTTGGTGACCTTGGCGCATGTTGGGTGAAAATGAAGTGTCTGGCACATGTTCCTATCTTCCTTTAAGTAAAAGAACTGAATGAAACAGAGTCTAGTTAAAAGATAAAAGTGTTGTTTTCTGTTAAGGAAATTACTTTGCTAATTGTCATGGTTGAAGATCTAGCAAGGGCCTGTAGCAAAAAACCTCCTCATGTCTAGTCTAATCAGCTTTCAACCTTTTGAATGCTTAACCCTTTCCTCCATAGGCTATTTTTAGATCCAACCTCTTTGAATAAATCTACCGAAAAGGAGCATTAACTCTGTAAAAGTGGCTTTGTGAAACCATCGTGATAAATAGAGCATTTGCTCCTATAGGAGCAAATGCTCTATTTATCACAATGGGTTCAAACTACAAAATTTTAAAATTTTCCTTTTCTCTAATTAATGCTCCTTTTCCGTAGATTTATTCAAAGAGGTTGTATCTAAAAATAGCCTACGAGGTAATGGGTTAATTACACTGTTTGCAAATGACAGTACACTCATTCTCCCCAATTCAAACTAAATGCATGATACCACCTTATTCTTAACTGTTCCATTGGCCGTCTTTATTTCTGGTCATTAGTTTGTTCACATAAATTATAATCACATCTGGATTTAATTGACAGCATCATGATCATAAACATTTATCCATAAACAAAGTAAAACCTTTCTAATGCAACCACCAAACAAAGCTATCATAGGGACAGGTGGTTACTAAGCTTCAGTGCTTAGTGGAAAGCAAACGTTATGCAGAAAACTCCATCTGATTTCAAAGATACGTTACCCATATTTATCTATTTTAAAGTGGTCATTTTAGAGGTTTTTATGTGACTGCTAGAATGACCTTGAGATAAAAAGACCGCCTAAATATTTGTTGAATTCTATGTTACCATTGAAATAACCGTGCAAAGAAGATTGTGTTTTATCTAATTTTGCTCATAACCAAATGACTACTGGAATAATCATGCACTACAGATTCTGCTCAGCATTTGGTCATATCTAGTCTCCCTGAACATTTGCTCATGTCTAATGACCACAATAATTATTTTGCAAGGAACAGGTTCTGTCTAAATATTTGCTTCTTGCTCACTGTATATTGACTGATCGAATGACCTTACAATGAGGATTCTGCTTAATTATTTTCTAAATATTTGCATTTGCACTTGTCTAATGACTGCTAGAATAACAGTGCAATAAAGATTGTGCCTAAATATTTGTTCCTAAATGTATCAACTGCTGGATTGACCCTAAAGTGAAGATTCAGCCCAAATAGTTATTCTTGTCTAGTGAGTGCTTGAATGACCTATACATGAAGATTGAGCCCAACTAGTTGTCCATGTCTTAGTGAGTGCTTGAATGACCTATACATGAAGATTCTGCCTAAGTATTTCCTAAATACTTACTCATGTCTAGTAACTGATGGAATAACCTTTAAATGTCGAGGATTCTCCCTAAATATTTCTTAAATATTTACCCATGTCTAGTGACTGCTGGAGTTACTTTGCAATGAAGATTCTGTTATTTGCTCATGTCAAGTGATAATTGCAACATAATTATGCTCGCTGTCTAACCATTGCTGTAATGATGTTGCAATGATGATTGTGTTATTTGATGTCAAGTTATATGATGTCAAGTGATTACTGCAACATATGCTCATGTCTTAAACGATATGGCAGTGCTATAATGATCTTGCAAAGAGAATTCTGCCTCAATATTTGCTCTGGTCTATTAACTGATGAAATGATCTGGCAATGGAGGTTCTGCTGCAATAATTAGTTAATGCTCATGTTTAGTGAAATCAAGAATACAGTAAAATGGCGATAATCCGAGGACTGTCGGGAACTGAGAAAATGCTCGGATTACCGCTACCCTCGGATTATCCATGAATTCATACTTTGTGGATTCAACGTGTCAAATATATCGTACAGTGTATGCACATACATGTGTTTTTTGCCAACAGAATGCTTAAAAGATAAATTGATATGTTTGCGTATTTTTAGAAAAGTCTCGTTCAACAAAACGCTTATTACGAGAGTAAACAATCTTTATTGAGTATTTCAGACGAATAACACTGAGTGTTCCAATTATTAATTAATTCAACTCGCCCTGATTTTTCTTATCGCGAAACAGTACGGGAGCGAAGCGATATTGTTTTTAAACATCCAAAACTAAAATGAAATGTCGACGAATGGAAACTTAGGCAAACTAAAATCCATAAGTATGAGGTTAGAAGCTACGACTGTTCTATGTCTAATAGTTTGAAACCAAATTTGGGTTTATTGTGAAGGGTCCGTTGAACGGAGCAAACTACAGTGAAATTTCGGTCTCAGCTGTGAATGGTGTTTACCGTTTTCACTTTTATATAAGTAAAGAATCGATGCATTATACACAATTATGCGCTCACAATTACTGCCAACATACGTGTATAATGCTGGACCCGGCGTTATTCACACATAGTAGCAAAAAAACACAGTGCCACCTCTAATTGCTGGGGACACACGGAGTCGCGAGACATCAACAATGGAGGTGTGATAAATTTACTTCGAAGTGTCCGCGATGCATGCTCGGATTAGGCAGGTAATTTAATGAAGCAACTGATTGAAGGGACCGAGAAGCGTGCTCGAAAAATCAGATTATCGAGACTCGGATTACACCGTACATAGTTGTATTGAAATAATAGATTTCATGTCCGGACCATACAAATTCCCTCGGATTAGGCCATATACTCGGAAAATCGCTCCTCGGATTATCGCCGTTTTACTGTATATAATACCTTGCAATGAATGCCTACATTTGCTTATGTATTGTGGCAGCTGGAATGATCTTGCAATGATAACACATATTTTGTTCTTGTCTAATGGTGATTAATGTAAATGAACTTGCAATTAATGTTCTTCTGCCTGAATATTTTCTCATGACTAGTGACTGCTGGAAAGACTGACTGCCTTATTTAAATACTTGTTCTTGTCCAATGATTGCTAGTAAATGGCCTTGTAATGTGGATTCTGCCTAAATCAATAATTACATACATGTACATTGTATTACAATTATTTTTAACTAAAAAGTCAAAGTCTGGACTCAGTTCATGACTTAGAAACCTCAATAAAATATGTATTTTTACAATTATATCAGGAATTTATACTATCTAAAAAATGAGAAAATCTTAAGAACAAATAATATACATTTATTCCTCAAGCATTGTCCCTTAACTGATGATTCCACTTTACACAGGAGCTTTCTGATGAACAGAGTCTGCTCTTTTGAGGAATAATATAGATCTGGTTCAACACTTTCTACCAAGGCAAAACTTCTTGTATTCATTTGACATTATAAAAAATCAACTAATTAATACTCATGAAGTCGTTATCTCTTACAAGAATAATCAGATAAAGTGTTAACCCTGGATCCTTCATAGACTATTTTAAGACACATCCTCTTTGTATAAATCTACTGAAAAGGAGCATTTACAAGGAAAAAGAAAAAGATTTTGAGTTGTGCAAATTTGAAGCCATCATGATAAATAGAGCAAATGCTCTATTTATCACAATGTTTCAAACAGTTATCAATCACAATCATTCCAGTTCTGATACATACCGGCAGGTCTGAACCGTCTGATACATAGTAAGTTCATTCAGTCTTTAACCCTTTGAAAGCAGGAAATAAGTGCACTATTTGTCATGTTACATTTTTCTTTAGAAAAATCCCTAAATATTCACCATAAGCTTGACCTGTTTTAATTTCGGAATAGTCCATTTGAAAATTCAGCATTGAAAGGGTTAATCTACATCCAAATTGTCCCTAATATGATGGCTTTTGATGCCTCTGTAAGTTACTTTATGTTTGTTGTTTGTGTTGATCAATGTTCGTTTCTGCCAACTATGGGCCACCTTAGAGAAAGGGAAGCGGTCCATACAGAGAAACATGGTTACGATGCTCTTATTATTGATAGAGTTTCTCGGATTCTTTTAGATCCCATGTGTACAATTCTGATACAATTTGGACCTCTCATTAGCTCATCTGAAGGACTTTGGATCGGCAGGGGAGTGAAACCCAGAACCACTGGCATAGTAGTTGAAATTGTCCAAAACACTTTTTGAACTATTGTAATAAAACAACAGAGGATTTTGCTCCATAGGAACAAATATTCTATTTATCACAATTAATGGTTTTAAAACTTACACAATTATAAAAGAAGAAAAATATTTTTGCTAGTAATATCTCTTTTTCAGTAGATTTATAATAGGTAAGTGCTAAATATTAACCTTTGAAAGAATGAGTTAAAAAAAATAATTCTTATTCCAAGTACATGTATATGTCAATATATTCTCATACATAAATAAATAGGACAAAATATGAAACAGTACTTTAGTCATGTTTACAAAATACCTGCCTCTGACCCTCTGAAGGTGGTCAGGTTATTTAATCCTTCTAATGCTTGAAACGAGTCCATTTACTGGCATTTGAAAACTATAGACCCAGATCAAAGGGCTGACCTATTTGAGCCCTCTGATCAGGGTCTACATAGTTAATGCCATTCATCTTCAAGCAAATCAAACACATTATCACCATATGGACTCTTAAGCTATAAAATGATGAACTATTCCACTATGAAAAATCAGCTTGCAAAAGGACTTAAAAGTTTTCTCTCTCACTGGGTGGTACAAGATTGGAAAATTATCATCTAACATGATAACATTAAAATTCTTGGAGTTTTCATGACTGATTCAATTCACATCAGATTTTAACCCTTTGCTTGCTATTCGCGTCTATACATGTATACCTACCTGTAAATAGTGAAGACCCAGATGAGACAGCTCCTGCAGAAGCTGTCTCATCAAGGTCTGCACTATTTACAAGTTGATTGTGCAACCAATGCACTCCACAGAAGTGATTGCACAGCGAAATATGTGTACACAGTGAAGATATATGTAATTATATGTAATTATTCAACACGGCATGGGAATGAGAAATGTATTTTAAAATTCAGCAAGAGAAGGGTTATCTCATCCTATATACCCTATGTATTCAGACATCCAATCTCAACTCCCCACAGATTTTTGTAAAGCAGCTTCTGTCACGGGAAAATATTCCTTTGATTATAATACAATTGAGAAAATTTATCTAATTAATATTCGTACTGTCAGTAATTCTTACATGAATATTCATGAGGTAAACGGAGAAAACTCCATACCTGATGATACATGTAAATTGAAAGAAAAGAAATGTAATGAAACATCTTGGGATTTGGATGATGATAAATCATACATGGTGTTTAACCCTTTCCTCCATCAATACGCCTTTCTACGCCTCTGTAAAAGTCACTTAATGAAACCATTGTGATAAATAGGGCATTTGCTCCTATAGGAGCAAATGCTCTATTTATCACAATGGTTTCAAACTACAAAATTCTGAAAAATTACTTTTTTCTAGTAAATGCTCCTTTTGGATAGATTCATTCAAAGAGGTTGGATCTAAAAATAGCCTATGAAGGAAAGGGTTAAACACTTATATCACACTATGGATGAAATTGTGAACACCTCTGCAATTACTCAGAGTTAACCCTTAAACTGTTAAATATCAAACAAGAGTGTTCGGAGGAACACATGTGTCACCTGCTCGCAGCTGATACAAAAACTAATTGTTAATATGAAAAAGGGGAATACCTCAAAAAATATTGATGCTAGAGTTGTGGCTTTGTGCATGACACTTCCTCTCAGCATGCTTGTTCCATGTGTGAAATTTTGAAACCTCTATAATGATTAGTTTAGAAATGGCAGCCAAAAAAGGAAAGTGTGATGGACAGACAGATGGATGGACGGACAGACAGACAGATAGACGACAGAAAAGTGATCCCTAAGTGACACAAAAGTCTGCCTCTAGGCAGGTGACACAAAAATAATGACATCATGAATATTTATGAGTTGAATTTTTATAATGGCATAATTATGTAAACAGGATTTTTTGTATTGGTAGAAAATTTAGATAATTTCATAAGCAAACAGAGCAGACCCTGATCAGACGACTTCAACAGGAGCCATTTTTCTTATCTTGGTCTACTCTGTTTGTAAAGGCATAGAAATTGGTGTATTTATTATAGAGTAAAGGGTTATGATAAGACTCCATGTAACTAGGTATGTTATCAGGATCAAAACTGTTTGACGCTTGATCAACTTTGTTCAAGAATATAGAAGGAAGAGATTTGAAGCAGATGACATTCATTAATCTTTTTCTTCATATCAATCAGAATGCCTTTTCACGCTTTTGCAAACAGAGTAAACCCAGATCAGACGGCTCCTATAGGAGCCGTCTGATCAGGGTCTGCTCTGTTTGCTTAAGGAATAATATAGATATGATTCTAGTTTCTGCTTTTGTCAAAAAGTTCATGTGTTAATATTCCATTTTAAAAATTCATCTAATTAATATTCATGATATGATAATTGCTTTCATGGATATTCATCGAGTAAAGAGATATTGACCCTTCCAATGCTGAAATTTTAAACGGACTATTCCAGAATTCAAGCAGGTCAAGCTTATGGTATATATTTAGGGATTTTTATAAAGATAAGTGTAACATGATAAACAGTGTCTGTAGGACCCTGATGAGAGAGTTCCTATTATAAGGAGCTCTCTCATCATTCTGTGTCTACACTGTTTGCAAAGGACATTGGTGACTCATGACAAAATAAAAGAAAATGTGTTCATGGGACATGGATGCCCCTACGACAAACTGGAAATAGATGAACAACAAACCTGTAAAGGGGAGACACAGTACAACTCACTATGATTATGCTTCATACCAAATATCAAATAATTCCAGCATACAAACCAAGTAATCTTTGACAAACATTTTACAGGACGGTCACGGACGTTAGACGTATGTATGGACGGACAAGGGTCAACCTTTAAATGCCCCGTCGCCAATTTAAGGCTGGGGCATAATAACTTAGTGATGAAAGGGTAAATGTAAATGGGACCTTATGGTACAGTTCATTATCTAATCAGTTCGACAATCTTGACTACAACATTCTGCCACTGGATGATAAATTTCTTGGAGAGCTGGCAAAACACTTTCATTTAGATGCTTATCAATAGTAAGAATTTTCATAAAGTTATCATTACAAAATTTACACCGCTTATCGCAAGATTGTGGTGATAATCTGCAAATGACAAATTGTTGTGCTATCTACCGTACTGAAGATGAGTAGATACAATCTTCTGAGGTTTTTACTACCGTGACGACTATTTATACAATGTTGATGCTCTTTTGCTATCTTCAGATGGGTATTTTGATGATACAAGATAATCATTTTATAACAAATTCATGAAATAGTTCAAGATTTATGACCAAAAGTTAATGGAACTTGCCAGCATGAAAACTTTAGCCTAGTCAATGCCAAAAGAAATCTGTTTGAATAAGTCGAGACAATTTACCTGGAACCCGGAACTTTGCTTTGAAATTTAAATCATGATCCAGTCTGCAAGTGAATAAAACCTTTGCAAAATCCAAAATTAATTAAAGGCATACCTCTCTTTATGTGGTTTAACCCTTTCTCTCATATAAACGTGTTTTCACGCATTTGCAAACAGAGTAGACCTAGAGGAGCCGTCTGATCAGGGTCTACTCTGTTTACTAATAGAATTTCAAAGATCTGTGTCTTAGCTTTCTAAAATGGCTACAATATTCAACCTTCCATATTTCATTTTAACTATTTTGTCCATGAATAATCAGTAGGTATTGAAATTCGTAATAAACATAGAACAGGGAAAGGGTTAAAAGACATTATGATGGAATGTTTTCACATATCAGTTAAGCTATTATCTTATCATCTGAAGTATTAGATGCAAAAAATCACGGTTTGTTGTAAAGTGCTGTTTATTTCTGATTCATATTTAAATTGTACCTTAACCCATAATTTTATCGGCTTTTTTAAGATTTAACCTTTTTGAATAAATTTACTGAAAATAATTTACTGGAAAAAAATGAAAAAATCAGAACTATGTAGTCTTGAAACCACTGTGCAAAAGAGAGCATTTGCTCCTATGGAATAAAATTGCTCTATCATTATGGTGACTTTAACATAGGCGTCAAAAGGTATCAATGTGAGGGAATGCCGGTTAATCTTTTGAATTCTGAATTTTCAAAGCTGAATGGTCCATAATTTTTTTAAGTACAGAATCCATTAAGTATGAATGCGAATAATCTGCAAGAGGATTTTGAAAGATGAACTGTGCAGACATGATTATAAGTAGGCTCCTTTACAGGGTGTTGCCACAAACCAGAGGAAACAAAATTCCCTGACAATTCCCTGACATTTCCCCGACATAATTTCAAATTTCCCCGACAAATTTCATCGCAAAATTTGGTCTTTCTGTCATAATTTCTATAATATGTTATGGATGTTTTAATATATATCATTCATTCTCATGTTTTTAACATTCCCTGACATTTGCCTATATTTTCAAACTTCCCTGACAGTTCTCAAAATTCCCTGACCTTGAAGAAATTTAAAATTTCCCTGACTTTTCCCTGAAGCGTGGCAACCCTGCTTTAGGATTCCTCTGATCTTGGTCTACAGTTTTCAAATGCAGGTACTGTACACTCGTTTCCCAAACTCAACGGTTTAACCCAGCCCCAACCCCCATATAAGTGCATTTTCATGTCTTTGCAAACAGAGAAGACCCAGATCAGATGGCTCCTGTAGGAGCCATCTGATCAGGGTCTGCTCTGTTTGCCTATGGAATAATACAAAATTTATGTAATTTTATAGTTTCTGCCAATGTCAAAATTTCTTTGTTCATGTTTCACTACAAAAAATCAGCTAATATTATTTCTAACAGGAATATTGAACAGATAATGATTTAGCTAAGATGAAAAAATGTTGCGTTATTTACTGGTTTTTAGATGTAACAAGGTTTACATGTTACAGTCCCTTTCTCCAACAGCAAAATCTATATGTTAATCTTTTCCTCCATGAATATTCATAAATAATGACATCATGAATAGTAATTAGCTGAATTTATATAATGACCATGATCCATATTATTTCACAAGCAAACAGAGCAGACCCTGATCAAATGGCTCCTAAATGATCTATATGACCTGGATCTACTCTGTTTGCAAAATCATAAAAATGCATTACATAATTATGATGTAAAGAGTTAAGTGAAAATAATGAGTTAAGTGGGGGATAGTGTA
Source organism: Azorinus chamasolen (assembly GCA_963576725.1). Classification (NCBI taxonomy): domain Eukaryota; kingdom Metazoa; phylum Mollusca; class Bivalvia; order Cardiida; family Solecurtidae; genus Azorinus; species Azorinus chamasolen. Next base: position 97,668,669 of record OY755236.1, on the reverse strand, counting down.
GACCCAGTTGATCAAACTTCCCTATTAGGACATTATTATTTGTCTATTAGTTTTGTCTGGGTCTACCCTGTTTGCAAAGGCATTAAAAGGGTGTTTCTATTCCAGTATGGATGAAGATGATAGATCCAAAGATATTTCACATGTCATTGTAATCCAACTGCAGTGACTAGCCCTACAGTCTACAAACACACTGAATGTATCTAGAAACACATTAACTGATACTTTCAATAAGTAACGTCTGAGGTCCTCTGATCAGGGTCTATACTGATTGTCACAGATAGTCCTGTAGTTATTCTAATCCTTTCATACTAAATGGACTCTGCCATTTAACCCTTTCCTCCATAGGCTATTTTAGACCCAACCTCTTTGAATGAATCTAACCAAAAGGAGCATTTACTAGAGAAAAGTAAAATTTTAGAATTTTGTAGTTTGAAACCAATGTGATAAATAGAGCACTTGCTCCTATAGGAGCAAATGCTCTATTTATCACAATGGTTTCAAGAAGTGGTTATTACAGAGGCGTAGAAAGGCGTATTTATTGAGGAAAGGGTTAACCCATGTTTTAAAAATTTAGCATTCATTTTAGGGTTACCTACTGCCATTAAGATAGATGTGCGGTGATAATGACTTCAATGCTGAAAAGAATGTTGCTATTTAAAATATAATGGCTTAATTACAGAATGCTTTTAGGCTATCCTCTCATGAAATCAGGTATCAAACTGCTTGAGCTTTTCAGATTACATAACTTACATTACTTGTTACACTAAAAGCAGCTAGAGATTACATAACTTACATTACTTGTTACATAAAAGCATACAGCAGTGAAGGCAGCCAATTAAGAGGTCTGATCATCATCTAGAGGACAAGTGGTAACTTAACCCATTCCTGCATATTGACGCCTTTTAACACTTCTGTAAAAGTCACTTTGTGAAACCATTGTGATAAATAGAGCATTTGCTCCATAGGAGCAAATGCTCTATTTATCACAATGGTTTCAACCTCTACACAATTCTATAATTTTCCTTTTCAGTAGTAAATGCTCCTTTTCGATAGATTTGTTCAAAGCGGTTGGATCTAAAAATGGCCTATACGGGAATGGGTTAATGCACTTTCATCCAGCTACATGTACCACCCTTTTTTAATAACAAATGTAGTTATTTATTGAGTTGTCACTTTAGAAAGGTTGTTCAGTATGTAGATATTGTTTAACCCTTTCCCTCATATAAACTTGTTTTCACGCATTTGCAAACAGAGTAGACCCAGATCAGGTGGCTCCTAGAGGAGCTGTCTGATCAGGGTCTGCTCTGTTTGCTGATAGAATTTGATGGATATGTTTCCTTGCTTTCTAAAATGTCTACAATGATCCACCTTCCATATTTCTTTATAAGTATTTTATTAATGAATATAGAACAGGGAAAGGGTCAATGAATTAGGAGAGATTTCAAATGAATATTGTACACAATTAGGAGAGATTTCAAATGAATATCGTACACAATGTCCATTGGGGAGTCCATTGGAATTAATATGGTATGTACCAGAAATACCCAGGCAACAGTAGAAGTTATAAAACAGTCATTGTAACATATTTCATCTAAGTCTTTAAACCCGCCCATTAATTTTTACTGCCAGCTGTTACTGCTGAATAAAGGGATGGTCCATCTTTTGAGTCCATAAACTAACCTGGATCCCTCTTGAAGAGGTATACATTATTTGAAAAAGCTTAATTAACTTGTTCCCCACATTCAAGGAATTAACTGGTAACCCCATAAATACTCCATTTAACCCTTTCCCTCATATATTTCCCTCATATAAACACATTTTCATGCATTTGCAAACAGAGCAGACCAAGTTGCAGATCAGACAGCTCCTAAAAACGCTTTAAAAGGCGTTTATATGAGGGAAAGAGTTAAAGAGTTTTTTCTATTGACATATCCCTTAGCCAGACAGGAATTACCATCAACAGTAAAACCCCTCTAAATCGCATAATAAATTAAGTATAAATATCTGTCTTGGAGACAGGTGGCAGCTTAATGCAGAATGCAAGCAAGCTGGCACTAGATCAACAAAGACTATATTTTATTTATAACATCTAGTACACTTATACACTATAACCATTATGTACTAGGTGCTATAAATAAACTATATGCATATAGTCTTTTTCGATCTAGTGCCAGTGGGTGAAAGTCACGCAGAAAGCACCTCTAGGAGCTTTCTGCATGATTTTCACCTTGCATTAAGCAGCCTTCTGACTAAACATCTAAATTCTTCACTACTAGTATTCCGGTTTAGAGGGGTTTTACTGTACATAAAGCATAGCTTGGTAATTATCGCGAAGAAGATAATTGTATGAAAACGTTTCCCCTGTAGCCAAAATCAGATTGTTAAACCAGTTTATATCCTGATCGGGTTCTTAACTCTTACAGTGACTGGGCCACGAGTCACTAATGTCCTTTGCAAACAGTGTAGACCCAGATGAGAGGACTCCTACAGTTCTGCACTGTTTGTCATGTTACACTTAAAAAAAAAAAATCCCTAAATATTAAATCCCTAAATGTTTGAATTTTGGAATAGTCCATTTGAAAATTCAGTATTGTAAGGATTAAATATTTGTAAATATCAGTTCACTCTAAATATTTGTAAATATCAGTTCACTCAAGGGAAAGCATTTGTATTGTTTGAAGGAATGAAAAATATGAAAAATAAATTTCTTGGGCAAGCAAAATCAAAGAAACAGGAAATGCTGAAGAATTATGTCTAAGCAGCCCTTTCATTACAGACTATTTCAGGTTGAGATGATCCATCACTGTTTCATGGTAAAGTCCATTCTGCATGAAAGGATTTAACCCTTTACACCATGATCATTCATGTAAGAATAATGACATCATGAATATTAATTAGATTAATTTTATCATAGGTTATGGTAACAGGAATTTTTACCATGGTAAAAACTGTAAAATTATATTTAACTCTTTCCCTGTTCTGTGGTTATTTCAAATTTCAATACCTACTGAATATTCCTTAACAAAATAGTTATAAAGAAATATGGAAGATGGAATATTGTAGACATTTTAGAAAGCAAAGAAACAGATCTATCAAATTCTATTAGCAAACAGAGCAGACCCTGATCAGACGGCTCCTCTAGGAGCCGTCTGATCTGGGTCTACTCTGTTTGCAAATGCGTGAAAACACGTTTATATGAGGGAAAGGGCTATACTATATCATAAGCAAATTAACAGAGTAGGCCCGCTCTTCAAAGGCAAAAGGGTTAACTTTTTTCCCCACAAACAGTGAAAGGGTTAACAAGAATCTAATAAAACATTATGTCATTATCAAAGCTTAGTGCTAATGTCCAAACCTTGACTTTTGGTCTCCAATGTCAACCATAAAAACATGGAACTAAGATTCTTTTCCATTCTCAAAAATTTATGGAATTCAAGGAAGATATACATAATACCTACTTAGCTCTCTAGACTACCAATGAACTAATGAAAATAATTATAGCTACAGTAAAACCCCTTTAATGCGACCACTTTATGAATGGAAATAAATGTCTTTAAAAGCAAGTTGTTGCTTAATGCAGATCGAAAGTTATGCAGAAAGTTCCCGCAGGAGCTTTCTGCATAACTTTCGTCCTGCATTAAGCTACCACCTACCTTTAAGACCCAGAATTAGACATGTTTTTGGTGGTTGCATTAGAGGGGTTTTACTGTATATAAAATAGCCTTTCTCTATTAACTCTTGGCACGCCAAGTAATTTTGTCGTCTGTTCATTTGTCGTCTGCTGCTCAATAATACTTTCTGCAACATTTTCAAAACTATTAATTTCTTTCCATTGTTTACTTGCAGAAATTGCACCTAATCAGTGACGAACATTTTGGGGCCTGATCTGAATCCAAACTGTTTATATAGGTCATAAAATGGGGGGAGAATCTGCCGCTAACAGAAAAAGAGTTAAATCTACAATTTCACTCCTTATCCTGCAATTCCGAACCTGGCAAGCATTGCCAAAGAATCTGAGTTGATAAATTCATGAATATTTCTTAACCTTATACTTCATGAATATTCACATAATAAATAATGATGTCATGATTGTTAAATAGATTCATTTTAATAATGGCATAATTATAAGCACAAGAAATATTGGTCATGGAAGAAACTGTAGAATCATATCTATAAGCAAACAGAGTAGACCCTGATCAGATGGCTCCTATAGGAGCCATCTGATCTGGGTCTACTCTGTTTGCAAATGCATGAAAAGGCGGGAGGGAAAACTTTAACAATCTTTATACAATAAACTTTTCAAGGGAATGCTTGGCTTAGAAGAAAACTGGAGGACAATAGAATTCGCTCCTACAGGAGCCATATGATCTTTGTCTACTCTGTTTGCGAAGGCTTGAAAAAGCATTATTATAAAGAAAAGCATTTTTAGTAGGCATTATGTTTAAAGAAGAATAAGGGTTAAATACACTGATAAATATTCGGGTGGATGGCCGGATGACTGCCGGGTGGATGGCCAGATGACCGCCAGTACTAGTGGCACCATGCACCCACTGGCACAAGATCACATCTGTGAAAGTGCATGACCTATAATCCTATATATAATTATTTATATATATGTATGTATATATATATATATATACCATTACTGATGGGACACTTTAAATTGAAAGCACTTTCACAGCTTATCTTAATGGACCTACCATAATATAATAAATCCTTTCGTGCATAAAAAAGTGCTGATGGACCATAAATTAAGCCTTTTCTCCATTAATACCCCTGTCTATGCATTTGCAAACAGAGTAGACCCAGATCAGAAGGCTCCTGTAGGAGTCTCTGATCAGGGTCAGCTCTGTTGGCTTATTAAATAATATTAAGATTTGACACCGAGCAAAAATAGTTTATGACCTCAGGACCAGGTGCTCACTAAATGCTTGGTTCAGCATCAGATGAGCAAAACAATCTCATGGACAAATAACGTAGGATTACCCTAAACTGCACTGGGGCATAAGGTTACTAAAATATCTGCCAGTGAATGTTTTTTACATGTTGTTACCTCGCTCCCTGCTGTCAAAAACGTTATCTGCTTAAACTCCACTTTGTTGCAACTTTATCTTTCTTTCAATTCATTCAAGCTTTAGAGAAACTACAGGCTGAGTGGCAAACAGCTTGGATCCTGATGAGACGCCGAGTAACTCGGCATCTCATCTAGATCCAAGCTGTTTGCATTGATGCCAGTTAGGTTATGCTTAGCAAAGAAAGGGCAAGCATCCAGCCTGCTGGTTACTAAGCCTCTTATGTTTGTAATATAAAATCTCTTCAAAGTAATAAAACACAAGAAACATGTGGTTGCTGCTCATATGGTCTGTTTGTTTCCAGAAGAACAACATTTACATTGAATGTCCTGTGAGGTCGGTGCCATTTCAGTCCTCACAGCATAAACATGTAATACTCAAGGCAATGTTGCCTGTCTGAGATATATCCCTTTCCCTGTTGAATATTCATGAGACATAAAGACATCATGAATATTTATTTAGCTATTTTTTTAAAACATAGCATGTGTACATGGCAGTACAATTAGGTACCAGTGATTAAAAATGTAGAATCAGATCTAGAGGAACAGATAAGGTAAATAGGTTAATTGAGTATTACTCCCCACTTTTAAAAGTAATTCAATATCCAAGAAAACAAATGTTCTCCCCATCACGACTAATATAATGGCAAATGATCATAATGCAAATTGAGCCTTAGTGCTTTCTGTCATACAAAATGTGCACAAGAACAAAATAGACACATATTTATTTTAGAATGGACAAAAATCTACAGTTAGGTCTGTTCAGCTTTGATCAGATTTGCCAAAAACATGGCACTTTAAATGCACCTGTTCTTTTTTTACTCAACTATTACAGATTCAATTGAGTTTTGTTACTATAGCTAACTGATTTAAAATTAATCGAGTATTTGGCAAATTTCTATTGAGTTAAAAAATCACTCAAATATCTGTTCCTCTGAATTCTATAATAATTTTATAAACAGAGCAGAGTGAGACCCGTCTGATCTGTGTCTTCTCAACATGTATTTGCAAATGCATGAATAAGTGTGTATAATTATGAAGGAAAGGGATATACTGACTGTTGCCAATCTGATTTGTCCACAAAAAGAGTTTTTTTTCAAACTACAGTAACATTCAATTTAGTATAAATATCAGTCTTGGAGACAGGTGGCAGCTTATTGCAAAGAGAAAGTCGTGCAGAAAGTTCCTCTAGGAGCTTTCTGCATTAAGCAGCCACCTGCCCAAAAGTATCTAAATTCTTCTCTATTAGATTTTCAGTTCACTCTACAAGTCATTGAGTATGCATGATAGGGTTGTAGGAGTTTGTAGTATATGTCTGTAAAAAGGCTTACTGTTCATAAAAAAGTAGCTTTAACTCTTTCCTACATAAGCTATTATTAGATCCAACCTCTTTGAAAGAATCTACCCAAAAGGAGCATTTACTAGAGAAAAGTAAAATTTTAGAATTTTGTAGTTTGAAACCATTGTGATAAATAGAGCATTTGCTCCTATAGGAGCAAATGCTCTATTTATTACAATGTTTTCAAGAAGTGGTTATTACAGAGGCGTAGAAAGGCATATTTATGGAGGAAAGGGTTAAGAACACTGGCACTTCACTAACCCTTACCCCGATATGAGAAAAAAAAGTATTGATATGAGAAAAAAAAGTATCTGCTCAAATTTGGATCAGGTGGAGATTCGATCAAGCTTTGAAGAAACTACCGATCGAGTCTCGAACAGTTTGGATCCTGATGAGACACAGAGTAACTTAGTGTCTCATCTGGATCCAAGCTGTTTGCAAATGCAAGTCATGGTTAACTTTCACTGAGAAGAAGATGAGCAAGATGAAAGGACAAGGAACCCTCCAGAGAAAACAGGTACAGGACTTTCTTGAACTCAGAACCTAATTCAGCTTACCGGTACATCATGTATGAACTAGCTCAAAGCATCCATGACAAAATAAATTTCAGGATTATCAAAGAGATAAGAATGCCGAACACTTACAATGCTGAATTTTCAAATGGACTATTCCAAAATTCAAACAGGTCAAGCTTATGGTGAATATTAAGGGATTTTTCTAATGAAAAGTGTAATATGACAAACAGTGTAGACCCTGATGAGAGGGCTCCTCTAGGAGCCCTCTCATCTGGGTCTACACTGTTTACAAAGGACATTCGTGACTTGGGTCCTGCATTGTAAGGGTTAAGTTATTGGTTATGCCAACAGATATATTCCAACAGTGTAATATTTATCAGTTTCAAGAGGGCCATGGATTGGATTTTGAGGTTAAACACCTGTAGAATTTATTATACCTGAACTTAACCCTTTCCCTGTTGAATATTCATGAAAGAAATAATGACAGCATGAATATTCATTAGCTGATTTCTTATAATGGCACAATTATGTACACAGGAGATTTTTGATAGTGGTAGAAGCTATAGATTTAGATCATAAGCAAACAGAGCAGATTCTCATGATCAGACAGTTCCTACATAAGCCATCTGATCTAGGTCTACTCTGTTTGCAAAGGCTTGAAAAGGCATTTATATGAAGGAAAGAGTTAACCATTTCCCTCTTATCAATGTCAGTTTTCACACATTGGCAAACAGAGTAGAATGAACCTGTGAAGTTTTGGCTTAGGAGGAAATCATAGCTATAGCACTTCTCAAGCCAACAGACCAGACCTTCCCAAGAGCCATCTAACCTGGGTCTATTCTGTTTCCAATGGCATTAAAAATAAAGGATTGAACAACCTTTAAAGGTCTTTAAGTCAGAGGTTGATTTGGGTCATTTTTTTAAATAGCTTGAGTTAATGAATATTATATCATAGTTCTGTTGCTAATATGAGTCTATTTTGAACAATTAAACACACCCAACTTTGCTTTTTTTGAACATTGTTCTAATCTATTGAGTATGTGTTTTTACAATCAATCAAGGGTCATCTACAGAACATTCTTACACAATTATATTGAAATCCAAGAAGTGTCTTTAGCCTTATTCAGAGTAATTGCCCTGTTCCTTAGTGCAGACATGCTGTTCATAATGGTTTGTGCAAAATTTAGGTTCACCTTAAGAAGCATTATCAATGTATGTTTAACTATCAAGTCTATCCAGTATAAAAGGGTATAATTTGCTAGAGAATTCTGAATGACAAACCGTACAGACCCTAATAAGCCAGAACTTGTTTCATGCATTCAAAGTGTAAATATATTAGATGTGCATGAGATCAAAATACAGCTTCAAAAGCAAATTTCACAATAACCTTGAAGAGTTAATTTGTCTCATTTAAAACACATGTTTGTGAAATATCTTCCCTGATACATAAAACCAACAAATAAGATAAGGACATGTTTCTTCATAAGATCCAATATTCTACTTGTGAAAGAGAGATAACATTAAACCTTTTACTCTATAAATACGCTTTTCTAGGCAAACATAGTAGACCCAGATTAGACAGTTCCTATAGGAGGCATCTGATCTGGGTCTACTCTGTCTATTACCTATCAAATTATAATAGATTATTTAGATCGATAATGATACGTATTTGAGTGTTCATATAATTGAGATTTTAGTGCAATTCCATAACTAGAACTATCACTGAAGGTGATTAATACCCCCATAAAAGTGGCTGTCACAAGAGAAAGCTTTGTACAATTTGAAGAGGCATTATAACTTTGTAAGAAAATAGATAAACTATTAAACTATTATTGGATGCGCATCTCCTCTTAATGATAAAGTAATTCATGTCAAGTTTCATACGATTCCAGTCAGCAGTCACTGAGAAACCGTGTGGAATAAAAGTCAACAGACAGAGATCAACACAACACTTTTAAACAAAGGGGCATAACTTTGTAAGAAAATCAATCAGCTGGAAAACTATAATTAGATGTGCATGTCATCTTTATGAGAAAGCATCATATCAACTTTCATTGGATTCCAGTCAGCAGTTGTGGAGAAATGGCACGGAAAAATGTCAACAGACCGACTGAAACACCAAAATTTAAAGGGGCATAACTCTAGATCTGTAAGAAATAGATAAACTGTTAAACTATTATTGGATGTCAAATTCGTACGATTAAAGTCAGCAGTCGCTGTGAAACTGCACAGAATAAAAGTCAACAGACAATTGCAAACCGACACAAAACTTTTAATACCCCCACAATGTGATGGTCACAAGAAAAAGCTTTGTACAATTTGAAGGGGCATAACTCTGTAAGAAACTAGATAAACTATAAAATTATTATTGGATGTGCATCTCCTCTTCATGATAAAGTATCATGTCAAGTTTCATTGGATTCCATTGAACGGTTACTGAGGAATCACATGGAATAAAAGTCAACAGACAAACCAACACAAAACTTTTGAACAAGTGGGCATAACTTTGTAAGAAAATCAACAGGCTGGAAAACTATAAATGGATGTGCATGTCCTCTTTATGACCAAGCATCATGGCAACTTTCCTTGGATTCCAGTCAGAAGTTGCTGAGAAATTGCGCTGAAAAAAGTCAACACCAACCGACCAAATTAAAAGGGGCATAACTCTGTTAGAAAATAGATAAAGTGTCAAACTATTATTGGAAGTGCATCTCCTCTTCATGATAAAGTATCATGTCAAGTTTAGTACGATTCCAGTAAGCAGTCGCTGAGAAACCATGTGGATTAAAAGTCAACACACAAAACTTTTAAATAAAGGGGCATAACTTTGTATGGAAATCAATCAGCTGCAAAACTATCATTAGATGCGCATGTCCTCTTTATCATAAAACATCATGTCAAGTTTCATTGGATTCTAGTCAGTGAGCGGTTACTGAGAAACAGGGCGGGGAAAAAGTCAGCAGACCGAAGAACCAACCGACAAATGGACCGACGGCCAAGCTCTCTCCTATATACCCTCCAAACCTTGTTTGTGTGGGTATAATTAACCCTTCGTTTGCTAATCACGTCAATAGTGAAGAGCCAGATGAGACAGCTCCTGCAGGAGCTGTCTCATCAGGGTCTGCACTATTTACAAATTGATTGTGCAACCAGTGCACTCCACAGCAGTGATTGCACAGCGAAATACTTGTACACAGTGAAGATATATGTAATTATGCAACAGGACATAGGTAAAGGAGAAATGTATTTTAAAATTCAGCAAGGGAAGGGTTAAGAGATCTGATCTAGGGTTACTCTATTTGCTAAGGCGTTAAAAAGTGTTTTTGTCTGATAAAGGATACAATTTGTCTTATTGCATCTGATCCATTAGAAGGCAATAAAGGCTGAAATATGTCTTGAAAATTATTTAAAACAAATTAGCAACACTTTCCTTGTTTACTTTATGTCTCAAAACTGTGATAATAAATTTGAAGACCGATAATGAAATACAGTAACCCCTCTCTATAGTCTTCCATATGAGCTTTCTGCATTACCTTTGCCCTGTATTAACCCTTTACTCTGTAAATATGCCTTTGCAAACAGAGTAGACCCAGATAAGAAGCTCCTATAGGAGTTGTCTGATCAGGGTCTGCCCTGTTTGCTTATGAGATAATATAGATAAGATTCTACAGTTTTTATATTGGCCAAAATGTCCTGTGACCATTGTACTATTCATTATAAAAAGTCATAATTTTCATGATGTTATTATTCAAATACATAAATATTTATGGAGTAAAGAGTTAAGCAGCCAACTATTTTTAACCCATTCCCACTTAGGCTATTTTTAGATCTAACCTCTTTCACTAAATCTACCAAAAAGGAGCATTTACTAGAGAAAAGGATTTTTTCAGAATTGTGTAGTTTTGAAACCGTTGTGATAAATAGAGCATTTGCTCCTGTGGAGCAAATGCTCTATTTATCACAATGGTTTCACAAAGTGGGTTTTACAGAAGAATCAAAAGGTGTCAATATGCGCCTGGAATGGGTTAAAGATGTCCACGTTTAGTAATTAAGCAGTCGCTTCAAAGAGGTTCTACTGTATTTCGAGGGATTGGTGCAAAACTATTCTAACTCCTTCACAAAGTGAAGGAGTTAGAATAGTTTTGCACCAAGCCCTCGATTTACTCTCTAGTTTTGCAAATGGTTTACATGTTTTTAACTTTAATTCCAAATAAATAAAATTATGCAGGGGAAATTACAATTAGCAAATAGTGCAGAACCAGATCACTGTATATTTACAGAAGATATCTGATCAAGGTCTGCCTTTTGTAAATTTGAAATTCTTGTCAGTCTAGCTTACCTTGAGAAATGAATTGACTAACAAGAACTTACATTTTGAAAATTCAGCATTCAAAAGTTTCATAATTATGGCGATTAAATCTAAAATTTAGGATGCAGTTAAGCATCAAATGGGAATTAACAAATTGTTAAACAATTTCCTACTAGATGTTAATGTAATATCTTAATCAACTAACCCTCTGAAGGTGGAAAATGACTTCACTAGCAACTGCAATCAGAGTCCAGGTAAGACAGATCTTAATGAATTCACTGTTCAGGGTCTGCCCAGTTTGTCATTCAACTCTCTCTAGCAAATTAATACTTCCATACTGAATGGACTTTACTTTTACACAATGACGGACCAATCTACTTTGGAAAATAGAGCATTCAAAGGTTTAATTAGTTAAATAGCTATTGCAGTAATACATCAAAGCTGGAGTAATAAACATAACTGCTAGATGGTAATGGCTCAGATAACATTAGACCACAAATTACATATTCTTATGTAGGTATCCTTCTTCTCATTACCTCAAAGATACAGAGCCACAGATAAAGACAATATTCATTATTTCTCCACTAAAGCCAATGTTGTGATCATCTTATCCATATCAGAAACGTACATAGATGAGGTATGAATTCCAAATACTAATACAGTCGTGTCTCCACCAAACCCTATGTGAGGTATATGCATATGTATTCTAAATACTAATATTCAATGTCTAATTGTCTCCACCAAACCCTATGTGAGGATTGTATTCCAAATACTAATATTGTAATGTCTCCACGTACTCCAAATACTTATATTGTCCACCAAACCCTATGTGAGGGATGTATTCCAAATACTAATACCGTCGTGTCTCCACCAAACCCTATGTGAGGTATATATGCATATGTATTCTAAATACTAATATTCAATGTCTAATTATCTCCACCAAACCCTATGTGAGGATTGTATTCCAAATACTAATATTGTAATGTCTCCACGTACTCCAAATACTTATATTGTCCACCAAATCCTATGTGAGGGATGTATTCCAAATATTAATATCGCTATGTCTCCACCAAACCCTATGTGAGGTATGTATTCCAAATACTAATATAGCCATGTCTCCACCAAACCCTATTTGAGGTATGTACTCCAAATACTGATATTGTCCACCAAACCCTATGCAAGGGATGTATTCCAAATACTAATATCGCCATGTCTCCACCAAACCCTATGTGTGGGATGTATTCCAAATACTAATATTGTCCTGTCTCCTCCAAACCCAATGTGAGGGCTTGAATTCCTAATACTGATATTGTTATGTCTCCACCAAACCATGTTGTGACCACTCTTTAGAATTGTTTCTATGATGAGACGATTCTAAAGAGTGGTCACAACACAGGATTTGGTGGAGAAAAAAATTAGCTATTCTTAGAAAATGTATGATTGAGGCATCTTATCTAAGCCTGTGAGGTAGCCAGTCCCAATATATGTTATGATTACAATTAACAAATAATAATTGCATCTTGAAACTTCTCATAACAAGGGATAACCCTTTGAAGATTGAACAGTCAGTGTAATAGTCCATCAGTGTTTAACCCTTCTCTTGCTGAATTTTAAAACACATTTCTCCTTCTTTACCCATGCCCTGTTGTATAATTACATATATCTTAACTGTGTACATGTATTTCGCTGTGCAATCACTGCTGTTGAGTGCACTGGTTGCACAATCAACTTGTAAATAGTGCAGACCCTGATGAGACAGCTCCTGCAGGAGCTGTCTCATCTGGGTCTTCACTATTTACAGGTAGGTATATTGATGTGAATAGTAAGCGAAGAGTTAATAGTGCAGATCTTTGGGTCTACGCTGTTTGCAAAATTAATGTCGGTACACTCTTTCCACATTCAAAAGGATAAAACATTTTGTATCTTGACAGATCTTCACCTGTAATATTGTACAGTATTTGTATTAGACCCTTTCAACCTTTTATCCAATAAATATTCATATTAGACTATACCAATGTGAACACCATTTAATCATCATATTAACCCTTTCCCTGTTCTATATTTAGTCCAAATTTCAATACCTACTGAATATTCATCGACAAAATAGCTATAATGAAATATGGAAGGTGAAACAATGTAGCCATTTTACAAACTAAAGAAACATATCTATCAAATTCCATTAGAAAACAGTGCCATCTGATCTAGGTCTTCTCGGTTTGCAAATGCGTGAAAAGGTGTTTATATGAAGGAAAGGGTTAAATATACAAAACAAGGAAATGTGTTGCCACAATAAACATTAGAGAATCCAATGTGTAACATATAAGTAATTAGAGTAGACCCTACAGGAAGCTGTCTGATCTAGGTCTACTCTGTTACTCAGTGTCTCATCTGGATCAACACTGTTTGCAAAAGTTGTTACAAATTTACACAAAGCATCATAACATTTAAACCTTTAGCTAATGAATGTTCATGTAAAAAATAATAATAAATGTTTATTAGATGATTTTTACAAGTTTATGTGGACATATTGGTGCCTTTTGACGCCTCTGTTTAAATCACTTTTGAAACCATTGTGTTTAAATCACTTTTGAAACCATTGTGAGAAATAAAGCATTTGCTCCAATATATTTATCACAATGGTTTCAGAACCATACAATTCTAAAATGTTCCTTTTCTGTAGTTAATGCTCCTTTTCAGTAGATATATTCAAGGAGGTTGGGTCTAAAAATGGCCTGTGAGGGAATGGGTCAACCCTTGCACCATGCCCTGTATTACCATCTATAAATTATTATTATAAAATATAATATATTGTATTTTTCAATTTTCATCTGATCCTGATAAGATAACTCCAACATTCCGGGAACCATCTTATCTAGGTCTACTCTGTTTGCAAAGGCATGGAAAGGTGTTTAAATCAGGATAAAGGCTTTACAAACTCTCAAGTAACAATGAATAAAATCAAAGTTTGTACTTGATGACTTCATTAATAATGAAGTTGACAGAAGAAGAAAAACTGATATAAAAAAAAATTTAGCCACAAAATTATCTACATTTTTTCGAAGCAGTTAGGACAATGTTTCACTGTGATTCATGCTTTACGTTTGTTGATTTTTTCATCTTGTTATCCCTTTATTAGATAGAAATGTATAGATATGTATTTACAGCAAAATCAGTCCCTACAGCTGCTATCTGATCAGGGTCTGTTCTATTTGCTTATGTAACATACAGTAAAATCTCTCTAAGCCGGATGGTCATTTCAGTATAAATATAGGTCTTGGAGACAGTTGGCAGCTTAATGCAGGGTGAAAGTCATGCAGAAAGCTCCTCTAGGAGCATTCTGCATGACTTTCACCCTGCATTAAGCAGTCACCTGCCTGAAAGTATCTAAATTCTGCTTTACTAGAAGTCCAACTAAATAGAGTTTTATTGATTATGTAATAGCAAAATAGTGTACATATTGATAAAATGGCCTCTCAATGAGTCATTTGATCTGAGTCAGCACTATTTGCCTATGTTTGTCGATCAGAATCAGCCCTACATTACTTCATAAGCCAACAGAACAGACACTGATCAGACGGCTCTTATAGCAGCTGTTAAATCTGGGTCTACTCTGTCTTCAAAGGTGTCAGAAAGAGTCTCTATCAAGAAAAAGGTTCCTACCTATGAGTCCATAATTATGGTTCTTTATGAAAGTACGCAAATTTATCCCTCTTTATCATGAACTGGAAACACAAGAAAGAAACTCCTTATAAAACCCTTGTCATTAGCCCCTGGCCAGGTGTAACAGGGTGTAAGGTCCTCAAAAAAAGGTGTTAGGCTAGAACAAAAGTCTCACGGAAACACTCGAACAACACATGCTTCATCTTATCCCCTACCACATCAATAGCTACAAATATCACAATAGTAATTACACCTTGATCCATTAACCCTTTCCTTGATATAAACACATTTTCAGGCTTTTGCAAACAGAGAAGACCCAGATCAGATGGCTCCTGTAGGAGCCATCTGATCAGGGTCTGCTTTGTTTGCTTATAAATTATAACAGATCTAATTCTACAGTTTCTACAGATACCAAACATTCATTTGCAAATAAAAATTATAAAAATTCATCTAATATTAATTTGGTCATTATTTCTGACATGAATATTCAATAAGGGAAGGGTAAAATGTGGGAAACTATGTAAAATAGTAGTTAAGATACATATGCATACAGTACAGAGCCAGATCACAGGGCTTTTCTTACATGAATATTCATGTAGTAAAGAGTTAACCCTAGAATTTCATTCTGAAATAATTAAAGGATTTAATTTGTCATAAAAATTTCAACAACAAACAGTTAAGACCCTGATCAGTCTCCAAAAGGAGCCTTCTGATCTGGCTTCACACTGTTCGCAAATGACAACTAACTCATTTCCCGCATTCAAATTTATTAAAAAAATGCTTGCTGAGCAGTTTTGCAGCAATGATAAGAAACACCAACATTTTCAATACCATGACATTTTGAATGCAGAATGAGATTGCGGCAATATCAGGATGGATAATGTTGTTAAATCTAATCTAATATTAGTGTAATATCGCTCAAAGGAGGCTACATCTGTTAAAACGTTTTATACAAGTGATTAGACTGTTATAAACAAGGCATATCACAGATAGCGCAGGTCGTCTCCCCTAACAGCCTAATTACCCGCCAAATGTCTGTTACTTTGCATTTCACCTTGTAATGAACATACTATCTGTCAATCACCCTTTAACTTATCCATGGTAGAAACACCTTTTCATACCTTTGCAAACAGAGTAGACCCAGATCAGACTGCTCCTGTAGGACTCGTCTATTCAGGGTTTACTCCGTTTGCTTATGAAAGAAGTGTAAGACATAATTGTACAATCAGATTATATTTTTCAATAAGCAAATAAAGCAGACACTGATCAG
Source organism: Azorinus chamasolen (assembly GCA_963576725.1). Taxonomy (NCBI): domain Eukaryota; kingdom Metazoa; phylum Mollusca; class Bivalvia; order Cardiida; family Solecurtidae; genus Azorinus; species Azorinus chamasolen. The sequence continues at coordinate 97,652,505 of OY755236.1, read as the reverse complement.
ACAGATCTGTGTCTTACTTAGTTTACAAAAGCAATACAAATATATTGAGTAAATGGTTAATGAAAAAACAAGAGGTATTTAAACCTTTACTTCATGAATATTCATGCCAAAGCAGAAAATAATCAAATCTGTGGCCTAAAAGTAAACAGAGCAGACCCTAATCAGACAGCTCCTACAACAGCTGTATGTTCAGGGTCTACTGCACGCAAATGCGTAAACAGGAGAAATTATTAACCCTTTCCCTGTTCAATATCTATGTAAGAAATAATGACATCATGAATACCGGTATTTATCAGCTGAACTTTTATCATGTAAACTTTTATGGAAATTGTTTGCTTTGATAAAAGCTGTAGAATCAGATCTATATAATGTCAAAGCAAACAGAACAGACCCTGATCAGACGACTCCTATATGAGCCATCTGATCTGGGTCTACTCTGTTTGCAAATGCTTGAAGAGGCGTTTATATGAAGGAAAGGGTTAAATAAAGAATTAACCCTTTCCCCAATAAATACGCCTTTCTACGCCTCTGTAATAAACACTTGTTGAAACCATTGTGGTAAATAGAGCATTTGCTCCTATAGGAGCAAATGCTCTATTTATCACAATGGTTTCAAACTACAAAATTCTAAAATTTACTTTTCTCTAGTGGTTTCAAACTACAAAATTCTAAATTTTACTTTTCTCTAGTAAATGCTCCTTTTGGGTAGATTCATTCAAAGAGCTTGAGTCTAAAAATAGCCTATGGAGGAAAGGGTTAAGACTTCTCTTTACTCCTCAGATATGCCTTTTGACCCATTTGCAGACAGAGTAAAACCAGATTAGACATATCCAGTAAATTCTGTCTAATCGTGGTCAGCTCTGTTTGCTTACAGAGTTATATAAATCTGAGTCTACAGTTTCTGAAATTACTGGTACATGTACGAAACTTTCATGTGTCCATGTGCCATTATAAAACTTAATCTAATAAACATTCATGATGTCATTATTTCGTTTAACAAGTAAAGGGTTAACCCTTTCCTCCATAGACTATTTTTAGACCCAACCTCTTTGATTGAATCTATCGAAAAGGAGCATTTACTAGAGAAAAGTAAACTTTTAGAATTTTGTACTTTGAAACCATTGTGATAAATAGAGCATTTGCTCCTATAGTAGCAAATGCTCTATTTATCACAATGGTTTCAAGAAGTGGTTATTACAGAGGCATAGAAAGGCAAAGAAATAGAGAATAATAGGTTAGTGCCGTAGATGGGACGCTTTATCCGACGAGGGGAGAAAACGTTGAGGCGAGGCTTGCCGAGCCTCAACTGTTTTCTCTCCGAGTCGGATAAAGGCGTCCCATCTACGGCACTAACCTATTATTCGATTTATCCAGTCAATATAGTTAAATGTCTTTTTTATAGACTCATAACACTCTTGAAATAATTTACATTGAAAATGCAGTTTTTCGATCAACGGATCCCTCCCTTTTCACTTCCATTTAGACGTAAATAGATCTAATGAGCTACCGCAGAGGAATATAGTTTCGATACTTGTATTACTAGAAGGGAAACGTGGTTGAATTTGAAAAATAAGAAGATTTGAATCGAGGGTCGATAAGTTATTTCAAACAGACATGATCTATAGTCTTTGGTCAAATTCGAGTTACGTAGTCTCTGTTTCTATTTTTAGATTCTACCTAACGTCACTCAGAAATCGATGGAAATGAACAGGCTATATTTAGGTTTATGACTATCACCGCCCCTGTAAGAGTTTATCAATCAAATAATAATGAGAGTGAAAAGAAAACATTTACTATTTATCTGTCAATCTTTGAATCCAGGTTTGATTTTATCAAAAACGGGTTTTGCTAGCGGTGGATTAAATTAATAAAAGTGATAAATCAACGTCATTTTGTATGTGGCCTCAGTGGCGTAATCGGTAAGGGCGACGTCTCTAGAGAATTTAGAATTAGTTTTTGTAGGATCAGGCGCGGGTTCGAATCCAGCTGTAGCCAAATATTTTTATTTTTTCTCATTTGAATAATTCTTCTGGTGACCAAATAGATCTGTTAGATCTATTCCATCAACATGTTTATAAATATTTACAGAAAACTAAAATAGTTCCATGGTTATAGAATCATTACGCTTATCTACTAACCTAATAAACCTTCAACTACCGGAAGTAACCTAATAAACCTAAGTTTATTTGCACCCCCTTTATTATGTCACTAGAGAAGCCTGGTGACTGGATAAAAGTAAAATTTTAGAATTTTGTAGTTTGAAAACATTGTGATAAATAGAGCATTTGCTCCTATTTTGCAAACAGAGAAGACCCAGATAAGGCAGCTCCTATATTCCTATAGAAGGTGTCTGGTCAGAGTCTGCTCTGTTTGCTTATGATATAATATAGAAATCAATCTTCAGTTTCTTCATGGCCAAAATGTCCTGTGTTCATATTCCATTATTAAAATGATTCTAGTTAACCCATTCCCTCATAGACTATTTTTAGATCTAAACTCTTTAAACAAATCTATAGAAAAGGAGTATTTAGTATTTACTAGAGAAAAGTAAAAGTTTAGAATTGTAAAGTATTGAAACCATTGTGACAAATGCTCAATTTGTCACAATGATTTCAAAAAATGACTTACAAAGAAGAATGGGTTAAGAGGAATTTTACTGTATTTACATTTTCGTCAGAAGAAATCTGCCCAGACAGATAAAACTTTCACCTGTTTTACGAATGTTTATTTAAAGCTGAAATGAGATGTGAAGTATGTGTTTGCTCTGCAAAAAACAATAATGAGGGTTCTTCACATGAAAGTGAAATTTGTCAAGTGTCATGGCATAAGAAGTGGAAGTCATTTCCCTAAATACAATGGGAGGTCTGTTTCCGAGAAGTCCTAAGCAGATGTGATAGCTCTTCTTACATCCTGTATTTTACTGCAAGTCATCAAGAAGGCTTAACTCTCTGCTAGCAGCGAATTCATGATAAACTAATGCAAACAGGTTGGATCCAGATGAGATGCTGAGTAGTTCGGCATCTCATCAGGATCCAAACTGTTTGCTATTCTGTATGTGTATTAGAGGAAACATTAGAGAAAAACGTTAACTGTAACGAAACATTTTGCGGAGAACGTTATTCAGCATGCAAAGAGTTAATTGGACCTTAAGTTTTAGCACCGCCATTAACGGTTTCACTGTTCAATATTCATGGTAAAAATAATGACATCATGATAACTTATTAGCTGAAGCCTTTCCTCCATAAATACACCTTTCTACGCCTCTGTAAAGGTTGTTTTTTTAAACCATTGTGATAAATAGAGCATTTGCTCCTAAGGAGCAAATGCTCTATTTATCACAATGGTTTCAGAAATACAAAATTCTATATAGAGTTCTTTTCTCTAGTTAATGCTCCTTTTCGGTAGATTTATTCAAAGAGGTTGGATCTAAAAATAGCCTATGGAGGAAAGGGTTAACTTTTATAGCATATATACACAGGAGGTTTTGGTATTGGTAAAACTGTAGAGTTGGATCTATTGTCATTTCATAAGCGAACAGAGCAGACTCTGATGATATGGTTCCTACAGGAGTTTTCTGATCTTGGTCTACTCTGTACACAAAGGCGTGAAAAAAGCATTTGTATGAGGGAAGAGGTTAAAGGTAAATTAATGTGAAAGTCATGCAAACACTTTGAATTTTGATGAGGTGAAGAGCCCCTCAGCATTCCATTACGACAAAAACTATCTATTAGGTATTCTGATAATTGTTTTCGAATATAACTGTAAGAAGAAAGAAAAAACTCGGAAAAAGACAAAACATGAACAATTTTTGCATATAATAATTAGTTGAACTGATACACATTTAACCTTTAACCAGATAGAGATGTCTTGTTGACTTTGCAAACAAAGCAGACACAGATTAGATGGCTTCTTTAACCCATTCCTCCATAGGCTATTTTAAGACCCAGCCTCTTCGAATGAATCTACCCAAAAGGAGCATTTACTAGAGAAAAGGAAAATTTGAGAATTTTGTAATTTGAAACCATTGTGATAAATAGAGCATTTGCTCCTATAGGAGCTTTCTGCATTACTTTTGCCCTGCATTAAGTAATCACCTGCTTTTTAAGATGTCTGCCTCAATATATTCAAAGTCACTTATAAATGACAGGTTCTACTGTACCTATAAGGGAAAAAGACAAAAGGACAGTAAACCTGTAAAGTAATTGGTTTTCAGCAAGTTTCAAGGAAACCTCTGACATTGAAAATCAGCACAGACCCAGATCAACAGTACACCCTTATTAGATGTCATATGATATAAACATAGTAGACTTTGTCAGATGCAAATGTTCTAATTATTTTAATTCTGAGGCATGCCAAATATGTACAGTTCAGGTTTGGGATCAAAGTCATTTGAAGTCATACTACATTAATAACCCTATGTATTTGGATACCAAAGCTCTGGTCTCCACGGGTGTGATCAGGGTCTGCACTATTTGCCTGTCTTTGTCTGTTCAAATATTTAGCATAATTAGGGTACAGTGGAAAATTACAAAATACATGTACTCCATGACTCTAAACTTTCTTTCCCATCTAAATCAATTCAGCTGACATTAGCCAAAATGTAGATGCAATTTCATGCCATAAGTATTCTTTACATACTGCGAACTTTTTAATTTAGGTGTGGTCCTATTTGAGATAATGGTAATTTGCTTGAAATAGAAAATGCAGCAAAAACATTTCTGTTCCATTACAAAACAACTTTCATTTCTGTCACTCTCTAACTATTATCAAATCTCAATATCAAATCTGCTTGTGTGTCTTGAAAATAACAAGACTGAAACAGACACACGGATTAGACACATACAGCAAACAGCTCCCTATCCCTTTATTCCATGAATATTCATGTAAAAATAATAATAATATCATGAATATTAATTAGATTATTTTTTACAGTGGCATATGGACATGCGAATGTTTTGCTATAGCAGAAAATGTATAATCATATCTATATTATTTCATAAGCAAACAGAGCAGACCCTGATCAGACGGCTCCTATAGGAGCCGTCTGATCTGGGTCTACTCTGTTTGCAAAAGCATTAAAAAGACTATTGTATGAAGGAAAAAATTAACAATGTTACGATGTATCTTACCTTGTTTACAACCCTATTAGCGAACAACCGCGGCCAGGACTGTCGCGACTTGTGGAAGTTCAATGTGACAAGAGCATCAACACCAATAGAGGCATAGTTATTCATGACTAGTTCCTGAAAAAAACCCAGAAGCAAAACAATTACTCCAGCAGACATAAGATACCTACCATTACATCTATTTCAGTGCAGGAAACCAGTCACTAATCTCCTTTGCAAACAGTGTAGACCCAGATGAGAGGGCTTCTGCACTGTTTGTCATGTTACACTTTTCTTACAAAAAATCCCCAAATTTTCACAATACAATTTTTGTCAAAGCAAAAAAAAAAAATCTTTGAAAATCTTATATTATAAAACTTCAGCTAATAACTATTCATGATCTAATTATTTCTTACATAAATACTGAAATTTCAAAAATATCATAAGGGTGTCCAACAGTTTTGGATCCTGATGTGTTGCCATGGTACCTAGCGCCTTATTCCAATCTAAACTGTTACCAAAGGCGGTCACCTACTCTCCTTTATTTCTTTGAATGCCCAATATCCAAAGTAGAATAATCCATTGATGTTTAACAAGACAGTCCATTCAGTATGAAAGGGTATAGTGTTCAAGCTGATTTGAAGGCTCCTCTAAGAGCGGTCTGACCTGGGTCTACACTGTTTGCAGGCTCATTTCCCACATTCAAAAGGTCTGTTAACACTAGATGTAAGAAAGTCTGTTACAATAGTACAGTTGATGTTAACTCTTTGTATGCTGAATATTCAAAGTGGAATGGCCCATCATTGCTCAACTATAGAGTCTATTTAGTATGAAAGGGTAAATTGTGAGAAGATTTCGGATGACAAACAGTGCAAACCCTGATCAGAGGGCTCCTCTAGGAGCCCTCTGATCAGGGTCTACACTGTTAGCAGATATAAAACACATATTTCCCCCATTCCAAAGGTTAAACTAAGTGTTACTCAAGAAAACATGATGAATTTTTTATGACTGCTCTGACATTACATTTCAAGCACGAAGATCTTCAACTTGAAGAGTTACCAATGTAAACTTCCCACCGGAACAAAAGATTGTCTGTCTTGTGAATCCATCTTGGATATGAGCAATTTTATGTCGTAACTTCCTTGACCCTATCGTCATTTACCAAAGGGCTTACACATTTTTCCAATTAAACATACATATAGATTCATAATGTGAATTGTAGTGATGAGATCATGTTCCGATGCTATTAACTCCTTGTACAAACTAGCAGTGAATTTGTGCATACCTAAGCACATTCTTTGGATCCAGATAGGACAATGAATAGCTCTGGGTCTCATCAGGATCCAAACTGTTTGACACCCTGATTGCAATTTTGAAGACAAAGTTTGAAGACAAAGTTAACACTGAGAATTTTACCATACTACCAATTTTGCAGAAGATAATTACTTACTGTGTACAGAGTTTATACTATACTTCAAAGTCATATAGAAAGAAATACTGACTTCATGAACATTAACTCTTCCCTCATTTTTACGCCGTTGCAAACAGACTAGACCCAGATCAGACGGCTCCTAAAAGAGCCATCTGATCGAGGTCTGCTCTGTTCGTTTATGGAATTACAATGTATATACATTTGTTTCTATAGTTTCTGCCACAGCCAAAAAAGGCTATGTGCATATACCATTGTAAAATTCAGCTAATAAATATTCATGATGTCATTATTTCTTTCATGAATATTGAAAAGGGAAAGGGTTAATTAGCTGGATTTTTATACTGGCATGGCAGAAACTGTAAAATCATAACGTTATTTTTTTATGGGCAAAAAAGCAGACACAGATCAGACAGCACCTACTGGAGCCATCTGATCTGGGTCTACTCTGCTTGCAAAGATGTGAAAAGGTGTTTATATAAAGTAAAGAGTTAACAAATATTGATCAGGGTCTGCTCTGTTTGCCTACAAAATAATAAAGAAATAGTTCTACAGTTACTGCCGTAGTAACAGATTCCCTTGGTTATAATGCTCTGTTTGCTAATGGAATTTGATAGATCTGTTTCTTTAGTATCTAAAATGGCTATAATGTTCCACCTTCCTTATTTCATTATAACTATTTTGTCGATGAATATTCAGTTGATATTGAAATTTCAGTAGGTATTGAAATTTGGACTAAATAAAGAACAGGAAAAGTTGCCATGAAAATTATCTGATTAATAAATCAATAGTGTTGTTGTAAGCAAACAAATTGAAGTTTGTTCATAAGCAAACAAAATGAAGTTTGTTCATAAGCAAACAAAATGAAGTTTGTTCAGTAGCAAACAAAATGAAGTTTGTTCATAACAAGTAGGAGTAGGAGTTAACTAAATGTCTGATCACGGCCTACTCTAGTTACTTATATTGTACTTCTATTGTAATTTCCCCCTATTTGTCAGTGCAATTTATTCCTTCACTCATTCTCTCCTAGGCTATTTTTAGACCCAACCTCTTTGAATAAATCTACCGAAAAGGAGCATTAACTATAAAAAAGGAGAGTTTTAGAATTGTGGAGTCTTGAAACAATTGTGATAAATAGAGCATTTGCTCCTAAGGAGCAAATGCTCTATTTATCACAATGGTTTCAAAATGTAAATTTTATAGAGGCGCAAAAATGCAGTCAAAAGGGGGTAATGTGTTAATTAATGTATAGTTTATATTTAATACATGAATTAAATTACTATTCATTATGCAGAATACTACATGAATATTCATTTACACTTTTCTGATAGAAACTCCATTTGATATCTTGTCTTTGCAAACAGATTTTAAATATCAGAAATTGTGGAATAAAATCATAAGCAACAGCAACAAGAACCATCTCATCTGGGTCTACTCCGTTTGAAAAACTCTAAAAAGGTGTATCTATCAAGTTCTAGGTCAAATTAGTTTTTTAATTATTGGAGATCTCAATACGATTTGAATCCAAACATCTGCAAGTGCTATTCCTGACCCAATCTTCAAATCTCGAAATGCAGTATTTCACATATACAGATCTGTCAAAACTTTAGTCAGCTTTATAACATTATCATCTGAATCTACACTGTTCTTAATGATTCTAGCAAACTAATTGTTAACAAATAATTCCTGCCTTATTACTGACAAATTGTCCAAGTCAGATCATCTGTACTAGGGTAAGACCCAATTTCAACTTCTAATCAAAGGGAAGTAACATCATATTGTGCATGAATAAGTCAGGCACCAACTGACTTAACTCCCTTATTGACAACACCAAAAGACATTTTAGCCCTTTACTCAATAGATCTTTTAACCTTTTAACGTCTTTGCAAACAAAATAGACCCAGATCTGACAGCTCATGTTTGAGATGTATGATCAGGATCTGCTCTGTTTGCCTATAGAATATAGATCTGACTCTACAGTGTCTACTATGGCTGACAATTCCAGTGTCCATTTGTCATTACTAAATTTCAGCTAATTAATATTCATGGTACCATTATTTTATACATTAATGTTCATTGAGTAAAGGGTTGGAGCAGTACAGATCACACAGGTTTGGCAGACAGACAAACTTAGGCAAAGAATTTAGATCAAACTACTCCTGAAGTATTTTAACCTTTCGCTTGCTATTCGTGTCAATATACCTACCTGTAAATAGTGAAGACCCAGATGAGACAGCTCCTGCAGGAGCTGTCTCATCAGAGTCTGCACTATTTACAAATTGATTGTGCAACCAGTCCACTCCACAGCAGTGATTGCACAGCGAAATAATTGTACACAGCAAAGATATATGTATTTATACAACGGGGCATGGGTAAGGAAGGAGAAATGTATTTTAAAATTCAGCAAGAGAAGGGTTAACCTTTTCCCTGCTGAATATTAATTAGTAACAATGGCCTCATAAATATTTCATTGCTAAAGTTTTATAATGGTATATGCAAACAGGATGTTTCAGTATTGGTTAAAAAATGAAGAGTTAGATCTACTATAATTTCACAAGCAAACAGAACAGACCCTGATACGATGGTTCTCAAAGGAGCCGTCTGATATGAGTCGACTCTGTTTGCAACAATGTGAAAAAGTGTTTAATGAGGAAAAGAGTTAATCAGAGTTTAAATTATTTGCTACTTCATTAGTTTTAAACAAAATTATCAAAGTACTGACTTTACTTGTTCAGTTTTACAAACCGGAGTAGAGGGAGACTGGGTGACATAATACTTAGGGGTAAATATGCTATGAAATCAACAAAACGTCTCTGATGTCTTCTTCTATTATGAGGTAACTTGAATGTCAAAAATGAAGAACTTTATTGCAGTGCTTCCAGAACCTGTTTACAATTAAATGGGTTAGAATGAGCACGGAATGTAAGGAAATAGTTTGATAACGGCAAGTTAGTGCCAATATGATATGATCACTCTGATAGTTGTATAGTGAAGGACCATGATCTGTATGAATAATCTTGCATAGAAATGGAAATACATCACAATTTTTAAAGAAACATGCTGTCAGAGTGAATAATATTTACGATCTCATTATTTCTTACCTGAATATTCATAAGGTAAAAGGTTAACCCTTTCCTTTATATTCATGCTTTTTCACTCCTTTGCAAACAGAGTAGACCAAGATTAGACAGCTACTATAGGAGATGTCTGATCTGGATCTGCTCTGTTTGCTTATGAAATAACATTAGATCTGACTACAGTTTCTACCAATACCAAAATATCCTGCATACATAGGCCTTTATAAATATTCACATCTTTATTTCTTACATAAATATTCATGAGGTAAAGGATCAAAGGTAACTTACCTTTTTCGGCCTTGACATACCCATATGTCTCTTGTGATTAATTGAAACCCTCCATCTGTAACAAAACAATTACAGTAAAAACTCTCTATAACGGCCACTAAATTACATCAAGTATTTTGTGTTAAAGGCAGGTGGCTACTTAAAGCAAGGTGAAAGTAAAACAGAACGCTCCTATAGGAGTGTTCTGTTATACTTTTACCTTGCTTTAAGCAACCACCTGCCCTAAATACCAACTAGTTAACATAATTCAGTGGCCGTTATAGACAGGTTTTTCAGTAGTTCCTAAATATTAAAACCATCTTATCTGGGTCTATCGTGTTTGCAAAGGCATAAAAAGGTGGAAATATCAAGTACAGTAGAACCTGTCTCAAGCGATCATTCATTTATAGAACATAGGAGTCTTAAAAAGACTGCGGTTTATGCAAGACAAAAGTAATGCTGCAAGCTCCTATTGGAGCTTTTTATATTAAATTTGACCTGCATTAAGCTACCAGAGTCTTCAGAGTTCAGATTTAGAGTTTGATTTAATGGTCATTTAACCCATTCTCTTATATTGAAGACTTTTGACGACTCTATAAAAGTCACTTTGTGAATCCATTGTGATAAAAAGAACATTTGCTCCAATAGGAGCAAATGCTCTATTTATCACAATGGTTTCAAACTACAAAATTCTAAAATGTTCTCTAGTTGATGCTCCTTTTCGGTCGATTTATTCAAAGAGTTTGTACCTAAAAATAGCCTATGAGGTAAAGGGTTAAGATAGGTTCTACTGCAATATCTAGAACATGTAATTCTTTTATTTACATTAGTTATGTAATGAGATAGAAAACATGATTTATGTGCTAATCTCTTAGCTAGCTAAATAACTGCCATTTTACACACACACAAAAATTTGGTATAAATTTACAAACAACAATAACAATGTCAATTAGTTTGAACCTGGTGTGACTCTGAGTTACATATTTGGAACTCTGTGTTACTCTGCATCTCATCTGGATAAAAATAGTTTACAGAGGTACTCAGTAATAAAAACAAATCATACTGGTAAGCAATGTATACAACAGTTATGCTGACACAGCAGCTAATGAAATAAACATTTCACAATTTGAAGAACCATTAAAGTACAGTAGAACCTGCATTAAGCAACCATCAACAAAGAGGTCTAATTATGGCTCTGTAAGGCAGGTGGTAGCTTAATGAAGGTCAAAAGTAATGCAGAAAGTTCCTATAGGAGCTTTCTGCATTACTTTTGTTCTGCATTATGCAACCACCTGCTTTTTAAAGCTCCTATGTCCAATAAATAAATGGCCACTTAAGACAGGTTCTACTGTAGATCATCTGTGCGCAGAATCAGTCAAATAAAACCAGTTTCTTAACTCTGTCCCTCATATAAATGCTTTTTCACACCTTTGCAAACAGTGTAGAAACAGATCAGATGGTTCCTGTAGAAGCCATTTGATCTGGGTCTGCACTGTTTGCAAATGAAATTATACTAATTTCTACCTATACCAAACTATCCTGTGGAGCTTTCTGCATGACTTTCACCCTATATTAACCATTTACTCCATAAATACTCCTTTCTACACCTTTGAAAACAGGGAAGCCCCAGGTCAGACAGCTCCTATATGAGTTGTCTGATCAAGGTCTGCTCTGTTTGCTTAGTACATAATATGGATATGCTTCTAAAGATTCTGTCATAGCCAAAACGTCCAGTGTCCATGTATCACAATTACAATTAATCTACCGGTAATTAATATTCATGAGGTCATTATTTTTACATGAATATTCATGGGGGAAAGGGTCAAGCAGTTGCTTGCTTAAAAGTCTAAATTCTTCTTTTCTAAAATTCTGGTATTGAGGGGTCTTAATGTACATGGTTTAAAAGAGTTTTTCCTGTGCTTCATTTTTATTGATAATTTCAACATTGAAATTGGATCCATTGAAAGGCACAAATAATATATCAGTATCAGATCTAGCAATAACACCTCTTCAAGTGTTTCAGCATTTGTAACATACCTGTCCAGATGAACTTGTCTGGCAGAAATGACCTGATCTACAATTTCATTGATGTCATCATCAGAATTGTGTCCTTCACCCCAGCCAAGGACACGAGCAAGGTCGTTGCCAGTGCCAAGAGGTAAAATGCCAACCTCTGGGGGAGTCTAAAACAAACAAATCACACTTCTGTTTAACCTTAACCCTGTGTAACATTCTAAGACTTGGAATACAACAAAAATCAATGAGCACAACAACAGAGCAACAACTAAAGGTGCATGTTCAAATACGAAAATTGTCATTTCTCCATCAAACCCTTTGTTATGACCACCATTTAGAATAGTCTCAAAAAGATGGTTCTAAAGAGTAGTCCAAACATAGGGTTTGGTTGAGAAATTGAAAAAGCTATTCTTGGAAATGTTTTAAATTACACATCTCATCTGGGCCTCTGCCAGTGGATGCCAATCCTCACTGGACAATGGAAAGTTCCATGTTTTTCGGAGAAGATAACTAAACCTTTACTTGGTAATTACACATTTTAATGAATATACAAACTGAGTAGAAAAAGATCAGATCACTCCTGAAGAAGCACTCTGATCAGGGTCTGCTCTGTTATCCTACATGTTACAGAAATTATTCTTTGCTGTTTGTCATGGCAATAATTTTTTATTATTTTATATTTTCAACACAGGACCTAAATGAATGAAAGTCTTTCATGAATATTAAACAAGTAAACAGAGGTCCAGCTAAAATATGTAAATTAAACCAATATCAAGAATAACTTCTTTATTTCTGCACCAAACCCTATGCTGTGACCACTCTTTAGAATGGTCTCAAAGAGACGATTCTAAAGAGTGGTCACAACATAGGGTTTAGTGGAGAATGGACGATTTTAACCCTTCGCTTGCTATTCACGTCAATATACATGTACCTACCTGTAAATAGTGAAGACCCAGATGAGACAGCTCCTACAGGAGCTGTCTCATCAGGGTCTGCACTATTTACAAGTTGATTGTGCAACCAGTGCACTCCACAGCAGTGATTGCACAGCGACATACTTGTACACAGTGAAGATATATGTAATTATACAACAGGACATGGGTAAAGAAGGAGAAACATATTTTAAAATTCAGCAAGGGAAGGGTCAATATTTGGTTAAGCACCTTTATCTGTTGCTCTGAATAAAGGGTTTACAACCTCTACAAGTGTGTGAAACTTGATAACACTAGTTCCAAAGATGATGATGCTGTGACAAAGCTTAAGTTCTTGTTTGCAGCAACAATGGCTACGAAATAGTTGAAAGAAAGACACCAAGGAAAACGACAATCTAATGCACTTTAAGCTGTCACAGATCAACTAGAAAATAAATAAAATTGATTTTAAACCAAATGTTAATTCTAAACAAATTGCAATACCTAAAAGAATAATGACATCATGATTATCTATTAGCTGAATTTTAATAATAGCATAATATGTACACAGTATTTGGTATTGGTAGGAACAGTAGAGGTAGATTTATTATAATTTCATGAGCAAACAGCAGACCCTGATCAGACAGCTCCTGCAGGAGCTGTCTGAGCTGGTTGTACTTTGTTTGCAAAAGCATGAAAAAGCATTTGTATGAGGGAAAGATTAAAAGAATAAATGCTTTATCTACCTAGAAATTCCAGAGAGTACACAATGAGGACTTCTTTATTTCTCAACCAAACCCTATATTGTGACCATTCTTTAGAATCGTCTCTTCGAGACAATTCTAAAGAGTGGTCACAGTTTAGAGTTCAGTGGAGAAATTTACGATTTAAGTATCTGGGTACCCACCTTTATCTATAGCTTTGAATTAAGAAATAATAAATTCATACCAGTGTTTTATCGTGCAATCGAACACTGGTAGGAGTTGAGATGCGTAGTAATTAAATTACGAGGCTCAACGACTACCCGTGTTCGATTGCACGATAAAACACTGGTATAAATTTATTATTTCGATTCTAACACTTCAATTTAACTATAATTTGCACGGCCACAACGGCACTACGTTTCTTGTCGTACAAATTTTCGAAGCCATATTACATCACTTTACACCGTTACACCCCGTGCAGTGTTTTACTGAGAATTCAAACATAGATACGTCCCTTCTTTGTTTATGTAGATGTGTGCTTGAGGTGTGTTAGAATATAATTTAAATTTCCTAAATATGAATCTCATCTACAGCTCTATGAGAATATTAACACTTTACTCCATGAATATTCATGTAAGAAATAATGATATCATAAATATTTGTTAGATTAATTGCTATATTAACACATGGACATTGGAGGTTTTGGCTATTGCAGAAAAGACAGAATCATATCTACAGCACTTCGATATACAGTAAAACCCCTCTAATGTGACCACCTAAAAGAGGTATAATTCTGGGTTGTAGAGACAGGTGGTAGCTTAATGCAGGACAAAAGTAATGCAGAAAGCTCCTAGGAGTTTTCTTCATGACTTTTGTCCTGCATTAAGCAACCACCTGCTTATAAAGACAGGTTTGTTAATTCATTAAGTGGTCGCATTACAGGGGTTCTACTGTATATTGAACTCGGGTAACTTGAACTTTGGGATAACTCTAAGTAAAACTTCGGTCCTTCCAAAATTTACAACTTACAAAACTGTTCTAAAATGTATGATCACCATGTATATCTAGAAACATATGTGACAGCTTAATGCAGGTCAAAAGTAATACCGAAGGCTACTACTGGAGCTTTCAGCGTTACTTTAGACCTGCATAAGCTGTGAACTTGAGAAATTGTTATGATTTGAAATTGGACGACTCAAATTTCTGTTATCTTTAAGTAATTTGTATGGTCCCTTGAAGTTCAAGATATTAAAGTTCCACTGTACATTGTATCATAAGCAAACAGAGCAGACCCTGATTAGATGGTCTGGTCTGAGTCTACTCTATTTACAAATGTGTAGACAGGCGTATTTATGGAGCAAATGCTTGAAAACAAACTCACTCAAGAATGTTTTTTATTTATAATCACTGGGTTAGTCTACTGTTACCTTCAGTTTAAGGTTCTCTATTGCATTCAGCACCCATCCCACTGTACCATCACCTCCACAGACCAGCACTCGGAATGTAATCTCTGGCAACAAATGGCACCACTCCAGGGCATTCTCTGGCTTCATATCATGTAAGTCTATCACCTGATACACACACCAATACACTTATTAATATTTATGCCAGGCTCTGCCCTTCATGAATATAAATAAATTCAATTCATGTATTAGAAATATAAAATAAGGAATTTTACATAGAATTAGAAAGTTTACTAATGTATTCTTCACAGTGATACAGTTCAGATATGTAGTGACAGTACCATGTAAGCAAACAAGGCAGACCTTGATCAGACTGCTACTACAGGGGCTTCCAGATTTTTGGTCTACACAGTGTACAAAGCCGAGATTAAGTAAAGCATTAACGCTTTGAATGCAAGAAACAAGTGCATGGACTTAAAATGCAAACAATACTGACCCGGACCAAATTGCAGAACAGTGATTAGGGTATTCACTATTTTAATCCTTTCATACTGAATTGACTCTATTTTAGACCTATTCCATCATATGGACTCCTTTTGACACCTCTGTACAAGTCACTTTTTGAAACCATTGTGGTAAATAGAGCATTTGCTCCATAGAAGAAAATACTCAGTCTGTATTTATCACAATGATTACAAAATTACACAATTCTAAAATGTTTCCATTTTTAATCAAAGAGGTTGGGTCTGAAACTTGCCTAGATGAGGAAATGGGTTTAAACAGTGATGGACCACTTTGAATATCCAGCATTAACCCGTTATCTGTTCACAATTCATGTAAGAACAAATGGCACCATAAATATTTATTATCTGAATTTTTAAAATGACATAATTATGTACATACTACAGTAAAACCTCTCTATAACGGCCACTAAATTACATCAAGTATTTTGTGTTAAAGGCAGGTGGCTGCATAACGTAAGGTGAAAGTAAAACAGAACGCTCCTATAGGAGCTTTAAGCAGCCACCTGCCCTAAATACAAACTAATTAACTCAATTTAGTGGCCATTATAGAGAGGTTTTACTGTATATAGGAGTTTTGGTATTGGCAGAAATTGTAGAGTCAGATGTATTATAATTTCATAAGCAAACAGAGCAGACTCTGATCAGTCGGCTCCTATACGAACCATCTGCTTTGGGTCTGCCCTGTTTGCAAATGTATGAAAACACGGTTATATGAAGGAAAGAGTTAAAATAGTAAAGAAGTCAGTCAAGAGGTACAGAACTGGTCAGTTGTAGCAACAAACGTTTTGAAAAGACACATAGTGTATGTTTGTTGCTTGAATTAACCCATTTACCTGTTCCATATTCATGAAAGAAATAATGATATCATGACATTAGCAGAATTTATATAATGTAAAATTTTCAAGGGAATTTTTGCTTTGAAGAAAACTGTAGAATCGGACCTATATAATGTCAAAACCAAACAGAAAAGACCCTGATCAGATGGCTCCTATAGGAGCCATCTGATCTGGGTCTATTCTGTTTACATACATGCGTTAAAAGGTGTTTATATGAACTTGAAGGAAAGGGTTACCGGTAATTGGACAATGTCTTGCAGGGCTTTATATCTGACAAATATTCCTGGCAGACCATAACCATTATGAATATTAATTAATTTAAAACATAAATACTTAAACTGCTCTGATCTAATATTTCGACCACTAAGGGCCTTTGTCAAAGATTATCATGTCAAAATACATGTCACATTTTTGTTACATGCATTCAGCCATAAAATCAAAGAGAATAATGTTGATCCAGCGTCGTCATGGTGACATTGGGTTGTTTTTTAAAATGTCATGACGTCATCAAAATGACGTCATCAAATGACGTCATGGGAGCAACGACGTCATGCATGCATTAGCGCATTATCCTCTTTGATGTTACAGCCAAATGGTCTGTACATTCTCAGCCTCCATATCCAATCAGTTTCATGGATCTGTCTTTCAGTTCTACATGCATGGAACATCTGTTTCAAAACTACAAATCTCACATCATCACTGCTATGACCACCGATTCCAAAATGTCTGTTTATTGGCTTCTCTCTCTCATGCCTCACATCACTCAAATGTTCTTTCATTCTCTCCCGAATTTCTCTCTCAGTTTCAACGACATACTGTTATGTTTTGACAAATGGTATAAAATCAGATCTTAAATAAATATTCTAAAAGCAAATTTAACAGAGCAGACCCTGATCAAGCTGCTCCTACATGAGCAGTCTCATCTGTGTCTAATCTATTTGCAAAGACATCAAAAGGCATAAATCTGTTAAGTAAAGTGCTAGGTACAAAAGACTTGTAATATAACCCAAATGTAATGTGCACTACGACAAATTTAACCCTTTACTACATGCATATCTATGCAAGAAATAATGACATCATGATTTGATTATTTTTTCATAATAACACATGGACACTGGATTGTTTGGGCAAGACAGAAACTATATAGAATCAAATCTATATTATTTCATAAGCAAACAGAGCAGATCCTGATTAGACAGCTCCTACAGGAGCCATCTGATCAGGGTGCACTCTGTTTGCAAAGGCATAGAAAGGCATATTTATGGAGTAAAAGGTTACTTCTTGATTAATCTGAATTACTCTTTACATATAAAGTAATTGTTGTTCACCTACCAGTCTTATATTCCTGGTAGATTTTCTCAGTCGTTTTTCCATAAAAATGATCAGAGATTCAAACAGACTGAATCCTAACACTAAGTTACTCTGAATCTCATCTGAATCCAAACTGTTTGCATAGGTAAACACATATACAGTAAAAACAAGATAGCTTGAAGTTTTAGAAATGAACAATTGAAAACGTTTATAGTCAGGTAGCTCCTTAACCCTTTCCCTGTTCTGTATTTAGGCCAAATTTCAATACCTACTAAATATTCATTAACAATATAGTTATAAAGAAATATGGACGGTGGAATATCGTAGACATTTTAGAAAGCAAGGAAACAGATCTATAAACTTCTATTAGCAAACAGAGCAGACCCTGACCAGACGGCTCCTCTAAGAGCCGTCCGATCTGGGTCTACTCTGTTTGCAAGTGCGTGAAAACACGTAAACTTATATGAGGGAAAGGGTTAATACCGGGTGAAAGTCATGCAGAAAGCTTTTAGAGGAACTTTCTGCATGACTTTCATCCTGTATTAAGCTGCAACCTGTCTTAACCCATTCCTTCATATATGCTATTTTTAGACCCAAACTCTTTGAATGAATTTACTGAAAAGGAGCGTTTACCTAGAGAAAAAGAAGAAATTTAAAATTATGTAGTTTTGAAACCACTGTGATAAACAGAGTATTTGCCACTATGGAGCAAATGCTATAGCTATTCATCAAAATGGTTTAAAAAAGAGGCTTCAAAAGGCGTCAATATGAAGGAATGGATTAAAGATGGATAATGATACATGTATCAGTGTTTGAACTATCCGGCTTTTATGTTGCTAGTAGAGCTTAGAAACACTTGTAACAGAAATCAAGATTTATTATATACTCTACCTGTGCTGGATTCAACATGTCCCTAAAAGTCGCTAAAACAATTTCTCCTTCATTGTTGCCACTCATTCTGTTCCCTAGTACAATCAGGGGCCTCCAATTGTCTACTAAGGGCTGAGTGGCCTTTGAAACCACCAAATGTCTTCTGACTTTGATTCCTACACGCTTCAGTTCAACACAATGTGGTGGTACAATAATTTGTTTGTACATGCCGAAGTCACAAGCCTGGTCTGGGTGGCTACAATCATCATGAACTGCCCTTTTGCACCACACACATCTTCTATCACAGATCTGCGGCATCTGCCCACATTCCTTCTCACAAACATAACACTTACTGTACAAAGGAAGGTTACCCTTAACCCACTGATGGCGAGAGAATTCCCCTTTCACAGAAGAAGGTTTGCATGGAATTTTTTTATTTGCTTCTTTCATTTTGTGATCTTCTACACATATTCCACAGGAATCACACTTAGCTCCATGTTTGATAGGATAATTGCCTATGTTACAGTATGTCGAGTCTGGAAACACATCCACCATAACCCAGCGATGCCCTTTTGACACATCTCTGACCAGAACATCATAGTGCATGCGGCGATACCGCCTATACATCTGCATTAAGACGAATGTGACAACCAGCATGGCGCCCACCAGTAGCATATGATCCATCTGGAGAAAAAATATCACTTCAGTAAGAGCCACCATGGATAACTGACCTGTCTAATTTTTCTATTTTACCTGGAAAGCGATTCAATTTTAACCCTTTCCACAATAAATATGCCTTTCTATACCTCTGTAATAAACACTTCTTGAAACCATTGTGATAAATAGAGCATTTGCACCTAAAGGAGCAACTGCTCTATTGATCACAATGGTTTCAAACTATAAAATTCTAAAATTTTACTTTTCTCTAGTAAATGCTCCTTTTGTGTAGATTCATTCAAAGAGGTTGGGTCCAAAAATAGCCAATGGAGGAATGGGTTAAAACATAGGCAATATCTTCAGCCTTTACATGATGAATATTCATGTCAGAAATGATGGCATCTTCTATGGGCCTTCTAATATGAGTGTCTGCTTGCTTATGGAATAAGCTAAAGTTTAAAAATCAGAACCTTTATGAAAACAAATCTCTCTAATTTTCTGGTTATTCTTTTGAATCATATACCATAACATTATCTTATATAGCCTATCTGTGGTATCTCGACCCAATTAGACATTTCCCTCATAAATATTTATACAAGAAATTCATGAAGTCATGAATATTCATCATTTGAATTTGTATATTGTCAATGAAAACTGGACTTTGCCATTTCAGAAACTTTAGGATCATATCTTTATTCATGATTCCACAAGCAAACAAAGTATACCCTGATCAGATTGCTATAACAGGGATATTCAAATCTGGTCCTACTCTGTTTGCAAAGATGCCAAAAGACATCTGTATGTGGGAAAGGGTTAGCTAGAGTACACAAGGAGTAGTCAGTAAACGTTTCCCTAATTGTAGAGCCTGCAGAGCTACAGATAAAGGTGCATACCATATATTTACATAATTGTCATTTCTCCACTAAACCCTATACTGTGAACACTAATTAGAATCATCTCTTCGAGATTCTAATAAGTAGTCACACTATAGGGTTTGGTGGAGAAATAATGGCATTATTGTTGAAAATGTATAAATTTACACACATTATCTGGAACTCAGAGCATGACTGTGAAACAAGAGAAAAATATACTACATCTTCAGTAGAATATGTTGGGAATATGTACCTTGCTAAATTATTTCTCTCCCGCTAAAGAACACGCAGATCAGGCTATCACTACCGCGTGTTTGTATGAGAGGACATGACTAACGACTGCTATACAGGTATTGATGCACTAACAGATTCTATGTTTATCATTACAAAATGGTGTTTTGATGTTTCAAGCTTCGTGTCAGTTGTTTTCAATGTAGGTCATGGCCCTTGAATATAGCTCTAGAATGTTCTAAAAATATATATCTATGAGTAAATCATGACAAAACATCGCACGTGTAAAAACAACTGTCATTATGTGAAACGGAAGTGTCCAAGGTAAACAAAGAAGGGAGGCTACTCCCGGAGAAAAACAGTCCACTCCCGGAGAAAAACAGTCATGAGATTACTGTTGAAGAAAAAGTCGTGCTCCTGATGGAGAAATATTGTTAAACTTTTAAATGGAAAATGTGTATGATTTCTCTTTAATAGACAGGAATTGCAGTAGTAATCTATATTGTTTCAAACAGATGGATTTGGCTGATGACACGGTTCACTTTCATTTTGTTCAAAGCGAGATAACTCTCGTCATACCAAATGACCCCCCAAATGACGTGTTCAGTATGATGCGGACGAATAACAGCGGTATTAATTCCATGTCACTATGCGGTCACTATAAAACCTGCGAACTATCGAAGACAAAATAATATAGTCTATAGAGCTACATAACCGAACAAGAAAGGAAAGAGAAGAACATAAAATGTTTCTGTTTGACTGGATAAGAAGTCTACTGGCTTATTTTGGTAAGTCAAATGTATTTCAATTAGATCTAAACTAAATGAATAGTTTTCAATTTTTACAACCACGTACCTTCTCCCGTGAACAATTTCTTATAATGTACTAGATATCGTTTAATTATTCTAGCTTGGAATTACAAATATAAGTTATTTTCAAGGGTGTCCTTATTTCTCTGTTACAATATGTTTCTCTCTCTCTCTCTCTCTCTCTCTTTTACTTTATCTGCCTCCATCTCTCCCCCCTCTCTCACTCTCTGGCTGTCTATAGATATCGCGATCTCTTTATCTGTCTCTCTCACTCTGTCAATCCCTGTTTTTACATGTGTATATGTCCCTGTCTCTGTTTGCCTCTGTCTGTCTTTCAGCGTGTCTCTCAGTGTCTCTCTCTCGCTCTCTCTCTCTCCCTCCGACTCCTTTTGTGATTCTCTGTGTGACCATCTGTCTGTCTGTCTGTCCGTGTGCCTGTCCACCTGTCTGTCTATTTTTGCCTCTGTCTATCCCCCCATATCTCTCTCTTAATCATGCACACGTGTGCGTGCGTGAGTGTCCCAGTCAAAATTCACTTAGCTGTTCGTCTCGGTCTTTTTTCACTCTGCTGCACAAACTGTCTTAAATTTCTATGTCGAACTGTCTTTCTGTTCGTCTTTATCTTTCTTTCTGTCCCTCTCTCCTCATATCCGCCTCGTCTGTTAATCCACCAGCTTATACCTGTCTGGCAGCCCCCTCTCCATGTTCAAATGTCTCTCGCTCCGCCCTTGTATGCCGGACTCTCCATTCTCCCTCCCTCCATATTTATCTGTCTCTATTTTACTTTTACTCCCTTCCAACTTTCCCTGTCTCCACTCTTCTTTCTTTCTTTTTTTTTTATCTCTATATAAGCGTTATATACGTACGATTTGGTTGGTATTATTTTTAATAGAAAGTTGCACACTCTGTATTGCTGATTCAAATTAAAACTCATAATAATTAATACATCAACAAAGTTCACAAAAAACTAATACAATATTTATCAAGACAAACAAACATCATTGATATAATATGTCCGTGTTACTTCTCTTTCATCCAGGTTTCAAGAAAAATGCCAAATTATTAATTATCGGCCTGGACAACGCTGGCAAATCTACACTGTTGGATAGAATCGGAAGTGGACGACTTGTGCAGAACCCTCCTACATGGCAATCAAGTATGTAACCCATATATATCAAAACTTCTTTAACCCAACTCCATGAATATCCATGTAAGAAATAAGTACATCATGAATATTTATCATATTAATTATCAAAATAGCACATAGATACAGGAATTGTTGGCCTCTATGAGCCTTCTGATCTGGGTCTACTCTGTTTGCAATGTCGTAGAGAGGCGTGTTTACGGAGTAAAGGGTTGATCCTTTACCTCATGGATATTTATGTATGAAGTTATGAAAGTATGCATATTTATAAGCTAACATTTCATAACGGTGTATGGAAACAGGATTTTTTTCTTTGACAGGAACAGTAAATTAGATCTATATAATCCCATAAGCAAACAGAGCAGGGTCTGTTCTGTTTGCAAATGGGATTATATAGATATGACCCTACAATTTCTGTGTTCATGTGTCATTATGACAATGTCTTATTAATATTCGTGGTGTCGTAATTTTTAGATGATTATTCATAGAGTAAAGGGTTAACGTGTTCAACTTCTGATAACAGTTTTACAAAGCCAGCTTCGTGTATCCTCTGATAATAGTTTTACAAGCCAGCTTCGTGTATCCTCCTGTATCATTTGACAGCGAAGTTAATTAACGCTCACTTAACCCTTCGCTTGCTATTCACGTCAATATACCTACCTGTAAATAGTGAAGACCCTGATGAGACAGCTCTTGCAGGAGCTGTCTCATCAGGGTCTGCACTATTTACAAGTTGATTGTGCAACCAGTGCACTCCACAGCAGTGATTGCATAGCGAAATACTTGTACATATCGGAAGATATATCTAATTATACAACAGGGCATGGGTAAAAAAGGAGAAATGTATTTTAAAATTCAGCAAGAGAAGGGTTGTTAACCGTTTGAATGCAGGGAACGAGTGTACAGGAATTTTAAAACATTGTAGACCCAGATCATATGGCTTTTAGAGGAACCCTCTGATCAGGAGCTGCCCTGTTTGTCATTCAAAATCCTCTCGCATTGTATACCCTTTCGTACTGAATGGACTCCACTGCTAAACCTTGATGGGCTATTCCACTTTGAAAATTCAGGAGCCAAAGGGTTAATCTCATGAATGTCTCTCTGTAATATTTCGCTTCCTGCTATTGGTATTTCTAATATCTGCATTTACAAAAGGCTTCACATGAGTATTTATACAAGAAATAATGACATCATGAATAATAATTAGATTATTTGTTATAATAGCACTTGGACACATGAATGTTTGGCCATAGCAGATACTCAAAAATATGTAGATAAAAGGTGTATTTAGGAAATACAGTAAAACCTCTCTATAACGACCACTAAATTACATCAAGTATTTTGTGTTAAAGACAGGTGACTGCTTAAAGCAAAGTGAAAGTAAAACAGAACGCTCCTATAGGAGCGTTCTGTTTTTCTTTCACCTTGCTTTAAACAGTCACCTGCCCTACATACCAACTAATTAACACAATTTAGTGGTCGTTATAGAGAGGTTTTACTGTATATGTATATAAGTAAAACAGGTTTTTTTTAATATATTTTTCTCCTCTAAGCCCGACCTTGCTGCTAACAATAGAATTACCTTTCCGATGCGATTCTAATGAGGAGCAGTACTATAGGGGTTGGCTAAGAAAGTAGATATTGTCTTAGATTAGTGTCTTACATACAACACTGTCTCTCTTTCGCAGGGTCACAAGTGTTGGATCTTGGAACCATTTCATTTACGGCGTATGACCTTGGCGGCCACCCTCAAGGTAAGAACACCGCAGAGCGTGACATTGAAAAGAAAATATTGAACGCATGCACGAAGTAAACGATTATTGCAAATAGTGTAAAATCCTGCTCAAATAATCGACAGAGGATGCCTGTGGTTTATCAGGGACTGCACTAGTAGCCATGAAAATACACTGAATAGTAAAACCGTTCCATAGCGACCGCTTTTAACACTTTAACCCATTCCCTCATATTGACGCCGTTTGACGCCTCTCCAAAATCACCTTTTGGAACCATTGTAATAAATAGAGCATTTGCTCCAAAGGAGCAAATGCTCTATTTATCACAATGGTTTCAGGACTACATTTACACAATTCTAAAAGTTTCCCTTTCTCTAGTAATTACTCCTTTTTGGTAGATTTATCCAAATAGGTTGTATCTAAAAATGAGTTAATGGGTTAATCCATCAAAGTGTTTGCAAAGATTATATAGAGTTTGTTGCAAGAGTGCAAAGAGTTTTAGAGTTAGCCACTCCATAAAGAATACCAGTATAAAGAGTTTTAGAGTCAGCCACTCCATAAAGAATACCGGTATAATATTTCAATGTGATGCCGTAATAGATTCAGTATTTATCATGTCACGTTTTAGAAACATGGTGGAAATGAAGATTTGTCTGGATATACGAGTAAATTATTGTATTACTTATTCTATACCAATTCTAAAGACTATAGTAAAGACCATCTCAACTGGAATTTAGGTAGAGAAAAAGTTAGATACTTCCAGGTAGGTGGCTATTTCATGCAGGATGAAATTCGTGCAGAGGAGCTTTCTGCATAATTTTATCCTGCATTAAACTGGCACCTGTCTCCTATGTCGATATTTATACTAAATTGAAAGTCCAGTTCAGAGGGATTTAACTGTAGTCACACTTATTAGTTAGGCGTAGAAATAAAGCAATATTGTCATGAATATTCAGTCTATCCTCTTATTTGGAGCTTGTTTGCAATTCTGCTTTCAGTACGCCGTGTTTGGCGAGACTACTTACCGGCCATAGATGGCGTCGTTTTCATGGTGGACAGTACAGACCAGGAGAGATTTCCTGAAGCCAAAGCCGAGATAGACGTAAGTGTATAATTTTATCCCAATTTGTCCACTAACCTTTGCTATCCATTTTTTTTAATTTTCATCGCCATTGCCCAAACATGTGAGTACAATAAAATAGCTTGTAACACTTCGAAATAAATGACGATATTTGACCTCCATTTGAGTGCTACGAAAAATATGCTTGCGGTCATTTTATATGCTGAGCAAGAATTTTTTCAAGAGTCTTTTTCCATAATATATACAGATGTTTATTTCAAATTCTCATAAAGCAACATTGTAAAATACGACTATTTCTTTTTCAAGAGCCTTCTCCATGATGACCTTATACCGGAAACACCAATAGCAATATTGTTTAACAAAGTGGACAGAACAGATGCGGTTGGGGAAGAGTTCTTAGCTAAGGCATTGGAACTAGGCAATTATAGGACTGGAAAGGTTAGTGCCGATGTTACAATTCCTTGGTAAATCCTTAGTAAATCGTAATTTGTGATAATCTTTACTACATGAATATACAGTATCGTACATTCTAGTGTGCAGCAATTAATGTACCTTCAAACGACAGAAACTACTCGAACGTACGATGCTAGAAACTTCCATTTCCGATCGTCATATGTTAGATTGCACAATAATTTCAGTCGTCAGTAAGACCCCCCCCCCCAACATGATTACAGTAGAATCACAACAACGGAGTACAGTAGAATCTGTCTTAAGCGACCACCAAAAAGAGATCTAATAATGGGTCTGTCTGGTAGCTTAATGCAGATCAAAAGAAATACAGGAGTTTTCTGCATTACCTTTGCCCTGCATTAAGGAACATCCTGCTTTTAAAACTCTTAGTTATGTTCAATAAGTTAATGGCCGCTTAAGACAGTTTCTACTGTATACCCATATTTGAGCCGTCTGATCAGGGTCTGGGTCCATGCTTATAAAGCTTTTAATTGAGTCTGAGATCGTTCTCAAGCTTCTGATTGGTCAGATTTGAGCCTTTGGCTCAAATCTGACCAATCAAAAGCTTGAGAACTCAAATCTGACCAATCAAAAGCCTGAGAACGAAACTCAGACTCAACTAAAAGTTTAATAAGCATGGACCCAGTTGTTTGCTTATGGAATAAGATAGATGCGGTTCTACAGTTTCGGCCATGGTAAAACGTCACTTGTTCATACACCGTCTCTATCAGATGAATGCTCATGCAGAAATAATGACATGATGCTTATTAATTAGATGTGTGATTATGAAGGCATACGATCACGAATAGCAGAGACTGTATGTGTTCACTGTTCAGTACGCAAACAGAGTATCATGGTATAAGTGTGCTCCCATTCAAGTGAAGGACTAAGTTGAGACGCCGAGCATCTGCTTATGAAACGGATTATGGAACTCAAGGTGTCGCGGGAAAACGCAGTTGTGAATATTGAATAAGTTAGACGTGAAAATAACACATCAATTTTGAGCCTAGAGCCAAGTACAAAACAATTATTGTAGGTTCGGATCCAGTGATATACAGTTCATTCGGGACCCAATGTATTTTAGCATTCAGAAGTTTGGTTATGAGTTTTTAAAAGAAACATTACCATGATATACAGTAAGTTCAAGATATCGAAGTTCAACTGTATATTAATTGGTTGTATCCAACCTTTTATCTGAAGAATATTTATGCTACATTCTGTCAGTTATGAACTTTAATTCAAAAATGCAATGACAAACAATAGAAAGACCGACCTGTAACATGTAAGCAAACAGAATACACTGAGTTTTGTAGGGTTAGACTGAAGCAAGTAACAATGTAAGATAATCAAGTAATATTCTGAGTAGCCTACTTACGCTCGTAGAGTTGATATTTACTTTGTTCTTTTTTATAGGATAAAGTTAAAAGAGAAACGTTGCCAGGGCGACCATGCGAGACTTTTCCGATCAGTGTACTGAAGTGTCTAGGGTACGGAGACGCCTTCCGGTGGCTGGCACACTACATCGAAAACCCTTAGTCACTACATACTGAAAAAACCGCCGTCTACAAAATTGTCGTCTGCTATGCATTCTCAATATAGTTTCTTTTAAAAGGTTTCCAAAGTGTCAAACAGAATGGATCCTGAGTTACCGTTATGCTGCGTTTTATAATGAATCCAGATTCTGGATCCATATACGTGTTGCATGTTTACAGTATTGTTAACCCATTACCTCATGGACTATTTTTAGATCCAACCTCTTTGAATAAATCTACTGAAAAGGAGCATTAACTACAGAAAAGGGAAAAAATAGAACTTTGTGTAGTTTGAAACCATTGTGATAAATAGAGCATTTGCTCCTATAGGAGCAAATGCTCTATTCATCACAATGGTTTCCTGAAGTGGCTATTACAGAGACGTAGATAGGCGTATTTAAGGAGGAAAGGGTTAAATCTTTCAATGACAACGGCAAATTTGTGATCATCTATGCAAACGGTCTGGGGGTAACCCGGCGTCTCATCAACGTCCATGTTCGATACTGCGATAATGTCGGAAGAAAATTAAAAATTAAGCATAGCAGGGAGATAATAAATGACATATATATTCACATTTGCAATAACAATGCAGCGAACGCAGCCTCTCTCGTGGATCACATTTGTTTGATACTTTAATAAAAACAAAAAGTAAAATAAAAAGTGAGGCAGTCGACAAATGTTGCAGACGACAAAACTTATCAGAAACCGAGTTGAGACAATACTGACATTTGCAATAACAATGCAACGATTTTGAGATTGATGGTGTCTATTTAATTATTCCCCGTAAAACAACGGGATGTGCGTGTGTGGGTGCGTGTGGGTGCGTGTGCGTACGTGTGTGTGTGTGAAAGAGAAAGAGAGAGAGAGATAGATAGAGAGAGAGAGTATGTGTGTGTGTATGTGTGTTGGCGGGGTATCAACAGAACTATCGTAGTATAAAGTCCTGTATGTCTGAACATTATTGTCATTCATATTATATCAGTTTGAATGCGAGAAATGAGTGTATTGACATGTGTAGACAATGTAGACTCAGATCCGATGGCTCCAAGAGGAACCATCTGATCAGGGTATGCATTGTTTGTTATTCGAAATCCTCTCGCATATTATACCATTTAAAAGTGATGGACAATGTCACTTTTAAAAGTCAGAATTCAGTGGGTCAAGTTGTAAATATCATGTTCTAAAGTAGAACCTGTCTGAAGAGGCCATTAAAAATAAGTCTAAATCTGGATTTCTGTAACAGGTGGAAGCTTAATGCAGGACAAAAGTGATACAGTTAATTCCTATAGGAGCTTTTTGTATCACTTTTAACCTGCATTAAGCAACTACTTGTTATTTAATAGTCCTATCATCAATAAATGAATGGCCGCTTAAGACAGGTTCTTCTGTATTCATTTATCATATAGTAGTATCAGACAAATGTGTATTTATTAATCCAGGTATTACATCAATAAAACATGGGACTGTATTGAGTTCCGTTGAGGTACGAACTTACTTACAAGCTCCTCCCCATGAGGCCCACAATATGTCGGTACATGTATTAGTCGATGTGTTTACAGCAGAACATGTCTTAATACAGGTTAAAAGCATTACTGTAGAAGTTTTCTGAATTACTTTTGACCTATATTAAGCAACTACCTGCTTATTAACTATCAATATTTCAATGACCGCTTAAGACAGGTTCTACTATACAAATTAACCTTGCTGAGCGCGACCTGACTTGCGTTGTCAAACTGCTTGAGCCCAGTGTAACTGTGTGTCTCATCAGGATCCAAGCTGTTTGACACTGGGTCAAGAGTTTCTCAAAACATTGAGCAAATCGGAAAGTCAATTTGTAACAGGTCATATTTTCAAAATAAGGAGTACCTTGTGGTAGATGAGCTGTCAACTATTTGTGAGTTGATTCATTAAGTTCCATGATCTTGTGATATTTCTTAAATATATTTTTGTACTCATATAGAGGCACAGATAAGATGTATATTTTTGTTTGTTTCTAGCTGTTGTTTCTTTTTCGAAACAAAAACTGTCTACCTCTCGACTAAAGCCTATACTGTGACTACTCTTTAGAACAGTACAGAATATATCGTTTATTTGGTTACAACACATAATGTTTACATTTTGCAACATGTGAATGAATCAACAGAATGGTTAAACAGCAGGAGGTACTGGCATTATTGAACTTTTGCAGTATATTAACTAGGTAGCCTATGCCTCTTCAAGACGATTCTAAAAGAGTGGTCAAAACAAAGGGTTTGATGGAAATATGACAATCTTAGTAGTTTAATATGTCCTTTATCTATTATTTAAGCATTAAAAATATGCTCTTTACCTGTAAGTTTAGTATTTGAAATACACCTCTAACCTACGTTTTTAAATTTTGAAATATGCCCCTCATCTATGAGTTTAGTATTTCACATACGCTCCTAGCCTACTATTTTAGTAGAAATACAACCCTTATCTATGATTTTAGTATTTCAAATATGCCCCTTACATTTATATACGATTTCAGCATAATGAGTATTTAAAATTCGCCCCTAACCTACGAATTTAGAATTTGAAATACGCCCCTCATCTATGAGTTCAATATTCAAATATGCCCCTAACCTATGATTTGAGTATATGAACAAATACCCAATATCTATTATTTTAGTACATTTTGTATTTTAAGTACACTTCTTATCAATGGCTCTGTCTATACATGTCATAAATGATTTTCTGTAATCATTGCTATCATCGTTGTTATTTATTTCTTTATGAATAAACAAATGTAAAAGTTGTAAAAATGGCTTTTTATATCATTCGTCTTTTTACAATGGCACATGAACATAAGGTATTTAGCCATTACTGCAGAATCAGATCTAAAGTAGTCCATAAGCAAATGGAGCAGACTCGACTCAGACCGCCCCTACAGTTAAATGGCGTTAACATGTATATCTGAGGAGTAAAGCGGGGTATGAGCTAACCCTTTCCTTCATGCACACTAATGTAAGAAATATTGGCTATGGATATTACTTAGCTCGAGATTTATAATGGCGTCATGATTTATGAGCAAGTGATATTTAACATTATCGAAAATGTAGAATCAGATCTATATTACTTCATAAGCAAACAGAGCAGACCTTGATCAGACATGATTGCTTATGGAATAATATATATCTAATTCTAAAATTTCTGTTATGGCAAAACAACCCTGCGTTCATACCAATCTTTATTATTCATGGTGTTGTTATTTCTTATATGAATATTCATGATGGCTTTCTCTCTTATCTTTGAAAAGCTTCTGTTATAGAATAGACATGCCTTCGCTCCCAAATACATGTACATGTATATATGGAAAATCCGCGTGACATATACCATGCGATATGCAGAGTAGATCCATACCAGACAGTTCCTATGGGTCTGTTCTGTTTGCTTATATGTTGCAGGTGGTCTGCTTCGTGGAATGGCAGTAGTATTCATTGTTTTACATGTTTAACACAATAGTTAAATTAATCACTATTGATAATGGGCGGAGTCTTGATTAAATATTCATGAAGTAAAGGGTTGATGCCAAATCGAGGGATTGGTGCAAAACTATTCTAACTCCTTCACAAAGTGAAGGAGTTAGAATAGTTTTGCACCAAGCCCTCGAAATGTTTAATGTACAAATTTAAATAGTCCATGTTCCGCATGATACAAGACACTGGGTGTTAGAAAAATATATACGCTACCTTCATGGCCAAGTCCTCTATTCTACAACAAATGGAAGATATATTGGCCTTGATATGTCGTTTGATATTAGTTATAACAGAAATAATAATAACATCCACATTTCAAGAATAACATGAAATACAAGCATGACCAAAGGCTTTATAAAAAGAAACATAACCCAGACAATAAGAGTTAAGAAACTGACCTATAAATCCTTGACCCACTCACAACTGGAACATGTCTCACCTGTCTGGACTCCGCAGGCACAATGCAATATCAGGGAAATGGAGATATAGTCCAGAGATGTCCATTACGATGGGTTATCAATGACTATTCTCTGTGGGGCGAATGGATGTTTGTAGACAAACCTATCGACCGTTTCAAGTGTTTCAAAAATGGGCAATGTCCTGGAATAGCCCACACAGCTATTACCGCAATATCTCGGAATGAGTGTATACTTAAATACCAATGGAGGCAATGTCAAAGGTGTTCCGATTCAATCCGTGGTGCGGGAGCTATTATAAAATTGTGAATTCGTACCCCTTTAGGTCTTGGTTTTCCAGACTTACTAATACATATGTGCTTCCTACCTGCGCTACATCTGAAGAAGATAGGTTGTATAGTGAGACGGCCATATAATATAGTATTAACCCTATACCTGTAAGACTTTGAATTAAAACAGTGTCTGACACTTTTGCAAACGGCAGATCCAATTGAAAAAAAACTTCTATGGCAGCTGTGTGATCAACGTGTGGGCCCGTTGTCATCTAACGTTTTTACCAAATTATTTGATTCTATGGTATGGTCAGTTATTAATTATGGGGTTGCTATTTGGGATACAAGATACAAGAAGCTTTATTTTCAGTCGGGTTTACAACAAATAACATTAGATATATCAGAAGCGATTTATAGCATTAACCGTTTTACTGAAACGTTTTCATGCATTGACGCAATTCTTAACCGTGCAATGGGGTTTTATCTTAGTACTGGTAGGTATACACACAATGCAGCAGTCATTGGAGATATGGGATGGGGTCATGCTGTAGTTAGACAGCTAAGTTCTGTTTGTGCCCTCTGGGCAATATGTGTTAATATGGAAGACAATAGGACGAATAAGCGAAATCTTGTGCTGTTAAACAATTATACACTTATAAATTGAGAATATTTGTAAACAAACTTTAGTGAATTGTATTAAATATGCGGCCCTTGAACGGTTTAAATGCTAATGGAATGGCACCGTTAATAAAGAACACTCTAGGTCTTGTAATGGAGGTAATAAATTAAGGACTTAAAAACTTTTCAAACAAGATTTGGGAACAGAAAGCTATGTTAAAATCATACTACCAACAAAACACAGGTAATCTTTTAGCAAATTCCACTCAGGTGTCGCTCCACTTCGCATAGAAACGGGACGGTTTGAAAGGTTGGCCGATGAACACAGGGTGTTTCCATTCTGTGTTGAAAATGAATTCCAGGTAATAAAGGAATGTGGTATATATAGTGATATTAGAAGTGACAGTTTTACCAAAGCTTCTGAAGATGGCACTAGTTTTAACTCCAAGAATGATATGGATAAGTTTATATTTTTAGTTTCAAATCAAAGTTTAATACGCGCATTATTGCCAAATCCTGCCATCTTATTTTAAGCGGACGCAGATGTTTGCTATATAACAATATGTAACTCAAACTGTGATAGATGATTGTATTACAGTTGTATCTAATTATGATGAATATGTCCGATTTTATTGTAAATAGGTTTGACGTTATTTTATTTATCTAGTCAGGGTTTATTCTTGATATATACTGTCTCTATTAATCAGTTTATCCCCCAATATAATATGGGGTAATACATGACTTTTTGAACATTCTTAAGGGGAGCTTTTGCCGATTTTCAATTGTCAAGATTTAAATTAAGTTTGTTTTAAAGCAGTTGATATCAGGTGCAATACTGTATATGTTTAATGTTTATAAATATATATACAGAGTGTTTGTAGCTGAGGAATTAATAGATATTGTATATATTTTATCTGTGATAATTTAGCAAGGGTAATATAGAATGTTTAAGTCCTAAAAACACTGTGATAGTATCTTATAATTCATATTCGAATGGCATAGTTCACTGATATTTATGTAGATGCAAAGTATGTGTATATTTGCTATAACCAAGATGAGACTTTAATAAAGATATTAATATATGAGAGATCGTAAGAAACCCCTCGTCGTGAGTCTTAATTTACCACAGACATAACTATTTACATAATCGAAATTATCACACATTCTACCATGCAACAAGTAAGGTTAACTTTGTATGAAACAAACTGACGTAACTTCTAACGCATGGAAGTTGCGATCATCGTATATGTTATCTAGAGATTACGGCAATTGCAGTGCGTCGTGCGACCTTTCATGAAACGGGACCCTGCTCCGTTTGCTTATGAAATTAATATACAGTAGAACCCTTCTAATGCGAACACTTAATGAATAAACATGGGTGTCTTCATAAGCAGGTGATTGCTTAATGCAGGGCTAAAGTAATGCAAAAAGCTCCTTTAGAAGCTTTCTGTGTTACGTTTGTCCTGCATTAATCTACCACCTGCATCTAGCTACCAGAATTAAACCTCATAATTTAGGTGGTCGCATTAGCGGGCTTTTACTGTACATATATATTCAGCTAAGTATTAACTGTATCCGAATACTGCTAAATTATTAGAAAATCGCCGACTTTTTAAGACTTTTCAGTTACAAGGAAATCAACGGACACAATTGGCCAATCTCTGATATCGGAATAACAATGAATATTAATTGAGTTTTCGCAAAATGACTGACATGGGTCAGTAGAAATGATAAGCACAAAAAGAAAACATCTTCTGTGTTTTATTGTCCTGTTTTATTAACCTGTCAAATTATACGCTTGCTGAACAAGCCATGTATAGCTTCGGTTGATATCGATTGTTTCCGCTAATAAAAGCTTTCCTACTTGGCTTATTCAAGTACCTGTATATTTATTGTGAATCTCGTGAAAAACGTTTGATACACAGGTTTACCCAAGCTAAATATATCCTTTCAGTGACGTAGGAATATTCAAATTTGACAGGTTAATAAAACAGGACAATACCTATGTATACATCTAAATAAAAAAACATTTGGTATACATTTTATAAATACGACATTCAAGTTTTTGGCGGAAGCGTTTTCGCTGGTTTCCGAGGTAATACCAACTTTTCTTTTCTCTTACCATGTGCACCAAGATAGTTTCATGTCACACAGACTCTGATTCTGAGGTGAGTTTTTTTTTTTAAAAAAAAGTTCGCGAAATTATGACCAGACACGGGGAAAATACTTCGTGCCAGAGTACATTTTTTTAGACATATTTTTGTTAGTTTCGAGTTAATTTTTAAGTCAAGTCAAGTAATATTTATTTACAAGTCGGTACAGATAACATGTAACAGATAACATAAGCTCGATTGAGCTTTTAACACCGACATTTCAAGCACATGTATACACAATACAGCACAAGCATAGCCACAATGGCATAATCACAACACTAAATAAAAAGTCAAGTAAAATGTAAAGCAAATTATAAGACATAAAGCAAACACGGCATACATAAGCATAAGATAGCATATGATATAAATACATAAAGAGAACCAAAGACCTATGATAACACAGTGTTATCATAGGTCTTTGAGAGAACATAACTTACAGCATATAATTAAGCATAAATAATTTGACGTTATAAATTACAACAACTTTTCAGAACCAATAGTTCAGAATAAGAATTCCTTTGAACAAAACATGCAGACATCAACAGTGACAACAATAACCACAAACTATTCCCTCAACAGCCTATACAAGCTCTCTATTCTGACACTATATTCATATTATACACACTAATGTACACGATCATTTCTATAGTATTATGTTGCTCAGAGATATATTTGTATACGTTATTGATATTATAAATGTTAACTCTCTACAAGCTTATCGGAAACGCAACTTTAGGCACCTGATCTATTTGCCCCTCAGATTTTTCCAGTGGAAACATTTCCTTGAAGCTTCATGGCGAGCAGAGAGTTACATTTATTTACATATATAATTACATGTACATGTAGTTAGTTATACAGTGACCGTACACGCTGTCATGTGGCTTGTAAGAAGACTTGACGAATAAAAGATATGTTATGTTATGTTTACTACACGGAAAACAACTCAAATCTACTGAAAGTTCAAAATATTTAGGAATTGAAATTGGCAAAAATTTGACATGGGCAAATCACATCAATAATACATCAATAATATAACATCCAAGGCTAATAACACTCTTCGCTTCATTAAGAGAAATGTTAAAACAGAAAACAAACAGATAAAGGAAGCAGCCTACAAAACATATGTCCGTCCCCAGATTGAATACTGTTCTTCTATTTGGCATCCTTGGCAGCAGTATCTAACTCATAGGCTAGAAATGGTCCAAAGATCCGCAGCTCGTTACGTTTTCAATGACTACCAGTACACCAGTAGTGTCTCAGAAATGTTAACTTCACTGAATTGGAGAACACTTGAAAAAAGAAGAAATCATTCCTTTTTGGTCATCTTCTTCAAAATCAGATGTAACGTAGTAGCTGTTGATCATAATCATCTCACCCAGACTAGAAATTTGAACTATTTTATCCCTTTTTCCAAAACTCAAAACCACATTGTTTCTTTCTTCCCGAGAACAACCAGGCTTTGGAACGGTCTACCACAACATGTGCAGTCTAGCCCAGACTTAGAGACATTTATTCTTAGTCTGACTGCACTGTATCATTGAGTCGTATACGTCATCTATTGCTTTTTAAGTGGCTTTGGGGCATTTTATCTTTTTAATTTGCACACATTAACCATGTATTTTAAATCAGTTTTCTCGAATCCAGATAAAATAACACCGCAAACATTTAAAGACGGAAAGTATATGCCTGAAGATGAAATCTATCCAAATGCAGAAGAAATAAACATAACGGTAAAAGGAGTATTGAAACTACTGTCAAATTTGAAACCACACAAAGCGGGGGGACCCGGTGAGATAAAGCCGTTAATATTGAAGGAATTGGTACAGGAAATCTCCCCTATATTGACAAACATCTTTCAGAAATCTCTTGAATCTGGTGAGGTTCCCGCTGACTGGAAAAAGGCACGCATCACTCCAGCGTTCAAAAAAGGACAGAAATACCAAGCAGAAAACTATCGACCCATTTTGCTGACCTGTGTGTGTTGTAAACTAATGGAACACATCATCACCGGTCACCTGGTGAGGCATGCAGAAGTAAATAAGATACTCTACCCTTTGCAACATGGGTTCCGCAGTAAACGTTCCTGCGAAACACAGCTTGTAGAATGTATAGATGATCTATATAAAAATCTTGAAGAGGGAAACCAAACAGATCTGTTAATACTTGATTTCTCAAAAGCTTTTGATAAAGTATCACATTCACTCCTTCTTCACAAGTTAAGCCATTATGGCATAAAAGGTAAAACTCTCCAATGGATTAAGGCTTTTCTAACTGGCAGAACCCAGGTTGTCGCGGTCGAGGGCGAAGAGTCTGACACGGAAACAGTTGATTCTGGGGTACCCCAAGGCTCAGTACTTGGACCCAGTCTGTTTCTGTTTTACATTAACGACCTGCCGAGAGGCCTGAGCTCCACTGTCAGACTGTTTGCAGACGACACTATTGCCTATTTAACTGTAGCCTCAAAGGTTGACTGCCAGGTACTACAGGAAGACTTGGACAGGTTGGCGGAATGGGGAGACAAATGGAAAATGGAATTCCATCCCAACAAATGCTCGGTATTATCTGTGACAAAAAGGAAAAACGCCATACACCATAACTATCGCTTACATGGAAGCACTCTTGCTCATGAAAAGTCCACAAAATACCTTGGTTGCACTATCACAGACAACTTGGACTGGGGGGGGGGGGGGAACATATAAACAACATAACAAACAAAGCTAACAAAACACTAGGCTTCCTGCATAGAAATTTACATATTTCCTCACAAAACATAAAAGAAAAGGCATACCTCACTTTAGTAAGACACCAACTAGAATATGCTTGCACTGTATGGGACCCATATAAGAAAACACGTATAGATAAATTAGATAAAATTCAAAGGCGCAGCGCAAGATATGTCATGGGCAAACATAGGAACAGATCCAGTGTATGGGGAAATGCTGAACATACTTCAATGGAAAGACCTTAAAACAAGAAGAAAGGAAGCTAGACTGTCCATGTTTTACAAAATAGTCAATAACTTAGTAGAAATAAATCCTGATAAATACTTAAAAAAAAACATACTAGAAATACTAGATATGCACAACCCCATAGTTATGCAGTGCAAACATCAAGAACAGATTCCAGGAAATGGTCATTAATTCTTCTACCAAACTACTAAAGACTGGAATGCACTACCACCAAAAATCTCAGGTGACAAAGAAAATCTGACAAAAAAAAGCTATTCCAAAATATCAATGGGAAGGGGGGTTGTTATTGCGCACAACTGGCAGAGTATTCGGCACGACGAAGGCGGCCAGTCACAGGAAGAAGAAGAAGGACTTTGCACAGTTTCCTGACAGCGCCTGTCCATAATTGTCGACAGTATAAAGTTGAAGTTGAAGATATGTACGAAAAAAAATCACACGTCAGGCCACGAGGTAATCTGTATCTATATAATTTACTTCATGGTCAAGCATTATATAGTGTAGATTCGTTTACGTTACATGTATGACCGCATTCAGCACCGACAACCATCTATACTTATATTTGGATATGTTTTATTGATCATAATATTGGTACCCCGCACAGTACCTCGTATCCACTTTTACACCGAGTACCACTTATCAATTAGGGAAAACAAACATCGATTGTCACTTGCCGGTTTCGTTTCCTCCGTTTTAGGACTGGTTTTGTTCCAAACTCACAGGTAAGAAATATTTCACTGCAAATTGTTTGAACAATTGCAGCAATACACTAACATTGTTCTGAAGCTGTTAAAAAAACAAAGACTTAATCCAGGGCTTATTTTCCTTCTGTAATACTGTAGGGGCCGTTTACAGGGCCAGTAGAGTATAATCGCGATGAAAACGTGTGTGCTACATGTATTTATAGGTTTTGCAAAAAAACAAACAGTTGATGCGGAAAGTGAAATAAGCAAACCCAGCAACATTGCATACATTTGGTCTGACAGCCATGTGTTCAGTTAGCAATCAGTAACTGTTACACCGTTTTATGGATTTCTAGACAACTCGGCACCAAACCAACTCGGCCCCTAGACAACTCGGACCCTGCACAACGATTCGGCATCTATATTACATTAGAATTGTATCGGTTTAAACCATAATTTTTTTGTGCTTACATGCTATTGAAATGATAATTATAGATTTTAATTGTATTGACCTAAATTTATCACTGTTTAGATCCAGATGAACATTTTCCGTACTAAGCAGGTGCATCCAGGGCTTGGGACGTGGATCCTGCTTTCATGAGCCTCAATTTTTTAAAATTCATTGTGTCATATGCAACATTTGAAACACTTGAATAGATACCAAGTGTTGAAAATATTGCAGATGCATATCCCTCCCTCCCAAATCAGAAATCAAAACGATGATTGACAGAACAGCAAATATGTACCAGTTATAATTTTAACATTGTTACGTAAAACTAGTGGTGTCCCGATAATCGATTATAATCGAAAATCAGTCGAGCTCAGCCACAAACCAAGCGCTCGAGCGCGACTTGGCTGTTTCCGATTAATCGGAAAATGGAGAATCACGGAAATAACCTAAGTTATTTGTAATCTTATGCATTATTTTTTCATATTTTCGTGGTATTTCAACACAAAAACTATATCACGATTCCTATATTAACCCTTTCCCTCATATAAACGTGTTTTCACGCATGTGCAAACAGAGTAGACCCAGATCAGACGGCTCCTAAAAAACTCCTAGAGGAGCCGTCTGATCAGGGTCTACTCTGTTTGCTAATAGAATTTCAAAGATCTGTGTCTTTACTTTCTAAAATTGCTAAAATGTTCTATCTTCCAGATTTCGTATAATCATTTTATTTATGAATATTCAGTAGGTATTGAAATTTGGAATGAACACAGAACAGGGAAAGGGTTAAGTATATTTGCTATTAAATAAACAACCAGGGTTTGAACTTAGCACTCGCATACTCGCGAAATGCCAGTAGAAAATGAAAATTGAGAGTTGAAATTTCAAGCACAGGAAAAAGAATGTGTGTGCTTTTTCGAACATTAAAATACGATGTTATCGAGATCTAAAGATTTATATCATAAACAGTCATTGTGTCAATCGGTTACCGACAGAAACTGCCCTTTATATTCCTTAAATATCCGAATTGTTCCTTTCTTTTTCTCCATCCTACCGTTACTATTTATAGTATCCATGTGGGAAACCCCCTTGAAGCTGCACATGCCCCATTACTTTAGCCCGGTTTAAATTGCCTATACATCATAAGTCGCATATCAAAACGGGGTACCAGTATCGCTTAGCAACTGTATGCGACCATTTAAGGTGATGGAAACCAGACACGACGATGTCAAATCAAATAATTGATTTGTTTTGTAAAACCAAAACCAAAACATTAAAAGAAAGTGACAGATGATGGAGAGACAAAAAAGATTGCCATTTAATAAATATTTTTAACCTTGATATACGAAGCCATCTGCAGGCTGTAGATCTACCGAAAATCATTAATTCAAGTAGAAATAGCCGGTAACACAGTTTTATAAAATTTATTTTATTTGCAACTTCCAAAAACAAAACTAAACACAAAAGCAGCATGTGAAACATTTGAATAACATTAGAACAAGACAAGTAATTAATCTTTAAACGCTTCCATTCAAAACTTTTCTGTATTACACAGTAGATTCTACACTTGTTACACAGTAACCGATTCCGATTATAATCGAAGCTTAGTCGGTTGGCATGAACCGATTATCGATTATGAAAATCCAGCCGATTCCCATCACTACGTAAAACTATAGTAGCACTCTGGTATGTTTAATAAATATGAGTATAAATAGAAGAAGATAAATAATTGCCATATTTGAGATTGATGCAAACAGTATAGACCCAGATTAAGGTATATCTGATCTGGTTCCAGTCTTTTTTTTAACCTTGCCGAAACTAAACAAGAGGAACAAATACACATATGCAAAAACATATAAAAGGAAATGAAGAATATACATGTACTTTTAAATCAGGCTGGATCTAGATCGCTCACCTATTAATTCAACGACTGATCTGGCTCCAATTTGATTGCTCATTATAAATACACAAGTAAATGAAAACTAAAGCATGCAATCGTTTTCAAGCCAAAATGTGGAAGCAAACAGAGTAGATCCCGGTTCTACGGGAGCTGCCTGGTCTGGATCTACCGGTACTCTGTTCACAGAGGGGTAAAAAGGCTTCTGTATGAGGGAAAGGGTGTGATAAATTGGCATGTGTCGATATCGGTGAATTGAAATTCATATTAACTACATAAACCTTTTTTACCATTTTGACTATTAGCTTCACTACCGGTATATAAATTCATTTTTTATCTATTCAGGTTAATGAAAATTTACAAAAAACATAGTATGCACGTAGCACAAAATATAACATCTCTTTGCAAACATGAAACAGGGAATTATCTCTGTAACTGATTAATTGACACATGTCGATATCAGTCAATGCAATACCATTAATTTAATCAGATCAGTGGGCACTATCGTTTAAAATTGTGTTAAAGCAATCAGAGACATATACGTACATGGATGTATATGTCTCTGAATCAATCAGCGCTTTTGAACTGACAGACATATGATGGAAGAAAGATAGTTTATTAAATTAATTGTCAATTATGTTACTTACCATTTTCACATTCAACTTTAGCCTCCAATAAACATTATGTGATAATGCAGGTCTAATTGTTCTACTGGAAGGTTATTTGATACCTGTACACCCACTTTGATGCTATGCCGTGATTTCGTTTCACATAATCCAATTATCAATTGATTGCTCGGGACCCCAACCGTTTATGTTCTCGTTATTTACTCTAAGCATGCTAAGTAAATTTTTGTCTGGTACATTATATTTTGTCGTCTGCTATATTTCTGCTGCAATTTTAAAAACTTTTTTTATTCTGCCATTTCTGTACGAAAATATAATCTCAGTGTCAAGCAGATTGGATTCTGATCAATAAGACGCAGAGTTACTCGAAGTCTCATCAGAATCCAAACTGTTTGCAATGGTAATCATCCTTGTTGACTAAATCCACCCATAGCAGGCAAATAGTTAAATAATATTAAATATTATACACCTAACATAACATATTTGAACGTATAGCAAAAGGGATCCAAACCAACGTTCTGTACCAATAATTCATAATAATGATCTGGAAATAACTTAAGGTTGAAAATGATTGATCAGGATCCAAAGTATTTAGCATCTCTTCATCAAACCTTAAATTTACCGGGTATAGATTTAATCCAATTCAATGTTCCGTAATAACAAAGACCTATAAAAATACTGTGTTATCATAGGTCTTTGGTAATAACAATTTATAATAATGATCTGGATCCACCTTATAAGTTCATTTTATTGATTGATTGACAGGGAAAATGTAATTTTGATAACAAATGAAAAAATAATTGGTGCCGAATCGTCTAGGGTAAAATTTTGGGAGGGGCCGAGTTGACCATGGTGCCGAATTGTCTTGGGGCCGAATTGTCTAGGGGCCGTGTTGGTTTGGTGCCGAGTCGTCCAGAAACCCGTTTTATGCACAGGGGGCCATTTCGTGGGTCTAGATGGTCTAAAAAAGTCCAAAAAATTAGACCATCTAGACGTGCGAAATGGCCCCCTGTGGTTTTATGCAGTTGTTCGCAAATTTTAAGACCGAATGTTGTGACTCCAGCAGAAATCGCAACATTTGGGTCTTAAAATTTGCAAACAGTTGCATAAAAGCTTTTGATAAAGTATCCCACAGCCGTCTGTTACTGAAATTAGAGCACTAGGGCATCAGAGGCACCTCGCTGAAGTGGGTACAAGGCTTTCTATCTGGTCGGACTCAACATGTAGTAATTAATGGCGCTAGTTCAGACATCTCTCCTGTTACCTATGGTGTCCCACAGGGCAGTGTTCTAGGTCCCTTACTCTTTTTAACATATATCAACGATCTGCCTTCCAAAGTAAACTCTACTGTGCGTATGTTTGCAGACGACTGCCTGCTATACAGAAACATTAAAAGCCAAGCCGATGAAAACGAATTACAAGAGGACTTAACCTACAACACTGGGAGCACGACTGGCAAATGGTATTTAACCCAGACAAATGCGAGGTGATCCGCATAACTACTAAAAGAAATTATTATTATTATTATTATTATACCATATTTATA
Source organism: Azorinus chamasolen (assembly GCA_963576725.1). Lineage (NCBI taxonomy): Eukaryota > Metazoa > Mollusca > Bivalvia > Cardiida > Solecurtidae > Azorinus > Azorinus chamasolen. Next base: position 97,610,421 of record OY755236.1, on the reverse strand, counting down.
TAGCGCTCTTTTCACACTGGATATGTGCGTTCAAAAGCGCTTCACATGCATAAAATCACTAACCGGAACCATCCGCATGATTATCTATCCAGACAATGAAAGATGTACAATATATATGAAATCGCTAACCGATTATCCATAATTACCATCTTCACCACACTGAACCTACATCGGTATCTTCCCATTTCGTCTACTTCCCATTTCGTCTACTATTTTGGCATTTGTTCCCATTTCGTCTACTCCTAATTTTACATCCTTTCCCATTTCGTCAACTGCTTATATTTTTCATGTCTACTGCTTATATCTTTGATCAATATTATACCATCTTCACATCAGGCAAAATTCATGTTTTAATATCAAGTTATGTTTTTTTGGTTTATCTTGACCCAAACTAATGATCTGGATCAAAACCCAAAACAGTTTTCTGTAGCAGTTTTAAGATTAACTTAGAAATTTTATGCAAGCAAAAATGAAATTTAAAAAAAACCCCAAGAAACCACTTCAGCCAATCAAGGAAAATGATCATCATCTAGACTTTTGATCTGGGTCCAAACCCAACTGATGTAAGTCATGGTAATGCTTAAAAAAACTGAAAACATGATTATGCAATGGCCCAACTGATATAAGTCATGGTAATTCTTAAGAAAACTTGATTATGCATTTGCCCCCTAACAATGATAGGTGTCTAAAATACTACTGTAGATTAAGTCTGCTGCCCAAAAAGGCATCTTAAATATAATTTTTTTAATAAAAAATGATGACAACACATTAAAAAGTCCTAAAATGTCTTAATCTTGTATGATATTAATAAAATAACTGAGTAAATATAACTTAATTATAACAGTAGACGAAATGGGAACAGGGTAAAATTTTATAGTAGACGAAACGGGAATGATTTACAGTAGACGAAATGGGAAGTAGACGGAATGGGAATAAACCCTTAAATCAACTGACAGAGCCAAGTATTTAGGTGTCACTATCACGCCAGATCTTTCTTGGAAAAACCAGGTCGAAAACGTCACTATAAAGGCAAACTCAACTGTATCTCCTCCGTAGAAATATTCGCTCCAGTCCTCAAAATACAAAGTCCACAGCCTACAAAACCTATGTACGGCCAATATTAGAATACGCTTCAACGGTCTGGTCACCATATACCTCAAGTAATATAAACTCACTTGAAATGGTCCAAAGACGTGCAGCCAGATTTGTCACCAATGACTACTCGCGAGAAAGCAGCGTCACCATAAACTTATTAAGCTGGGACACCCTACAGTGCAGACGGGACAACGCTAGAGTTACCATGTTATTCAAAATCCTGAATAGTCTCGTTGACATCACTCCAGATCCACTGCTCCGTTCTGCTAGATCCACAAGAGGCAACTCACAACAATACTGCCAAATCTCGTGCAAGAAAACTTCCTACCAACACAGCTTCTTTCCTGGCAGCATCGTCTTGTGGAACCGCCTCCCAGACACCGTCGTAGTCCAGCCAACAGTTGAAACTTTCCGGTTGGCCCTCCGCAACGTCGTTCGGACAAACTAAACACAGGCGTCTGTTTTAACACAATTTTTAAACAAGTGTGTAAATAAACCTTTTTTAGCTCTCAGTTAGATTGACCAAATCTTTCTGCGCATGTGCTTTTAAACCATTCTTCATCGCGATTATACTCTGTAAGAGTTCTGCGATTACTGAAGTTGATGATGATGAAAATTTACTATTAAGGAGGAAATCCCTACAATGAACGCATATTTTCAATAATATCATAAAACCTGGTGTTTGTTATGTTCATTCATTATTATGAAGATTGTCAATTTGAACATCGAAAAATGCCCCTGTGAAACAAAATTTATTATTTTAAAAACCGATTTCACCAATACTTATAATTTTCGTTCTACAACAAAGTATTATCAGCCTTTTCCTTGTCAAATTTGCTGCATTTTGCTGATGATCAATAGACCCCTACATTGTTTACATAACAATTTTTCACAATCCAATATGAGCATTCCCAATAATTATCTAAGTTCTAGCCCAATTAACCCATGATGAGTCTTCCATGAAGAATATTCATGTAAGAAATAATGACATCATGAATATTAATTATTAGAATTTTCATATATGCACATGAACAGAAGAATATTTTACCATGGCAGAAACTGTAAGATCATATCTATATTATTTCATAAGCAAACAGAGCAGACCTTTATCAGACAGCTCCTATAGGAAATGTCTGATCTGGGTCCGCTCTGTTTGCAAATGCATAGAAAGTGGTATATATGGAGTAAAGGGTTAACATTACTAGTAAGTAATTTTTCCTCTTCAAAAAATGTCTTCTTTTATATTTTTTATGCCCCGTTGACGATAGTCAGGGGGCATTATGATTTGTACCTGTCCGTCCGTCCGTCTGTCTGTCCGTCCGTCACACTTTTAGGTGCAGTTGGTTGTCACAGTTTTTTCATTATCTTATATCTCACTAACCACTATAGCTGTTGGCATGAAATTGCATATATATACACATAAACCACCATCCATATTTTCATTGCGCACCCAGCCCAAGATCAAGGTCAAATGATGTGCAGCTAGGAAAGCACCATCCCGGGGGTATCGCTGTGTCTTACATACACAATTTTCTAGTTTTAATATATTCTGAAAATGGGTGAAAAGTAGAAATGCAAAAAGAGAAAATTGCAGACTCGGTTTTATTGAGTCTGTTCATGAGTAGTAATTAAAAGTGCAACACTACTCATGCCCCCTAGCACCGGCTTAAGCAGTATTCAATTTTCAAAACTAATAACATGAAAACTAATGATCCCGAAGGACCAGAAAGTATAACAACACTGAGAATGAAGTACGGGCGACTTTTTACGGCCACCACACAAGCACTTAATACCTGCTGTTGTGAAGTACATAATTATATTCTGAAAATGGGTGATCCTTCGAAAGCAAAAGTAGAAATGCAAAAAGAGAAAATTGCAGACTCGGTTTTATTGAGTCTGTTCATGAGTAGTAATTAAAAGTGCAACACAACTTATTTTTAGCTCCACTTTTTCAAAAAGAGGAGCTATTGTCATGACCCTCTCGTCGGCGTCGGCGTCGGCGTTGGTTAACCTTTTTGTTAAGGTCCTTTTCTCAGAAACCATCAAAGATATTTGGATCATATTTGGTATGTATGTATACTATCACAAGGGGAACCCATTTCACAAGGGTAGGTAACCCTAAAATTAATTTTGCCATAGTTATACCCCTTTTTCGACTTAGAAGTTTCATTGTTGGTTAAGTTTTATGTTCAGGTCCATGTCTCAGAAACTGTCCAAGATATTTGGTTCAACTTTGGTATACATGTTAACTATTACAAGGGGGACCTATTTTACAAGGGCAGATAACCCTAAAATTAATTTTGCTATAGTTATCTCCCCTTTCTGACTTAGACTTCCACTACACTATCCAGCACTAAAGAAAGTGGAGCGCGCTGTCTGTCGCAGGCCGACCGAGGGTCTATTTCACCACAAGCCACAAGTCCAGTTCAATACTTTATTTCTCTAACGCCATTACTCCATACTGCCACGCCCAAACACAGAACCTGTTAAACAACCCACAATAAAAGTATTCATACCCAAAGTATCAAAACTTGATCCCAATGCCTGAGTACTAGTACATGATGGCAAAGTACACGCATTACAGACATTACTCTGCGCATTTGTATCAGTCCTACCCCTATTTGCCAGGGATCCCTCCCTGAATGTCACACGCTTATATGGAGAATAAGATCTATTTCTTACATAAGCTTGCCCTGGGCTTGGGCGTCTATATTCTCTCCCCTGACGGTTATACCCAGCGTCCCTATTCCTACAGTCAATTGCAAAATGACCTATCCGGTTACAAATAAAACATCTCTTATCCTTAGTATCTCTCTGAAATTTCTGAAAAGTGTTTGGTTTCTTACCTTGACCGCTCTGTGATACAACACCCGCTGCACTCTTGAAAGTTTGCCCAGAACTCACCGAACACAAACTTGACGCACTTGTTGCTCTTGCCTCTTTATACTGGTCTGCTAACGCAGCCATTCCAGCAACAGAAGTAGGTGTACGTTCCTTCAAGAACAATCTCAGATCCTTATTGCACACATGCATTAATTGGTCTCTAACCATGAGATCAAAGAGGTCATTATATGTATTATCCAATCCCGACATTTCAACCCACCTTGTCAAATACGATGCCTGCCTAACTGAAAATTGAGCAAATGTTTCACCCACTTCCGGTCTACACGTTCTAAACCTCTGTTTAAAACCGTCTTCTGTGAGCTCATAGCGTTTTAACAAAGCCATTTTTAACTCATCATAATCTAACGCCTTTCCAGGTGGCAACATTGCATAAATATCTAGTGCTCTCCCTTTCAACAGCGCACTTAAGTGGGTCGCCCACAAACCTTTGTTCCACCTCTGTGCAACAGCATACACCTCAAACCTCTTTAAATAACTGTCTACCTCATCATTCTCCTCTTCAAAGGGAGGTAACTTTGGACCCTTAGGGACAGATGCTTCCCCAGAAAACCCTGACTTAGTTTTTGCCTCTAAGGTCTGTAACTCTAACTCCTTACTCTTAAGCTCTGCTGCCAACCTCTCCCTTTCTCTCTGTATCTCTAAACTAGCCCTCTCCTTCTCCAACTCCAATCTCTCCTTCTCCAACTTAAATTCTTGATCCTCTTCTCCTTTTGCCTCTGGGCAACTCTTTCATCCCTTAACAACACCTGCTGATCTTTTATAAACTCTCTAAGAGCCTCGCCCTCATACCCTATTGAGGCACCTAATGCCCTCAACTCAGTTAAGCTTTCCATTATAACGTTTGTAATGCACTAAAGCTTTTGAAAAAAAAACAACCAAAAAAAAAAAACCAACAACAAGAGAACCTACAAGAGTCAACAGTGGCAAATCTGTATCATGAGAATAAAATACGGCACTTTACAAAGGGCTCTGCAATACCAAGACTGGCAGTGTAACAGAAGTACAGCTTATCTGGCAGTCTACATATAGGCTATTCAATGCTACATGAACGATTACCTTCCTAACTGAAAACCACCACTAGACGAGAGCAGCCTTCTGGGTTCCCCTCCAGCCAAACTGAACACATTGACTCCAACATCTACTTAACTCCTGAGACACTCTGTAAAATAAATGAATCCAACAGAAAGTGGGCGTGGCATAAGTACATATGCATACATATCAGTATAAGTATTTACAAAACAACAATGTACGATTAAACATCAACCCTTGTTATGAAAAGTAAACATTGTCTCTGTTCTGCCAACGGCTACTCATACTCAAATATACCAGTATTCAAACATATCTGAATTTGATCCCAACTAAATATACATCACACCTCTGAAACACTGATTAATGTCACTTTAAACTTTGCCTGTCATCAGCACTATTTACATCTGCTACCATTAAACGTCTGAATTTTAAATGTCTGAATATATAAAATATTGTACAGCCGAAGCCGTTTCCAGTTTCTGATAGTAACACCTTTCACCTCTCCATATTACTGTCACAAACGCAACCTGACCAGCACAATCTCATGGCCCAACACGTCACTACCACATGCCCCACCGTCCCATCCTTGAATATAATCTGCCTCATATGCTGTGCGCAGTTTGCCAACTTCTGACACCAAATGTCGCAGGCCGACCGAGGGTCTATTTCACCACAAGCCACAAGTCCAGTTCAATACTTTATTTCTCTAACGCCATTACTCCATACTGCCACGCCCAAACACAGAACCTGTTAAACAACATACCCTTTACTATAATTAAATCTAACTGGACATTTTCCTGTCCTATCAAATTACTCAGGACATTTTGCTGTCCTAAATGTACTCCACAACAGACATTTTGCTGTCCCAATACCAACATGTATATATTAATTACAATATATGCAACAAACCCTTACGTAACCTCAGTCAGTCACAACTAAATTTATCCAACGTTTTCCCGTTGATAAATTATTTAATGTATACATTTTGCTGCATTGAATACACCAATTCTTTATTCTGAATATAGCATTAGACTAAATTAATTGAACAAACACACTTATATTATAACATCACCTAGAATGAGAACACATTAAAGGTTCATTACTAATACAATTATTTATCACAGTCCCAAATGCCAAATAGATGAATGACAGAGCCATGCAACTAATGCATGAAATAGAATAAAACTCAATTGAGAATAAAGCTGTACTTACCCAGAAACCTGCCTCAATCTAGTGGCTACCATTCACCTGTCGAAATGCCAGACTTTAACCATCCGACCACACCTCTCAACTCGCGCATCTCAGAAAAGTGGACTGCCAGGTAAACTGCCCAACCCTTACCACTCTATTTATACACTCACCAAGCCAGTCCATTTACACTTCAGCGATCACTAAATGGACTGGTTGGTCAGTTAGCCACTACCCAAACTTACAGTGGACACATAATCTACAGACTGGACACCACTGACCCTTAGCCTACACTGTCCCACTATAGGATATAACTATACAAGGGTAAGCACGTACAAAATTTACAATTAAAAGCAATAAAAGTATTCACACCCTGCGACACTGTCTGCGGACAGCTCTTGTTATACCCCCTTTTGAAAAAACTAAAATAAACCAGAATTTTGATAAAGAAAAAAAAAAGATCTTTAAGTTTAAGGCAGGTGATTGTTTAATGCAGGGTGAAAGTCATGCAGAGAGCTTCCGAAGGAGTTTTCTGCAAGACTAATCATGCATTAAAATTGGCATGAGTTTCACACTGCATTAAGCTAGGTTGAAAGTAAAGTCATGCAGAAAGCTCCAAAAGGAGCTTTTTCATGCTGCATTATGAACTGCCACCTGTCTTTAAAGCCTGTTTGGCTGAGAGATATAAGAGAAGTGAGTGAGGGGAAGGGGTTGTTCATAGATTTCCTGCAATATCCCTCCTGTAGAAAATTAAGCATAAATATATGTGTAAATATACATGTACATGTACATGTAAGCTCTTTATGCATCAGATATGTGTCAAAACAGTTTTGATCCTGATTGAATGCTAAGTGACTTGGCATCTCATCTAGATCAAGTATGTTTACAAAGGTTATCACAGATGCATCTTTGTCAGCAAAGGGTTCAGTATTATCATTACTGATTGGTTTGTTCTCTGACACTGAATTTCATAGTATACATGTTAATTTTTTAACTGTTTCCCAGTTGAATATTCATTTTTGAAAAAATGACATCATGAACATTTATAGCTTAATTTTTATAATGGCATATTTACACATGGATTTTTGGTATTGGTAGAAACTGTACAGTTAGATCTATTAAATTTTTATGAGCAAACAGAGCAGACCCAGATAAGTGATTTGTAGGTGCTTTGGAAGTATTAGTTGTCATGGTAATCGGAATGGTGGCTCTGATTGGTAGAAATTTAGATAAATTGTTCAATTTTGCTGAAAGTTGGTAGTAGGGGTGTTTAAGGACCCACAACTCGATCATAAACATTTCGAAAGAGTTGGTTACTATGGTAATGGAATGGTGGACTCTGATATGTAAAATTTAGATATATATTCAATTTTCTGAAATTTGGTATGAAGGGATATTTGGGTACCCCATAATTATTTAATTGCAGGTTTTTCAAAAGTGTTTGTTGCCATTGTAATCCAGTGGTGGACTATGATCATTCCAATTTTAGATATTGTCTGATATTGTTCATCTATACCTGTTTAGTTTGGGAGACATCCTGTAACGGAACCTGTTATACTGTTGAACCTGTTGCAATTAGATCTTCTTAGATAAATTTATATAAAGGCATTATAAACAATGGAATCTTTGGCATGGCAGAAACTGTAGAATCATTTCTATATATTATTATATTACATGTATACCCTTGCATACCAAATAGACTACATGTATATCATTTGACAATGGTGGTCCATTCTTCTGTGAAAGTTAAGCATTTAACCCTTTCCCTGTTTATTTCAAATTTCAATACCTACTGAATATTCATGGACTAAATAGTTAATAGTTTTGTCCTGCATTAAGCAACCACCTGCTTATAAAGACAACAATGTTTATTCATTAAGTGGTCGCATTAGCGGGGTTCTACTGTATATTATAAACAAGGCAATGCTCAGTCATGGCAGAAACTGTAGATTCAGTTCTATATTATTCCAAGCGGAACTGTCTGATCTGAGTCTGTTCTGTTTGCAAAATTGAATGTGTCTGTACCAGATAGAGGGTAAATGAAAAACTGCGAGTGTAAACCCTTAACAGAGGAATTCATATACATATGATGTACAATAGATTTACCCAATGTTCTCAAAATATTCCTTATGTAAACTGACAGTTTGATATCAGGTATCTCGCACATGACATTTTCAAATAGAAAACATTGATTTGACCTTCTAGGTTTTCACTTATGTCACTGAGGTCTTCATCCATTACTTTTTACCAGTAGTAATATCCTGAAGAACAATGCTGAGAAGACTACAAAAGGTTCTATTACCATGGAAACAGAGCCAAAATAGCAATTGTTTTGTCACAAGACCAATAACATGCTAGTATTGTGAAATCTTTTGAGGTTTAACCCTTTGCACGCTAGTGGATGAGTGAAACCGTGATTACCTATGCAAACAGTTTGGATCCAGATGAGACATATAGCATTAAGCGGTATCTCATCAGGATCCAAACTGTTTGACACTTTGACTTTTGAAAAGTAAGGTGAGAAATTTTATTTTAAGAATTGAAGCAGATGACAATTGTTGCAGAAGAAAAATAATTACCATGCAAAGAGTTGAGATTACTTTAACCCTTACAACGCTGAATTTTTAAATGGACTATTCGATAATTCAAACCGGTCAATCTTATGGTGAATATATATAAAGGGAATTTTCTTAAAGAAAAATGTAACATGACAAAAAGTGCAGACCCTGATGAGAGGGCTCCTCTAGCATCCCTCTCATCTGGGTCTACACTGTTTGCAAAGGACATTAGTGACTCATGTCTGTAAGGGTTAACATTTTGATTGCTGGAATTTCAAAGTGGAAAGGTCATCATCATGTTACAATATAGTCAACTTAGAAGGAAGGGGTGTAATTTGCAAGAGGATTTTGAATGACAAACAGTGTAGACCTTGATCAGAAGGCTCCTCTAGGACTGGTCTGAGTTTACACTGTTTGCAAATGCCAGTACACTTGTATTCAGCATTCAAAGGGTTAACCCTATTACCTGCTACACATGACTTTATTGAAATTTATGTTGATCAGGTGTGCTTATCAAATTATATAATAGACCAGGCTGTACAGTGTCTAACAATACTAAACCATCATACACACATAGTTTGCCACCATAATATCAGCTAGATCTAATAAATATTCCTGATTTCATTATTTCTTACATGGAAATTAATTCATCAGAGAAAAGGTTAAAAAAAAAGAGAAAAATGGGCATATCCAATGAACATGAGATTAAACAGATGAGTTGTAAAAACATCGTTGGAGAGTTGGTAATTTTGTGTTTCAATTATTTAGCTCACCTAGACAGGAAATGCTCAAGTTGAGCGTATGTCATCCATCTATCACTTGTCTGCTCATTTGATGGTTTCATATTGTAACACATGGTGATGACATTAAGTAACACATGATGATTATATGTAACATATAGTAACACATGTTTCATATAATGTAGTAACAAATGGTATTTACATATAGTAACACATGATGGTATCACTATTATAATAACCCAAGGTGGTTACATGTAGTAACACATGGTGGTTACATGTTGTAATACAATGTGGTTACATATAGTAAAACAAGGTGCTTATATATAGTAACACATGATGATTACCTATAGTAACACAAAGTGGTTACATATAATAACATGATGGTTACATATAGTAACACAAAGTGGTTACATGTTGTATCACAAGGTGGTTAGTGGTTACATATAGTAACTTCTTGTGGTTACTTATAGTTACACATGGTGGTTACATATAACACATAATGGTGCTTAATATTGTAACACATGCTATTTACATATAGTAACACATGATGGTTACTTATGTTATGGTAACATATGTTGGTTAATGGTTATAGAAAATAACACATGATGACTGATTACATTTAGTAACATATATAATGGCAACAATCATAAAGTAACATATGTGGTGCTTATATGTATATATATAGCATACTGTCATGGTTGATAGAAACACATTACTGTAGTTACATATAGTGATACAAATGGTTACATATGTATAAAGTAACACATGGCTACATATAGTAACAAACACATATGATGGTTAGTTACAATTAATAGTACATATATGGATTATAGGAACACTTGTATGTGTTTTATATATATATATAATAACATTTATGCTGGTTACAAGTAGTAGCACTTTATTGTTATGTATAGTAATTATGGTTGTTACTTATAATAACACATATTTAATTTGTGTAGTGTTAACTGTGAGTCGAATCTTACAACACATGAATTTTGTAATGACTTTGGAAAATTACAATATGGATCAAGATAAGACGCTGACTATTTATATCTCTGACAATCTGCTCATTGGTTTTTTGAAAGGGACAAATGGAAAAAAGCTATGACAGCAGACAACATTTTTTACAAATGGCAATTAAATAGTGGGTGAAGAATATTTCTGATTGTTGTCAAGGCATTTTATCAGCTTTACACAAAATTGCTTTTATTTCTCACTCCAGATATGGTGATTAGATAACTAGACAGTAAGACCTGTTGAGCTATGTGAGGCCTCTTGCATCTATTGTTTCCTTTTGTACCCAGTAATGAAGCAGACTCCAATAGCGCAGCTGGAATGATATTGCTTCAGTTGCCACTTGTGACACCGCAACGTCTTTGGGAGGATTTGCTGGCAATATAGTCACTAGGTGAGAATTTTATTAATCCATTCCTTATACAAATACCTTTTCATGGTTTTGTAAACAGAATGGACTCAAATCGGATGACTTCTGTAGGAGCCATTTGATCTTGGTCTGCTCTGTTTGCTTATGATATTACATAGATTTGATTTTACAGACTGCAAGAACCAAGATGTCCTGTGTTCATATGTCATTATGTCTCCCTCCATATTTATATGGGGGAGACATATTGTTTTTGTGAGATTGTCTGTCCGTCCATCACTTTTTCTTGTTCGGACGATAACTTTTATATGCCTGATGCCAGTTTGTTGAAACTTCATGTATGGAAGAGCATATAGAGAGGAAGTGTCATGCAAAAGGTCCATAACTCTGGCTTCAATAATATTTGGGTTATTGCCCCTTGTACATTTTTTTTCACACTTTTTTGTCCAGACAATAACTCCTATATGGCTCATGCCATTGGATTGAAACTTCATACATGGAAAGAGTATGATGAGAGGAAGTGTCATGCACAAAGTCCATAACACTGGCTTCAATAATATTGGAGTTATTGCCCCTTGTACTTGTTTCACACTTTCTTGTCTGGACGATAACTCCTATATGGCTCATGTCATTGGATTGAAACTTCATACATGGAAAGGGCATGATGAGAGAAAGTGTCATGTACAAGGACAATAATTCTGGCTTCAATACTTTTAGAGTTATTGCCCTTTGTCACATATTTTTGTCCGATCAATAACTCCTGTTCTACTGATGCAATTGGAATGACATTTCATTTATGGAAACTGTTCTGCTGATGCTATTGGAAGGACATTTCATTTATCATGCAATGCCACGGAATACAGTCACTTCCTACTAGCATAATATTTTCCACGCCAACGCTGTATTTTGTGAGGTATAGTGCATGTGTACTGACCCCACTGGAATGCATGTTTGGTTCAGCCAATAGGAGGAAAACAGAAGGACGAAAAAGGCATAATTAAACATAAACTTCAAATTTAACACATTTGCTCACCTTTGTCTCAACTATTTGTCCATATAAACGGATTAAATCAAGTTTGTTTATGTTGTAAAAGTCGATGACGTCACTGTCCACCAATATGAGGTCACGTATATCGCACTTGCATGTATTTTCATTCAGGGGACGAAACCGCTTTAGCAATCTTTCTTTTTCTTCATTTCACCCATTTTTCTTGGTGTTGCATGATAAAAGAATTACTATGCTAGTAGTTTTGAAGTTAAGCTGTATTTTGGCTCGTCAGAAAAGTAACCAAATGCTCGCCAAGGCTCGCATTTAACAACTTTGCCAACTCGCCAAAATACAGCTGAACTTCAAAACTACATGTACTAGCATAGTAATTCTTATTTATGGAAAGAGCATGATGAAAGGAAGCGTCAAGCACAAGGGCCATAACACTGGTATCAATAGTTTTTGAGTTATTAGCTGTTATCATTTTTTTTCTTGAAAAATGTGGTGTGGAAACGCACATTGAGGGGAAGTATCATTCATTAATACCATTACTATGGTAACAACATTTTGAGTCATTTCCCTTTACATGTTGTTTTTGTTAGAGTTGTTTGACTGTCTGTCTGTCACAGATCTAGTCCGGTTGATTTCTAATGTACAGAAATGTGACAATATGTCGCAGCATTTGTGTGTGTGGGGGGGGGGGGGGGGGGGGGACGTCTGTTTTTGTGACAAAAACCTCTAGTTATAAAAATGAATCTAGTTAGTATTCTAGAAAATTCAACAGGTAAATAGATTAGGGCTTATTTTACTTGATTTGTTTCGAGCACTAACTACAAATCAGGATTACTTATGCAAACAGTTTGGGAGAATATTTATAGTAGCAGACGAACAAGAAAGGTATGGGCCCTGGTAAAAACATGTAGAATCAGATCTATATAATTCGGTAAGCAATCAGAGCAGACCCTGATCAGGCAGCTCCTACAAGAGCTGTCTCACCTGGCTCTGCTCTGTTTGCAAAAGTGTAGAAAGGCTTAATATTAAATAAATGGGTAAAACAACTGAAAATAACTTGACTTACAGTAATTATACCCCACACAAAGAAGCTGCCCAGGGAATATAGTTTTTGACCCATCCATCTGTCAGTCTGTCCATCTATCCATCTATTCTTCAGTCCACCATCCATCAGTCGCTCTGTGTATCATAATACATTGTTGCTCATCTAGCAATTTAATTTCTTGGCCAATTTATAAGAATTGTTATGAATAAAAGTTTGGACGAGTTCTTAATACTACAAAAAAAAACATCTGTACATTATGCCTTTTATAAAGATTCAGCTAATATAATTATATGACATCATTATTTATTACATGAATATCCAACAGGGAAAGGGTTGAAATAAACAGCTTCAATCCTGTAAAGAAACTTAGAACATAGTATTTCAGTTTGGCCAAAGGTTATCACAAATTCTCAAATAGTGTGAAAAGAATATTTCTTGCATTAAAACCTGCCCATAGTGACCACATAATCAATAAACATGGGGGTCTATAGAACAAATGGTTTCTTAATGCAGGACAAAAGTTCTGTAGAAAAGTCATCTAGGAGCTCTCTGCATAATTTTTTGTCCAGCTTTAAGCTACCACCTTTTATAAAAACACAGAAATAAGTTTTACTGTAATTTATCAAGGAGTTTGTGACTGCAGAACATTGTGCTTATACCAGAGGATAAGATAAACGTTCGTATTCAATAACTTAAAAAATCATCTTCCTCCCACCAAACCCTATAATGTGACCACTGCTTAAAATTGTCTTGAAGAGAAGATCCTAAAGAGTGGTCACAGCATAGAATTTTCTTTATGTACATTGATCTAGATGAATATAATTGAAGTAAACAATATTGTTTGTAGATACATAATTGAAGAAAACATTAGTAAATAAAAAACTGAAGCAGACAACATGATTTAAAGAAAAAAGAATTGAAGCAGATGTACAACACCATTTGTGGAAAAACAATTACCATTTCCCTGTTTCCATATTTCATATTTTCATATATATATTATTCATATTTCAATACCCTCTGAATATTCATGGACACAATAGTTATAATGAAATATAATGGAACATTGTAGCCACGTTAGAAAGAAAAGAAACTAATCTATCAAATTCCATTAGCAAACAGACTAGACCCTGATCAGACGGCTCCTATAGGATTGATCTGGGTCTACTCTGTTTGAAAATGCGGGAAATGTTTATATCAGGGAAAGGATTAAAGCATGTAACACCATTTGTAGACAAAAGAACTGAAGCAGACAACATCATTTGTAGACAAAAGATTTGAAGCAGATAACATAACGGGTATTTAATTGTAGACAAGAATTTCATTTTTTCAAAGGGTTAAATTTCCATTCTCGATCTCTCAGGAAACAAAAGGAAAATGCTTGTACATAAGGAATGGTTTCCGTTTTCGCACTTAATTTCCATTATCCAAATACCAATACAAATGGATATCTTATGCATTTTTAGACTGTGATTTATGTGGAGATTGCATTTTAACTCATTTACAGATTAAGTTAACCCTTTCTTCCATAAATACGCCTTTCTACGCCTCTGTAAAAGCCACCTGTTGAAACCATTGTGATAAATAGAGCAGTTGCTCCTGTAGGAGCAAATGCTCTATTTATCACAATGGTTTCAAGCTGCACAATTCTAAAATGTTCCTTTTCTCTTGTTAATGCTCCTTTTCGGTAGATTCATTCAGAGTGGTTGGAGATAAAAATAGTCTATGAGGGAAAGGGTTAAGTTATTATCGTCTGACAAACAATAAAATTGTATCCTGCAATTCTGAAAATAATTTTTTTTTTTCATTTGTCTTGAAAAATGCAATTTAAGTATCAGACACTGGATACTGATGTGGCCTAGAATCTTATCTAGATCTAGACTGGTTGCATGATTTGTAAACACAAATTCGCTGCTAGCATGCAAAGAGTTAACCAGTCTTATCTCCATGGTAAGATTGGCCTTAACACATTCTCTGGTCTATATTTAGTCCAAATTTCAATACCTACTCAATATTCACGGCCAAAATGGTTATAATGAAATATGGAAGGAGGAACATTATAGCCACTTTAGGAACTAAAGAAGAAACAGATTACTCAAATTCCATTAGCAAACGGAGCAGACCCTGATCAGATGGCTCCTCTGATCTGGGTCTCCTCTGTTTGCAAATGTGTGAAAGCACATCTATATGAAGGAAAGGGATAACATATTCCCTCATAAGCTATTTTAAGACCAAACGTCTTTGAATAAATCTACTGAAAAGTAGGGCTGACTATTGGGGCCAGTTTTGACTATTGCAATACTATTGCTATTGCTGAAAGTACTATTGCAATACTATTGCTATTGCAGGGAACTATTGCAATACTATTGCAATAGTTATTGCCAAGATTTGAAAACTTGTAAATGCAGATTTACACAGTGTAAGATATAACTTTGCTGTAAATACTTACTAAAAAATGTTTGTGGAAATGATTTAAAATGATTTGGGCTTTGCCACTTGTGTTTTACCGCTTTTGTTTTTAACAAACTCGATCTCCGCGATGGTCTACACCATCTTGAAAACACAGTGCCAATTATATGAAAGAACTATTGAAACTATCGATAGTCAGAGCAACTATTGCAATAGTCTATCATCAATTGGAAATAACTATCGATAGTGTAACTGGGATAGAGAACTATCACGATAGTGCGATAGTTTGGGAAGTATTGTTACACCACTACTGAAAAGGAGCATTTACTAGAACTAGAAAAAATATATTTTTTTTAGCATTGTGTTAAAAGAGACGATTCTAAAGAGTGGTTACAGTATAGGGTTTGGTGGAGAAATAAAGCAGATATTCTTTAAAACGTTGAAATTTATGCATCTTAATATCAAATAGTTAACACAATTTAGTGGCCGTTATAGTGAGGGTTTACTGTACATGTACAGCTTCTGCAAAGACCAAATATTCATGTGTCCTTGTGCTATTATAACAATTAATCTAATTAATATTCATGATGACATTATTTCTTACATAAATATTCATGGAGTAAAGTATAAGCTATGGAGAGAAAAAAACTCAGACATAGGGTTTATAGGGTTTCAGACAGGTTTGATGAAATACCCATTAAATCCCATGTCAAGCTTACCGTGAATATTTAGAGATGTTTTTAAGACTAGCAGACAGATAGACAGACGGACAGACAGACGACGGAAAAGTGATCCCTAAGTGACACTCTGTCTCTTGGCAGGTGACACAAAAAGTGTAACATGACCAACAGTGCAGACCCAGATGAGAGGTGGCCATTTATTTTAAAAGAGGCATAATTCTTGGTCACAAAGCCAGATAGTAGATTAATGCTAGATGAGTGTTGCTCATAAAGAGCTTTCTGCATTACTTTCATCCTGCATTTAGCAACCACCTGCTTTTAAATACAACTAGTCATCAAGTTGTCCTTTTCTGGTGTATTTAAAATTTATTGTTTCTTTTTATCTTTCAGAATGGGCTCAGAATCCTTAGGAGGGAAGCCTGCAAAAGCCAATCCAGAGAACAGCAGAGATGTTTCCCAGTTTGAGTCACTGTTTGGTTTCCGGGTAGGGGACATGGGCAGTTTGGATTCTCTGCTACGTTTGCTCTGTAAACCTACAGATCCAGCTGGCTTGGGCGTACTGAGGTTCCTGTTTGGTAAGACTATTTTCTGAACTGTACACAAGAATATTTCTGAAATATAGCTATAATATGTTTCTGTATAAAACAACCAACTGAAACTACCAAAGATACTACAGTAAAAACCCTCTTAATAGAACATTCAATTTAGTGTTAATATCAGTCTTGGAGACAGGTGGCAGCTTAATGCAGAGTGAAAGGCATGCAGAAAGCTCCTCTAGGAGCTTTCTCCATGACTTTAACCCTGCATTAAGCAGTCACCTGCTTAAAGTATCTAAATTCTAGAATTCCGGTCTAGAGGGGTTTTACTGTACAAACCATATGCATGTTTCAGGTTTGCTCATGCTGATAGATATCTGGCAGGAGAGGGGCTGGAGTCATGTCCTGGAAGATTTTTGGGACAGGGGGCAGTGCAGGTTTCCCATGTTTGATTTCCTACAGCCCCTGCCCTTAGTCTGGATGTACATCGTCTTCCTGGTGCTTGCTATTGGTTAGTATAGAAGACAGTTTAATAGTAACTATTTGCACACTAATTTTAATAGTAACTATTTGCACACTAAGTTTAATAGTAACTATTTGCACACTAAGTAGTTGTTATCTGCGAAAATTGGTCATTTGCTACAGTATTTCCATTTCTCCTCAAAACTTCATTGACATTAAGAACAAGAGGATATTTTTAGCAGTGCAGAAAATATAGAATCATATCCATATAAGCAAAACATCACATGGTATCTAAACGAGATAAAAAAAAGTGTTTTCTTAGATACATGTAATCACAAATTTGCAGCTAGCATGCAGAGTCAATACGATTTCACTGTTGTTATAAATAATGACAATTTATTAGTTGAACTTTTGTAATAGCATATGTACATACGGATATTTTGGTAGTAGTAGAAAGTACTAGAAACTGTAAAGTCAGATCTTATTATAACTTCATAAGGAAACAACAGACCCTGATCAGATGGTACCTACAGGACCTGTCTGATCTGGTGTAATGTCCGTTTAGAGGGGTTTTAGGTATCTTTCTGGGTTCCTTTATAAGCTCAGCTGTTGTTGTTGTTTTTTCATTACAGGTGAGCTTGGTATTTGCCTGGGCTTCTGCTATAAGCTCAGCTGTCTGCTGTACATATGCTGCTACTGGTACCTGTTTCTGCTGGATAAAACCACATGGAATAATCACAGCTACCTGTTTGGTCTGATGGGCTTTCTGTTTCTGTTGACCGATGCTGACAGATACTGGTAGGTGAAGAGTTTTTATACATAAATTATTTTGTGTTAAAGGCAGGTGGCTGCTTAAAGCAAGGTGAAAGTAAAACAGAACGCTCCTATGGGAGCATTCTGTTTTACTTTCACCTTGCTTTAAGCAGCCACCTGCTCTAAATACCAATTAATTAACACAATTTAGTGGTCGTTATAGAGAGGTTTTACTGTATATACATAGGAGTCACCCAGATAAGTGGGCAATCTGAACACTTCAGAGTATGCTACTTCTAGTTCCCAAGAGACATTGATGAAACACCCATTTACTGTAGATGTGCATAACATAGTTCTGTGCATTTTAATTAGTGCTGGCAAGCACTATAGGCCCTTGAACTTTGTCAAATAAGGCAGTATTTGTATGTGGCTGTGTGTGTAAGTTTGTGCTTTGAACTACGGTACCTGTACAGTTTTACCGATTCATAGATGTTATCACTAAGGTTGTAGATATATGTGATATATTTTGTGTGCATGTCAAATACAGTTGAATCTGGATATCTCAAACTCGGATAACTCAAAATACAATTTAACTCAAGTTCAAAATTTGATCCCTTCCGAAATTTATAATGCAGAATTGCTCTAATATTCACCACAGCACATACCTATAAAGACATATGACAGCTTGATGCAGGTTACAAGTATTGCTGAGATCTCCTGCTGGAAATTTTATAATTAATTTTGACCTGCATTAAGATGTCACCTGCGTTAAGATGTCACAACAAGAAAGTTTCCAAGCTAGAAATAAGCTGACTTGAACTCCCATTATTTTAACCCATTCCCTCATATAAACCTGTTTTCACACATTTGCAAACAGAGTAGACCCAGATCAGACGGCTCCTAGAGGAGCCGTCTGATCAGGGTCTGCTCTGTTTGCTAAAATAATTTGATAGATCTGTGTCTTGACTTTCTAAAATGTCTACAATGTTCCACCTTCCATATTTCTTTATAACTGTTTTGTCCATGAATATTCAGTAGGTATTGGAATTTGGCCTAAACACAGAACAGGGAAAGGGTTAAAGTAATTTGTATGGTCCTTAAAACTAGAGATATTAAGATTCCACTGCATTGCTGTTGTGGGACGTTGGCAAAGTTTTCACTATGTATATTAAAGTTTAATACCTCCTGCATTTAATGAACCATTTTACCCTTTGAGACTATTTTTCCCATGTTTCAGGTCGATAGATGGATTAATATCAGAAAGGAAGAAGCATTCCCATGTGCCTCTTTGGAATTACGCCTTATTTAGGTTTCAGGTAAGTCTTGGAATACATGTTTTAACCCATTCCAGATGTCCAGATGAGATGCATGAATTAACCCATTCCTCCATAGGCTGTTTTTAGACCCAACCTCTTTGAATGAATCTACCCAAAAGGAGTATTTACTAGAGAAATGGAAAATGTTATAATTGTTTAGTATAGAAACCATTGTGATAAATAGAGCATTTGCTGCTATGGTGCAAATGCTCTATTTATCACAGTGGTTTCAAGAAGTGACTATTATAGAGGGGTAGAAAGGTGTATTTATGGAGGAAAGGGTTAAAACATTTTCAAGAACAACTCATTTATTTCTCCACCAAACGCAATGTTTTGACCACTCTAGGGTAGGGTTTGATGGAGAAATGTCTATTCCAGTATTTGAGTACGGACCTTTATCTGGTGCTTTGTCATTCCCTGTTGAATATTCATGTAATAAAAAAATTAATAAAACGTGGCTGATTTTTATAACGGCATATGTCATACATGTGATAACCTGCTGAGGCATGTCAGGTAGATTTAGGAAATTTGTCAGGTAGATTTGACTTTTGTCAGGCGACAAAATTATTATTAAATATATGGAGGAGAAAAAAGAAATTTGCTTGATACCTATGTTTGTTATACATTATCATTCATACTTTACCATAAATGCATACCATACCATTATAAACCTTACATTACACACATAACATTTACACACTTAACCCTTTCCCTCATATAAACATCTTTTTCACGCATAAATTTGCACAGAGAATAGACTCAGATCAGGTGGCTCCTACAGGAGCCGTCTGGTCAGGGTCTGCTCTGTTTGCTTATGATATATAGGAATGATTCTACACTTTCTGGTTTGGCAAAAAAAAATTCCAATGTGGAGTTAAAACCTCCATTCAGCTTTTCCTTCATATAAACCAAGGTTTCGTGTATTTGCAAACAGAGTAGACCCAGATCAGACAGCTCCTATAGGAGCCATCTGATCAGGGTCTGCTCTGTTTGCTTTTGAAATTTTAAAAATGTTTCTGTACTTTCTAAAATGGCTATAAAGTTCCAATCTCCAAATTTCTTTATAACTACTTTGTTTAAGAATATCCAGTAGGGACTGGAATTTGGAATAAAAATGGAACAGGGAAAGGGTTAAAAACAAATACTAGTAATTGACATGCAGTAATAATTCTAGATGTTTTTATTTGTCAAAAGGACTCATTGAAATCAATAGGTCTCAAGCCCAAAACACTGGGTTCCTTATTAAATAATGTCATGAAAAAATCAAGATTTATTAGTTTTATCATATAATGAAAAAGATATTCAATTTTATCTTATTTTATAATAACATTTTTAGGGGTTTTTTGGCTTATTTATAGCCCTTATTTAGCTATACTCCCAATGACAACCTTTACTCAGTTCAAGTTAGTTAAACCTTTACTAAGTTCAAGTTAGTTACTGCAAACATTGAGCAGACACAGAAATGTCGAAATCCCATCAGGTCCAGGGTCCGTGTTTTAGCCCGTATCTACAATCGTCGCGAAAACTGATGACATTTCAACTTATATAGTTATTATTTTTTGAAGAGTTTGTAATGGTAGATAATTCATGGTGTTTTCAATTAATACTTCTTTAGTGTCATTACCACTTATTATACTAATGAAAAAGTAATTTAGTGTACAAATCAAATTCATGATTATCAGTCCAAGCAGTCTTATTTTCGAAGTGTTTCGGCCCATTGCAACAACGAGGCCAAGCACAGCTGTCTTTGACAAGGAAGCAGAGAAGCATTTCTATGTCTTATAATTGAATTATGAGAATGTAATTCCTATTATAGGGTCATGACACTCCCATGTCGCCTCACTTGAGTAATAAACCTGCTGCATGTGATATTTGTGGTAGACGATTGCATTTTGAAACGACTGGTTCCCGAACAATTTATTTGGTAAAGTAGTGGAGTGAAAACCGGAACCACCTCGTGATTATGTAATTCGGGAATTCTCCATGGTCTCCACAGGGGATTCCCTTGATTGATCCCTACCAAAACAGACCAAGCATGGATCACAGCATGGTAGCAAGCTAAAGGTGGTCTGTGTGTGTAGAGAACTAACAGATAAACTCTGTCAGGGAGGAAAATACATGTCACTAAAAAAATTGCCTTGGTATTTCAAAAACGGTAGATCGTTAAAGTAGAACGGTAAACCACCTCTGAAAACGGTAGAATTCACCTACCGTTGGTAGTTATCACATGTATGATATGTACACATAATATTTGGTACTGGTTGTTTATTAAGACACATTATAAGTTCATAAGCAAACAGAGCAGACCCTGATCAGATGGCTCCTACAGGAACCATCTGACCTGGGACTACGTGTGGAAAGATGTATACAATGACCACCCAAAAGAAGTCTTGATTCTATGTCTTTTAACCCTTTCCCTCATATATGCCTTTTCATGCATCTGCAAACAGAGTAGACCCAGATCAGATGGCTCCTGGCTGTAGGAACTATCTGATCAGGGTCTGCTCTGTTTGCTTATGAAATAGTATAGATATTATTCTACCATGCACAAAGATTTCTGAATTCATCTTCCAGGATAAAAATTAATTTAATCACTATTTATGATGTCATTATTTCTTACATGAATATTCATTGAGTAAAAGGTTACAAATTATATGAATTGGATAAAGTTTAAAAAGTTAACCCTTTCCCTCATATAAATGTGTTTTCATGCATTTGCAAACAGAGTAGACCCAGATCAGACGGCTCCTAGAGGAGCCGTCTGATCAGGGTTAACTCTGTTTGCTAATAGAATTTGATAAATCTGTTTTTTTGCCTTCTACAATGTCTATAATGTTCCACCTTTCATATTTATTTGTAACTGTTTTGTTAATGAATATTCAATAGATATTGAAAATTGGAATAAACATAGAACAGGGAAAGGGTTAATAATTAACCCCTTTACTCTATGGACATTTATATAAGAATTAATGACATCATGAATCTAAACCCTTCGCTTGCTATTCATGTCAATAATACCTACCTGTAAATAGTGAAGACCCAGATGAGACAGCTCCTGCAGGAGCTGTCTCATCAGGGTCTGCACTATTTACAAGTTGATTGTGCAACCAGTGCACTCCATAACAGTGATTGCACAGCGAAATACTCGTACACAGTGAAGATATATGTAATTATACAACAGGACATGGGTAAAGAAGGAGAAATGTATTTTAAAATTCTGCAAGAGAAGGGTTAATTAACTGAAGTTTTATAATGGTGTATTGAATAAGAGAATACAGTAAAACCTCTCTATAACGGCCACTAAATTACATCAAGTATTTTGTGTTAAAGGCAGGTGGTTGCTTAAAGCAAGGTGAAAGTAAAACACCTATAGGAGCATTCTGTTTTACTTTCACCTTGCTTTAAGCAGCCACCTGCTCTAAATAACAACTAATTAACACGATTTAGTGGTCGTTATAGAGAGGCTTTACTGCATATTACCATGGTAGAAACTGTAGAATCAGATCTACATTTATTAGTTCTTATGTAAACAGAGCAGACCCTGATCAAACGATTCCTACAGAGGCCAACTGATTTGGGTCTACTCTGTTTGCAAGGGTGATAAAAGGCATATCTGTGGAGTAAAGGGTTCAGTAGATAATGATTGCAGTTTTTGTTGTATACAGAAAGTTTAGTGATTTGGGGATTTTATTTGTACATTTGTACTATCCTTTTCAGTGATTTGTTCTCCATTTCAGATATTTATTGTGTATTTTATAGCTGGACTGAAGAAGCTGGACATGGATTGGGTCAGTGGCTATTCAATGAACAAGATTGCCAGCCACTTCGTATTTGCTCCATTTAGGTAACTACATTAAATATACAATAGGCCTTTTCACTCCTTTGCAAACAGAATAGACCCAGGTCAGAGGGCTCCTATAGGAGCCATCTGATTAGGGTCTGCTCTGTTTGCCTATGAAATTATATATAAATTTGTTCAAATACTAAAATAATCATGATGTTCTTATGCTAGAATGAAAATTATTTGAACGAATATTTATGAAGTAATGAATTCCTGTAAAAATATTCAAGTGTAAAATGTTAAAGATGTTAGTAGCAGCCCTCTTGCTAATAAATGGAGTGCTACAGACAATGACTGGTCTGCAGTTTATAATATGTTCGGGTGAGGTATCATGCATTGAGTCTATGGCATGCTATCACAACTTTACATCTATCCAAATAGACACAAAATTTCCATTTTACTGAAATACTGCTGGTGGGATGTTAATCCATTCCTTCATATTGATGCCTTTTGACACCTCTGTAAAAGTCACTTTTTGAAATCATGTGATACATGTATGTAAGGCAATTGCTCCTATAGAGCAAATGCTATATGTATTACAATGATTTCAAAACTACCCAATTTTAAACTTTTCCTTTTTTCTAGTAAGTGCTCCTTTACAGTAGATTTATTCAAAGGGGTTGGAACTAAAAATAGGGAACCAGTTAAACTGAGGGAATTAGTTAAACTCAACACACACACATGCAGATAACACAAATATGAGTGACGGTTTAACCCATTACCTCATAGGCTATTTTTAGACCCTACCTCTTAAAATAAATCTACCGAAAAGGAGCATTAACTAGAGAAAAGGAAATATTTAGAATTTTGTAGTTTGAAACCATTGTGATAAATAGAGCATTTGCTCCTATAGGAGCAAATGCTTTATTTATCACAATGGTTTCACAAAGTAACTTTTACAGAGTCGTCAAAAGTTGTCAATATGAGGGAATGGGTTAAGGTTTTACACAACTTTGATGTTCTTTGACCACAGGTTATTGCTCACAGAGGAACAGGTGAGTCTGTACATAGTTCACCTGTGTGGCCTCACCCTCGACCTGACCATTGGGTTTTTCTTGTTCTTTGACCGGACTAGACTGCTGGCTTTCACATTTGGTGCTTCATTCCATCTCATGAACTCCCAACTCTTCAGTATTGGTAAGAGACAAGTTTCTTAACATTGGCTTTATTTACTTCATACCTTTTTATATTGAACTCTTCAAACATTAAATAATTCAGTCTGCCAAAATCGTTGTTAGTTTATACTTGATCAGCTTTTTCAAATTTCTTCCCTGAAACAAGATTCAGACTTTCAAGCACTTTGATGAGATGAGATGCCAATTTACTCTGTATCTCATCTGGATCCAAACAGTTTTTAAAGCTAATCACAAATTAGCCCATTGTTGAGAGTTAACCCATTCCCGCATAGTGACGCCTTTGGACGCTTCTGTATGTGTTACTTTTTACAATGGCACATGAACATAAGGTATTTAACCATTACTGTAGAATCAGATCTAAAATAGTCCATAAGCAAATGGAGCAGACTCTACTCAGACTGCCCCTACAGTAAAATGGCGTTAACATGTATACCTTAGGAGTAAAGCGGGATATGAGTTAACCCTTTCCTTCATGCATATTAACCCATTCCCTCATACTAACGACTTTTGACGACTCTGTAAAAGTCATTTTGTGAAACCATTGTGATAAATAGAGCATTTGCTCCTATAGGAGCAAATGCTCTATTTATCACAATAGTTTCAAACTACAAAATTAAAAAAAAAATCCCTTTTCTCTAGTTAATGCTCCTTTTCGGTAGATTTATTCAAAGTGTTTGGATCTAAAAATAGCCTATGCCGGAATGGGTTAAAAGAAATTAACCCTTTCCCTCATATAAACTCATGCCTTAGCAAACAGAGCAGAGCCACGGTCTGTGCTGTGTGCTTGTGAAATTATAATAGATCTATCTGACTCCACAGTTTCTACCAATACCAAAAACAGTCTGTGTACATATGCCATTATAAAACTTCAGCTAATAAATAGTCATAATGTCATTATTTCTTACATTAATACATGTATTCAACAGGAAAAGGGTTAAAAAAACAGCCTACTATTAAGACTCATAGTGTAGTTTGATTGCCTAGTAGTGTAGTTTGGTTGCCCTGTAGTGTTGTTTGATTGCCCTGTAGTGTAGTTTGATTGCCCAGTAGTGTAGTTTGGTTGCCCTGTAGTGTAGTTTGGTTACCCTGTATTGCAGAAAAGGAGCATTTATTAGAGAAAAGGAAAACTTTAGAATTGTGTAGTTTTGGAACCATTGTGATAAATAGAGCATTTGCTCTTATAGAGCAAATGCTCTATTTATCACAATGGTTTCACAGTTACTTTTACGGAGGCATCGAAAGGCGTCAATATGCGGGAAAGGGTTATTCATATTTCTGTGTGTTTGTAGGTATGTTCCCATGGATGATGTTGGCCACAATGCCACTGTTTTGCTATGCTGACTGGCCACGAGAAATCTTTAAGGCCTTCCCGTCATTCTTACACCACATCCTGCCTGCTGACCAATCACTCATCTACAGTGACCACTGTTTGTATGACAAAAAGAGTATCAAATCAGAAGATGGAAATGTTAGTTACTGAAGTATCATTCAATCTTGGTCCATACTGTTTGGACATCTTTGCAAGTTTACTTTTGTATTGACTCTTTCATCATCACCAAAATGTGTCTTTTACTTTAATGCCAAATGTTTTGGTGGGGGGGGGGGGGAGGGGGAGTGTTCAAGGTCATACATCAAGGCCAAATGTCATATCGGGGGCAAAGTGTTTCACAAGCACATTTTGTTATACCCCAACAAATGATGTTTTGGGGGGTATACTTGAGTCACCATGTTCGTCTGTCTGGCTTGTCCGGATTATAAGCTATAAAGTATAAAAGCTATTGACTTGAAACTTCATATACAGATAGATCACATTGACCTCAAGTGCAGTGCATAAGGTTCACAACTCTGTCTTCAGTATATTTGGAGTTATTGCCTAGACTTCGGGCGTATAATGCTCAAACACAAGGGGCTCTTGTTAAATTTTGTAATATTGTTGAACTCCATTTGAAGCTCTGCACCGAGGGTAAAGGTTTTGATTTGTTGCTTTGTGCATGAATGAATGATCTCTCTTTTGGTAATTTAACAAATGAAAACTTAGCAGTCGGAAGCTTTATTTCTACAACCCCTTCTTCTGTGTCAAATGTGCTAGTGATGGTTCTAGTTACTTTTGAATTTTCTTCAATTATATTTCAAAAACCATAATCACAACATCAAACAGTTTAGATCCTGATTAGATGCAGAGTTGTTTGGTGTCTGATCTGGATCAAAACATTTTCCAAAGGTTTTCACAGATTCACCAGTGGCAATGAAATGGTTGAAGTGTCAGTATTAAGCCTTTCCCATTTGAATACTTATACACTAAATCCCCTCAAAACCTGAAATTCAGTTTAGTATAAATATTGGTCTTGGAGACAGATGGCAGCTTATTGCAGGGTGAAAGTTATGACTTTCACCTTGTAATTAATAGCCACCTACCGAAAACTCACTATCCTCACTCACTATCCGGTTTATTTGTTGATCAGGCCAACAATTAATCCTCTGATGAGGGTGGGGCCTGACTGCCCAGTCTAGATCGAAGTCGTCCTCTCCATTCTTGTCTGTTCTGAGGGTTGCTGGAATCCATACCCAGGGTTTTCCTATCGCGCTTTACAAGTTCTTCCCAAGACAACTTAGGCCTACCGGTGGTCCTTTCTGCTGGTACATTCATTTGTCTAACTTGAGCAATCCAGCCAGTGCTGCGCTCTATGTGCCCTAACCAACGCAGTCTGCTCTTCTGCATGATGTCTGCGATGCTCTCCAGGTTGACTTTAGCGAGGAGGGACGCAAATGGAATGTTCTCTTCGGGCTTAACTAAACAGGTCCATCTGATCATGGCTTTATCGTTACGTTTTAGTTTCTTCAGTATGCTGGCTGAGACAGCCCAGGTTTCAGAGCCATACAGTAGCACACTTCTGACATAAGAGGAATAGATGCGACCCCTTGTAGCTGTTGGTAGGTGCTTGTTTGCCAGAATTGGTAGAAGCTCTCTAAACTGTTTCCAGGCAGTCCTGCAGCGTGTAGCTGTAGCGAGTTCACAGCCACCATCTGATGAGAGCGTGTCTCCAAGGTAACAGAAGTCTGTCACTACCTCGAGCTTGTCACCACCAATATCCACCTCTGTCAGTGGTCTCCCATCTATTGGTCTAGCTGCTCCTGTACAGCGTGAACACTTAAAGTGTGAGTCTTCTTTGAGGGAGCCCTTTATACCGCTACACTTTTTGTGGACCCATCCTGAACAGTGGGTGCAGAGGATTGAGTTACTGCCTGTTCCGCTCAGACATACAGCACAAGGGTGTTTTCCTGATTTCCTCAGTAAGTTGAGGTTAGGACCAGCGATCATGACCTTGGTTTTACTCATATTGACCCTGAGGCCCTTCTCCTCCACACTACTCTTCCATGTGTCCAGACGTTCCTTGAGTGATTCGAGTGAAGTATCGATGATCCCCAGGTCATCAGCATATAGGAGTTCCCACGGGCAGCTGGTTCGAAATTCTAGTGAAAGTGCCTCTAGGACAATGATGAATAGTAGAGGACTTAGTACTGATCCCTGATGGACGCCCGTTTGAACATCAAATTCATCACTGTAGCTGTTGCCGACTCGTACCCGACTACGTACATTTGTGTACATTGACGTCACCACTTGGACCAACCACTCGGTAACTCCCAATTTCCGCAAAGCCCACCAGATGACCTTTCTTGGGACACGATCGAAAGCCTTCTCCAAGTCTACGAAAGCCATGTACAATGGTTTGTGTGCTGCTAGATGTTTCTCCATGACTTGGCGTATGATGAAAATTGCATCTGTGGTGCTCCTACCTGGCATGAAGCCAAATTGCATGTCATCAATCTGTATTTGTTGTCTGATCAGCTGTTCAACAACTCTTTCCAGGACTTTCATGACCTGATCAATAAGCTTGAGTCCACGGTAGTTCCCTCTGTTTAAAGCGTCACCTTTACCTTTATACAGGCTGACAATGAAGCTTTCTTCCCATTCTGCGGGAATGCAGCCCTCTCTGATGATGGCCTCAATCAGTTCATGCACCAGACTTGCCCCTAGTTCACCAGTTGGTTTCAGCATCTCAGCAACTATACCAGATGGTCCTGCTGCTTTTCCAGCTCTCATCTTACTGATTGCTTTGGTGATCATCTCCTGTGTAATAGGGGTACTAGGACCCTCTACTGGCGGTTCATATGACAGCTCGTCAGGATTCCAGGGAAACTCAACGTTCAGCAATCGTTCATAATGCTGTTTCCATGACTGTTTCTTGGCCTCGTCATCCAGTGCGAGTTCACCAGAGTCGTTCCTTATTGGTTTTTCACCCATGACATCTTGATTGTCACGGCGCATCTGTTTTGCGAGTTTATAGATGTCACTTGACTTTGGGTTTATTTTAAGAAAAACCTCTTTATCGGCCTCTGTCTTTGCGTGGTGTACAGCAACTTTAGCAGCACGCTTGGCCCCATTGTACACTTCCCTACTACCACCTACCTTCCATGCTCTGTAGCATCGCCTCTTCTCTCTGACAGCTTGGTCAACATTCTCATTCCACCACCAAGTCTGTTTCTTCCAATTATGCTTGGATGACACTCCACATACCTCAGTCGCTGCTTCTTTCAGGCCATCCCTGAGCCTCTTCCATTGTTCTTCAACGCCAACTGCATGTGTGTCTTGATTTTGTGTGGCAAATCTCTCAGCAAATTCTTCTTGGACAATTGGATCCTTTAACTTCCACAATTTTATGTGTGGTGTAAACTTGTGTTTACATTTGCGAGGTGACTCTGCGAGGTATCTAAATTCGTCTCTACCTGAATTCTGGTTTAGAGTGGTTTATTTCATATTATAAATATTCATTACCTGAATTGGTATACTGATTAATGAAAAAATGGATTTGTTTGCCATTTCAGAAACACTGTATATATTTTTATTAATTCATAAGCAAACAGAATAAACCCTGATCAGATGACTGGTACAGGAGCTATCTGATCTGGGTCTACTCTGTTTGCAAAGGCTTTAAAGACATATTTATTGAGTAAAGGGTTAACCCATTCCCTCATAATGACGACTCTGTAAAAGTCATTTTGTGAAACCATTGTGATAAATAGATCATTTGCTCCTATAGGAGCAAATGCTCTATTTATCACAATGGTTTCAAACTACAAAATTCTAAAAAAAATCATTTTCTCTAGTTAATGCTCCTTTTCGGTAGATTTATTCAAAGAGGTTGTATCTAAGAATAGCCTATGAGGTAATGGGTTAAACAATAATGTGACTAAAGCAACATATGAGCCTCACTGAGGAAAACCAACCGTTGGTTTGCAAAGCGTAAAATCGGATCAGCCACTGCATAAGCAAATGATCAGGGTCTACACAGTTTTTCAGAAAACTAAGTAGGCTCTGATGTGTTGCAGAACCTGATAAGCTGCCACATTTTAATACTGCTGTTGATCTGGTTTTATACTGTTTACAAAGCTTAACCCTTTACCTCATAGACATGTCTTTTCAAGCCTTTGCAAACAGAGTGGACACATACCAGATTTCTCCTGTTGGAGTGTCTGATCAGGGTCTGCTCTGTTTGCTTATTAAATGATATTAATATGGTTCTACAGTTTCTACAATGGTATAACATTCTCTCATTCATTCAACTGTACATTCAAATACCATCATAAAGGGAAAAGTGAGTTTCAGTTTGACTAAAGTAAAAGGTGCTACATCAAACTCTTTCTTTTATACTGGATCTAAACTTTGGAACAATTTACCATTTTTTTAACATTTACACAACACTTTATCAAACTCAACTGCGAAAGAGTTTTATAACTGTGATACAACAATGGTGTACCTATTGATTGTCTGTGATGATATATATCAATGTTACTGCATTTGATTCCACATTTTAACTATTTTTAAATAGTATGACTTACAATTTATTTTATATATTGTTTATCAGAGTACATCTCCAGTCACCAAGTGTGCCCCGCCCACTCATCCTAGGAAATACCACAAGAGGATGATTCTAACAGTCCTTGCCTACGTCACTGTACAGTGTATTCTTCCTTACTCTCATGGGATTAGTAAGGTAAAATATAGTACACAAACAATGAGCAAGGCACAGTAGAACTTGTATTAAGCGGCCATCAAAAAGAGGTCTAATTATTGGTCTGTAAGGCAGGTGGTAGCTTAATGCAGATCAAAAGTAATGCAGAAAGCTCCTGTAGGAGCTTTCTGCATTAGTTTTGCCCTGCATTAAGCCACCAGCTGCTTTTTAAGACTTTGTTCAATAAATGAATGGCTGCATAGGACAGATTCTACTGTAGATAACCTTTATCTCATTAATATTCATGGCATACTCAATCCCTTACGAACATTAAACCTTGACCTACTAGATAGTTAACACAGGCTCCTCCCTTTACGAATATTAATCAAACAAAAAACTGTATCAAAATTTATCATTAAAGAAAATATTTTTTTATGACAAATAGTGCAGATCCTGATCAAAGTGGAATCCATCAGGAACCCATTTATCTTGATCTTCACAGTTTGCAAAGATCTTATATACTTGGTTCCTGCACTTTAAGAGTTGATATAGTTAATGTATTAAAAAACAATAATTTATATTCACAGTGAAAACCAGAGAATCTAATGAGTGAGATATAAGCAAACGAAGCAGACCCTGATCAGACAGCTATTACAGGAGCATCTACTGTTAATCCTTTCCTCCATAAATACGCCTTTCTACACCTCTGTAAAAGTCACTTTTTGAAACCATTGTGATAAATCTCTTTAACACAATGGTTTCAACACTACAAGATTCTAAAATTGTCCTTTTCTATAGTTAATGCTCCTTTTTGGTAGATTTATTCAAAGAGGTTGTGTCTAAAAATAGCATATGGAGGAATGGGTTAAACCACCGAAGGAAATTTGATCAAACTTCATAGGAATGATACCTAGAATATCTTCTATCAAAATGAAATATAGCTGCCTGAACAATTGCAGGAACCTTCACATTTTTCAAGTGCAAAGATACATTGTGTCCAAACAGTTCTGCATACTTGTTGCTAATTCAAGAAATGATTTGGAATGCAGTAAAACCCCTCTAAACTGGAATTCTAGTAGAGAAAAAGCTAGATTTTAGGCAGGTGGCTGCTTAATGCAGGGTGAAAGTCCTAGAGAAGCTTTCTGCATGACTTTCACTCTGCATTAAGCTGCCACCTGTTTCCAAGATCGATATCTATGCTAAATTTAACGTCCAGTTTAGACGGATTTTGCTGTAAATTAACGCAAGTATTGTTTACATGATGAAATATTAACAAAATATAGTAAAGTGATTCTTATGATTAAGTAATTCTTACAGGGCTACAACCACTGGACCCAGGGACTGTATGGGTATTCGTGGGACATGATGGTTCACAGCTGGAGTCTGCAACACATCAAGATCACCTACATCAACAAGGACACAGGAGAGGAGGGCTACCTCAACCCACAGGTCAGTTAAGCCTTTACTCCATAAATATGCCTTTCTATGCCTTTCCAAACAGAGTAAACCTAGATCAGTTCTCATTTTAAAATCGTAATTGGTATTGTGAACTACTACTTCAGTTTAATTTTTTTTTATATTTGTATTTATGTTTGGCATGTATACATAATAACTATGAACAGAAAATCTGATTTCATTTGTTTAGTTTGAGGTATTACAGAATTTGGAGGGTTTTTTTTGTCATTTTGGCATGAAACATAGTTAAGTGTTGTGAACTGCTTCAATTTGAAAGTTATTGAATTTATATTTAGAGAATGCATAATAGCCATGAAAAGTAGATGTGCAAGACACAGTTTTCATGTGTTTCGTGCCAGGGATTACAGAACTGTTTCCCCTTGAACTTTTTAGCTCACCTGAGCCAAAGGCTCAAGGTGAGCTATTGTGACCGCCTGTCATCCATCTGTCCGTCTGTCCGTCCGTCCGCACTCACCAAAGGGTAGTTGTGTGACTTTTCTAACTAGTCCCACAAGTAAAATCATTAACCTGGCCATCTCTTGTGACATTAACCTGGCCATTTCTTGTGACATTAACCTGGCCAGTTGTGGGACATAGGGTTAGGGTTAGGGTTAGGGTTAGCTTCCAGATCATTCTTTTCCAAAGTTAGAGCCAAAAATAGTTTTTCTTGTGGGACTAGTCACACAAGAAAAGATCAAAGGAAAAAGTCACACAACTACCCATTTGTTAGCATGTCCGTCTGTCTGTCCGTTCACTTTTATTTCAAATGACTTCTTCTCCTAAACCACTTGGAGGAATTCAACCAAATTTCACAGAAATGTACCTTAGGGTGTCCTCTATCAAGTTTGTTCAAATCATGACCCCCGGGCAAAAAATGGCTCCGCCCCACTACTTTTAAAGGTTTTTTTTTAAATCTTTAAAAATCTTCTTCTCTGAAACCACAATCTCTAGAGCTTTGATATTTGGTATATAGCATCATCTAATGGTCCTTTACCAAGTTTGTTCAAATGATGACCCCCGGGCGAAAAATGGCCCTGCCCTGTGGCTTGTAGTTTTTACATAGACTTATAAACCTTTAAAAATCTTTTTCTCTGAAACCACATAATCTAGAGCTAAGATATTTGGTATGAAGCATCACCTAATATACCACTACCAAGTATGTTCAAATAATGACCCCTGGGCCAAAAATGGTCTCACCCTGGGGTTTTATGCTACTATTAACATCAGAAGCTACAGATTAAGAGTTCCTCCTTAGCAATTTCCTCAGTTATTTCCCTTGTCCCATCAGCATAGCCATAAGGGACAAAGGGAGATAACTGCATTGGAGTTCTAGTACCTCCAGAATAGTGATTCTCTTTATAACTATTTATAATAAAATAGGGAAGGTGAATCAGTGTAGCTGTTTTAGAAGGCATAGAAACAGATCTATCAAATTCCACTAGCAAACAGCAGACCCTGATCCTATAGGAGTCACCTTGTCTGGGTCTACTCTGTTTGCAGATGCATGAAAACAATTTTATATGAGGGAAATTAAGGGTTACTTCTACAGTTCTACTGGATCCAAACTGTTTGTCATCTTAACCATATTTTTGCAAATTTATTTTAAGAATTGAAACAGATGACAATAACTTTTTGTTGCAGACGAAACATTAAAGGGCATTTTGAAAGGGATGTTGACCCATTAACCTCATAGTGTGTAGTGTGAGTGATTTGTGGTTCTATACAGCTAGATGTTACCAATGTCTCTCAAATTAGATGTGGGAGATATTGGAAATCCTTAGCTAAGAGTAACACCTATTCAGCCAATCAAGGAAAATGATCATCATCTAGACTTTTGATCTGGGTCCAAACCCAACTGATGTAGGTCATGGTAATGTTTAAGAAAACTGTGAAAACATGATTATGCAATGGGCCCAACTGATATCAGTCATGGTAATTCTTAAGAAAACATGATTATGCATTCCCCCCCCTCCCCTAAAAATGATAGGTGTCAAAATTACTACTGTGGATTAAGTCTGCTACCCAAAAAAGCATCTTAAATATAACTTTTTTTTAATAAAATTTGATGACAACACATTAAAAAGTCCTAAAATGTCTGAATCTTGTATGATATTAATGAAATAACTGAGTAAATATAACTTAATTATAACAGTAGACGAAATGGGAACAGGGTAAAATTTTAGAGTTGACGAAATGGGAATGAATTACAGTAGACGAAATGGGAATAAACCGTAATTTCTTTGCAAAAATATGATCAAGATGACAAACAGTTTGGATCCTGATGAGACGCTGCATCATCATCTAGATCCAAACTGTTTGCATAGGTAGTCAAGATGACATGATGAGAATCATGAGACGCCACATTATGTGCAAATAGTTAAATATTTAGGAAAATATTAGGTATTTCTTAAATTAGATAATACCAACAATATATTCATTTTAATACTTTTAATTAACTAAAAAATAGTCATTTTAGGAAAAAATAGGTA
This sequence comes from Azorinus chamasolen, assembly GCA_963576725.1. Taxonomy (NCBI): domain Eukaryota; kingdom Metazoa; phylum Mollusca; class Bivalvia; order Cardiida; family Solecurtidae; genus Azorinus; species Azorinus chamasolen. The sequence goes on along the minus strand of OY755236.1, from coordinate 97,576,396 downwards.
TTATGCTAGTTACCATATTGAGAATATTAAATATTTAGGAAAATATTAGGTATTTCTAAAATTAAATACATAACAAACAGTTTGAATCCAAATCAGACACCACATTATGCAGTGTCTGATCTGGAGCCAAACTGTTAGCAATGTGAAAAACATTAAACTGTTCAGGACTTCGTGTATATATGTATTGAAACCTTTCACTCAGCATCTCATCGGGATCTAAACTGCTGGAAACAGTCATAATTTAACCCTTTCCTCATATAAACGTGTTTTCATGCATTGGCAAACAGAGTAGACCAAGATCAGATGGAATTTAAAGTAGACCAGAGTAGACCAAGATCAGATGGAAAGTCTGTTCTCCTTGCTACTAATTGTATTTATTTTAATTTGATTTTTAAAACAAATAATGTCTTAAGTTAATCAAAATTATTGTCAATCAATAATTAATGTTACTCAAAAAATTAGTAACTCTTCTCAATTTCAATTGTAAAAAAAACTAATGACCCGTTTAATTGACTTATCATCAGATATTCACACCTAGGGCTAGAATTATTTCTAAACACCTATTAACCCTTTACCTGTTTGCTTTGACAAAAATTGATCTGGGACTACTGTGTTTGCTAATGCGTAAAAAATTGTTATTTCCATAAAGAGAAGTTTTAGCGGTGATAAAAACTGTAAAATCAAATCTATATCTTGTCAAATGCAAACAGAGCAGACCCTGATCAGACAGCTTCTATAGCAGTTGTCTGATCTAGTCTACTCTTATTTTTAATGCGTAAAACACATTATTTCTGTGAAGAGAAGTTTTTGCTTTGACAAAAACTGTAGAATCAGATCTATATTCCGTAGGAGTCGTCTGATCTGGGTCTACTCTGTTTGCTAATGCGTAAAAACAGCTTTATATGAGGGAAAGGGTTAAAAGATTTTTAAAGATATTTTTATTGGTCATTTCACACAAAAACTGGCATTATGTACTGCCTAGCACTTTATTTGCCTATATACCTGGATCAAGGTATAATTGCATAGCTTTATTGACGTAATTTGAATTTCAAAAGACCAGTTTTAAGCATTTTGAGCTAAGGCAAAAATGGCACAAGTTGTAAACAGTTTAGATCTTGGTCAACCAGTCACTTGGTATTAGATCTGAATCCAGTTCAAGTTTATTCAGCAGTGAAAGGGTGAAAGCAGTGCACTAAGCTTCTTTCATCTGCTCGAAATGTTGTCCACTGAAAAATGTCAATATATTACTGTAACTCAGGTGAGCGATATAGGGCCAATGGCCCTCTTGTTTCATTTAGGCCTGTAACAGAGGTTGTTGGTGTCGTGAACTCCTCCTTCAATTTGAAAGTGATTGAACTTGTACTTGGCACTCTTAACATCCACAAATAGTACATGGGCATGACACAATTTTCATTTGTCACCAGATGTTGCAGAATTATCTCCCCTTGAACTTCGATGATTTTTTCATATATAGGCGTTTAACATAGGTAGTAGATGCAGCGAACTCCTTCAACTTGCGCATTTTCATTTCCATTTTTTCTATCAAACGGTTTTTGTGGATATTTGTCACTATTAGCGACTGTTGTAATTTCTACTGTTAACCCATTCCCGCATATTGACGCCTATTGACGCTTCTGTAAAAGACACTTTGTGAAACCATTGTGATAAATAGAGCATTTGCTCCACAGGAGCAAATGCTCTATTTATCACAATGGTTTCAAAACTACACAATTCTGAAAAAATCCTTCTCTCTAGTTAATGCTCCTTTTTGGTAGATTTAATCAAAGGGGTTAGGTCTAAAAATAGCCCAAGTGGGAATGGGTTAAACATTGATGTACAATTCCATTTTTAAAAGTCAGCATTCAGTGGGTTCAAGAAGGGGGACTAAAGTATATTTCGACTCTCTCATTAGGATCCAAACTTCTTTTTAAGAAATGTAAAGAATAATTGCTTTAGGAATTCACTCCTACAATGGGATTTTGTAGATAAAGGACTTGGAAGTTGCTATGGTTGAAGTAAGCATATGTTTCAGGCCTGGTCTGCATCAGCAAGGTGGAGTTCTCATCCAGACATGACCAAGCAGTATGCCAATTGCCTGCAGGACCGTATGGCAGAATATGGCCTTGACAGTATTGAAATCTACTTTGATGTTTGGAAAGCCCTGAATGACAGATTTCAACAAAGGTTTTTTGCACACAGACTGCTGTACTTCAGTAAAGTTTTGCTAATACAAACATTCAAAAGAAGTATAATTTTGGATGTTAAAACATGTGGTAGCTTTCTGCATTACTTTTGCTCTGCATTAACTCATTCTCTCCTAGGCTATTTTTAGACCCAACCTTTTTATACGCCCACCTAATAAAGGTGGTCGTATATTGTCGTGGCCCTGTCAGTCCGTTCATTCGTTCGTTCGTTCGTTCGTTGTCCGTCAACATTTTGTTTGTCCGCTGTTTTCTGGGAAAACTATTCGACAGATATTAATGAAACTTCACACAAATGTTAAATGCATCAAGATCTGAAGCTGAGTTGATTCTGAGGTTCATTTGATTTTTCATTTCAGAGTTATGGCCCTTGTCCTTAAAAAATATGCAAATAGTTTGTCCGCTGTTTTCTGGGAAAACTATTTTACAGATATTAATGAAACTTCACACAAATGTTTAATGCATCAAGATCTGAAGCTGAGTTGATTCTGAGGTTCATTTGCGAGTTATGGCCCTTTTACTTAAAAAATAATGCAAATATATGCAAATAGTTTGTCCGCTGTTTTCTGGGAAAACTATTTGACAGATATTGATGAAACTTCACACAAATGTTTAATGCATCAAGGTCTGAAGCTGAGTTGATTCTGAGGTTCATCTGATTTGTCGTTTCTGAGTTATGGCACTTTTACTTAAAAAATAAAGCAAATACATGCAAATAGTTTGTCCGCTGTTTTCTGGGAAAACTATTTGACAGATATTAATGAAACTTCACACAAATGTTTAATGCATCAAGATCTGAAGCTGAGTTGATTCTGAGGTTCATTTGATTTTTCATTTCAGAGTTATGGCCCTTGTCCTTAAAAAATATGCAAATAGTTTGTTCGCTGTTTTCTGGGAAAACTATTTGACAGATATTAATGAAACTTCACACAAATGTTTAATGCATCAAGATCTGAAACGGAATTGATTCTGAGGATCATTTGATTTTTCGTTTCAGAGTTATGGCCCTTGTCCTTAAAAAATAATGCAAATAGTTTGTCCGCTGGTTTCTGGGAAAACTATTTGAGAGATATTAATGAAACTTCACGCAAATATTTAATGCATCAAGATCTGATGCTGAGTCGATTTTGAGGTTTATTTGATATTTCGTTTCGGAGTTATTGCCGTTTGCAAATATATGCAAATAGTTTGTCCGCTGTTTTCTGGCAAAACTGTTTGACAGATATTAATGAAACTTCATACACATGTTTAATGCATCAAGACCTGAAGCTAAGTCGATTCTGAGGATCATTTGATTTGTTGTTTTGGAGTTATGGCCCTTGCACTTAAAAAAATAATGCAAATCTATGCAAATATGAGGATGGCCATAACTTTTTCATTTGAAATGATATTTACTTCAATTTTTTTATATGGTTAAACCTTAATGTGAATATTCACATATATTGGGGGGGGGGGGGGGGGGGGGTTGATATGTCATTTTATTATAAAGTTATGGTCCTTGAACTTCGTGTGTTCGTTGCTTTGTTAGTCGGTCAACTTTTAGTTTGTCTGTTGTTTTCTGGGAAAACTATTAAAATGATATAAATGAAACTTAACACAAATGTTTTAAGCAACAAAATTTGAAGCTGAGTTTATTTTGAGGTTCATTCAGTTTGTCTTTACAGAGTTATGGCCGTTGCACTTTACAAAAAACTGCAAAAATGAGGATTAGCTGTAACATTTTTATTTAATAAGATATTCACTTGATTTTTTTAAAAAATAGTATCACCTTAATATGGAAATCAAGATCTGAAGCACAGATTAGAAAATGTCAACACTTATAAGGCATGTTGAATCAGAGAAAGTTTGCAAGTGGGCGTATATGCGGTACTCTTGTTGAATTAATCTACGAAAAGGAACATTAACTCGAGAAAAGGAAACTTAGAATTTGTAGTTTGAAACCATTGTGATAAATAGAGCATTTATAGGAGCAAATGCTCTATTTATCACAATGGTTTCACAATGTGAATTTAAAAGAGGCGCAAAAATGCGTCACTAGGGGATTAAGCAACCACCTGCTTTTATTGACTCTTATTCTGCATTAGCAAAGCTGTACTGTATTTCATTTCTGCCTTTCCACATCTTGTCATCTGAAAATTTCGTTGTCTGCTTTAAGTTTTGTGTTTGAGTTTTGAGATCTGAACTAGATCAAGATTTTTGCCAGGGCATTAACCCTTTCCCTCATAAAGATGTTGCAAAACTTTGCAAACAGAGTAGACCCAGATCAGACGGCCTCAGAAGGGTTAATATGTTCAGTGCATTTTCTCAAATCATTGCATAGCCCTTTCCCTGTTCTATACTTATTCCAAATTTCAATACCTCCTGAATATTCATGAACAAAATAGTTATAACGGAATATGGAAGTTGGAATATTGTAGCCATTTAAGAAACTAAAGAAACAGATCTATCAAATTTCATTAGCAAACAGAGCAGACCCAGATCAGATGGCTCCATAGGCATTTATATGGAGGAAAGGGATAGGCATAGCCTGCTGCAAAGTTCTTTAAAATTTATAACTACATGTACCGGTAGTAATTGCAGAAATTCATTTTCTGTGATTTTAAAGGGAGAATTTTGTCCAATTTCTTAAACCTTTACTTCATAAATACACCTTTCTACATTTATGCAAAGAGAGAAGACCCAGATCAGATGGCGCCTGTAGGAACCATCTGGGTCCATGCTTATAAAACTTTTAGTTGAGTCTGAGTTCTTTCTCAAGTTTTTGATTGGTCAGATTTGAGCCTCTGGCTCAAATCTGACCAATCAAAAGCTTGAGAACTCAAGTCTGACCAATCAAAAGCTTGAGAACGAAACTCAGACTCAACTAAAAGCTTTATAAGCATGGACCCAGATCATGGTCTGCACTGTTTGCTTATGAAACAATATAGATAAGATTCTAAAGTTCTGCCATAACCTATGTTCATGTGCCATTATAAAATAATAATCTTATGAATATTCATGATCTATTATTTCTTGCATGAATATTCATGGAGTAAAGAGTTATCCCTTAGCATGCTGAAAATGTTTTGTCTGTTCAAACTCCATTATGTTGCAAAATTTTAACTTGTCTGTTTTTCAAAGAAAAAAATACGAGGTATTGTCTTAACTCAGGTGTACGCGTTGTCATTATCGTCTGGAAACTTTAACATTAGCTATTACTTCTTTACTATTCAAGCAAGTCTTTTGAAACTTCACACACCTGTTCGCCATCACAAGGACTACAATCTGACCAAAGGCCTTAACTTTGTTGGTCTTATTTACAAAATTATGCCCCTTTATAGACTTTGGAAATAAAACTTTAAATGTCTCGACAGACAAGCATTGGCACCCGCATACAGTGCTTTTGTTTTACATCCTATTCTTTCAAATGTGAGAAACTTCTGATCGAGTGTCAAACAGCGTGAATCCTGATAAGATGCTAATTTGGCATATCGTCTAGATCCAAGCTGTTTACAAATGCTAGTCGGGACACCACTAGCTTGGTTTTTAGCTCGACTATTCAAAGAATAGTGGAGCTATCCTACTCGCCCCGGCGTCGGCGTCCACGTCCGCGTCCGCGTCACACTTTGGTTAAGGTTTTTGTTAAAGTCCACTTTTTGCCTCTAACCTTTGGAATAAAGCTTTGAAACTTTAAACACTTGTTCACCACCACAAACTTCATCTGTAGGTAAGAGTACATAACTCTGTCAAGCATTTTGACAGAATTATGGCCCTTTTTAACTTAGAATTTTTGGTTAAGGTTTTTGTTAAAGTCCACTTTTTGCCTCTAACCTTTGGAATAAAGCTTTGAAACTTTGAACACTTGTTCACCACCACAAACATCATCTGTAGGTAAGAGTACATAACTCTGTCAATCATTTTGACAGAATTATGGCCCTTTTTAACTTAGAATTTTTGGTTAAGGTTTTTGTTAAAGTCCACTTATTTACATAACCCTTTGAGATAAAGCTTTAAAACTTTGACAACTTGTTCACCATCACAAACGTCATCTGTAGGTAAGAGTACATAACTCTGTCAAGCATTTTGACAGAATTATGGCCTTTTTTAACTTAAAATTTTTGGTTAAGGTTTTTGTTAAAGTCCACTTTTTGCCTCTAACCTTTGGAATAAAGCTTTGAAACTTGGAACACTTGTTCACCACCACAATATTAATCTGTAGGCAGGAGTACATAACTCTGTCAAGCATTTTGACAGAATTGTGGCCCTTTTTAACTTAGAACTTTTGGTTAACGTTTTTGTTAAAGTCCACTTATTTTCATAACCCTTTGAGATAAAACTTTGAAACTTGGAACACTTGTTCACCACCTCAAGCTTCATATGTAGGCAAGAGTACATTACTCTGTCAAGCATTTTAACAGAAATTATTGCCCTTTTTAGCTCACCTGGCACAAAGTGCCAGGTGAGGTATTGTGAGGGGGCAGTGTCCGTCGTCGTGCGTCGTGCGTATGTGCGTCGTGCGTATGTGCGTATGTGCGTCGTCAACAATTTACTTAAACAGCTTCTTCTCTGAAACCACAAAGCCTAGAGCTTTGATATTTGGTATGTAGAATCATCTAATGGTCCTCTACAAAGATTGTTCAAATTATGTCCCCCGGACCAAAAATGGCCCCGCCCTGGGGCTTATCAGTTTTTCTTAGGAAAATCTTTAAAAATCTTCTTCTCTGAAACCGTAAGGCCTAGACCTTTGATATTTAGTATGTAGCATGATCTAATGGTCCTCTACAAAGATTGTTCAAATTATGACCCCCGGGCCAAAAATGGCCCCGCCCTGGGGCTTATCAGTTTTTCATAGGAAAATCTTTAAAAATCTTCTTCTCTAAAACCGTAAGGCCTAGACCTTTGATATTTGGTATGTAGCATGATCTAATGGTCCTCTACAAAGATTGTTCAAATTATGAACCCCAGACCAAAAATGGCCCCGCCCCAGGGCTTATCAATTTTTCATAGGAAAATCTTTAAAAATCTTCTTCTCTGAAACTGTAGGCCTAAACATTTGATATATGGTATGTAGCATCATCTATTGGTCCTCTACAAAGATTGTTCAAATTATGATCCCTTGACCAAAATGGCCCCGCCCGGGGGCTTATCAGTTTTTCATAAAAGCTTCTTCTCTGAAACCGTAAGGCCTAGACCTTTGATATTTGGTATGTAGCATCATCTAATGGTCCTCTACAAAGATTGTTCAAACTATGACCCCCGGACCAAAAATGGCCCCAGCCCCTGGCTTATCAGTTTTTTATAGGAAAATCTTTAAAAATCTTCTCCTAAACTGTAAGGCCAAGACCTTTGAAATTTAGTATTTATTATCATCTAATGGTTTTCTACCAAGATTGTTCAAATTATGACCCCTGGACCAAAACGGCCCTGCCCCTTGCTTATCAGTTTTTCATAGGAAAATCTTTAAATTCTCCTGTGAAATTGTAAGGGCAGGAACTTTGAAACTTATATGAAGCATCATCTAATGTTCCTTTATTTAGATTGTTCAAATTTGAAACTCAAGGCCTAAAATTATGGCCCTTGGTTTCATATTGGCCCCAATCTGAAGCTTACTTATTTTTACATAGAAATACAGTGTATGCATATGTCTATAGTAACCAGGTGAGCGATTTAGGGCCATCATGGCCCTCTTGTTTACTTAATTTTTTCTCTTTCAGAGTGATCCTACATCCAGAATACTATTAAAGATATTTTACTGAGACTGATTACTTGCTTCTAGTATCATTGGACACTATTTTAGTCCACTATCAAGCATTTTTACACTAACAATTCTGAGAATAGTCGAGCGCACTGTCCTGTGACAGCTCTTGTTTATATTTTTCTAGAACCTATGACCCAAGGGTGAATGTTCTGGAGGCTCCATGGAGCCCATTCCAATCTACCCCATGGGTTCTGCCTCTGCTGGTAGACCTGTCAGACTGGAGGGAAAAACTGTCGGAGATAGAGAGACAGATATATGACGGCGATGAGTACAGTGATGTAGTGTTTGTGGCCGACTTCCCAGGTAAATATGGCCAGTATCACACAAACTTTTCAATGATTAATTTGTTTGTGGCCGACTTCCCAGGTAAATATGGCCAGTATCACACAAACTTTTCAATGATTAATTTGTTTGTGGCCGACTTCCCAGGTAAATATGGCCAGTATCACACAAACTTTTCAATGATTAATTTTAAACCCTTTACTCGATGAATATTCATGTAAAAAATAATGACGTCGCCTATTAGTTAGAATAATTGCTATAATAGCACATGGACACAGGAATATTTTCATCATATAATAAGCCAACAGCAGATCCTGATCAGGCGGCTCCTACATGAGCCATCAGATCTGGGTCTACTCTGTTTAAAAAAAAGTAGAAAGACATATTTATGAAGTAAAGGGTTAAAATTGTTAAATTGAGAGTCCATTCAGTATGAATTTGTCGACCCTAATAAACATGTACTTCATGAATATTCATTTTTTTCATGGAAATGTTTTTCTGTGATGAAATCTGTAGGACCAAATCTACATATAATCCAATAAGTGAACAGAGCAGAGCCTGAACAGATGGCTCCTACAGGCGATTCTGTTTGCAAAGGCGTGCAAAGCATTTATATGAAGGAACTGCTTAAAATTACTCTGACAGTGATTTTGAATGACAAACAGTGCAGAACCAGATCATAGGACTCCACTAGGAGCTTTCTGATATGGGTCTACACCGTTTACAGTCAACTCAAGTCCAGTAATAAAACATATATAAACACTGTGTAGAACTAGCCCAGCTGTTATTAGTCCCCCACCGGTTACCGGTTGGGGGACTATAGGTTTGCTCGATTCCGTCTGTCTGTCTGTCCGTCTGTCCGTCCGTCCGTCTGTCCACACTCACCAATGGGTAGTTGTGTGACTTTTTCTAACTAGTCACACAAGTAAAATCATTAACCTGGCCATCTCTTGTGACATTAACCTGGCCATTTCTTGTGACATTAACCTGGCCAGTTGTGGGACATAGGGTTAGGGTTAGGGTTAGCTTCCAGATCATTCTTTTCCAAAGTTAGAGCCAAAAATAGTTTTTCTTGTGGGACTAGTCCCACAAGAAAAGATCAAAGGAAAAAGTCACACAACTACCCATTTGTTAGTACGTCCGTCTGTCCGTCTGTCACGCTTCGTGTCCGGGCCATATCTCCTACAAAGTTATGCCAAATTCATTATAACTTCACACATTGAAGAATCATGATGAGGGCTAGTGTCATTCACAAGGGTCATAACTCTAGCATCAATATTTTTGGAGTTATTCCCCTTTAACATATTTTTTTGTCCGGACAATAACTCTTTATCTACAGGTTCAATTAATTTGAAACTTCACATATGGAACAATCATGATGAGGGGTAGTGTCATACACAAGGGCCATAACTCTAGCATCAATATTTTTGGAGTTATTCCCCTTTTTCATATTTTCCTGTCAGTCCGTCTGTCACACTTCGTGTCCGGGCAATATCTCCTACAAAGTTAGGCCAAATTCATTATAACTTCACACATTGAAGAAGCATGATCAGGAGTAGTGTCATGCACAAGGGCCATAATTCTAGCATCAATATTTTTGGAGTTATTCCCCTTTTTCATTCTTTTTTGTCCGGACAATAACTCTTTCTCTACTGGTTCAATTGATTTGAAACTTCACATATGGAACACATATGATGAGGGGAAGTGTCATGCGCAAGGGCCATAACTCTAGCATCTATATTGTTGGAGTTATTCCCCTTTTCATATTTTCTTGTCCAGTTAATAACTCTTTATGTACTGGTTCAATTTATTTGAAACTTCTCATATGGAACAAGCATGATGAGATGTAGTGTCATGCACAAGGGCAATAACTCTAGCATCAATATTTTTGGAGTTACTCCCCTTTTTCATAATTTTTTTTCGGGACAATAACTTTTTATTTACTGATTCAATGTATGAAAGAAGGTACTAATACCATTCAGGTGGTCATGTATATACCATGGTCAACCACACCATGGGTTGGTGGGGTGGGGAGAGTGGAGGTTTTTTTCAGTCAGGTGGGGGACTCATGTCTTGCATAGCAATACAACATGCCCTTGTTTTGGAAGTTTTGTTATACTCCAGCCATAATTGATAAAATGGACCCAGAAAGTTATCATGGAAGAAATAATGACATCAGTAATATTTATTATGTTAATGTTTATTATGGCAATTATACATAAAATTGATTGGTATTGGTACAAATTGTAGAGTCAGATCTATGACAATTTTATAGGCAGATAGAGCATACCCTGATCAGATGATTTCTATAGGAGCCTTCAGATCTGGGCCTTCTCTATTTGCAAAGACATGAAAAAGCTTTTATATGAAGGAAAGGGTTTACACTTGCTGCAGATTTAGAGATGCAGATACTCATATTTCTATAACCCCTCTACTCCATTATGAATAATGATATCATGAATATTAATTAGTTTAATTTATGTAGTTACACGTGCACACAGGAAGTGTTGGTCATGGTAGAAACTGTAGAATCAGGGTCCATGCTTATAAAGCTTTAAGTTGAGTCTGAGTTTCGTTCTTAAGCTTTTGGTTGGTCAGATTTGAGTTCTCAAGCTTTTGATTGGTCAGATTTGAGCCAAAGGCTCAAATCTGACCAATCAAAAACTTGAGAACGAACTCAGACTCAACTAAAAGTTTTATAAGCATGGACCCAGATCTACATGTATATTATTTCATCAGCAAACAGAGCACACCTTGAACAGATGGCTCCTTTCTGCGTCTACTCTGCTTGCAAATGTGGAAAGGGCGTTTAAATGAAGGAAAGACGTAAGGTGCAAGATAGAAATCATTATCTTTGTTTGATCTTGGTCTACTCTGCAAAGGCGTAGAAAGGAGCATTTATGGAGTAAAGGGTTAACTCCAATTGGTCACCTCTTATGATTATGCAAGGGGTGAACAAGAGTCCCAATTTGTATGCCATTTTGGCATTCCTCAGAACCACATATAATTGTTATTTTTTTCAGGTTTGAATTTAGAAAATTATGTGCATGGAGACCTGGGGAATACTAGTGTGACTGTTCTGAATGGAGAAGTGATACTAGAGTTAGTAGATCAGGGTAAAAACTACAGTCTGAAGGCAGGAGATAAATTACAGGTATGGTCTCACACTGATTTAGTTTAATTTAGTAGAGATTTTAGTTTGTGATTGTATTATTATTAAAATTCTCTTTAGACAAATATAAAAAAATGAATTCAGAGAAGTTGAATTATTTGCAATAATGAATAAATGAACAATACCATAAGAATGAATGAATATGGAGGAGATATAATCTTTTGTGTTGCTGTTTGTATCAAATCATTATCAATGTGTTAACCCATTCCCTCATATTAACGCCTTTTGACACCTCTGAAAAGGATTTTTTTTTTAGAATTTTGTAGTTTGAAACCAAACTTCAAGAAGTGGTTATTACAGATGTATAGAAAGGCATATTTACGGAGGAAAAGGATAATAACCATCAAATAAAGAAATATAGGTTTTTCAAAATACATATGGCAGCTTAATGCAAGCTGAAAGCAATGCAGAAAGCTCCCCTAGGAGCTTCCTGTAGTGCTTTCATTTAGCATTAAGCAACCAAATGTGTACTAAATGCAAGGTGCTCCTTTTAGAAAGTAATTTTGTCATTTGCTGCCATTTTGTGAATTAATTTTCTCCTCTTTTCTTTAACATTAAAAAACAAAATAATCACAATACCAAAATGTTTGGATCCTGATGAGATGCCATATTATTTAGCATCTCAATTGGATCCAACCTCTTTACATAGATATTCAGGGATTCACCATTGATGTTCAGAGCTACAGATAAGGATGCATACCCAAATACTAAAACCGTCATTTCTCCACCAAACCCTATACTGTGACCACTCTGTAGAATCGTCTCGAAGAGACAATTCTATAGAGTGGTCACAGTATAGGATTTGATGGAGAAATAAAGGAGCTTTTGTTGAAAATGTTTAAATTTATGCTTCTTATCTGGAGCTTTGGATGTTGTTTCAGGTTCCAGTGGAACAGTTCCATAACATTCATACAGTGTCGGACACACCTTCCTGCTACATGTACCTGTTTGTCAACACCACATACGTGAAGTACAAGAAAGTTCTCGACAAATATCATCAGGTCTTGAATGGTACTTTTGAAGGCACAGGTAACTATTTCTTGTAATTAGAATGTCATTATACCCCCCCCCCCCCCCCCCCCACAACGAAGTGTAGGGGGGTATACTGGAATCACCCCGTCCGTCCATCCGTCCGTCCGTCTGTAGACGGAATTTTGTCCGGAGCTTTACTCTGCCATCCTTCAACATAACATTTTTAAATTATGCAGTATTGTTGATCACCATCTGAAGTTGTGCACCTGCGATTGCAGTTTTGATTCGTCATTTCATTATTGAATTATCTCCCTTTTCGTAATTTTAATATATGAAATTGAGCCCTGAGCTTTACTCTGTCATACCTCAACAGAACTTCTTTTAACAGATTTTTTTTTTAAATTAAGTAGTATTGTTGAACACCATCTGAGATTGTGCATCTGCAATTGTGGTTTTAATTTTATTCTTCATTCATGAATTATCTCCCTTTTTATTGCTTTCGAAGAATGCAATATAGCGATCGGTTGTTTTTACGGCAAAGAGTTCACTATTTCTTGTGAACATGCGCAAGAGAAAATAGTTCTCTTCAATATTCTAAACTAGTTTTGTTGTAAATTGTTCATTAATTTATTTACTTTTCATGCATTTAATAACACTTCGCTTTGTCAGATAACTTATAGTCTACACAAGATCAACCTTTTAAAAGCTTGAATTATTGAATATACTCCCAAAAAAACGCGAAAGAATATCGGTATGACTAAACACCGGATCCGACCAGATATGAAGTTCATATCCGCGGATATGAGTTGCGCAAGCTTGAAAATCAGCATTTATCATATGCGCGTATATGAACCTCATTCCTGGTGTTTAGTTAAACATTGTTTTCGCAACATATTGGCGTTTCTACAGCAGCAATAGCTTGTCTGTAAATTATAAATTTCTTCTCCGCCGATAGCAAAGACTTCCCAACTAGAAAACCTGTTGTGTTTTTCATTGATCAATTACCTCTCCGCCGATAGGGAGGGAGAGGGATTTTTTTATATCGACACCGTGTACGTGATAAAACGCTAACCGCATTTCTATACACCCGTCTAACCTAGAGATCCGAGTAATCCGTATAGCGTTTATGAATCGCAGTGTCTGTACTTTCGCTTTCATACCAGCAGTACCACAACAATTTCTTTCTATTAGCGTAATTTTACTGATGAAACACGATAGAAATGCCAACTTCTCTTGCAGTGTTAACAGGCTAGTATGCGTATTACTCTCTACAATGGATTTAATTAGTTTCTCCACAAACCGAGATGGAACTTTCCATTCATGCCATTGTCATCGCAAAAATGCCAGACAAACATGTAGGCTTCTTCATTTACAAAAAATGCCGATGATATCTTTATCTACCAAAAGTCCGATCATATTTGTCTTGGTTAATGGAATAGTTGAGATTTACTGTGATTTCTGATTTATAATGGGTTTTTATGAAAACTCATTGATGACGTGTTTACAATTTTAGTAATAGCCAAGAGTTATGCAGTTGCAGACAAAACACACAAGAAAAACACCATTAAATTATCAGAACTGCATGAAATGCTTTTAATTGAATTGTACTGTCACTTGATAGAGAAAATATGAACATGTTAAATGTTATGTTGATATTTTCTGACCTTTTCCCTATAAGCATTCATTTCACGCTTATTTTTCCCCTCCGGTAAGGCCATGCCCTTTCCCTAAAATCAAAGAAAAAACCCTGGGAGATGTCATAGCAAAGAACATTTGACAACAAATTTGATATGAAATAGCCAGAGATGATATCATTCTTGGCCATCAATATCCTGATCTGATGGAAATGAAGTTATATTTTAAAAAGGTGTAAAACAGTGTCTACTCTGATCATGTATATTTACAGGGGTTAGTCTCCGTTTGGCTATTTTGAATAGACCCAGTAATGATAGAGCAATTATAGAATTCATTTGAAAATGATTTATCTGTAATCTTGAGTGTTAATAACAAAATGCTGTCAGTCCAAATTTCAAGAATAAATTGGAATATAAAAGTTGGGATTCATATAAGTTTATGATCAGTGGAATTCATGGTGGAGTTTTGATAGGATAAAACATCATATGGATTATTAGGAATTAACTGTACATTTGATATCATTATGAATCAACCAAGATTTTGGATTAATGTGTGTGTGTTTGCATATATGTATATAAACTCGAACAAAATTTAACTAAAATTTCATACTACATTGTCTAAACAGTAGTTAAAATTCTAGGATTCGTAATTAATAAGGAGGGTAGTGCTTTGAAATACACAACAGCATTTGATATTGCTTTGATATGAGTTGAAAGATGGACACTGTCACTCAGCATTGCATTTCTGACTTGTTGAGGTCAAGGACTGTCTGAGTGTTACTAATAACCACTTTGCTTATGGTTTGACTGTTGCTACAGTCTGTCATATTTATGCCCCCATAGACGATAGTCGGGGGGCATATTGTTTTTGCCCTGTCTGTCTGTCTGTCTGTCTGTTTGTCTGTTTGTCTGTTTGTTTGTCAGCAACTTTAACATTGGTCATAACTTTTGAGCCAGTATAGATAGAGACTTGATATTTGGCATACATATGTATCTCATGAAGCCGCACATTTTGAGGGGTGACGTGTCAAGGCCAAGGTCATCCTTCAAGGTCAGAGGTCAAATATATGGGTCAAATCGCCGACTTTAACATTGGCCATAACTTTTGGACCAGTAGAGATAGAGACTTGATATTTGGCATGCTTGTGTATCTCATGAGGCTGCACATTTTGAGGGGTGACATGTCAAGGTCAGAGGTCAAGGTCAGAGGTCAAATATATGAGGGGGCATAGTGTTTCACAAACACATCTTGTTTTAGTATTACATTAAACAATTCCAAAACGTCAAAAATGGTGATTAACATGTACAGCAACTTCTTCCCTTACACTTAACATCCTTATCAAACTCGAAAGCAATTATGGCTGTTCAGGCCTTTGATTTAAATTTAACAAATGAAAATTTAGCGGTCCGGAGCTTTACTCTGTCATACTTCAACAGAACCTTTTTAAATTTGAAGTATTGTTGAACACCATCTGAAGTTGTGCGTCTGCGATAAGGGTTTAGATTTGTTTCTTCTTTTCGTTAATTATCTCCCTTTTCATAAGTTAACAAATGAAAACGAAACAAGTGAAACACACACACACATTTTCGAATACCTATACACACATAGGTATTCATAGGTCTTTGCTTCAATGGAACATTAATGAAATTGTACTCCTGTGATTTTGGTTTTTACTTCATCACATCATTATTGAACTATCTCCCCTTATATTTAGTTACAGTTTAGACCATGAGATAGATATAATAATAGTATCTCAGTTGATGGGTAGTGCTACGGATCGAAGTTGTCCTGCATTGACCCCATCTGTGTCAAATGTGCTAGTGGGGGGGGGGGGGGGGTATTAATCACCTTTAATGATAGTTCTAGTTGTATTTTATATTTCTATGTAAAACAGTTCAAAACTCTTTTATTGAATCTGTGATTACCTATGCAAACAGTTTGGATCCAGATGAGATGCCAAGTAACATGGTGTTTCATCAGGATCCAAACTGTTTGATACAATGATGATGGGTGAAAATATAAAACTGAAAATCGCAGCAGACAACAAATTTTACAGACAACACCATGTTAAGAATTAAAAGATGTAGAAAAATAAGCTTAAAGTCAGTTATAGGAGAATTAAATCTTACATTGAGAAGAAATGGAATCTTGCATTCATTTTTATGATTTGTTGGTTTTCTTGAATAAGTAAGTGAAAAGCAGTGAAAACAAAATCCATTCATTTTGGTCTAGATGAGAGAGTGTTATAAAAAAATACCTCAAAATATTTCCTAATGCAAGAAGCAGCTGCCAGTTTTTAACCCTTCGCTTGCTGAATTTTAAAATGCATTTCTCCTTCTTTACCCATGCCCTGTTGTATAATTACATATATCTTCACTGTGTACAAGTATTTCGCTGTGCAATCACTGCTGTGGAGTGCACTGGTTGTGCAATCAACTTGTATATAGTGCAGACCCAGATGAGACAGCTCCTGCAGGAGCTGTCTCATCTGGGTCTTCACTATTTATAGGTAGGTATATTGACGTGAATAGCAAGCGAAGGGTTAACCTTTCACATCATGTATTTTTGCAAACACAGTAGACATAGACTGGGCAGCTGTTTTGTTTGCTAAATATTATAGATTTGATAGGAATTACTTTTTTTTTTTAAAAAAAACAACAACAAAAAACAACAACAACATTATGCACACAACATTTATTTGCACTTCACTATCAGGCACTGTTGTCAACTACAATTTCCTTTGATTTTTTTTTCAATTTACTTTCAAGAAACATATAAACACCATCAAATAGTTTAGATCCTGATGAGATGTCTGAGTTACTCAGCACCACACCCGGATTTTAACTGTTTGCTTAGATAACTCACAGATTTGCCATTGGCAGTGAAAGACTTAACCCTTTCATATAAACGTGTTTTTACACATTTGCAAACAGAGAAGACCCAGATCAGACGGCTTCTATAAGAGCCGCCTGATCAGGGTCTGCTCTGTTTGCTTATGGAATTTGAAAACTCTGTTTCTTGACTTTCTGAATTGGCTACAATGTTCCACCTTCCATATTTCAGTTTAACTATTTGTCCATAGATATTCTGTATGTATTGAAATTTAGAATTAACATAAAACAGGGAAAGACGTAAGGTGCAAAGAGTAAATCGTTATCTTTGTTTAACAGATGCTGAGGCTGTGTCTATTAAGGATGAGGTAGAAATGGGACCAGAGAAGGACAATTTTGCAATGATGAAGAGGGAGCAGTTGAAGACTGAGACACAGAAGCAGATGTCCTACCTAAAAATGCTGGACCAGTTTGTGAACCAAAAATACAACATGCTTCAGCGATGGTGAGTACAGTAAAATCTGTGTACAAGGACCACCCAAAATAAGATTTGTTTTCTTGTTTGCACAAAACAAAATAGTCAATCACTTTTTTCCCTTGCTTGATCAGTCTTTTGCAATGGTCATTCTGAGTTTACTCACACTGTGGAAAGGGGGAAGTATAGTTTTATTTTCTATCAGAGCTAAATGAATTTCATCTGCATCATTGCAAACAGAGTAGGTCCAGAACAGATGGCTCTTGTAGGAGCTGTCTGTTATAGATTTGATTCTACAGTTCCTATCTTTACCAACATAACTATTTGCAAAAATAATCACAGTTTTGCTTATTATGGCAGAATTCATGAATATTAATTACAATAATTAATATTCTGGCATATGAGCACAGAAAGTTTTTCCATGGTAGTTTATGTAGAATCAGATCTGTTTTATTTCATAAGCCAACAGCGGACAATGATCAGATGGCTCCTACATGAGTCATCTGAACTTGGTCTACTCTGTTTGCAAAAGTGTTAAAAAAGGTATCTGTATCAGTTAAAGGGTTAAATGATTCAACCTGTTAGTTTCTAACTTTTTCAACGACAAATAATGTCATTTGCTTCAATTTATATATATTTTTTTATTTCTTCCATTTTCTTTCAAGATACATAGCATGAAACAGTTTGGATCCTGATGAGATGTCGAGTTACCAGGCATCTCAGCTGGATCCAAACTGTTTACACAGGTAATCACAGATTCGTCACTGATAGTGAAAGGGTAAACTTTAGTAATCATGCTGATTGTTTATTGTTTTCTCTTCTTCAGCTTCAAATACACGTTTGGAGCTATTTGGAGTCTAGCCACCGGGCAGTCGTTTGAAGCATTTGTGAATGCCACTCTGAAGGACGAAATGATACCTAGACAGGCAGAAAATATACACAGCAGATAGAGAATAATCTTTTTAGAACAAACAACTTCAAATGTGGTTCCCGGTGCCATACTATTTTAACCCACTGCTCTATGGATACTCATGGACAAAATAATGTGTGTACAAGCTTTAATTAGCTTAATTTTGGTAATGGCATGTGAACATAATTTTAGGTCACTGCAGAAACTGTAGAATCAGATCTATATTATGCTATCAGAAAACAGAGCAGACCCTGATCAGACATCTCCTACAGGAGTTGTCCGATCTGTGTCTACTCTGTTTGCAAAGGTGCCAAAAGCATCTTTATGGAGTAAAGGGTTATAAATATGGGCCCTGATCCCTTATTATACCCCCACAAACAGAGTTTGAGGGGGGGTATACTGGAATCAGCCTGTCGGGCGGGCGGTCGGTCTGTCTGCACAATCTTGTACGGCGAACTCCTCCTTCAGTTTCAACCCGATTCACTTGACACATGGCATAATTGTTAATCAGGAGTAGTAGATGTGCAAGACACAAATTTCAGGTCTCCTTGACCTTGACCTTTGGCCTTGAAATTGGTCTTGAAATTGGCAGGCAAAAGCTTGTACTTTGAACTCCTCCTTCACATTCAACCTGATTCACTTGATACTTGGCATAAATGTTACTCAGAAGTAGTAGATGTGTAAGACACAAATTTCAGGTCTCTGGGACCTTGACCTTGACCTTTGGCCTTGAAATTTGTCTTGAAATTGGCAGGCAAAATCTTGTACTTTGAACTCCTCCTTCACTTTCAACCTGATTCATTTGATACTTGGCATAAATGTTACTCAGGAGTAGTAGATGTGCAAGACACAAATTTCAGGTCTGTGACCTTGACCTTGACCTTTGGCCTTGAAATTGGTCTTGAAATTGGCAGGCAAAATCTTGTACTTTGAACTCCTCCTTCACTTTCAACCTGATTTACTTGATACATGGCATAAATGTTACTCAGGAGTAGTAGATGTGCAAGACACAAATTTCAGGTCTCTGTGACCTTGACCTTGACCTTTGGCCTTGAAATTGGCAGGCAAAATCTTGTACTTTGAACTCCTCCTTCAATTTCAACCTGATTCATTTTATACTTATCATAAATGTTACTCAGGAGTAGTAGATGTGCAAGACACAAATTTCAGGTCTCTGTGACCTTGACCTTGACCTTTGGCCTTGAAATTGGTCATGATATTGGCAGGCAAAATCTTGTACTTTGAACTCCTCCTTCAATTTCAACCAGATTCACTTAATATTTGGCATAAATGTTACTCAGGAGTAGTATATGTGCAAGACACAAATTTCAGGTCTCTGTGACCTTGACCTTGACCGTTGGCCTTGAAATTGGTCTTAAAATTGGCAGGCAAAATCTTGTACTTTGAACTCCTCCTTCACTTTCAACCTGATTCACTTGATACTTGGCATAAATGTTACTCAGGAGTAGTATATGTGCAAGACACAAATTTAAAATCTCTGTGACCTTGACCTTTGGCCTTGAAATTGGTCTTAAAATTGGCAGGCAAAATCTTGTACGGCGAACTCCTCCTCCTTCACTTTCAACCTGATTTACTTGATACATGGCATAAATGTTACTCAGGAGTAGTAGATGTGCAAGACACAAATTTCAGGTCTCTGTGACCTTGACCTTGACCTTTGGCCTTGAAATTGGCAGGCAAAATCTTGTACTTTGAACTCCTCCTTCAATTTCAACCTGATTCACTTGATACTTGGCATAAATTACAGAATTTTCTCTATTTGAACTTTGGGTATTTTTGTTATTTGGTCCTGTTACATGTTCAAAACTTGGATTTGCAATCAAGGCTGCCGTGTGGGGGTATTCATCACCTTTAGTGATAGTTCTAGTTCTTGCTGCCATATCACAGCCATGTTTTATCATCTTCAAATTTTCTTGTCTGCTTCAGATTTTTACAAGAGCAAATGGTTGCTACATGCAAGTCTATTGTAATTCAGAAAACTCCAATATTATTTTTGCACTACTTTCATCCTTCAGGGTGATTGGAAAGTTTCTATCTCCGGTGTAACTGAGAGCAGACTATAACCATACCCCAAAGACACATCCTACATGTTGATAAACTGTCTTAACCCTTTCCTTGTTGCATATTCATGTAAGAAATAATGTCATCATTAGCTGAGCTTTTATAATGACACATGTACACCAGATGTTTTGGTATTGGTAGAGACTGTAGAGTCTCATCTATTATAATTATACCCCCGCAAACTTGTTTGAGGGGTTTATACTGGAATCAGCCTGTCCAGCAGTCGGGCGGGCGGTCAGTGTGTCGGTCGGGCAGTCCGTCCGCATTTGAACTTGGGTAGTTGGTGTCGCGAACTCCTCCTTCAGTTTTGAAGTTACTGAATTTATATTTTATATACATAATAAACATGAAAGGTAGATGTGCAAGACGCAATTTTCATGTGTTTAGCATTAAGTATTGCAGATTTATCTCCCCCTGAAATTTGAGTTTTTTTGTCATTTTTGCATGAAACATGGGGTATTGCAAACTCCTCATTCAATCTGAAAGTTATTCAGTTTATATTTGATATACATAATAACCATGAATGGTAGAACTGCAAGACGCAATTATATTTGGTATACAGTGCTCCCTCCGAACAACGACACTTTACGGAAACACATAAAAGTGCCGTTGTGCGGAGGGTGTTGTTGTTGGGAGGGAACACTACACAGACGTATTTTGACAGATGGATGTATGCGTTGATGATTTAATAAATAGGTAGATAGATAGACAGATTAACAGCCAGACAGACAGACCTGTTTAGAATGCATAACAAAATGTTGGGACCCCAAAATGTTTCCCTACGTCCACGAATCGCAATCCGCAAGTTGAAAAATGAACGTGTGCGATTAGGTCCACCAGGAGTAGAATTGTTCGGAAGAACATGTTCTATTTTATTCACCGTTTCCTTCTGAGAAAACTAGAGGAAAACGGAATAAAAATCATTACGCATTTATGTTCAAATTTGACAAGAGTACTGTTGCCGTGAAGAATTTTTAGTTTCTAAGTTCAGTTTATGACCGAACTCGGTTGAAATTCATTTCTGTCACACGATCTTTTTCTAGAAGTGACAAATCGAACACGCCTATGGTTATCGTTGGAACAAGAGAGAAATAAACGAATTTAACCGACAAAATTTATTTTACTTTATAAATATAGAAAACGTGTTTCTCAATTGAAATTCAGTATTCTCTTAATCAGTCATACACAACAGCATATAGGTGTCAGTGTGTCATAATGGATTTACACACGAATTGTCGCTCGAGTCGCACAACGGATTAGCTATGGTTGACTGATATTGCTCGGGGCTAGTAAGGTAACAGGCGGCCGTTAATTACATAAAGATTAGTGTCATTTGGGACCAATCATCTTTCACATGCTTGGTTGCTTTTGTTCAGTGGTCAGAAAATTACATTCAGCTGAAGTACCGTTGAAAGGGGGTAAATGTTACCGTCCGGCTACAAATATACATGTCGTTAGCCGTTGTAGAGAGGTATCGTTCGCGGGAGGGAGTTTTACTTGAAAATCCTCCGGGGGGAATACACGTTGTCGCTATGGGGAGGGAACCGTTGTTGGGAGGTGACGTTAATGGAGGGAGCACTGTACATAATAACCATGAATGGTAGATATGCAAGACACAATTTTCACGTGAAGCGCTTGGCAATTCAGAATTATTTCCACTTGAATTTTGAGTATTTTTGTCATTTTGGCATGAAACATAGGGAGTTGGTGTCGCAAACTCCTCCTTCAGTTTTAAAGTTATTGACTTTATACTTGGTATACATAATAACCACATACTTTTTGCGTGTTTACTGCTGGCCATTGCAGAATTATCTCCCTTTGAACTTTGAGTTTTTTAGCTCACCAGAGCACAAAGTGCTCAGGGTGAGCTTTTGTGATCGCCCATTGTCCGTCGTCCGTCGGCGTGCGTCGTTCGTCGTCCGTCGTTCGTCGTCCGTCGTCAACAATTTGAACCTTTAAAAATCTTCTCCTCTGAATCTACAGGGATCTCAACTTTCATCTTTGGCACATAGCATCATATTCAGGTCCTCTACAAAAGTTATATAAATTATGCCCCTGGGGTCAAAATTGACCCCGCCCCAGGGGTGCCTGGTTTTCAATAGAAACATATAGTAAAACTTTGAAAATCTTCTCCTCTGAAACCAGAAAGTTCTCAGCTTTCATAATTGGCACATAGCATCATGTTCAGGTCCTCTACAAAAGTTATATAAATTATGGCCCCAGGGTCAAAATTGGCCCCGCCCCAGGGGTGGGCAGTTTTCAATAGAATCATATAGTGCAAACTTTGAAAATCTTCTTCTTTGAAACTGGAAGGTTCTCAGCTTTCATATTTAGCACATAGCATCATGTTCAGGTCCTCTACAAAAGTTATATAAATTATGGCCCCGAGGTCAAAATTGGCCCCGCCCCAGGGGTGGGCAGTTTTCAATAGAAACAAATAGTGAAATCTTTGAAAATCTTCTCCTCTGAAACTGGAAGGTTCTTAGCTTTCATATTTGGCACATATCATCATGTTCAGGTCCTCTACAAAAGTTATATTATTTATGACCCGGGGTCAAAATTGGCCCCGCCCCAGGGGTGGGCAGTTTTCAATAGAAACAAATAGTGAAAACTTTGAAAATCTTCTTCTCTGAAACTGGAAGGCTCTCAGCTTTCATATTTGACACATAGCATCATGTTCAGGTCCTGTACAAAAGTTATATAAATTATGGCCCCAGGGTCAAAATTGGCCCCACCCCAGGGGTGGGCAGTTTTAAATAGAAACAAAAAGTGAAATCTTTGAAAATCTTCTTCTCTGAAACTGGATGGCTCTCAGCTTTCATATTTGGCACAGAGCATCATGTTCAGGTCCTCTACAAAAGTCATATAAATTATGGCCCTGGGGTCAAAATTGGCCCCGCCCCAGGGGTGGGCAGTTTTCAATAGAAATAAATGCATGTAGGGAAAACTTTGAAAACCTTCTCCTCTGAAACTTGAAGGTTTTCAGCTTTCATATTTGGCACATAGCATCATGTCAAGGTCCTCTACAAAATATGTATTAGATATGGCCCCAGGGTCAAAATTGGCCCCGCCCCAGGGGTGGGCAGTTTTCAATAGAAACAAATAGTGAAATCTTTGAATATCTTCTTCTCTGAAACTGGAAGGTTCTCAGCTTTCATATTTTGCACATAGCATCATGTTCAGGTCTTCTACAAAAGTTATATAAATTATGGCCCTGGGGTGAAAATTGGCCCGCCCCAGGGGTAGCCAGTTTTCAATAGAAACATATAGTGAAAACTTTGAAAATCTTCTCGTCTTAAACTGGAAGGTTCTCAGCTTTCATATTTGGCACATAGCATCATGTTCAGGTCCTGTACAAAAGTTATATAAATTGTGCCTCTTGGGTCAAAATTGGCCCCACCCCAGGGCAGGCTAGTTTTCTATAGAAACATATAGTCAAAACTTTGAAAATCTTCTCCTCTGATTGTCTGGTGAGCGCTTCAGGGCCATTCTGGCCCTCTTGTTTGTCATTTTTGCTTGAAACATGAGAAGTTGGTGTCACAAACTCCTCCTTCAATCTGAAAGTTATGCAGTTTATTTTTTTTTGGGTGTACATAATAACCATGAATTGTAGATATGCAAAACGCAGTTTTCACGTGTTCAGCACTAGGCATTGCAGAATTATCTCCACTTGAAATTTGAGTATTTTTGTCATTTTAGCATGAAACATGGGAAGTTGGTGTCGCGAACTTCTCCTTCAGTTTTAAAGTGATTGAATTTATATTTGGTATACATAATAACCACGAATGGTAGATGTGCAAGAAGCAATTTTCCTGTGTTTACCTGTGGACATTACAGAATTGTCTCCACTTGAACATTGAGTATTTTAGTCACTTGGTCCTGTTACATGGGCTGTTGGTGTGACAAGCTTGGATTTTCAATCAATGCTGCTGTGCGGGGATATTCATTACCTTTAGTGATAGTTCCAAGTTCCATTTGCAAACAGTACAGACCTTGATAAAATGGCTGGAACCATCTGATCTAGGTTTATTCTGTTTGCAAAGGCATGAAAGTTGAAGGAAAGGGTTAAGTTTCATGACTCTGGGTCAAATATGTTCAGAGTTATGGACAGCATAAAAAAGTGTGACAGATGAATGATTGGCTGAATGTTTGTTTCTGTGCATTTTGTGCAGTTTGAGTGATTTTTGTTTTTTGTATTCATTTGGAAAACAGCAAAAAATGACACTATGTTATGGAGTAATTGACCACTATTTAGTGAAAATGGTAGTCTTTAAAAGCAGGTGGATGCTTAATGCAGACCATAAGTATGAGAGCTTTCTGCCTTTTATCATTTAATAAAGCTGCTACCTTTTAATTGATTGATGGTTAGGCTTTATTTTGAGCTACTGCTTAATTGAGTTTCAAATGTTGCTAGGATTATTCATTTGAATCAAATTCAGTCGATCTGGGTCTACATATTTGTCATTCATCAGAGTATTTTTCCACTACATATATATCAGCCAACAGATTTTACCCTTTCCCTGTTTTATATTTATTCCAAATTTCAATACCTACTGAATGTTTAAGGTCAAAATAGTTATACAGAAATATGGAAGGTTGAACATTGTAGCCATTTTAGAACTAAAGAAACAGACGTTTCAAACTCCATTAACAAACAGAGCAGATCCTGATCAGATGGCTATAGGAGCCGTCTAATCTGGATCTACTCTCTTTGCAAATGCTCGAAAAAGCGTTTATATATGAAACAAAGGGTTAATCCTTATCCAGTCTAGGGTGACCTGACTTGCATACAAATGACCATGAGGAGGTGCCAAGTAACCTGACTTGCATACAACTGACATTGAGGAGGTGCCAAGTAACCTGACTTGCATACAAATGACATTGAGGAGGTGCCAAGTAACTTGGTATCTCATCAGAATTCAAACTGTTTACTTTGATACAGTACAGTAAAACCCCTCTAAACGGGACGTTAATTCTAGTATAAATATCGGTCCTGGTGACAGGTGGCAGCTTAATACAGGGTGAAAGTCATGCAGAAAGCTCCCTCAGGAGCTTTCTGCATGACTTTCACCCTGTATTAAGCAGCCACCTGCCTGAAAGTATCTAAATTCTTCTCTACTAGAATTCCGGTTTAGAGGGGTTTTACTGTAAAACCCCTCTAAATTGGACATCCAGTTTAGTATACACATCAGTTTTTGGAGACAGGTGGCAGCTTAAAGCAGGATGAAAGTGGGAGCCTTCTGCTTGACTTTCACCCTACATTTAGCAGTCACCTGCCTAAATGTATCTAAATTATTCTCTACTAGAATTCCTGTTTAGAGAGGTTTTACTGTATTCAGACGATAATTTCATAAAAGCTTAAACAAATTAGAAGTACATGTGTATATTGAAATTGCAGCAGCTCAAAGTTTCCATGACAGGATAACGGTTAATAGACCTGTGTGACTGTTCTGAGCTATATTGTTTTCAATGTCTGGTTCCAATACGCATGCCATATAGCCTGGAAGCTTTGTTTCAGATGACATCTTTATCAGGAGTGACTGCTCTAAGTCTGTATCGTTATCAGTGCCTGTTTCCCAAATGCATGCCATATAACCAAGAAACTTTCATTTGTTTCAGATGATATATTTATACACCAATTGATTGAATGAACATACTACTTAAAGCTTTCAAGTTACATATTCATGTATTAAGTAATAATGACATCGTGAATATTTATTAGCTAATTTTTTTTATAATGGCATACATATACAGGATTGTTTGGTGTTGGTAGAAAGTGTAGAGTTAGACCTATGATAATGTCATTAGCAAACAGAGCAGACCCAGATCAGAGGCTCCTATATATAGGTGTGCATATGAAGGAAAGGGTTAACACTTTAAATGCACAGAATGAGTTTACTGCTAAAAGCAAACAATGTAGACCCAGATTAGAGGGATCCTAACGTAACCCTCTGTTCAGGGTCTGCACTGTTTGTTGTTCAGATTGTTTTTGCATAGTTAACACTTTTCTTCATATAAAGACCTTTTAATGCCTTTTCAAACAGTGTAGAGCCAGCTGAGACAGCTACTATAGCAGTCGTCTTATCAGGACTTGCTCTGTTTGCTTATAGAATTGTATTGATATGATTTTACAGTTTCTGCTATTGTAAAAATAAATCTTGTGTTCGTATACCATGCTAAATATTTAGCTAATAAATATTCATGTAGTCATTACTTTCTATATGAATATGCAGGAGGGAAAGGGAATATTCAGTATTCAAAGGATGATACACCTGTGATAGTCTTGTGAAATCCATCAAAATTGTTGTTTGTTGAGTTGAACAATACTTATACAGTAGAACCTGACTTGTCATCCAAAATATGTCCAATTATGCTTCTGTGAGGCAGATGGTTGCTTAGAGCAGGTCAAAAGTAATGCAAAAATCTCCTATAGGAGCTTTTTGCATTATTTTTACCCTGCATTAAGCAACCATGTGTTTTTATCACTCCTATGTTCAATAAATGAATGGCCACTTAGGACAGGTTCTACGGTATGCATATACGTATACAAGGAGGAGCCATATGGGTCTGTACTGCTTCATGGGAGTCTATATGTTCTATATAATGATAAATAATATTATTATATAGTACATAATTATAGACTCCCATGAAGCAGTACGCACCTCTATGGGAGGAGCTAGAACAGTCTCATATGATATACAGTAACGTTTTACCAAAGATTTTCCACCTTATTTTGGGTCATTCTGTATTTATCTTGTAAAACTTGAAATCTTACCTTAAGGTCCAAGGTTATAACACTTCCGAATCAGAATCAGATATTTGAGAATTATTTCAGACTCAATCAGAAAGTTTTATAACCCTGAGGTCAGTCTTAATCTTATCTACAAACTGTGTACTTTGATCATTGTACTGTGTATTTTTAGCATTGTGTACTGTGTACTTTGAACATTGTACTGTGTACTTTGAGCATTGTGTACTTTGTACATTGAGCATTGTGTACTTTGTACATTGAGCATTGTGTACTGTGTACTTTGAGCATTGTGTACTTTGAACATTGTACTGTGTACTTTGAGCATTGTGTACTGTGTACTTTGATCATTGTGTACTGTGTACTTTGAGCATTGTGTACTGTGTACTTTGAGCATTGTGTACTTTGTACATTGAGCATTGTGTACTTTGTACTTTGCGCATTGTGTACTGTGTATTTTGAGCATTGTGTACTGTGTATTTTGAGGTGGTATACATATCAAACTTTTTATTTTATTCTTGTTTTACAAGTATTATGATGTTTTAAGGTATACAAATACAGTATTGTCAGTTTACAAGTATTAAAAGTGATACTTAAATGAGTCTAGTTATTATTCAACGACCGGTTTACAAAATGTAAACGTTAGCTCTTTACTCATAGATAAGCATTTTAATACCTTTGCAAGCAGAACAGACCCAGATCAGACAGCTCATGCAGGAGCCCTCTGATCAGGATCTGCTCCGTTTGCTTATGAAATAGTACAGATCTGATTCTACAGTTTATGCCATGGTCACACATTCTTGTGTTCATATGTAATTATAAAGTTATATATAGAATTAATATGATGGTATACTGAATGAGGGGAGTTTTTACCATGGCTAAATCTACATACATGTACAGTAGAACCTGTCTTAGTGGACGTTCATTTATTGAATGTAGGAGTTTTAAAAAGCAGGTGATTGCTTAATGCAGGGCAAAAGTAATGCAGAAAGCTATTCTTGAAACCTGTTTATGATATTGTCTTCAAACTTGGTACACATTATTAGAGTGATGAGAGGATGTGCAATCAACAAGGGTTGTAACTCTAAATTCATTTTTGAGGAAGTTAATCCCCTTACTTTTCAGAAGCAATTTTTTGTCCGGAGTATAACTTCTCAAGTATTGTAGACACAACTGTGAAACTTTATATATGGATGGAGGATGATTAGAGGATGTGCAGTCAACAAGGGTTGTAACTCTAAATTCATTTTTGAGGGAGTTATTCCCCTAGTTACTTTTCAGAAGCAATATTTTGTCCGGAGCATAACTCCTCAAGTATTGTAGGCACAACTGTGAAACTTTATGTATAGATAGAGGGTGATGAGAGGATGTACAGTCAGCAAAGGTTGTAACTCAAAAATCATTTTTAAGAGAGTTATTCCCCTTTGTTACTTTTCAGAAACAATTTTTTGCCTGGAGCATAACTTCTCAAGTATTGTAGGTACAACTGTGAAACTTTATATATGGATAGAGGGTGATGAGAGGATGTGCAGTCAACAAGGGCTGTAACTCTAAATTCATTTTGAGGGATTTATTCACCTTTGTTACTTTTCATAAGTATTGTTTTTGTCCAGAGCATAACTTCTCAAGTACTACTTCTACATTTTTTCATCATTGAACCTCAAATTTTGCATATGCATTGATAAAGATGTGAAGATGTGTGTGACATAATTTGATGCGAGTCATTCCTTGATTAGACTTTAAAATTGTCCTTTCCACAAGTGTGGATAAAAGGATTATTGAGCTATTGTCTTATATTGAAGTCACTGGATCTTTTGACAAGGTGGTGGGTGGAGGTATCAATCACCTTCAGTGACAGTTCTAGTTAGACCTCTTTTTGATGGCCGCTTAAGACAGGTTTTACTGTAAACCCTTAACCTTTAGCCTACTCTGCAAACTGTCTGGTTGAAATGTATACTTAAGTTTTTAGATTCGAAATAAATTATGTATATTTATATTGTACAAGTACTTTTATTTAGAAACGTTTTTAGAATATCAGAAGTTTGATCACATCTGGATCCAGATTGTTTGTAAACTTCAGATGGGTTTTTTATGAAGTGCATTACATCTGGATCCAGATTGTTTGTGAACTTCAACACATCTGGATTCAGATTGTTTGTAAACTTCATCACATACTCACCTGTGGCATGTTGAATATTAAACCGAATCAGCATAGTCAAATGTGTCATCGTCTAGACTCTTTGCGTGCTAAGTAATTGTCATCTGCAGATATGGTCTGTTACAAGTCTTAAAGTATATTTTCTTCCATTTCTCTTCAAAACTTACACATAGTGTAACAACTTTATTGATGCTGGTGAGATGTAGAGTTATTCGGCGTCTCATCTGGATCCGAACTGTTTACATACCGGTAACTACGATTGAACGCCTAAAAAGGAGAAACGGCTGCCAAATTTTCTTTCGAAAAATGAATGTCAAATAGTTTGGAATACAGCAGAACCCTTGTAATGCGACCACTTAATGAATAAACATGGTGTCTTTATAAATTTTATAAGCAGGTGGTTGCTTACTGCAGGACAAAAGTTTTGTCTGCATTAAGCTACCACCTGCATCTACCGCCCAGAATTATACCAAATTTAGGTGGTCGCATTAGCGAGGTTTTACTGTGGTTGTTTTGAACTCCAACACAGCAACCTGTCAGTAGAGTGTACAGTAAGCTGATTATGCACCAGGGCCCTGTGTCAAGTCCGTGAGAAAATAGTCCCTGATAAACAGACGCGTCTTTGGTCAGTATGACCTCATGTTTTATCTTTCAGAGATTGTATTGAAAGGTTTTGCGATCAGTGAATGCTCTATAATCTAAAGTAGACTGCTGGGTAAATCTTCGTCAGCTCCGTATTGAGAAATATACTATAGATTTTCTTGTTCTACGACCTGAGCGTACGTTTCGTGTCTTGAAAATACCTCCTACAAGAGTCATCTGGTCTGGGTCTACTCAATGGCGTGAAAAGATGTTTTTATGAGGAAAAGGGTTAAAATCAAAGCCGAAATGATATTAACCCTTCGCTTGCTATTCACCTCAATATACCTACCTGTAAATAGTGAAGACCCAGATGAGACAGCTCCTGCAGGAGCTGTCTCATCAGGGTCTGCACTATTTACAAGTTGATTGTGCAACCAGTGCACTCCACAGCAGTGATTGCACAGCGAAATACCTGTACACAGTGAAAATATATGTAATTATACAACAGGGCATGGGTAATGAAGGAGAAGTGTATTTTAAAATTCAGCAAGCGAAGGGTTATGCATTGAATTAGATATTGGTATACCTGTATACTCTTGCCCCGCAGTATCAAAACTGGATCAGATGCCATTTTGACTACTCCAGATTTGATCAAGCTTTTGAGAAACTCTTGACCAAGTGTCAAACAGCTTGGATCCAGATGAGACGCCGAGTTACTATGTGTCTCATCTGGATCCAAGCTGTTAGCAAATTCAAAACAGGTCACAAATTGCGGGACAAGGGTTACACATATGTGAGAAAATCATCCAAAGTGATCTGGTTTATGTCGCAATGACATTAGTCCACATATATTGCAGTAACTTGTTTATTATAGTGACATGTGTGATACAATTACATACACATCTTGATAAATAAACACATAAATTAAGCACCCGGTCTAATGTAATAATCATTTTGATAGATACTTTTCATTTATATGTGTCCGTTTTGATTACATTAGTATTACACATGTACCGTTTTTGTTGCATATACATCCGGCATGTTACATTCCATTTTTTTTTATGTATGGCCCGAACAAATTTACGTCTTGATATAAGTAGACAACTAACTCTTTACTCGACACATACACATAATTAAACAACATATCAATGACCATGGCAACGATCTGGTCCCAGTTTCATCTCTGCAGCCACAGGTGCTTCAGTATTGATATGGGTAACCAGCCTCCTCCATGGTGTGCTTGATCCAGTCTGTGTACTGGGTCACATCCTCGAAAATACCTGGCTCGTCGGCCT
This sequence comes from Azorinus chamasolen, assembly GCA_963576725.1. Lineage (NCBI taxonomy): Eukaryota > Metazoa > Mollusca > Bivalvia > Cardiida > Solecurtidae > Azorinus > Azorinus chamasolen. Next base: position 97,545,316 of record OY755236.1, on the reverse strand, counting down.
TCGTACAGTCTCCGCCAGATGACGCTATTCCTGCAATATCAACACGCATGATGTAGACCATACACCCCTCTCAGACAGTACCTATAGCATTACATAGGCCCCTTGTGCCTGCATTGAGCACGGGGAACAGACGATTCTAAATATGTTGGCACCAAATACTTTTCGTCTGCAATTTAAGTTCCAGAGTGGACTTTCTTGCAGTTTCTTCTCTAAAATGTAAGTGATGTGTCAAACAGTTTGGAATCTGATGATACGCCGAGTTACTCGGCATCTCATCTGGATTCAAACTGTTTGCCCAGGCAATCACAGATTCACCCATTGCAACACCTTCCGGCGGTTTCGGTGGTGAAAGAGCTAAAGGGTGTCAAACACAGGGGTTTGTAGAAAATTAACGTTGTTCTTTTAACTCTTGGCGTCAAATTTAAAAGTGTCGTCTGCAATAATAATTTCATATTAAATATAATTATAAACTAAATAATAAAGGTATATTAGTAAAACATTTGTTTTTATAAACCTGTATGCTTGGGCTAAACTAATACAGAAAACAGTGAAGTCCCGGGTCAGATGCCGCCTTGAAAGGCGGCATCTGACCTAGGACTGCACTGTTTTCAATGGTACCAACAGGCGACATTGGCGCCGAAAGAGTTAAAAGTCACATTTACGTATGCTACCTGTGTCATTGACATCATATGTAGAAAATGCCGAAAATCGCCAAATTCTCTTCTATCTGATCTTCAAGAAAAAAAATTTGATTGGTTGTTTAACCATTTCCTCCATACGGACTCCCTTTTCACGCGTTTGCAAACAGAGTAGACCCAGATTCGACGGCATGTGATTACTTATGCAGTACAAAAGTAATACAGAAAGCTCATATGGGAGCTTTCTGCATTACCTTTGACCTGCATTAAGCTACCACCTGCTTTACAGATCCATAATTAGACATCTTTTTATGGCCGCTTAAGACAGTGCTGTAGATATGATCCTACAGTTTTATCTAATCCACTATACTCTCTTTTATATTTTTACCTTATTGATGAATATCCATAGAGTGATCGATTGATTAATATTCATCGATGTTAAAGGCCAGTCAAGCCAGGTCGCGTGAACCCTCTTTCGGATCCCCAGACTTTAACATTCCCACTAATGTACGACCCTGCTCTGGGATTTTAATCCACACCTAGTAACATTATCCAAACACCGGGTCAGCAAGACCTATCACTACTATCCTAATACATGTATTTTGAACACGAGACGAAGCAATCATGAGTACTTATTTTTTTTAAATCTTTGGTGCTGATCTGTGGAGGATCGAACCTGCAGAGTCCTCCCCCAAAGTACACGCTATATAGCTAATCAAGCAAGCGTATTTTAATTAAACCCTTTACTCCATACATCAGGATCAAAGCTATTTGGCACTCGGTCAAGTTTCTTAAAACCTTGTTCAAATAAGAAGTTGGCAAGATCCAAATTCTAGAAAGTTGTCAAGAGACTTTAATTATTATTTGGTTTTCTTAGTGTTTTTTTCTCCCAACGGAATAAAAGTTAAGAATGGTTTGTTGTTGTTGTTGTTGTTGTTGCAAACATATGTATATTCACACTCTGGTTAAATCGACGGTTTACTTGATGTAGCCTATTTTGATTCCCATATTAGTTGTGGAAAACCCGTCTAGATCTTATTTTGGAACCAGTCCATTTTCATGTTGAGGAAATCTATATCTTATTTGGAACCAGTCCATTTTCACGACGAGGAACACGTCACACAACACATTTGCTGGTACACGCCATTAATATCGATGGGTTCAGATGAGCCCTTGGTATGGGTCTATACAGTGTGCCTGTGTCATTTCAAGGGACATAGGGTACAAATAGGTTAACGACAGTAGAAGTAGAACTTCTCTAAAGCGTCTACTGAACGAGTTAACATAGCTTAATGCAGGTCGAAAGTAATACTGAAAGCTCCTGTATGAGCTTTCAGCATAACTTTCGACCTGCATTAAAACTTATCCCAAAGTTGATTTATCTACGTTCCCCTGTAGCTGTCTTTACACAGCAGTCGGTTGTTTGAAGCAGGACGAAAGTAATGATTACAGAAAGCTCAATTTTTTTCTGCGTAACGTTTCGTTCTACATTAAGCTACCATCTGTCATATAATGAAACAGCATTAGACATCTTTTTGATGGCCCGATAGATTGATTTTACTGTAGTTAATTTTAGGAAAGACACTAAATAAAGGCACTTTATAGAAGTCAAAGTTAGATGACGATGTTACAATATTTTACAAGATGTCCACGTACCTTGTGCATACCAAGCTCCATTCTGATCTTTGCACACAAGGGGACTGCCAATGTCATCCTGCAGACAAAGAAATTAGGACAATTGCAATACAGATATGCTAGACGTCGTGATATGACGGTAAAACCATGATTCAAACAAACAAATTGGTCATAAATGTACAATTAAAGTTGAAATTTCATCAGTAAAAAAGCTGTACACAAACAAATTATCATCTGATATCTCAGTTCGGTCCAAACTAATTGAAACTATGATTGTGGTTTAACCCTTGGCTATCAAACGCGTGAGTGCTTTGTCTTCTTCAGCGCTTATTTAAATGGGTTTCCTGTGATATACTTATTTTCAGAATACAAACAATGCTTCATGCAATTTTCAGACATGTTTAAATGCGTTGCAAGTAGAGAATATCACTTTAACCCATTCCCTCATATTGGGGACTTTTGACGACTCTGTAAAAGTCACTTTGTGAAACCATTGTGATAAATAGAGCATTTGCTCCTATAGGAACAAATGCTCTATTTATCACAATGGTTTCAAACTACAAAAATCTAAAATGTTCCATTTCTCTAGTTAATGCTCCTTTTCCGTAGATTTATTCAGAGAGGTTGTATCTAAAAATAGCCTATGAGGCAATGGGGTTAATGCAGAATGAAAGTTATACAGGAACTATCCGAACATACTCCGTCTTGCAGTAAGTTAATCTGTCTATAAATAAACGCGTTTTTGAAGACGTCTTATGATTTGGCCCGAAACAGTTCCCTACACAAGTTATATCGCAAAACGCATTGTGAATCAATAAACGTTCTCTAAATTTTACTATCGAAATCTCTCACTTATTGGCAAGTACCAATGTAATCTCAAGGCGCTTCTGCGACACGGTATTTCCCATCCTGAATTTTATGGTGATGTGATATACAAACTTCGTAAAATTATTGGACATGCCTATTTTCTCATTTTGTTCATCAAATATGTTAAAAAAATCATTAAAAAGGGATATGATCCTATAGTACTACACCATACTGCATATTTGGTTGTCAACCCTTTTACAGTTGGCAATCACGCTGGCCTCTTTGCATGTACGCCTACAAGAAAAGTTTAGTACTCTATGAAGGCGATCTCTTGAATCCAGAAACGGAAGGAGAACGTCGGATATCTGTACTTTTTCGTTTTTGTCGTACCCTTTATTACTTTTCTACAGTTACTCTGTTTGCAGCTCAATCATTGAGTGCACTAGCGATAGGTGGATACAGTTTGTTCACTTAAATGTTTTCGTTATACATGCACTTTATCACTGTATTTGCCATCGCGGTTGTTGTAGATTAGTCGGAGAGAGGATATGTTTATTTACACTGTTTGTCTTTTAGGGTGGGGATGGAATAAGTGTGAGTTTGGGCGCCCAAAATCCGGTTTACACCCCCCCCCCCCCGGTGACTTTTGTCACTGACCGTTTCCAAGGCGGTACTTCCATCTTTCCATCCCCAAATTGTATGTTTGTTTTGTCTTTGTGCGTCTCTTGATGCTTTTATAGTTATGTATATTTGCTGTTTCCTTGTGTTGCTGTTCGGGCGGCTGTTTGTTCTGTATGTGGTGTTTCCTGCATGACTCATTTTTGTACTTTTACTCGTTATTTCTCATTCTAGAACAAGTATGATTGCCTTAAAGGAAACATATACGTAACTAAACCGTACATGAATTTTGTCTAAACCGCGGACGAACATCGGCAACATCAGCATCAATACATGTACAGAACTAAAACGCAAACAAGTTGTATCTAAAACGCAGGGGAATACCGGTATCGACACCATTGTTATGGAGCTAAAACGCACATTAATTGCTTCTAAAACGCGGGCGAATATCGCTGATAATACATACACGTAACTAAAACGCACATTATATGTACCTAAAACGAGGGCGAATATCGGCAACATTGCTACCAATACATGTACGGAACTAAACACACACGAATTGGGTCTTAAACGCGTGCAAATATCGGCGACTTGTCATTAAAATTCAACTCATTAATATCATGATGTCAATATTTCTTCCATGAATGTTCATGCGGTAAAGGGCTAAGCTCCCAAATGTTACAAAGATCCAGCATTAAACTTCTTGAAAGTGATCGTTTTAGAAAGGCTTTATTGTCCTTTTGAACTATCAATAATGGAAGCAGACGACAGTTTTTAGTGCAAACAAGATCTTTTGCTCAACTAACTCTGTAAAATGACAAACTGCAATTGTTTTGTCAAAATATCGCTTAACCTTTTGTCCCATGTAAGCGCATTTTCTCGCCTGTGTAAACAGAGTAGACCCAGATCGGACGGTTCTTTTATGAATTGTCTGATCAGGGTTTACTCTGCTTGCTTATGAAATAAAATAGATATGATTTTACTACTTCTGTCATGGTAGAGAATTGTTCTTGATGCTAAATAATATCCAGACTTTCATTATTTCTCACATGAATATTCACAAAGGAAAGCGTAAATGTTGAAAATAAGTGCTTACCCCACAGAAATCCTTCCTTTGGTTCTCGTATCCTGCACAAACCTCCGTAGCGGGCAGGAAGTCGTCCCAGTGGTTGGCACAGATACTGTCAGACAGAATGGGGTACATCAGCTGGTTCAAAACCTCCTCGTTTCCAGTTGCTATAAATAGACACATCACGGATTCTCATAAATTTACGGTATAATATATCATCTTATTAACACTCCTTCATTGATATTTATAATACTTTAATATCTTTTCTTACCATTTTACCTCGTACAAACACTTTTTCATTTTTCTTTTTGCCATGAAATAAACTGTAAACGTCCATAAACTCCTATCTGATACAGTAAAACCTCTCTTAACCGGTTAAATTTAGAATAAATATCGGTCTTGGGGACGGGTGACAGCTTAATGTATGGTGGAAGTCATGCAGAAAGCTCCTAGAGGAGCTTTCTGCATGACTTTCACCCTGCATTAAGCAGTCACCTGCCTAACATATATAAATTCTTCTCTACTAGAATTCCGGTTAAGAGAGGTTTTACTGTATGTGTCTATTCTGTTTTATTTGCAAGGCTTTAACAGGCGGAAGTATGGAGAAAAGGGCAATGAGGATGAAACTTTTGTGTTACTGAAAATAATTACACTGCCTGATTCTCAAAACATTTACATATACAAAAAGTAATGATGTCCTTTATTTTAGATAAGATGGATATCTCTTAAGGATTTTTAACAGTTTCCTCGTTGCATATTAATGTAAGAAATAATGACATCATGACTATTTATTAGCAGATTTTTTTTCTACAGGAATATGTACACATTAGTGTTTCGTATTGCTAGAAACTATAGAATCAGATGTATTATAAGTTCATAAGCAAACAGAGCAGACCTTGATCATACGTCTCCTACATGATCCGTCTGATCTGGTCCTACTCTGTTTGCAAAGGCGTGAAAAAGTGTTTGTATAAAGGGAAGGGTTAACTCTTTCCTTTTTATAAACGCCTTCTCACGCATCTGCAAACGGAGTAGACCCAGATCAGAAGCTCCTATAGGAGCCATATGATCAGAGTCTGCTCTGGTTACTAATGGAATTTGATAGATAGGCGTCCTTAATCTCTAAAATGGCTACAATGTTTCATCTTCCATATTTTATTATAACACTTTTGTACATGAATATTAAGTAGATATTGAAATTTGGAATAAACACAGAACAGCGAAAGAGTTCAAGAAACTAATGTTTTAGAACGTCTGATGTCTAACATATAATCTTTGCATAACTTAACATGACATATCGTTTATTTAGGTTTAGAAACATGAACATAAATTACATGGACGTAAGAGCATATATATCATTATCATTACATGTATAACTAAATTGTTATTTCAAAGCGTTCAACACCGTATATCCCTGAGTTTAAAACTCTCATAACAAAATATTGATCAATAATTTAGTAAAATCGTTTTCTCATTACTGTTTAATAGTTCAGTTAATTTAACCATGCTTGGTCGTCGCCAATATTATCTCTGAATATACTGTTCAATTATTATATTTCGGGCTAATTAATATGAGGTGCTACTCATGTTCTTTACCATTTAACCTTTAGCATGTTATGGGCAGATGAATGATTACCTATGCAAACAGTTTGGATCCAGATGAGACGCCGAGTAACTCGGCGTCTCATCAGAATCCAAACTGTTTGACACCCTGATTGCATTTTGATAGGCAAGTTGATTATAGCTTGAATTTTGAAACTGTAGTAGGTGAAAACATTCTGTAAAAATAATTTGTTCAGCATGCTAAAGGTTAATGCGCAATAAGGCACTACTCATGATTGTCTAACCTAATATAGACGCCAAGTTACACCATTGCCTTTAACTCATCGCACCAGAGATACATCATTTAATATACAGTAAAACCTCTCTATAACGGTCACTAAATTGTGTTAATTAGTTGGTATACAGAGCAGGTGGCTGCTTAAAGCAATGAGAAAGTAAAAAAGAACGCTCCTATAGGAGCGTTCTGTTTTACTTTCACCTTGCTTTAAGCAATCACCTGCCTTTAACACAAAATGCTTGATGTAATTTGGTTGCCGTTATAGAGAGGTGTTACTGTATTTACAAACAGAGCAGACCCAGATCAGACGGCCCCAATAGGGTCGGCCTTGTTTGCTTATGATATTGTAGAGATCTGATTCTACATTTTCTACCATACAAAAATATCACGTGTTCATGATGCCACTACAAATAAATGAATGAATATTCATTATGTCATGATTATTCACCAGGTAAATAGTTAAGTTGGTGGACGCTAAATCATTGTCATCGGCAAAACTATATCGTCTTTAACAATTTTTCAAGCTATCCATCAGTTCGCCGATAGCCTACAAATAGTTAATAAAATGTGAACTATGAATTGAGGCAATAACATGATGTTGTCTTACACTCATTCACTCACTTGGCGCTATATGACCTATTTAGTGTCGCGGTACCGTAAAACCCAACTCACTCACTCACTTACATGATGTGCTTCCCCAGCCGGGGAGCCAGCACTGGGTCCCGACCTGGTACGTGTGAGAAGCATCTGGGACACAGACTGGTCGGGTGTGGTCATTCCACCTGTAATGTATTTCAACAGTTTATATGAATGTCCATTTTAATCATTTACACCATGGAGAACAGCAAACAGAGTACAGTAGAACCTGTCTTAACCCATTACCTCATATGCTATTTTTAGACACAACCTCTTTAAATTAATCTACCGAAAAGGAGCATTAATTAGAGAAAAGGAAAATTATAGAATGTTGCTGTTTGAAACTATTGTGATAAATAGCGCATTTGCTCTATTTATCACAATGGTTTCACAAAGTGACTTTTATAGAGTCGTCAAAAGTCGTCAATATGAGGGAAAGGGTTAAGCGGACCTTTTTGTTATTGAACATGTCTTAAAGAGCAGGGAATTGCTTAATGCAGGCAAGGGGTACTTTTGACCCGCATTAAGCTACCACTTACATACAGACCCAAAATAAAACCTCTTTTTTATGACCGCTTAAAACCATAGCAATCGTTATTAAGATTGTGTGTATAATCAAAATCATGATTTAGGAAATAAAACACACCCCAGGTGTCCCTACTTTTCGACTATGCCACAAATGCAAGGGCGACCATTTAAAATAAATCTAGTTGTAGGTTTTAAGCCAGGTGGTATCTATAGGATCCCTCTGATCAGGGTTTGTTGTGTTTGTGAAACAGTGAAGTTCTGATTCTACAGGCTTTGTCATGCCCAAACATTCATTTGTTCGTGTATCATTATAAACATTTGGCTAACTCTTTCGGCGCCAATATCACCCGTTGGCACCATTTCAAGGCGGCATCTGACCTGGGACTTCACTGTTTTCTGTATTATTTTAACTGCAAGCATACAGGTTTTTAAAAACAAATGTTTTACTACAATACCTTTATTATTTAGTTTAGAATTATATTTAATATGAAAGTGTTATTTTTAAATTTGGCGCCAAAAGGGCTAAACCCAGAGACATAATTTATACATGTACACACCCGTACATACACATGTCTCTGCTAAATCTAATCAGTATTGAGGTTGTCATAAGGTATAGTGTTAAGCTTGTTTATTTACATGTATATCGATGTTTACGGTCGCTTTTAACCCTTTCGCTGCCGAAGTCTGTCGTCTGCTAACTTTTTCTTCATTTTTGTTTCAAAAACATAGTAACAGTAACAAACAGTTTGGATCCTGATGAGACGCCGAGTTACTCGGTGTCTCATCTGGATCCAAACTGTTTGCATAGGTAATCATAGACCCGGCATTGGCAGCGAAAGGGTTAACCCTTTCCCTGTTTATTCCAAATTTCAATACATACTGAATATTCATGGGCAAAATAGTTACCATGAAATATTGGATGTATAGCAGTGTAGCCATCTTAGAAAGTAAAGAAACGGATCTATCATATTCCATCAGAAAACAGGGCAGACCCTCATCAGACGGCTCCTACAGGAGCTGTCTGATCTGGGTCTACTCTTTTTGCAAATGCGTGAAAACACGTTTATATGAAGGAAATTGTTGACATTATTTCCGTCATATCACAAAGTCCAGCTAATCACAGGTGGGGGAAATCCCAGAGGTTTCTCCGTACACGGAACAAATTACATTGTTCGAACGCCCAGGTAGAACCACCAACCTAATGCAAGCCAGGTGGAAGGTTTCCTAACATGAAAACCAACATGCCCAGGCTGGGACTGAAATCAAAGCGGTGGGAGTAATCGTCAGTCGAAAACCATAACCACTCCACTACGGATACCCCTGAAGACTGCTATGCTTACACGATTGATTCGACTGTGATGACAAGAGCAATATCGTTCTCCAGACTTGTGACATTGTACCCTGGGTGGAGCACTACTCGGCGGATGTGGTAGAACTTCTCGTTGGGGTCTGTCGTGCTTATGTTGTATTCACCAGCATATAGTTTCCAGTTGTGTAGGTTCAAATCAAATACACTGTAACCTGGGCTGTAAAAGGAAATCACATGTTTTTAACCCATTCCCGCAGTCTATTTTTAGATACAACCTCTTTGATTAAATCTACCAAAAAGGAGCATTTTCTAGAGAAAAGGAAATTTGTAGAATTGTGTAGCTTTGAAACCATTGTGATAAATACAGCATTTGCTTCTATGGAGCAAATGTTCAATTTATCACAATGGTTTCAAAAAGTGACTTTTACAGACGCCAAAAGGCGTCAATATGCGGGTTAATGGGTTAAATCTATATATACACTAACACATATCTACAGTGTTAAAGGAACTGATAAGAAAATATGACAAGTGACAACAATAAATAAAAGTGTATGTTTCGAAACATATCGACTCAAAACACCTTTCCTTTACGAATAATAATGCAAGAACCAATCACATTATGAATATCCATTGACTGCAGTATAATATATAGAGGATCTTACATGAGTGTTCTTGATTATTGGATTTATTAAATGAATCTTTTTAAAACGATAAAAAACGAGCTTTAGCGAGTTTTTTATCGTTTAAAAAAGACTCATTTAATAAATCCAATAATCATGAACACGAATGCAAGATCCTATTTATAACATAACACACACAAATGTTATTTGCAGCCAATATTTCAGCAGTAACGTGGATTGTTATAAATTCTCCTTACATATAGAAATGATGAATGAAAGGTGTTATTAGGTTCGCTAGGTAACTGGGACAAAGTAGGTCCAAATTTTCCAACTTTTTTTTTACTTACTGTCATATGAACCAGGATCTAATTCAGACCTCTCTGGTATTCAATTTAACTGTGATAGTTTATGATACAAAAACATACAGAAACACGCCAAAATACATTTTGAGTTACAGTTTTGACATACATAGTTACAAACACGTCACATTATGACGTCATTGTACACAACATGTGTCTATGTAAAGCGCGCCATTTACATGAAGACCCACATACAGTCGCCAACACGTCCGACACTCACTGTCAATGGGATTCGAAATGCGCCTTCGTTTTGGTATATTAAGCCCTTCATTAGTGTTGTATGTATACACATGGACATGGACATTTCCACCGAGAAAAAAATCTCGATTCAAGTTCAGTGAAAATGTTTGAAATGGACAATAGATTCAGTACGAACTGCTGCATAAAATGTGTTGGAACAGGAGGAAGATTTTCGCGATCAGCTGAGTTAGTGAGTATAGCATATTTGAAATATGTTTGTGCTGTGCTGGATTCAGATGACTATAGTTGTTGATTGATGAGATATTTGTATGAGTAGAAATCTGCATAAACAAAAGGACATGCGGTGAAGAAAATGCAAAGTTGAGGAGGCATTTTAAATGTAGAATGGATTGTATGGGTCAGAGTAGCTGGTAGGTCTTTTTTGGCATACAGTTTGTATATGATTCCTGACAGCGATTACAATTTGTATTATTTTATCGAAATTAAGGCGCAAGTGCCAACAATCCTTTGCCATCTATCGTTACTCAATCGTGGACAGGTAGGTCGACCACCGTCCGCCAGTTTGTTTGTTTTGACAGCGCGTATGAATCGTTCGAATGTCATTCGGTCGTTCGAATGTTATTCACTAGTGAATATATGCCCATGATTATCAAAAAATAAATGATAGTGTTACGTCACGCTGAAGCCACGAGTTATGCTATAATGATAATTAAACAAGGAAACTGTAGAATCAGATCTACACGCTGACAGAGCAGAACCTGATCAGACATGGGTCTGTCCTGGGTCTAATCGGTTTGCAAAGGGGTCATTAATCGTCTATACGAGTCAAAGGGCATTTAGTAAGTAAAACCTCTCTATTACGGCCACTAAATTACATCAAGTATTTTGTGTTAAAGACAGGTAGCTACTTAAAGCAAGGTGAAAGTAAAACAGAACGCTCCTATAGGAGCGTTCTGTTTTACTTTCACCTTGCTTTAAGCAGCCACCTGCTCTAATAACCAACTAATTAACAAAATCCAGTGTCCGTTATAGAGAGGTTTTACTGTATAAAATGGAACTTTCCAGTTCAACTCGATTCACGAAATAGAATAATGTCCATGGTAACGAAAATAAATTACATATGGATGAAATTAATATATTTTTAACAGTAAATAATACTATATACAGTAGAACGTGTCTTAGCCGCTAGTCGTTTATTGAACATTCGTAGATGTCTTAAAAAGCAGGTGCTTCCTTAATGCTGGGTAAAAGTAAAACAGAAAGCTCCTATATGATCGATATAAATAGTCTATACCAATATAAATTTAAGGTGGAATTTTAACATGAATAAAAAATTAAATCAATAAGTTAACCCTTTGCCTAATATAAACGCTTTTTGCAAACAGAGTAGACCCAGATCAGACGACTGGTATAGGAACCGTGTAATCAGGATCTGCTCTGTTTGTTTATGACATGTAACTAGTATATAGAAATGATTCTACATTTTTTGTCCAAGCAAAACCTTCCCTTGACAATTTTAAAACTCCAAACATTAAACGCCTAAACATCCCACGTGACATCTGGTCTTAACCCATTACTCCGCGGATATGTATGTAAGATATAATGGCATTATGAATATTAATTGACTGAAATTTTAGAATGACACATGGACACTGGACGGTGTGGCCATGGCAGAAACAGTAGAATCAGATCTATCTTATTCAACATGCAAAACAGAACAAAACTAGATCAGACTGTTCGTGTAGGAGCCGCCCGACCTGGATCTATTTTGTTTGCAGGGCATAAATATACTTAGTGACGGGTGAAACAAAAGAATGACCCAACAAACATACAATAACAAAACAATATGACTTCTCTTTTTCGGCTTAAATATTAAACGGTATATTTAGCATGTGCTAAGATGTGCATATTGCCTTATTTTCCTGATTAAAATCTATTATGTAAGACAACAACCAGTGTCAGCCATTGTATATGTAGTAACAACCTAATTAATATTCAAAGCGTTGTTCCGAAATAGAATCGGAGTCATTCAGAACTTGGCCGATGATGTCCGCTGATTTCCGTACAAAATCTCCGTAATAAAAAGGAGGCTCCTTTTTGAAAAATTTAGCAGTATTGGGATAGCGATAATATTTAGCTGAACAAATATTTCCTTTCGGAAAATGGGTTGTAAGCATTAATTTCATTGAATGTATACCTGTACAGCTTCTGGTGTTGATTGATTAATACGAAAAATGCCCATAATACATCTTTAAATCATGAACTCGTATCGGATAACGGCAACAAAATAAATACCCTTCAAAATGCTGAGCGGATGTGAGAATGACATTTGGGTTGATGATTGATCCGGAGCCTGAGATGAAGCCAAGATCGTCGACGATCAACGTCTGAAAACGGAAAGGACAAACTGCAAGATACGCTCTATTCTTTTGTTTAATGTGACTTGGCACTGACATTACATTTTATTAACAGAATAACTTAAATAAACTGAAGAAAACGACTTCTATGACAAACAATGCCGGTCGTGATCAAAGGAACCTAATAGGAGCCCTTCAATATGGGTCTACATTGATTACAAAGGTCTTTTATACTCGGTTCCCGAACATAAAGGGCTAACCTTTTCCCTGTTCTATGTTTATTTCAATTTTCAATACCTATTGAATATTCATGGGAAAAATACTTATCATGAAATATGGAAGGTGGAGCATTGTAGCCGTTTTAGAAACTAAAGATACGGATCTATCAAATTCCATTAGCAAACAGAGCAGACCCTTATAAGACGGCTCCTATAGTAGCCGTCTGATATGGGTCTACTCTGTTGGCATGCAGATGCGTGAAAGACGTTTATATAAATGAAGGAAATGGTTAGATTATGAAGTAGTGTGCAAAATATTTTTCCAGCATAATCACCATGCACAAGGAACTTGGAATGGAAACTGCAACATTTACCTGGTGAATATACAGTAAAACATTCCTTTAATGAACATTAAATTGGTTAAGCCTTCTCTTGCTGAATTTTAAAATACATTTCTCCTTCTTTACCCACATCCTGTATTTCGCTGTGCAATCACTGCTGTGGAGTGCACTGGTTGCACAATCAACTTGTAAATAGTGCAGACCCGGATGAGGCAGCTCTTGCAGGAGCTGTCTCATGATGGTCTTTACTATTTACATGTAGGTATATTGACGCGAATAGCAAGCGAAGGGTTAATTAGCTGGTATCTAGAGCCGGTGGCTGCTTAAAGCAATGTGAAAGTAAAATAAAGGAGCGTTCTGTTTTGCTTTAACATTGCTTTAAGCTGTCACCTGTCTTTAACACAAAATACTTGATGTAATTTAGTAGCCGTTATGGAGAGGTTTTACTGTACACGTAAGAAATAATTACATCATGAATATTAATTAGCTGAATATGAACGTGCTGACATTTTACCATGACAGAAACTGTGGAATCAATGCCACAGGCATATAGAGATCTATAATATTCAAGAACAAGATACCATGGTAAAATGGCTTTTATAGGAGCCGTCTGATCTGGGTCTAGTATATTTGCCAAAGCATTGCAATGTATAGTCATCAATTAACATTTAGCCTGGTGCGGGCGAATATGTAGTCATATTTGCAAACAGTTTAGATTCCGTTAAGACGCCAAAATTTCTCGGTGTCTCATCACGAACCAAACTGTTTGACACCTGGGTTTCGTCCTTCAACCTATTCCCTCATATTGACGCCTTTTGATGCCTCTGTAAAAGTCACCTTTTGAAACCATTGTGATAAATATAGCATTTTCTCCATAGGAGCAAATGTTTTATATATCACAATGGTTTCAAAACCATACAATTCTAAACATTTCCTTTTCTCTAGTTAACGCTCCTTTCAGCAGACATATTCAAATATGCTGGTTCTAAAATAGCTTATACGGTAATGGGTAAAAAGAAACGGAAAAGCATGCTTTGAAATAATTCTTAGAAGACATTTTCTGTTCATAAAATATTTGCTCAGCAGGCTATAGGTTAGAGGGTTAAGAATATCTTACCATCCACGGCCAGGAACCAGGAACTGCAACCGTCCCGCCTACGATTCTCTTGCCACTAGGAGTCAAGTTTGGCTGAATTGTCTGAACACCACACGGGATTGCAGCTGAGAAAAAAAATCTAAACTATCGGTGGACTGTGTGAACAGAATCACAGGTGCCAGGCGCGTGACCATTTCATAAATACTACTGACAAACATCTTCAAATACGTTGAGACATCATAATTTGAAAGAATGTTTGTTGGAATGTTTTATTTCTTAGAGTATAGTACTGTGTAAACACCGACCAGCAAACACCGACATGTATCAACCATATATTTAACCCTTTTCACCATGTAATAAATAATGACATAATGCATATTAATGAGATGATATATGCATAACGGCAGGTGAACGTCATGGCAGAGACTGTAGAATCAGATCTATATTATTCCATACACAAACAGAGCAACCCCTGGTCATGCGGCACCTATATGAGCAGTCGGAACTGGATCTGTTTGCAAAATGTTAACCCTTCGCTTGTTGAATTTTAAAATACATTTCTACTTCTTTACCCATGCCCTGTTGTATAATTACATATATCTTCACTGTTGACAAGTATTTTGCTGTGCAATCACTGCTGTGGAGTGCACTGGTTGTACAATCAATTTGTTAATAGTGCAGACCCTGATGAGACAGCTCTTGCAGGAGCTGTCTCATCTGGGTCTTCACTATTTACAGGTATGTATATTGACGCGAATAGCAAGCGAAGGGTTAAAAGGCGTGTCTATGGAGTAAATAGTTAAAAGGCGTGTCTATGGAGTAAATAGTTAAAAGGTGTGTCTACGATAGTTAAAAGGCGTGTCTATGGAGTAAATAGTTAAAAGGCGTGTCTATGGAGTAAATAGTTTAAAGGCGTGTCTATGGAGTAAATAGTTAAAAGGCGTGTCTTTGGAGTAAATAGTTACCCCATTTGTGCCCAGTGTCTCTTAAGGATATAAGCAAACAGTGTAGACCCATAACAGATGGCTTTACCCATCGACATCAATGTCTTACACCAACAAATGTATTGCTTGCACACACCCCACCCCGCCACCACCATACACTCAATAAGGAAAATGGATAGAAATAACATATATATAGTAATGCATGGACTAACGTTATGGCATGCACAGTAAAACATATACATATTGATGTTGGGGTTTAAGACAGATGGCAACTTAACCCATTACCCCATAGGCTTTCAGATACAACCTCTTTGAATAAATAAATCTACCGAAAAGGGGCACCAACTAGAGAAAAGGAAACATTTAGAATTTTGTAGTTTGAAACCATTGTGATAAATAGAGAATTTGCTCCCATAGGAGCAAATGCTCTATTTATCACAATGGTTTCACAAAGTGACTATTACAGAGTCGTCAAAAGTCGTTAATATAAGGGAATGGGTTAATGCGGGTGAAATCATGCAAAAACCTATTTTGTGAGCTTTCTGCATGACTTCCACCCTCAATCAAACAGCAATGTAAATTTTTCTTTGTTGAAATGTCGGTTTAGAGAACATTTCTGTAAAGGTCGTGTTTGTATATATGTCAACATGTACTGTAATCTAGTGTTGATGCGGACTTTTATGTGGCATTTGGTAATGTCCGCCCTGACTTCTGTTCCACTTTAGAGTGGTTATACGGTTTCTATCGATTTAGTATTAGAATTATATAATTTCTGTATTTCGATATTTCTATAACCTTTAGTCGCACTAAAACTTTGATCGGCATTGTTAAGACATCAGTTTCTACTGTTTTTTTTTTTTATTATCATTCATTATACACCCTAATTAGGATGGCCTTGGTCTATACTGTCTTCAAAGTCCCTACAGAACTCTTCTCGTATGGTGACACGATTAAATTAAATCGTGCCTTATCACAAACGTCGGCCATATTTGCATTAAGCAATGCCAGAGGTCGACATAATGTGTACAATATTTATGTAACATTCTGCAATGGACTTGTAACATATAAGACTACAGTAAAACCAAATGAATTTGTACACTAAAACAAACTCGGTCTTTAACCTTTTTCCTCATATTGACGACTTTTGACGACTCAGTAAAAGTCACTTTGTGAAACCATTGCGATAAATAGAGCATTTGCTCCTATAGGAGCAAATGCTCTATTTATCGCAATGGTTTCAAAGTACAAAATTCTATTTTTTTCCTTTTCTCTTATTAATGCACCTTTTCGGTAGATTAATTCAAAGAGGTTGTGTCTAAAAATAGCCTATGAGGTAATGGGTTAACCTTTTACCTGGATGTTCATGTAAGAAATCATAGCTATTATTTAGATTAATTTTATGGTATATGAACACAGAACGTTTTGGCCATTACATAAACTGTATTTTAATATATATTATTGTCATAAACAAACGAAGCAGACACTGATCAGATGGCTCCTGTAGGATCTACTCTGTTTGCAAAGGTGTAAAAAGTGTATTTATGGAGTAAAGGATTAAAACAGGTGATAGCTTAATGCAGTGAAAACGTCACACAAAGCTCATCTAAGAGCTTTTTGCATGACTGTCACCCAGCATTAAGCAGCTACCTGCCTAAAATGCTCTGATTATGTTTTTATAAATGTGCCTTATGGCCAGAGTCCTGTGCATTGAGCACATGTGTATTATAAAAGATAAAAGTAACACGTTTGCATGTGAACCCTTTACGTCATCAATATGCCTTCCTGTAGGAGCCGTCTGATCAGGATATACAGCAGGATCCTACAGTTTCTGTCATGACCAAAACTTCTTGTGTCCATGTACTAGTGTAACAATTAATCTCATGGATAGTGACGATGCTATTACTTCTTATATGAATATTCATGGTGTAAAGAGTTAAGATATCTTATAATCATTACACTAATACTGTTTTGACTATTTTATAAAACAAAAACAAAACAAACTTATATTGTAAATGCATTTGTGCTCAATAGTAATTGTTTATAATGTCTCCTGTAATTTCTTGTTGTATTACAAAATATTACAGCGTGGTCGCAATACATTCGGGACAATAAAGCGGGCGAATAACGCCGGTGTAACGAAGTAAAGTGACCCCCATAGAATACTGACCCCCCGGTCACTATTCTTCAGAAAAAGCGACCCCCTTTCTGAAAAATCTCGACTCCCCTCTGAAAAATAGTGACCCCCTCCGCGATATATCTATAAAATATTGACCCCCGCCCCAATTATTACTAACAAATTAGTAACCATTGCAAATACTTGAATACCTAATATTGTTGCGGCTGCAGTTTTGGTTTTTGTTGTTGCTGCAGCTTCGGATGGGTGTGTGTGTGTGTGTGTGTGTGTGTGTGTGTGTGTGTGTGTGTGTGTGTGTGTGTGTGTGTGTGTGTGTGTGTGTGTGTGTGTGTGTGTGTGTGTGTGTGTGTGTGTGTGTGTGTGTGTGTGTGTGTGTGTGTGTGTGTGTGTGTGTGTGTGTGTGTGTGTGTGTGTGTGTGTGTGTGTGTGTGTGTGTGTGTGTGTGTGTGTGTGTGTGTGTGTGTGTGTGTGTGTGTGTGTGTGTGTGTGTGTGTGTGTGTGTGTGTGTGTGTGTGTGTGTGTGTGTGTGTGTGTGTGTGTGTGTGTGTGTGTGTGTGTGTGTGTGTGTGTGTGTGTGTGGGTGTGGGTGTGCGTGTGTGGGTGTGGTAGCGTGTGTGTGTGTGTGTGGGGGGGGGGGGGGGGTGGTAAACGAAATTTAACGGAAACACTTTATTATTTAGAAACTGTCAATATTTTGAAAAATGTTGACACTAGCAGATGAGTGACAGTGGGTGTGAAGTAGTAGTTGTATTAGTAGAAGTAGTGGTAATATAACTTATTTTAAGGGGACATTTACAATGCATTTTGAGTATAACAACCTTTTCTGTTCGATCTAATAAAGTGTTCTATACTTCTAACAGCGACCGACCTTACTTGTCAAATCATGTTTTTAAATCTTTACAGTAAGTAAACTGTTCTTTTTATAAAGGCAAATACTACTACTTGTGTATTTTATTTTGTACCCTTGAGTAATAATTCCCAATATAAACGAACACAAACGCAAATTAAGTTCAATTGAATATAAAAGGATAAAAGTTGACGATTAATCTCAGTCTGATTGGCAAACTGTTTTGAAACTCAACAGGTGCTGATATTTTCGATGTCATACATTTGACTTACTAGGCAGCCACAAATAGGTGACGAACACACAAGGAAAACTATCTTCTCTAGGTTATGTTATGAATAGAATATAAGATTCGTGTTCGTGATTTATTGGATCTATTAAACTCGTCCTTTTAGACAAAAATAAACACGCAACAAATCTTTTCTGTGTGGTGTCTACAAAGCTCGTTTAAAACAAAAGTAAAAACATTATGAACAACTAATCTAATGTGTATTATCTGCAGAGGACAATGGCCTGTTACAAATGTACACACTATATTGCTATGGTATATGTCACACGTGCTTGACCTTTTATTTAAGAAAATCAACAGCATCTCTTCGACAATAATTGACACAATTCTCTATAAATTAAATTGTATTCCGATGTTGTGTATGGGTGTGTGGGTGCGTGCGGAAGGGTGTTTATTTACTATAAGTGGTTGTTACGTGCATGTATGTGTGTACATGCGGGCGTGTGCGTGCCTGCTTGCGTGCGTGTGTGTGCTAGTCTGTAGGAACAATGATTACAAGTCGTATTACTTGGCGTCCATTGTGCGCATTAGTCATGATATATTAAACGGGGCTCAAAATGATATTACTAGGGGTCACACATCTGTAACAATTATGACCAAGGTTAAATATTTTTTTCGAAATACGTGAAACCCTTTCTTTAAAGTATACTTGAGGCAAATTAAAGTTGCTGGTGTTGTTCAAATTATCACGAAGGTGGGCCAAAGCATTATTACCGGGGATCATTATTGTTTAAAAAATACTGACCGGGGTTCGATATTCTACAGAAAAAAATTACACCCATCCTTTCTACAACATACTTGAGTTCAATTAGTATTGGGCGCATAGGTCATTATATAATAAACATCTATGAAAGGGGGTCACTACATCAGTAAGAATTATAATCAAAGTTAAATATTTTTCGAGTAAAGTTAAACCCTTTCCTTAAATTATACTGGAGATAGATTTGAGTTTCAGGGAGTTGTTCAACATATCATGAATTTGTGTCAAAGCAATATGACCGGGTGTCGCTATTTTTTAAAAAATACTGACTGGGGGTCAGTATTCTTCAGAAAATGTGACCCCCTATGTACAAAATGCTTGGGTTTAATTAACATTGTGCATTGTTGCAACCTGAATTGTAATGACAACCGGAATTGTAATAAAATTTATTACAAAACTGGTTATGATGCGAAAACATTATTACAATTGGTGGTCAACCTGAATTGTAATAACAACCTGAAGTATAATAAAATTATATTTAGTCTGTATTTGTGTGTCTATGTGAGTATGAATGTGCGCACGTGCTAGTATGTTGATAGTATGTGTATGCGTGTAGTTTGTATGGGAGGGGCACATGCGTGTGCGCGCATGTGTACATGTATGAAGTAATACATCAGATATTCTAGATGATAGTACAACGACTTAGAAATTTTTATTACAAAACTGGTTATGATGCGAAAACATTATTACAATTGGTGGTCAACCTGAATTGTAATAACAACCTGAAGTGTAATAAAATAATTTTTTGTCTGTATTTGTGTGTCTATGTGAGTATGAATGTGCGCACGTGCTAGTATGTTGATAGTATGTGTATGCATGTAGTTTGTATGGGAGGGGCGCATGCGTGTGCGCGCATGTGTACATGTATGAAGTAATACATCAGATATTCTAGATGATAGTACAACGACCTGGAAATTTTATTACAAAACTGGTTATGATGCGAAAACATTGTTACAATTGGTGGTCAACCTGAATTGTAATAACAACCTGAAGTGTAACAAAATAATTTTGTGTCTGTATTTGTGTGTCTATGTGACTATGAATGTGCACACGTGCTAGTATGTTAATAGTATGTGTATGCGTGTAGTTTGTATGGGAGGGGCGCATGCGTGTGCGCGCATGTGTACATGTATGAAGTAATACATCAGATATTCTAGATGATAGTACAACGACTTAGAATTTTTTATTACAAAACTGGTTATGATGCGAAAACATTATTACAATTGGTGGTCAACCTGAATTGTAATAACAACCTGAAGTGTAATAAAATAATTGTGTGTATGATTTGTGTGTCTATGTGAGTATGAATGTGCGCACGTGCTGGTATGTTGATAGTATGTTTATGCGTGTACTTTGTATGGGAGGGGCGCATGCGTGTGCGCGCATGTGTACATGTATGAAGTAATACATCAGATATTCAAGATGATAGTACGACTTAGAAATTTTTATTACAAAACTGGTTATGATGCGAAAACATTATTACAATTGGTGGTCAACCTGAATTGTAATAACAACCTGAAGTGTAATAAAATAATTTTTTGTCTGTATTTGTGTGTCTATGTGAGTATGAATGTGCGCACGTGCTAGTGTGTTCATGGTATGTGTATGCATGTAGTTTGTATGGGAGGGGCGCATGCGTTTGCGCACATGTGTACATGTATGAAGTAATACATCAGATATTCTAGATGAAAGTACAACGACTTAGAAATTTTTATTACAAAACTGGTTATGATGCGAAAACATTATTACAATTGGTGGTCAACCTGAATTGTAATAACAACCTGAAGTGTAATAAAATAATTGTGTGTCTGTATTTGTGTGTTTATGTGAGTATAAATGTGCGCACGTGCTAGTATGTTGATAGTATGTCTATGCGTGTAGTGTGTATGGGAGGGGCGCATGCGTGTGCGCGCATGTGTACATGTATGAAGTAATACATCAGATATTCTAGATGATAGTACAACGACTAAGAAATTTTTATTACAAAACTGGTTATGATGCGAAAACATTATTACAATTGGTGGTCAACCTGAATTGTAGTGCGTATTAGTCTAGTATAATAAACACGGTCACTATATCTACAAGAAGTATGACAAAGGAAAAGGTATATTTCGATTAACGTTAACCCCCCTTTTTAAAAAATAAATACTAGAGTTGTTTAACATATCATGAACATGACTCATAGAGTTATGACCGGGTTCGCTATTTTTGACAATATACAGGCCGGGGTCGATATTCTTCAGAAAATTTGACCCACTATGTACGTAATACTTATGGGTCACTACATCTGTAAGAATTATGACCAAGGTTAAATAAAAATCGAGTAAAGTTGAATCCTTTCTAAAATTATACTGGAGGTAGATTAAATGAAAAAGTAGTAAAGTCAAGCAGGAAAAGCCACACACATAAGTTCGCGGGGGCTGTTCAACATATCATGAACGTGTGTCAAAGCACAGTGACCGGGGGTCACTATTGGTTTTTAAAAAAAATACTGACCGGGGGGGGGGGGTCGATATTCTTCAGAAAATGTGACCCCCTATGTACAAAATACTTTGGTTCAATTAGCATGGCGCGCATTAGCCACGATATGATAAACACGGCTGACATTGCTATAACGGGGGTCACTAAATCTGCAAGAATTATGACATAGGTTAAATAAAATCGAGTAAAGTTAAACCCTTTCTTAAATTATACGGGAGGTAGATTAAGTTCGCAGGGAGTTGTTCAACATATGAACGTATGTCAAAGCACTATAACCGGGGGTCGCTATTTTTTAAAAAATACTGACTGGGGGTCGATATATTTCAGAAAATGTGACCCCCTATGAACAAAATACTTTGGTTCAATTAGTATTGCGCGCTTTAGTCGAGATGGGATAAACACGATTGAAATTGCTATGACCGGGTGTCACTACATCATTAAGAATTATGAAAAAGGTTTTAAAAAATCGAGTAAAGTTAAACTCTTTCTTAAATCATACTAGCGGTAGATTAAGTTTTCGGGAACTGTTCGACATATCATGAACGATTGAACGTCTGTCAAGCACTATGACCGGGGGTCGCTATTTTTCAAAAATACTGACCGGGTCGATATTCCTCAAAATATGTGACCCCCTATGTACAAAATACTTTGGTCAATAAGCATTGCGCGATTTAGTCATGCAATTTAGTCATAAGCAAGGCTGAAATTGCTATGACCAGGGGTCACGACAACTGTAAGAATTATGACCAAGGTTAAATATTCTTTTTTATATTTCTTTAAATTATACTGGAGGTAGATTAAGTTCGCAGGAGCTGTTCAATATATAATAAACGTGTGTCAAAGCACTATGACTGGAGGTCGCTATATTTTGAAAAATAATGACGGGTGTCGATATTCTTCAGAAAATGTGACCCCCTATTTACAAAAAACTTGGGTTCAATTAGCATGGTGCGCATTAGCCATGCTATAATAAACACGCCTGAAATTGCTATAACCGGAGGTCACTGCATCGTTTACCACTGTATTTGCCATCGCGGTTGTTGTAGTTTAGGGGATACGTTTGTTTACACTATTTATCTTTTAGGGTGAGGATGGAATAAGTGTGAGATTGGGCGCCCATAAACCAGTTTATCCCCCAGTGGCATTTGTCAATGACCGTTCCAAGGCGGTACTTCCATCTTCCCCCTGTTGTTTGTTTGTTATGTCTGTGTGTCTCTTTGTGTCTTTTATATTCATGTACATTTGCTGTTTGTCGTTGTGGTGCTGTTTGGGCGGTCGTGTATTTTGTATGTGCTGTGCCCTGCATGACTCGTACATATAATTATACCATGAACGTGTGTCAAAGCACTATGGCCGGGGGTCACTATTTTAAAGAATACTGACCGGGTCGATATTCTTCAGGTAGTGTGACCCCCTATGAACAAGATATAAAATATAGTTTACGAGTAAAGTTAAACCCTTTCTTTAAATTATACTGGAGGTAGATTACGTACGCGGGAACTGTTCAACATATCATAAACATGTGTCAAAGCACTGTGACCACCGGGGTCGCTATTTGTTAAGAAATACTGATTGGGGGTCGATATTCTTCAGAAAATGTGACCCCCTATGTACAAAATACTTGGGTTCAATAAGTATTGCGCGCTTTAGTCATGATATGATAAACACGACTGATATTGCTATGACCGGGGGTCACTACATCTGTAATAATTATGACACAGGTTAAATAAAATCGAGTAAAGTTAAACTCTTTCTTAAATTATACTGGAGGTAGATTAAATTCGCAGGGAGTTGTTCAACATATCATGGACGTGTGTCAAAGCACTATGACGGGGGTCGCTATTTTTTAAAAAATACTGAACGGGGGTCGATATTCTTCAAACAATGTGATCCCCTATAAACAAAATACTTCAATTAGCAAGGCGCGCATTAGCCATGATATGATAAACAGAGCTGAATTTTCTATGATCGGGGGTCATTACATCTGTAATAATTATGACCAAGTTTAAATAGTTTACGAGTGAAGTTAAACCCTTTCTTTAAATTATACAGGAGTAGGATTAAGTTCGGGGTAACTGTTCAACATATCATGAACGTGTGTCAAAGCACTATGACCGGGGGTCGCTATTGTTTTAAACAATACATGTACTGACCGGGGGTCGATATTCATCGGAAAATGTGACCTCCTATATACAAAATACTTGGGTTCAATTAGTAATAAAATCGAGTAAAGTTAAACTCTTTCTTAAATTATACTAGAGATAGATTAAGTTCGCGGGAGTTGTTCAATATATCAATAACGTGTGGCAAAGCACTATGACCGGAGGTCGCTATTTTTTAAAAAGTACTGAGCGGGGGTCGATATTCTTCAGAAAATGTGTACTTGGGTTTAATTAGCAAGGCGCGCATTAGCCATGATATGATAAACACGGCTGAAATTGTTATGACAGGGGGTCATTACATCTGTAATAATTATGACCAAGGTTAAATAGTTAACGAGTAAAATTAAACCCTTTCTTTAAATTATACAGGAGGTAGATTAAATTCGCGGGAACTGTTCAACATAATTATCATGAACATGTGTCAAAGCACTATAATCGGGGGTCGCTATTTTTTAAAAACTACTGACCGGGGGTCGATATTCTTCAGAAAATGTTACCCCCTATGCACAAAATACTTGGGTTCAATCAGTATTGCGCGCTTTAGTCATTACAGGATAAACACGGCTGAAATTGCTATGACCGGGGGTCACTACATCTGTAAGAATTATGACACAGGTTAAATAAAATCGAGTAAAGTTAAATTCTGTCTTTAAATTATACCAGAGGTAGATTAAGTTCGCAGGAGTTGGTCAACATATCATGAACGTGTGTCAAAGTACTATGACCGGGGTCGCTATTTTTTAAAAAATACTGACCCATTAGCCATGATATGACAAACAGGGCTGAAATTGCTCTGACCGGGGGTCATTAAATCTGTAATAATTATGACCAAGGTTAAATAGTTCACGAGTAAAGTTAAACCCTTTCTTTAAATTATACAGGAGGTAGATTAAATTCGCGGGAACTGTTCAACATAATTATCATGAACGTGTGTCAAAGTACTATGACCGGGGGTCGCTATTTTTTAAAAAATACTGACCGGGGGTCGATATTCTTCAGAAAATGTGACCCCCTATGCACAAAATAATTGGGTTCAATCAGTATTGCGCGCTTTAGTCATTACAGGATAAAAACGGCTGAAATTGCTATGACCGGGGGTCACTACATCTGTAAGAATTATGACACAGGTTAAATAAAATCGAGTAAAGTTAAATTCTGTCTTTAGATAATACCAGAGGTAGATTAAGTTCGCAGGAGTTGGTCAACATATCATGAACGTGTGTCAATGTACTATGACCGGGGTCGCTATTTGTTTTAAAAAATACTGACCGGGGGTCGATATACTTCAGAAAATGTGACCCCCTGTGTACAAAGTACTTGGGTTCAGTTAGCAAGGCGCGCATTAGCCATGATATGACAAACAGGGCTGGAATTGCTCTGACCGGGGATCATGACATCTGTAATTATGACCAAAGTTAAATAGTTTACGAGTAAAGTTAAACCCTTTCTTTAAATTATACAGGAGGTAGATTAAAGTCGCGGGAACTGTTCAACATATCATGAACGTGTGTCAAAGTGCTATGACCGGGGTCGCTATTTTTTAAAAAAAATACTGACCGGGGGTCGATATTCTTCAGAAAATGTGACCCCCTATGCACAAAATACTTGGGTTCAATCAGTATTGCGCGCTTTAGTCATTACAGGATAAACACGGCTGAAATTGCTATGACCGGGAGTCACTACATCTGTACGAATTATGACACAGGTTAAATAAAATCGAGTAAAGTTAAATTCAGTCTTTAAATTATACCAGAGGTAGATTAAGTTCGCAGGAGTTGGTCAACATATCATGAACGTGTGTCAAAGTACTGTGACCGGGGTCGCTATTTTATTTAAAAAATACTGACCGGGGGTCGATATTCTTCAAAGAATGTGACCCCCTGTGTACAAAATACTTGGGTTCAGTTAGCAAGGCGCGCATTAGCCATGATATGACAAACAGGTCTGAAATTGCTCTGACCGGGGATCATGACATCTGTAATTATGACCAAAGTTAAATAGTTTACGAGTAAAGTTAAACCCTTTCTTTAAATTATACAGGAGGTAGATTAAAGTCGCGGGAACTGTTCAACATATCATGAACGTGTGTCAAAGTACTATGACCGGGGTCGCTATTTTTTAAAAAAATACTGACCGGGGGTCGATATTCATCAGAAAATGTGACCTCCTATATACAAAATACTTGGGTTCAATTAGGATTGCGCTTTAGTCATTACAGTATAAACACGGCTGAAATTGCTATGACCGGAGGTCACTACATCTGTAAGAATTATGACCAACGTTAAATAAAATCGAGTAAAGTTAAACTCTTTCCTAAATTATACTGGCGGTAGATTAAATTCGCGGGAGTTGTTCAACATATCATGAACGTGTGTCAAAGCACTATGACCGGGGGTCGATATTTATTTTATAAGATACTGACCGGGGTCGATTTTCTTTCAGAAAATGTGATCCCTATGAACAAAATACTTGGGTTCAATTAGCAGTGCGCGCTTTAGTCATGATAAAAGTGCCCCCTTTCTAAATAATACCTTTGTTCTAATGAACGTTGTGCACATTGGTCAGTGATAAAAAGGGCTCAAAATGCTATGACCGTGCGGTCACTAGGTAGGTAGGTAGGGTAGGGTAGGTAGGTAGGTAGGTAGGTAGGTAGATAGTAGTATTTAAAGTAGTAGTAGTATAGGTAGTAGCAGCAGTAGTATAGATAGTGGAAGTAGTATAGGTGGAATGTAGTAGGCAATAGCAGAAGTAGTACTAGGAAGTAGGAATAGTAGTAGTAGCAGTTGTAGCAGCAGCAGCGGCAGTAGTAGGTGGATTGGTTTGTGGGTGGTTGGGTTTGTGCTTGAGTGGGTGGCTGGGTTTTGGGTGGGTGGTTTTTTTATTGGGTATGTGTGAAGGTAGGTAGGTAATAGGAGGAGGTATAGGAGTAGTAGTAGGAGGAGTAGTATGTGTAGTTGTGGGATTAATAGTAGTAGTAGTAGTTGTAGTAGTGGTAGTAGTAGTAGTAGCGGTAATTATAGTAGTAGTAGTGACGGTGGTGGTGGTGGTAGACGAAGCAAACACAACAACAACAACAAAACTATTATTTCCCACTTCGCTAAAATAATTCAAAAGGCATGATGTCGAACACTTATGTTGCCTCACTTCAATGAGACTTATTTCAATTAATTTCAATAGGTGATAAATTACAAATGTATTCAAAATATGGATATGGTATAAGGCATTGCTCACAGCATTGACCATACAAAAATCCACTGCCAAATGAAGTTTTGTTTAGTTTTACAGTGACTGACACAATGTTCCATCCATGAAATTTTAAGTTAGAACTTAGATTATTGAAATTTTAACAGCTATTTACGTTTTGTAAAGTGTCAGATAGAAGTCAATACAACATTTTACAATTCATTAAGTGATCTCTTCATATATACATGTGTTCCTACGTGCGTGTGAGTGTGTGCGTGAGTGTTTGTGTGCTTCCATGTATGAGAGTGTTTCGAAGTGTAAGTATCGGTATATGTGCGTGCGTGCGTTCATATGTGTACCAGTATGTGTGCGTGAATGCGTTCGTGTGTTTAATTGTTTATGTACATGCGTGTTGTATGTGTGTGTGTGCGTGCGGGCGGGCGGGCGTATGTTTTGTTGAAACAAAGACAGGGAGTCACTATTCTATGGGGGGTCGAAATTCTTCGTAAGGGGTCAGTTTTCTTCGTGTGCAGGGGTCGTAATATTATGACCGGGGGGTCAAAATACTATGACCGGGGGGTCACTATTTTTTAAAAAATACTGACCGGGGGTCAGTATTCTATGGGGGTCACTTTACTTCGTTACACCGGCGACATCAAACTTGAAGTGATAGTTACTACAATAAACGGATATTTTCAATAACACCATGAAACGTGGTATATGTTATTTTCAGTCTTTATTATGGAGATTGTCAGTTTGAACTTATATCGAGTAATGCCCCTGGGATACAAACTAAACAGTTCCGTCGATACATGTCTTGTTTGCTGTACAACATTATTACAACAAAATTACTGTCCTATGTGAACTGTTTGAAGCTAAAAAGCAACCAGAATAAAATTATACTAATACATTGGCGAATAACATCGGGTCTTCGACATCAAACACGCGAAAGCCGTGTCTTCTTCAGCAATTATTCGATTGGTTTTCTTGTGAGATACATTTCAGCTTATAAACAATTGATTTATGTAATGTTTAGGCATTTTAAAACGCGTTACAGGTAGAGACTATCACTTTAACTCATTTGCTCCGAGTGGATTCTTCCATGCTTATATATTGGATTAGTCTATCTTTTATCTTAGGGATGTCTGGTCTAAACGTTTGTTTTTGTTTTGTTTTATATTGAATTTCCTATCAGCAAACAGTGTAGACTCTGACCAGACGCCGCATTATGCGGCGTCTGATCAGAGTCTATACTGTTTGCCTACGTCCCATATATGAGATCGTGGGAGCAAATGGGTTAAGTACATTTAACTTTAGGTATTTCCACACCCTAATAGTAGTTTTCATAAAATAAACTACAAGTCTGTTCCATATTAACAGTCTTCTAGAGCGCTTGATTTATAGCACTTGTAACCGTTTAATCCATAGCAAATTCTTGTAGGAGCTGTCTGGGCGAGTTATGCTCTGTTTGCTGATGTAATAATACAGATCTGATTCAGTCCTTGTTAGTGTAATAATTTTTTTTAAAAAAGCAGTCCATGAATATTCATGCAGTAATATTTTTTTTTTTAATATTAATGAGGGAATTATTTAAAGGAAACATTGATAGGACTTACACTGTGCCGACACTGCTGCAACCAAACAACCAACTGCCAAAATAAGCAACATCTTTAATTCTGAAAAACAAAAAACACGTTAAGTGTTTATTTTTGTGCATTGTTGCATTTGATGTAGTACTATATACATGTCTGCAGTAGAACCTGTCTTTAGCGACCTTTGCATTTATTGAACATAGGAGTCTTAAAACAGATGGTTGTTTGATGGAGGGCAAACGAAATGCTAAAAAAATCCTACAGATGGTTGCTTAATGTAGGAGCTGTCTGCATTATGTTTGGTCTGAATTAAGTTTCCTTACAGAAACGTACAGTAAAACCCCGCTAATGCGACCACCTAAAAGAGGTATAATTCTGGGTGGTAGAGGCAGGTTGTAGCTTAATGCAGGACAAAAGCAATACAGACAGCTCCTCTAGGAGCTTTCTGCATTGCTTTTTTCCTGCATTAAGCAACAACCTGCTTATAAAGATGCCCATGTTTATTCATTAAGTGGTCGCATTAGAGGGGTTCTACTGTAATTAGACGTCTTTTTGATTGCCGCTTAAGACAAGTTCTACTTTCTAATACCAGAATATTGGAGAGTTTACCACTTACCGATGAATGCGTTAATCAAGTTAAAATCTTAACCATATCCCCGTGAGTATTCATGCGAGAAATAATTAATGTATGAATAGTAGTTAGCTGAACTTTAAAATGGCATCAAGAACAAGGATTTTTTTTCCATGGCAGAAGCTGTAGAATCATATCTATAACATTCCATAAGCTAAAAGACTCTTTACTCCATATATACGCCTTTTAAAGCCTTTAAAACTTAGTAGATCCAGAGCCGTCTTATCTGGATCTGCTGTGAAAACAATATAGCTATGAATCTACAGTTTCTGCAATGGCTAAATATTCCGGTGTCCATATCGAGGGCTTAGTGCAAAACTATTCTAACTCCTTCACAAAGTGAAGGAGTTAGAATAGTTTTGCACCAAGCTCTCGATATGTCCCGTGTTCAGATATTCCCATGTTCATATGTCATTATAAAATGAATCTAATTAAGTGTTATGATGTCATCATATCTTATAATAGTAATATTCGTGGAGTAAAGAGTTAATTTGTGATGTCTTTGTTTACTTTACAATTCTTTTTATTCAATTTTACTGCCTTCTAAATAATCATATATATATGTACATGTACCTTATTAACTCTTTCGCTGCCAATGCCGCGACTGTGATTACCTATGCAAACAATTTTGATCCAGAGGAAACGCCGAGTAACTCGGCATCTCATCTGGATCCAAATTGGGTGTTGCTGGGGGTGCTTTGTTTTTAAAAACAAAAATGAAATATGTGGCAGACGAAACAGTTTGCAGACGACAAAATTTGGCAGCGAAAGAGTTCAACAAACTCTTTGAAGAAACACGATGGACACGTACTCACCACTGTCTCAAAGGCTGTTTAATATTCCAAGTACTACGTTTGAAATTTATGGGATTTTATTTACATAGACACGATGTTATTTAGTAAGACTATGATAAGACGTTCCGAATACGTCAGATCCCATTTCTTATCTGATTGCCTTTAACCGGCTACCTGTTCTGTACTCGTGTCAGAAATAATGACACCAGGAATATTCAAAAGCTGAAACTTAATAATGGAAGTTGAGCACATGAATGTTATACCGTTAGCAGAAACTGTAGAATCAGATCGATGTACTGCCATAAGCAAACAGAGAAGACCCAGGTCAGACGGCTCCTACAGGAGCCGTCTGATCTGGGTCTTCTCTGTTTGCAAATGCATAAAATGGTGTTTATATGATAGAAAGGGTTAACACGCTACTGTCAAATCCGTGAGTACCTTAGCAAATAAGTTATGGTCCGGATTGGACGTGAATGACATTTACAAACACTATATGCCCATATTAGGGGATTTCTAGGGGAGCCATCTTATAAGGGTCTGCACAGTTGTTATGTTACACTTTCCTTTACCCCTTCCGTGCCACAATGGCGGGTTAATGATATCACATGCAAACAGTTTGGATCTAGATGAGACGCCGAGTAACTCGGCGTCTCATCAGGATCCAAACTGTTTGACACTCTGTTTCCTCTTTTAGAAAGAAAATGAAAGAAATGCGCACACTTACACTATAAATAAACGAAACTGTGCCCAGCAGACGACATTGCTGGCACCGAAAGGTTTAAACGTCCCTGAATAATGGAATGGTCGATTTGAAAGGGTTAAAAACCGAATTAGAAGACATTTTCTATCGATAAAAAGAGTCTCGTACTAGAAAGGGTATACGTGAGGATTTGGAGACAATATAGGAGACAATATAGGCATACTATCTGTTGCATCAGAGAAACGTCGTCTAGACAGGGTCTACAGGTTCTCAAGTTGACCTTACATGTATACATGTAGTAGAACATCTCTACAATGGTCCTAATAATTAAATATGTGCACATTTAACCCTTTCGCTGCCAATGCCGGATCTGTGATTACCTATGCAAACAGTTTGGATCCAGATGAGACGCCGAATAACTCGGCGTCTCATCAGGAGCTTCTACAGGAGACTCTGATCTGGATCTTCTCGGTTTGCAAAGGTGTGGAAAGGCGTATAAATTATGACGTAACGCCTTTTCAAACACAGTAAACCTAAATCAGACTGAAATTTTGCGAACAGTTGCATAAACTGTAACGGTTAATGGTAACCCTTTCTCTCATATAAACGCCTTTTCACGTATTTGCGAACTATTTTGTCCATGAATATTCAGGAGCTATTCAAATTTGAACTAAATATAGAACAGGAAAAGGGTTAACTGAACGCAGGATTCGTGCAGTTCTGCGAGATAACAAAACCATTAAGCGTGGGCAACTCTCATACAAACTGCAGGTAAAAAGTGGACTCTCGAATAAACGACACGTTGTTGTTCTAACATGATGCGCACTTACTTCACCGAGGATATTACCTGTAACCCTTTACTCCATGAATAACCATGCCAGAGTCCACTCATTATGTAGTGTAATTAATCATTTCCTTCATATAAACGACATCTTTACGCATTTGCAAACGGAGTATAGACCCAGATCAGACGGCTCCTATAGGAGCTGTCTGCTCTGTTTGCTTTTGACATGATAAAGATCTGATTCTGCAGCTTTTGTCAAACCAAATATATTTCTTGAAGAATTTACATTATAAAAGTTCAGCTAATAAATATTCACGATGTCATTATTTCTCACATGGATATTAAGTAGGGAAATGGTTAAGAGTCTAGTCATATTTAAGTGTAATTGGTTACACGTATTGTATTAGAATTATAACGTATTTTTCATTTATTTATTTATTTAAGTCTCGTCAATGTGCATACATAAATAGCTACAAGCGTAAAATCTTCAAGCAATATGACGGTGTACACAACCATTCTTTAAAAAACTATAAGAGACTGAAGGAACTTATTGCTATTGTAAAGTGAATCAGATAACAAAGCATACTCTAATAAGACAGTTCCTACATAAACTGTTGATATGGGTGTACCCTGTTTGCAAAATCATAAAAATGCATATCTATAGAGTAAAGGCTTAAGCTTTTCCAGGCTGAAAATATGGTCTATCAAAACCCCTGATTTGTTACATTTTTTCTTACATCAGATTCTTTCAACTTCTTAAGCCTTTACTCCATAAATACACCATGTTGAGCCTATAGGAGCAGTCTGGGCAGGGTCTACTCTGTTTGCTTTTGATATAATACTGATCTGATTTTACAGTTTCTGTCACAATAAGAAATATTTTGTTCATAGCGCCATTATAAATAATCAGTGAACTAATATTCATGATGTCAGTGTCTTTTGCCTGAATATTCATGGAGTAAAGGGTTACAAAAGTATTGACTTGGTGTCTTAAACGTCATAATGAGACGCCGCGTCATTTTCAACACTTGTGTTGAACAAAGTTCTATAAGAAAATGTAACTTATTAATATTCATACAGGCATTATTTCTTACACGAATATTCATGAGGTAAAAGGTTAAAGTAGAGATGCTACGGTTCCGTTTATCTAAGTTTCGACGATACACTGACGTATAGTTATTACGTACAGGCGCGGATTTAGAGGGGGCGGAGCCGGCGTACACCCCACTAAAATTGCCAAAACATTTTTTAGTAATATTTTATATATATATACAGTAAAACCTCTCTATAACGACCACTAAATTGTGTTAATTAGTTGGTATTTAGGAGCGTTCTATTTTACTTTCACCTTACTTTAAGCAGCCACCTACCTTTAAAACAGCTCTTTTTCAACATGCATTACAAACACACTATTTATTATCTGAAATCCTAATCTGAAATCCTGGATCCGCACCTGACGTACACCAGGAGTGATGTACGCACTGTGGCTATAGGGGTCCGGGAGCATACTCTCCCGGGAGAATTCAGAATTGTGTAGGTTAGAAACCACTGTAATAAATAGTGCATTTGCTCCTATACAATGTAGGAGCGATGCTCTATTGATCACAATGGTTTAAAAAAGTGGCTTTTACAGAGGCGTCGAGGGAATGGGTTGAAGCAAAACAATAATAACAAATATATTGTGTCCGGATGCTGGGATCGAATATTTACTGTGGAAAGTGTAGTGCATAATAGTACACTATAATAGTCATTTCAGACCTTTATTTTTACCATCATCACACAAAATAGTCGGACAGAAAAACATTAGGGAAGTGTGGCAAGCAGTGCAAACCTCGACCAAACTGCTCCTGAAGGAGAGTTTCAATCAGTGTCTACACTACCTTCTACTACAGGTATATCAGTATAATCTAAAATTATAAGAATAACTCCATTTTTTTAAATTCAGTTTTACAAACCCATGGGAGAATGGAGATAAGGTGTAATTAAGGTAGACGTCCTACTAATACACATGCAATAATACCAACACAATGATACATAACCCATTTTAGTTTCATATTATTTAAGGAAACAAGTCCTGGGTCCATGCTTATAAAGCTTTGAGTTGAGTCTGAGCTCGTTCTCAAGCTTTTGATTGGTCAGATTTGAGCCTTTGGCTCAAATCTGACCAATCAAGAGCTTGAGAACTAAAATCTGACCAATCAAAAGCCTGAGAACGAAACTCAGACTCAACTAAAAGCTTTATAAGATCCAGATCTTACTTTGGAACCCATCCATTTTTCATGTGGAGGGGGCGCAGCAAACAATAAATGCTGGAATAAGCCATTGACTTTGTTGGGTTAAGTAAACTATGCAGACCCTGATCAGACGGCTCCTACAGGAACCGTCTGTTCTGGGTCTACGCTGTTTATATATGTCCTTTTAAGAGGCAATGTGCACTAATAGTATTAATATACTGTGTAGAACTAGTATATAGACAACGAGAGCAAATGTGCAATGATAGGGCATTGTGTGTATATAAAACTGTAAAACGTAACGGCAAATCCACAGCTTGCATGTCCATTATATGATGGTAATAATTGGTGATATGTAACTTCAATTGAAATATGCACGAACATATTTCATTGGATTCTCGTTTTAGTTTCTACAAGAGAGTGGGCTTCCCGTGCCCTGTTGATTATCCATACTGGCTATTGGAATATATACGAACATATTGCAATCAATTTATTTTTTCTACAATATACTGTAATGACGAGATGGATAATGTTTTGGTCAGTTATATGAAACACTTGTTTGTCTTAGGTGATATCTATTGAGATGGATAGGAACATCGTATGTTAGATACGCGTTGTATTATCTACTAGAGACTCCATTATCTATGTCCGCGATAGTTGGTGCAATAAAGGTCACCCAGTCGGTGTATGTACCGATCGACACTTTCAACACTGAATTTCAAATGGATTATTTCAAGATTCAAACACTTTACTGTTAATATTCGGGGATTTCTAAAGAAAAGTGGAACATGACAAACAATGTAGACCCTGACGAGAGGAATCATCTAGATGCCCCCTCGTCCAGGTCAATACTTTTGCAAAGGACATTCGTGACCAGTGTCATTCTCTAAAAGGACCAAATCATTCATATTATGAGACATAATGTTTAATTCTATGCATAATAAATTCTCTGAAACTTCCTGAAAATATGTAATAATTACATTTCGTGACAAGTTTCCTTTACTAAAAGGATTAAAAGGCCTAGAGTATGAGCCAGAATGTTTAATTCTATGCATAATAGACTTCCCCTAAAACGTCTTGAAATTGGGTAATAATTAACTCACGAGAGGTCAGCGTTGTTTTGCTGACAGTGTAAAACAAGTTGGTAAGCTGTTGCTATAGTAATTTAACAGGTAACAAGTAATTGTACTACGCGATCGTTTGACTTCCTGAACACTGTCAACGACCGGAGATATTTTAAAGACTCCCCACTCTCACAAATGAGAGTACCCATACCTGAAGACCGAAAACATTTCAAAGACTTCCTGATATTATACGCGTCTGAAGACAGAAACGTTTCAAAGACTTCAAGAGACTGTCTGTGCATGAAGACTGAAAAGTTTCAATGACTTGCCAAGCTTATCCGTGCTTTAAGACCGAAACTGTTTCAAAGACTTCCCGAGAATGTCCGTGCCTGAGTACTGAAAGAGTATCAGAGACTTCCCGGAATTATCCGTGCCCGGACACTTTCCTGGGACTGCCTGTGGTTGAAGTAGCTGAAGACGGAAATGTTCCAATGACTTCTGAGATCATCCGTGCCTGAAGACCGAAAAAGGTTTAGAGACACCCCAAGAGTGTCCGTGACTGAAGATTGAAACTGTTTTAAAGACTAACCGATATTATCTGTGCCTAAGGATTGAAAAAGAAAAGTAATAAAGACTTCCACAATTATCCGTGTATAACAAACGAAAAGGATTCCAAGATTTCCATAGATTATCCGTACGTGAAGACCAAATAAGTTTCAAAAACTTCCCGAGATTATCAGTGCCTCGTGAAACAACATTTTAATCCTCGCATCGCCGAATTGACCTAAAAGCGACTTGTATTGCTTGCTACAATGGATGAATATGTGTTTACCTTTGCAAACAGTTTGGATTCAGAAGAGAGGTCGACTAGAGAGGTCGACTAGAGAGGCCGAGTAGAGAGACCGAGTAGAGAGATCGAGTAGCTTGGCGTCTCATCATAACCCAAAATGTTTTACATACCACTTACGTTTTAGAAAGGAAATTGATGTAAGTCCACTCTTAAACTTAAGAGCGAGCGACATTGTTTGTGGACGAACATTATTTGGTGCCGAAAGATTAACCGTTTCCACCATTGAGATGACCTTTGACACCTATGCAAACAGAGTACAGTAAAACCTCTCTATAACGGCCACTAAATTGTGTTAATCAGTGTGATAGTGTGCCTCACGTTGTGTCACGAGAATTGGGCGATATTTCAGCAGCATAGCATCGTGCCTAGCTTCATGTCTCGTTTGATTCTCGCAACACAAAGCGAAGCACGATTCTCGCGTGTTGCGTCCTCCGGTGAACCGTTATTTTAACTCGTTGTTACCGTTTTCTATTTAGTGTGTTGTGTAAACATGACTGCTACTGATACATACATATGCAGTGAAAATTGCATTAACACTGTCTACTCGATTAAGGTTGAACAACACCGTATTGCGTACTGCGGAATCGACTCTTTTGTCTTGTGGTTTGAACATATACTGCGACACACGAGAGTCGGGCGATATTTGAGCGATACAATATCGTGTCTTGCTTCGCATCTCATCGGAATCTCACACCTCTCTTCGCATCTCGTGCCTCGACAAAAATCCAGCGAAGGGCGATAATTTACCTTGAGTACAGTAACAAAGCAAGACCTGATAGTCTACCGCGAAATTTCATGGTATGGGATATCATGGTATGGGATACTGCGAGCATAACGAGATCTCGTGTTACAAAATCATATCTCGCATCGCGTCTCGTCGGAATATCAGGTTTCGCCTGATTCTCGTGTCTCGCCCGAGGGTTGCGAGGCATGATATTCCATATGACACTAACAGGAGTCCGAATGTTTCTGTGTACACCTTAAAAATTCTTGAATTAGAGATATTGGAATTAATAGTTCCACTGCAGTTTTTAGGTTTAAGATCTTATATAAAAAAGCATTAGCAAACCTATTGATAATTACACTTATGAAGTAAAACGGCGAACCTCGATTCTAAGATTTATTTCTGCCGTTGTAAATTATGTGACAAATGTGCGTGCATTTCACAAAAAATGACGTGAGACATTTGTGCTTTCTTGTCCCTTAAAAAACTTCATCGGAGCACATCTGTCTCACATTTGAGTTTTTTGGTGAGACATTTGAGGTCGCATTTGTAAGACAAATGTGTTCCAAGACAAGTGTGCTCCTACAGAGCTTTCTGCATGACCTTTGCCCTGCTTTAAGCAGCCACCTGCCTAAAAGTATATACATTCTTATCTACTAGAATTCTGGTTTAGAGTGGGTTTACTGTATTTGAATACAACCCTGCATATCATGGGGATCTAAACTACATATATTTCAAATTCTTATTAACACGTCTCTTAATACAAACGCCTTTCACGTCATTGAAAATAGAACAGACACAGAGATCAGACGGATTCTGTACGAGCAATCTGGATCAGAATCTGCTACGTTTGCTTACTGAATTATAATATATCTGACTCTATAATTTCGACTAATACCAAAACATGCCAATATAGTTATTCAAATAAAAGTGTTAATAAGATTAATGATGTACAGTAATATTTTCTATGACGGCCACTTAATTGTGTTAATTAGTTGGTATTTAGGGCAGGTGGTTGTTTAAAGCAAGGTGAAAGTAAAACAGAACGCTCCTATAGGAGCGTTCTGTTTTACTTTGACCTTGCTTTAAGTAACCACCTGCCTTTAACACAAAGTATTTTATGTAATTTGGTGACCGTTATAGAGAAGATTTACTGTAGACTGTCCGTTTAACACTTCCCTGTTCTATGTCTATTTCAAATATCAATACCTACTGAATATTCATGGTCACAATAGTTATAATGCAATATGGAATGTGGAACTTTGTAAACATTTCAGAAATTAAAGAAAACGGTCTATCAAATTCCATTTGCGAACAGAGCAGACCCTGATCAGTTGGTTCCTATAGGCCAGTGAGTGTTTGTATAAACATGCGTATGTTCGGTCTGTAGGTTTGTGTAAATCCATGTATTCGGTCGGTAAGTGAGCGTGTATACACATTTATTTGGTCCGTAAGTGAGAGTGTGTATACACATTTATTATAATTAAAAGTTTCAAATCTTTAATTGAAATGCAATTTAGTTATACAAAGAACCGACAAACACTATTTTCTACTTTCAGCTGTTTATAACTAGATACATAAATGTGCACAACCTCCCTCAACATAGTTTACCAGAGATACTGATAAAGGGCATTACCCTAATACTTAACCATTTCTTCGCCAAACCCTATAATGTGACAATTCTAAAGAGTGATCACAATTTAGGGTTTGGAGGAGAAATAATGGAGCTATTCTTGAAAATGTTGAATTTTACGCCTTTTATCTGTACCTCTGGTTTACGACCACAAAGGATTTAGTAAGCATATGGGTATCCTGCATCTGTCATGGTCTTCTTTATCCAGTCCGAATACTGGGTGACGTCCTCGAAAATACCCGGCTCGTCGGCTTTTTTGCAGTCACCGCCAGAGGAGGCAAGACCTATAAAACAATTACATTAAAAGTTATTCCGCGAGGCGAGACTTGACTATTGCAAACAGACCAGCGTCTCATCAGGGTCTCGTCAGGTTTCACGCTGTTTGACACTCGGTCAAAAGTTCCTTAACCCTTTTCCTGTTGTTGCATATTCATGTAAAACTAGAGGTTTGTTTTTGTCACAAAAACAGATGTTTCTCCCCCCCCCCCCCCCCCCCCCTCGTCCCCCGCTTCCCAATACTCAAGTGTAATGTCTGTTACTCCAAAGTTATCAGGGTCTAATTTTAAGTCATCAGGGACAATAACTCCAAAGTTATCAGGGGAGACAATTCAAAACCCCAAGGTGCACAACAACTCATGTTGGTCAACCTTCCCGTGAAGTTTGATGACGCTAGCCCTAGTGGTTTCAGAGATAGGCGTGACACAAAGTCTGCCTAAATTTAAGTCATCAGGGTCAATAACTGCTGCAAATTTATCAGGAGGAGATAATTAAAAAACACCAGGTGCACAACAACACATGCTGGTCAACATTCCTGTGATGTTTGGTGATTTTATCTCAACTGGTTTCAAAGATATTCAGGGCACAAAGGTTCTCTAATTTGAGTAATCATACCAGGGGCCTTAACTCAACATTATCAGGGGACACAATTCAAAATACCCAAGTGCACAACAACTTATGTTGGTGAACATACCTGTGAAGTTTGGTGACTCTATCCCTACTGGTTTCAGAGATACGCGCGACACCAAGTTTGTCTAAATTAAAGTGTTCATATCAGGGGCGATAACTCAACAATTATCAGGGTGAGACAATTCAAAAACTCCAGGTGCACAACCATTCTAATTTTAAGTCATCAGATGCAGTAACTTTAAAGTTATCGGGGGGGGGGGGGGGTTAAAATCACGAATTACGAGACGACATCAAGCCGGGGTTTCCTTCATTATTAACTTGTGATTTCTAAGTTCAAAGGTGCATAACTCCCAGAATAATTGCAGAAAGAAAAGTCCCCGACAATATGCACATCTGCATATTGTGGCGATGCTACACACAAGGTTTTATAAAATTCTGTTGAACAGTTCGAGAGGAGTTACGCTTACAAGGATCGGTCAAAAGACCTAGTGATTTCTAAGTTCAAAGGAGAATAACTCCAAGAACAATTGCAGAAGGAAATGTCCCCGAAAATATGCACATCTACATACCTTGCCATATACAAGGTTTTATGAAATTCTGTTGAACAGTTGAAGAGAAGTTGCGCTTACAATGATGGGGTCAAATACCTGGTGCTTTCTAAGTTCAAAGGAGCATAACTCCGAGAAAAATTACAGAAGGAAACATTCCCGACAATATGCGCATCTACATATTGTGCCCTTGCTACATACAAGGTTTTATGAAAATCTGTTGAGCAGTTTCAGGGGAGTTGCGCTTACAAAATTGGCAGCCGCCCGCCCGTCCGACCGCCCGCCCGCCTGCCTACCCACCCAGCTGCCCGCCGTACATCACCATTTCAAGAACCGGATTTTCCGAGGAAACCCCGGTTAAAAAACAGGTGCACAACAACTCATGCTGGTGAACATTCCTGTGAAGTTAATGACTCTAGCCGTACTGGTTTCAGAGATACGGGCAGCACAAAGTGTCTCTAATTTTAAGTTATCATACCAGGGGCAATAACTCAACAATTATCAGGAGGAGACGATTCAAAAACCCTAGGTGCACAAAATATTCCTGTGAAGTTTGGTGACTCTGGCCCTAGTGGTTTCAAAGGTATGCATGACACAAAGTTTCTCTAATTTTAAGTAATCATATCAAGGGCCTTAACTCAACAATTATCAGGGAAGATAATTCAAAAACCCCAGGTGCACAACAACGCATGCTGGTTAATATTCCTGTGAAGTTTTGTGACTCCAGCCATAGTGGTTTCAGATATATGCACGACACTAAGTAAAGTTTGTCTAATTTAAAGTAATCAGGGGCAGTAACTCCAAAGTTAACAGGGGACAAAGTTAACATATCAAGGGCAATAACTTAATAATTATCAGGGAGAGACAATTAAAAAAAACCAGGTGTACAACAACTCATGAACAGTCCTGTGAAGTTTGGTGACTCTAGTCTTAGCGGTTTTAGAGATACGCGCGACACAAGTTTTTTTTCTAATTTTAAGTAACCAGGGGCAATAACTCAATTTATCAGGGGAGACAATTCAAAACCCCCAGGAGCACAGCAACTCATGCTGGTCAACATTCCTGTGAGGTTTGGCGACTTTAGCTGTACTGGTTTCAGAGATACGCGCGACACAAGTGTGTGACGGACAGGCATAATGGTGGAGACGAAATGATGATATTATGAATATATGTATTTAGTAGCTGAAGTTTTATAATGTTAAATGCTCAAGGGACATTTTTGCTGTGACGAAAAAACTGTAAACTCATATATATATAATGTCATAAGCAAACAGAGAATACTCTAATCAGACGGCTTCTATACAACCCGTCTGATCTGGGTCTACTCTGTGTACAAATGAGTAAAAACGTTTATATGAAGGAAATGGTTAAAAGCTCTGTCAAATTGGAAGTCGTCTATATTGTCCTGGATCCAGATTGAGCATACAGTAAACCCCCTCTAGACCGAAATTCTAGTAGAGAAGGGTTTAGATACAGTCAGGCAGGTGGCTGCTTTCTGCACGGTGAAAGTCATGCAGAAAGCTCCAAGAGGAGCATTCTGCATGACCTTCACCCTGCATTAAGCTGTCGCCTGTCTCCAAGACCGATATCTACAGTAAAATCTCTGTA
The DNA here is from genome assembly GCA_963576725.1 of Azorinus chamasolen. NCBI lineage: Eukaryota > Metazoa > Mollusca > Bivalvia > Cardiida > Solecurtidae > Azorinus > Azorinus chamasolen. The sequence goes on along the minus strand of OY755236.1, from coordinate 97,504,182 downwards.
CACCGTACGTTTAAATTAATGTATAATGTCGGTCTGTGGGGCAGGGGGAAGCTTAACGCAGGATGAAAGTCGTGCACAATGCTCCTCTAGGAGCTTTCTGCATGACTTTCACCCTGCATTAAGCAACCACCTACCTTAAAGTATCTATATTCTTCTCTACTAGAATTCCGGTTTAGAGGTGGTTTACTTACATTTTTTTCGTAACGGCGTAATGGTGAACTCATTTGTCCATATAGTTCATTAATGCGTTCTATACAAACGATGTAGCTCTAAGCAAGACTGCCCCCAAGGTCTGCACTATTTGTTTCAAAACTTATTTTTCATAGGTAATATAGGTCAAGTGCTTTCTTTTAGAAACATCCCTTCAAATGAAACTTAGATTGGTCCATAATACTTATTATACTGCAAAGCAAAATCCTCGATTCTGATTGGTCAACTAGCCGTGTACATGTACATGAGCCCATGTACCCTGCGAGCTGACAGAGTACATAGAAATTCCCCATGACAGGCCCCACATATTCATGGTAAGAAACAAAATGACCGACTCTCGACCCGGCTAACAGTATCAAAACTCATAACTGTTATGACAGCAAGTATAAATGCGATCTTAAATTTAATTTAAGAAATAATAAATTCATACCAGTGTTTCATCGTGCAATCGAACACTGGTAGGAGTTGAGATGCGTAGTAATTAAATTACGAGGCCGATAGGCCGAGTGATTTAATTATAAGCATCTCAACGACCACCCGTGTTCGATTGCACGATAAAACACTGGTATAAATTTATTATTTCGATTCTAACACTTCAATTTAACTATAATTTGCACCGCACAACGGCACTACGTTTCTTGTCGTACGAATTTTCGAAGCCATATTACGTCACGTTACGACGTTACAGCGCGTGCGGTGTTTTATTGAGAATTCAAACACAGATACGTCCCTTCTTTGTTTATGTAGATGTGTGCGCGAGGTGTGTTAGAATTTTTAATAAAGACTGATATTGTAAGTATAAACATATATATACAACCGATGTGACGTCGGCGTAACGGGTCTACGACGTCGCAGAATACTAAAGTTGACCTTCGCGCCATAACATAAGCAGAAATGAATTAAAAAAAACACATTGTTTGTGAAATAATCAATAGAACAGTGTTTTAAATGAGATATTATATCGTTCAGCCATCTGTTGCAACACGAACGTCAATGAAATACAATACACACCACCTCGGACATCTTCGGGTAGAAATAATGTATTGGGGTGTTTTAGGGGAATTAGCGTGTTCAGTGGTTCAACATGCCAAAGTAGATTTTATGAATTATCCAAACCGTAAAACTTTTCAGTATAATAAATTAGTTATACAGTTCTTTCCCAGGGTAAATAACGATTTATTCCCGGCTAGTAAAATCAAGTAACCATCGCCTAACGGCTCGGGCAACATGATTTTCCTCAGCCGCGAATAAATCGTTTTATTATACTGAAAAGTAAAATCCTGACTTCTGATTGGTTAACTTGCTGTGTACATGAGTCCATGTACCCTGTGAGCTGACAGGGTACATAGAAATTCCCCATGGCAGGCCCCACAATTATGTTCAGAAACCAAAAGATCGACTTCTCGACTCGGCTAAACAATAGCAGAATTCATACTAGACAACTATTGATACGTAAAGAAAAAAATGCAGAAATGAATTAAAAAACATCATTGTTTGAAATGACCAATAAAACAGATTTTAGAGGCGTTATTATATCGTCCAGCCATCTATAATAACACGAACGCCGATGAAATACAATACACACCATTTTGGATACCTTCGGGTAGAATTAATGTCTTGGGCGCTTTTAGGGGAATTAGCGTGCTTAGTGATTCAACATGCCAAAATGGATTTATATAAATTACCCGAACCGTAAAACTTTGCAGTTTAATAAATTCGTTATACAGTTCTTTCCCAGGGTACATGACGATTTATTCCCGGCTGGTAAAATCATGTAACCCTCGCCTAACGGCTCGGGCAATATGATTTTCCTCAGCCGGGAATAAATCGTCATGTACCCTGGGAAAGAACTGTATAACGAATAGTGTTTATCGCTTTGCTAACACCGCACTATAAACATTTCTGTACAATGTGAGTATGTTTATCATAGTACGATATATTTATATAATCTTATATATTATATATATTCATATTATATATCTCGTATGTATGTATCAATTTGTCCGTGCTCTTATTATTGTTATTTGTTATTTCAGATTATGATTACCATTATCTGAAAAGGTCGGAAAATAAACCCAGATATATATAACATATATATTGATGCACTCCTCAATAAACTCCAAACCCATGAAAGTACTGCAGAAAACCAGAAAATGGCGCCCAACATAGAAACCGTTATCTTATTATTACCATTATTTTCATACAGACGTTGTCATTTTATTATTACAATTTCTCATTCACACAGAAAAGTCGCTATTTATTTATTTTGTTTTGTTATTTACATAGCTACCTCGCTATTTTATTTATTACAGTGTGTTATTCACATAGAAATGTCGCTATGTAATTATCATGTTTTGTTATTAACATAGAAACGCCGTTTTTTTTTAAACAAGCGTCGCTATACAATAATACTTTGTTATTCACATATAACCATCGCTATTTTATCATTACAGTTGTTATTCACACACAAACATCGTTATTGTATTGTTAAAGTTTGTTATTCACAACGAAATCTCGCTATGGTATTATTACAGTTTGTAATTCACATACAAACGTCGCTATTCTACTTATTACATTTTGTTATTCACATAGAAACCTCGCTATTACATTATTACAGTTTGTTATTCGCTTAAAAAGTTGCACTTTTTATCACAGTTTGTTACATGTATTCATATTCAAGCGTATCTGCGTATCTACTTTTTTAAACAGTTGCTTATATGTTATTATCTAGTGAAAACTTTGAAAATCTTCTCGTCTGAAACTGGAAGGTTCTCAGCTTTCATATTTGGCACATAGCATCATGTTCAGGTCCTCTACAAAAGTAATCTAAATTGTGCCGCTTGGGTCAAAATTAGCAACGCCCCAGGGCAGGCTAGTTTTCTATAGAAACATATAGTGAAAACTTTGAAAATCTTCTCCTCTGATTGTCTGGTGAGCCATTCTGGCCCTCTTGTTTACTTAAGTTTTCTCTTTCATTAAAGGGATCAAAGAGATCCTACATCCAGAATACTATTAAAGATATTTTACTGAGACTGATTACTTGCTTCTAGTATCATTGGACACTATTTTAGTCCACTATCATGCATTTTTACACTAACAATTCTGAAAATAGTCGAGCGCGCTGTCCTGTGACAGCTCTTGTTTTTTTCAATTTACTTTCAAGAAACATATAAACACCATCAAATAGTTTAGATCCTGATGAGATGTCTGAGTTACTCAGCACCACATCCGGATTTTAACTGTTTGCTTAGATAACTCACAGATTTGCCATTGGCAGTGAAAGACTTAACCCTTTCATATAAACGTGTTTTTACACATTTGCAAACAGAGAAGACCCAGATCAGACGGTTTCAATAAGAGCCGTCTGATCAGGGTCTGCTCTGTTTGCTTATTGAATTTGAAAACTCTGTTTCTTGACTTTCTGAATTGGCTACAATGTTCCACCGTCCATATTTCAGTTTAACTATTTTGTCCATAGATATTCAGTATGTATTGAAATTTAGAATTAACATAAAACAGGGAAAGACGTAAGGTGTAAAGAGTAAATCGTTATCTTTGTTTAACAAATACTGAGGCTGTGTCTATTAAGGATGAGGCAGAAATGGGACCAGAGAAGGAGAAGTTTGCAATGATGAAGAGGGAGCAGCTGAAGACTGAGACACAGAAGCAGATGTCCTACCTGAAAATGCTGGACCAGTTTGTGAATCAAAAATACAACATGCTTCAGCGATGATGAGTACAGTAAAATCTGTGTACAAGGACCACCCAAAATAAGATTTGTTTTTTTGTTTGCACAAAACAAAATAGTCAATCATATTTTTCCTTGCTTGGTCATTCTGAGTTTACTCACACAGTGGAAAGGGGGAAGTATAGTTTTATTTTCTATCAGAGCTAAATGAATTTCATCTGCATCATTGCAAACAGAGTAGATCCAGAACAGATGGCTCTTGTAGGAGCTGTCTGTTATAGATTTGATTCTACAGTTCCTATCTTTACCAACATTTTGTGTTTAACTATTTGCAAAAATAATCACAGTTTTGCTTATTATGGCAGAATTCAGGAATATTAATTACACTAATTTTTATTCTGGCATATGAGCACAGGAAGTTTTTACATGGTAGTTTATGTAGAATCAGATCTGTTTTATTTCATAAGCCAACAGCGGAACATGATTGTTTATTGTTTTCTCTTCTTCAGCTTCAAATACACGTTTGAAACTATTTGGAGTCTAGCCACCGGGCAGTCGTTTGAAGCATTTGTGAAGGACGAAATGATACCTAGACAGGCAGAAAAAATATACACAGCAGATAGAGAATAATCTTTTTAGAACATACAACTTCAAATATGGTTCCCCATTCCCGGTACCATACTATTTTAACCCACTACTCTATGGATACTTATGGACAAAATAATGTGTGTACAAGCATTAATTAGCTTAATTTTGGTAATGGCACGTGAACATAATTTTAGGTCACTGCAGAAACTGTACAATCAGATCTATATTATGCTATTAGAAAGCAGAGCACACCCTGATCAGACATCTACAGGAGTTGTCCGATCTGTGTCTACTCTGTGTGCAAAGGTGCTAAAAGCATCTTTATGGAGTAAAGGGTTATAAATATGGGCCCTTATCCCTTATTCTTGCGGCCATACTATTTTAACTCTTTCACAGCCATGTTTTATCAGCTTCAAATTTTCTTGTCTGTTTCAGATTTTACAAGAGCAAATGGTTGCTACATGCAAGTCTATTGTAATTCAGAAAACTCCTATATTTTATGTGCACTACTTTCATCCTTCAGGGTGATTGTACTTACTTTTATTATCACAACAGTGTTGCTTGTGCCGTGTGGTGGCCGTAAAAAGTCTCCCCGTACACGTAATCGATGTTGTTATCATTCTCTTGCAGGATATGCAAGTAACATGTTTCCTTGTGTTGCTGTTCGGGCGAGTGTTTATTCTGTATGTGGTGTTTCCTGCATGACTCATTTTTGTACTTTTTCTATCTCCGGTGTAACTGAGAGCAGACTATAACCTACATGTTGATAAACTGTCTTAACCCCCTTTCCTTGTTGCATATTCATGTAAGAAATAATGTCATCATTAGCTGAGTTTTTATAATGACACATGTACACACGATGTTTTGGTATTGGTAGAGACAGTAGAGTCACATCTATTATAATTATACCCCCGCAAACGTGCTTGTGGGGTTTATACTGGAATCAGCCTGTCCAGCGGTCGGGCGGGCGGTCAGTCTGTCGGTTGGGCAGTCCGTCCGCATTTGAACTTGGGTAGTTGGTGTCGCGAACTCCTCCTTCGGTTTTGAAGTTACTGAATTTATATTTGGTATACATAATAAACATGAAAGGTAGATGTGCAAGACGCAATATTCATGTGTTTAGCATTAAGTATTGCGGATTTATCTCCCCCTGAAATTTGAGTTTTTTGTCATTTTTTGCATGAAACATGGGGTATCGCAAACTCCTCATTCAATCTGAAAGTTATTCAGTTTATATTTGGTATACATAATAACCATGAATGGTAGAAATGCAAGACGCAATTATATTTGGTATACATAATAACCATGAATGGTAAATATGCAAGACACAATTTTCACGTGTTTAGCGCTGGGCAATTCAGAATTATCTCCACTTGAATTTTGAGTATTTTTGTCATTTTGGCATGAAACGTAGGGAGTTGGTGTCGCAAACGCCTCCTTCAGTTTTAAAGTTATTGACTTTATACTTGGTATACATATTAACCATATAATTTTTGCGTGTTTACTGCTGGCCATTGCAGAATTATCTCCCCTTGAACTTTGAGTTTTTTTGTCATTTTTGCTTGAAACATGAGAAGTTGGTGTCACAAACTCCTCCTTCAATCTGAAAGTTATGCAGTTTATTTTTGGTGTACATAATAACCATGAATGGTAGATATGCAAAACGCAGTCTTCACGTGTTCAGCACTAGGCATTGCAGAATTATCTCCACTTGAAATTTGAGTATTTTTGTCATTTTGGCATGAAACATGGGAATTTGGTGTAACGAACTTCTCCTTCAGTTTTAAAGTGATTGAATTTATATTTGGTATACATAATAACCACGAATGGTAGATGTGCAAGAAGCAATTTTCCTGTGTTTACCTGTGGACATTACAGAATTGTCTCCACTTGAACATTGAGTATTTTAGTCATTTGGTCCTGTTACATGGGCTGTTGACATGGGTGTGACAAGCTTGGATTTGCAATCAATGCTGCTGTGCGGGGGTATTCATCACCTTTAGTGATAGTTCTAGTTCCATTTGCAAACAGTACAGACCTTGATAAAATGGCTGGAACCATCTGATCTAGGTTTATTCTGTTTGCAAAGGCATGAAAGGTGAAGCAAAAGGGTTAAGTTTCATGACTCTGGGTCAAATATGTTCAGAGTTATGGACAGCATAAAAAAGTGTGACAGATGAATGATTGGCTGAATGTTTGTTACTGTGCATTTTGCCCAGTTTGAGTGATTTTTGTTTTTGGTATTCATTTGGAAAACAGCAAAACATGACACTATGTTATGGAGTAATTGACCACTATTGTAGAATTATAATCATAAACAAGATGTTCAACTGGCTGAACTGTAATATCTTTAAATGAATTTATTGAACGTAGGAGTTCTAAAAAGCAGGTGGTTGCTTAATGCGGGGCAAAGGTGATGCAGAAAGCTTCTATAGGAACTTTCTGCAATACTTTTGACATGCATTAAGCTACCACCTGCCTTACAGACCCATAATTATCCGTCTTTTTGTTGACAGCTTAAGAGAGGTTTTACTGTATATCCTTTACCATTAGCCTGCTCAGCAAACTGTCTTTAGTAGAAATGTTTATTTTAGTTTTTAGATTTGATATAAATTATGTGTATTTATATTGTACTTCTATTTAGAAGCGTATTTAGAATATCAGAAGTTTGAATCCTGATGAGTTACACATCTGGATCCAGATTGTTTGTGAAATTCATCGCATCTGGATCCAGATTGTAAACTTCAGATGTTTTTTGTGTGCATTTCATTACATCTGGATTCAGATTGTTTGTAAACTTCGTCATATACTCACCTGCGGCATGTTGAATATTAAACCGAATCAGCATAGCAACGTTAACATGTATCATCGTCTAGACTCTTTGCTTGCTAAGTAATTGTCGTCTGCAGATATGGTCTGTAACAAGTATATTTTCTTTCGTTTCTCTTCAAAAAATACACATAGTGTAACAACTTTATTGATTCTAGTGAGATGTTGAGTTATTCGGCGTCTCATCTGGATCCAAACTGTTTACATACAGGTAACTACGATTGAACGTCTAAAGGGGAGAAAATGCTGTCAAATTTTCTTTCGAAAAATGAATGTCAAATAGTTTGTGATTACAGTAGAACCCTTCGAATAAACATGGTTGTCTTTATAAGCAGATGGTTGCTTAATGCAGGACAAAAGTAATGCAGAAAGCTCCTGTAGGAGCTTTCTGCATTCCTTTTGTTCTGCATTAAGCTACAACCTGCATCTAGCACCCATAATTATACCTCTTTTAGGTAGTCGCATTAGCGGAGTTTTACTGTAATTGTTTTGAATTCCAACAATGCAACCTGTCAGTAGAGTGTACAGTACGGCGATTTTGCACCAGGGCCCTGTGTCAAGTCCGCGAGAAAATAGTCCCTGATAAACAGACGCGTCTTTGGTCAGTATGACGTCATGTTTTATCTTTCAGACGTTGTATTGAAATATTTTACGATCAGTGAATGCTCTATAATCTAAAGTAGACTGCTGGGTAAATCTTCGCCAGCTCCGTATTGAGAAATATACTATTGGTTGTCTTTTCTACGACCTGAGCGTATGTTTCGTTTCTTGAAAATACCTCCTGCAAGAGTCATCTTATCTGGGTCTACTCTGTTTGCAAAGGCGTGAAAAGAGTTTTTTATGAGGAAAAGGGTTAAAATCAAAGCCGAAATGATATTAAACCTTCGCTTGCTATTCACGTCAATATACCTAATAGTGAAGACCCAGATGAGACAGCTCCTGCAGGAGCTGTATCATCAGGGTCTGCACTAGTTACAAGTTGATTGTGCAACCAGTGCACTCCACAGCAGTGATTGCACATCGAAATACTTGTACACAGTGAAAATATATGTAATTATACAACAGGGCATGGGGGAAGAAGGAGAAATGTATTTTAAAATGCAGCAAGCGAAGGGTTATGCATTGAATTGGATATTTGTATACCTGTATACTCTTTCCCCGCAGTATCAAAACTGGATCAGATGCCATTTTGACTACTCCAGATTTGATCAAGCTTTTGAGAAACTCTTGACCAAGTGTCAAACAGATTGGATCCAGATGAGACGCCGAGTTACTCTGCATGTGTCTCGTCTGGGTCCAAGCTGTTAGCAAATTCAAGTCAGGTCACAAATAGCGGGACAAGGGTTACACGTATGTGAGAATATCATCCAAAGTGATCTGGTTTATGTCGCAATGACATTTGTCCACATATATTGCAGTAACTTGTTTATTATAGTGACATGTGTGATACAATTACATACACATCTTGATAAATAAACACATAAATTAAGCACCCTGTCTAATGTAATAATCATTTTGAGAGATACTTTTCATTTATATGTGTCCATTTTATTACATTAGTATTGCACTGTACCGTTTTTGTTACATATACATCCGGCATGTTACATTCCATTTTTTTCATGTATGGCCCGAACAAATTTACATCTTGATATAAGTAGACAACTAACTCTTTACTCGACACATACACATAATTAAACAACATATCAATGACCATGACAACGGTCTCGTCCCAGTTTCATCCCTGCAGCCACATGCGCTTCAGTATTGATATGGGTAACCAGCCTCCTCCATGGCGATCATGATCCAGTCTCTGTACTGGTTCACATCCTCGAAAATATCTGGCTCGTCGGCCTTCGTACAGTTTCCGCCAGATGACGCTATTCCTGAAATATCAACGCTCATGATGTAGACCATACACCCCTCTCAGACTGTACGTGTAGCATTACATTTATTTTCAGGCCCTGCAGCGAGGGACCCCATTTATTTCCCCCGTCCATCGGAGAACCATCCCTCTCCACATCTTACAAGCCCGCATACAAAACATAAATTTACAAGCAATACAAAGAATGGATATCGTACATATAACTGATATAATGATAACAAAGTTTTTGTAGTGAGCTGTTAAATGTAAATGTTAAGCTGGTGTTAGACTAGTTTCGATTCAAGTATTTTACGATACTTTTGATATGTTTGGCTAAGAACAATCATCCCATGGCAGTCGCTGCAAGAACCTGTTGAGCTGAACTATAATATTAACAGACTGAACAAAGAAAGTATAAATAATTGTAATAAAAAACCAAACAAACAAACAAAAAAAACCCCAAATACCTCTTAGCTGCCAGGCCTGTTATTTGTTTATAATGTTTTTATTGTATACACCCTACATGTACCAGTATACTGATCTTTTAAGATCTTTGTATAGGACACACTGTATTTTCAGATTTTTGAAACAGATGTTCTATATTTTGCCATGTTTTTTATGTATATATTCGTTGTTATTTTGTACGGCGGTCTGGCTAAGTAAATTATATTTAAAATATATGTATTTTTAGCACCTTGCTCAGTTGGCAGAAATGTCAGGTTTCTGCATTGAAAAATATACATTTTGAAGAATATGAGCACGAGATCATAAGCTGTATCTAAAGCATTTGTGTATCCAAATAACATAGTTTCTAAACTTAATTCTCTGAAATGGTGTTGATCAAACAAGTTTTGTATTAGGTTTAAGGTAATTTGGCAGTGCCAAAACAAATGTTCAATCGTTTCTTGATTTCTTTTACAAAGGGTACAAAGTGGATCGTCCGTGTATTTCATTTTAATGAGGTATGAATTTACTCCTAAAATCTATAAATGACTCTTACCTGAAACCACTGTATTTGTGTATCAGTAGTAATTTTGAATGGCAGCGAAAATATATTTTCCATTGTTTGTCCGAGATATGTGCTGTTAATTTGTTATTCCAAGTGTAAATGCATTTTGGCTCAATTTCATTTCTATTCAAAGCTTTATAAAATCGTTTGGCACCTTTGCTGTCTTTAATAATAAAATCAATATAGGGCGGTATATAGGGTTTGTGCAAAGGTTCAACTTCTTTCAAAATAATATCCAATTTTCTTGCTGTTACTTGCAATGCACATATAACACCATTATAAGTTAAAAAGTTAGTTTTAAGATTGTATTTTACTTTCAACTGTTCGAACCCTCTGATCGAGTTGTTCTCGTTCAGCAAATCACCAATACAGTGTATTCCTGCACGAAACCACGATTTTAGGAAAACACTTTGTGACCCAATTAAGAGCATATGGTTATAGAAAAGGGGAAAGTTGACTATGTTTTCTTTTCCCATACATTGAGTACACATTAACTTTGAAAATGCTTCAAAAACATGTGCCCAGAATTTATTACTGCATTTAAATGATATTAATTCGGGATAATGTTTACCACAATTAATTAATCTTTCTACGTCTACATATGTCTTGGTAATTGTTGACCATCTGCTTTCACAATGTACTAATCTTCTTATCCAAGAGATCTTTAAAGACTCAATAAAAGCCTTGATATTCACCATTCTAAGACCACCTTCTGTGTAATCTTTGACTTCTATTTCTTTCTTAATCTTGTGAGGGCCATTCCAGATAAAATGAAATAAGGAACTTTCTAGTTTCTTCAAAATTTCGTCAGATGGGTTTGGTAATGAAATGGAAAAGTAGTAAAGTCAAGCAGGCAAAGCCACATGCAAGACGCAACCACCACCAAAACACCGATAGACAGCATGACACACACACACAACCACACACCCAAACGCACACACACACACGAAATGAACACAGAAAACACCAAAAGACACACAAGAACCAGAGACAAACGTTCCACACATGAACAAATCACAAGCACAAAGACGCAAGGCAAACAAAAGGAAGGGTGACACAGAGAGTACCGCCTTGGCACGGTCAGTAGCAAAAACATCACTGGGGGTTTAAACCGGTTTACGGACGTCCTAACCTCACACTTCTCTCAAAGTCACCCTAGCTTTACTAATATTGTAAATAAAGGTATCCCCGCTGGACTTACCCACAACATAGACGACGGTGAACACAGGACAACATGTAAAACATAGCATAATAACTGTGACAATCCGTCAAATATGTACTCAATGACTTTGCTGAAGTCAGAGCACCTGCAGGTAAGCCGTTAAGGGCACGACAGGGAAAAAGTAATACATGAGTCTGGTTAGCTCATCCTGTATCCAAGTTTAAGAGTATACCATCATAGAGTACTACCCTCGGCCTGTCATCGCGCAAGCAAAGAGGGAAGCGTAGCTACCGACTGTAAAAGGGTCGATAACCAAAGAAATAAATGGTTTAGCTTTGCAATTATTAGAGTTTTAACAACTGTAATTTTTCCTATTGGAGAAAGAATACGTCTGCTCCACTTTTTAATTGTATCTTCTATCTCTGCAATTTTAGATTTATAATTCATGTCAATCATTTTAGTCAGATCGACATGAAAATTTATGCCTAGCATTCTAAACTGCATTCCATGTTAGTTTCCATTTAGTTTTAATTGTATCTGAGTTATACTTTTTCTTACCTATATAGACCACCTTAGTTTTATCAAAATTTACTTTTAAGCCTAATATCAAAGACAAATTTGAAAGTGCATTCAATGTTTCATTTAATGATTCACTAGATCCGTCTAATATAACGCTAGTTCATCTGCAAATTGCGATAATTTATATTCTGTATCATTAATGGTAATGCCAGTAATTTTAGGATTAGATCTTAAATGAATAGATAAAATTGCTGCACATAAAATGAAGATGTAACAACTTAAAGGATCACCCTGTCTACAGCCCCTACGGACATTGAAAAAGTCCGAAAGGAAGCCACATTGAGTTACAGTAGAGGTTGCATCTTTATAGAAAAGATTAAACCACCTTTGTATATCATGTCCAAAGTTAAAATGTTTCAAAGTTTTATTTACAAAATACCATGAGAGGGAATCAAAAGCCTTTTCGAAATCTATTAAAAGGAAATGCCAGGAATGTCGTTTTCTTCGGTATAATGAAGTATATCGTAAATTAGTCTAGTGTTTTCTCCAATGAATCGACCTTTAAGGAACCCTGTTTGGTCAGTATGTATTATGCTTGGTAACAAAGATTTAAGTCTGTTTGCAATACATCCAGTTCCAATTTTATAAACAGTGTTCAGTAATGTGATGGGGCGCCAGTTTTTAAGAAGGTATTTTGATTTATTTCCTTTTGGAATACATGTAATTAAGCCTTGTGTCTGAGTGGTTGCCAATATATTCATACTGAATGCTTCATTAAGAGCTCTAACAACAAAAATACCCATCTTAGCCCAAAATACCTTATAAAAATCTGCACTAAAACCGGAAGTCCCCAGGCTACGATTGTTTTTCATATTTTTCAAAGTATTCGTTGCTTCATTCAGAGTTATTTCACCTTCTATACTTTTTGAATCTTGATCATTCAGTCTTGGTATATTTTCGTTTTCAAAAAAGACATTTAATTGTTCTTTTGTTACAATTTCATCTCTTGCTTTGTATAAGGTTTCGTAAAAAAGTTTTGTTTCAGCTAAAATACCCGTTTGGTTTGTGATTTCCGACCCATCCTCTCTTATAATTTTCTGAATTGTCTTTGATATGATATTAGATTTCTCTAGTCCACAAAAATATCTAGTTGGTTTTTCCCCTTCAATACTCCATTTAACTTTAGACCTTATTACTGACCCTCTCATTTTTTCATCGTTAATATTTCTTAATTCCTTGGTTAAAAATGAATGCTCTTCTAAATTGTGTTCCGCTAAGTTTTGCTCTAAATGGAAAAGTAGTAAAGTCAAGAAGGCAAAGCCACATACAAGACGCAACCACCACAAAAACACCGATAGACAGCATGACACACACACACCCAAACGCACACACACACACACGAAATGAATACAGAAAACACCAAATGACACACAAGAACCAGAGACAAACGTTCCACACATGAACAAAATCACAAGCACAAAGACGCAAGGCAAACAAAAGGAAGAGTGACAAAGAGAGTACCGCCTTGGCACGGTCAGTAGCAAAAACACCACTGGGGGTTTAAACCGGTTTACGGATGTCCTAACCTCACACTTCTCTCAAAGTCACCCTAGCTTTACAAATATTTAAATAAAGGTATCCCCGCTGGACTTACCCACAACATAGACGACGGTGAACACAGGACAACATGTAAAACATAGCATAATAACTGTGACAATCCGTCAAATATGTACTCAATGACTTTGCTGAAGTCAGAGCACCTGCAGGTAAGCCGTTAAGGGCACGACAGGGAAAAAGTAATACATGAGTCTGGTAAGCTCATCCTGTATCCAAGTTTAAGAGTATACCATCATAGAGTACTACCCTCGGCCTGTCATCGCGCAAGCAAAGAGGAAAGCGTAGCTACCGACTGTAAAAGGGTCGATAACCAAACATGCAGTGCGTTGCAATATACTAGGATCATAACCTTTCTTTTTAAATGTTTTAATGCGTTTTATAAATAAATCATGAAAATGGATATGACCCCGAATTTTCCTTAGTTTGTAGATAACATCCCCATAAAATTCTGGTTGAGAAATGCCTTGTCGCAGTAACGTCCGTAGATTAAGTCACGTATTGTATTTATTAATTCTATTTCTCTGACCTTTGTTTGCCTTTTTTTAAACGAACCATATGAGATTGATTTACCTCTTATCTCCATTAACAAAATATCTAGGAATAATTGGTCACTTATGCTTAATTGTATCTCCTGTTTTGGTATATCTTTAATTGACTCTCTATTATAAACTGGTAATGCATATTGTTCTATTACATCTTCTATTTTCTTGTTTATTGTTTGAATATATTCTAAGTCTTTAAGTAAAGAATTGTTGTGTTTCCAAAGTCCTGACTTGTGTTCTAAATTGTTAAATTGAAACGTCGTAATTATGGAGTGGTCTGATTGAAAACTATGTTCTATAGAGGAGTTACTAGAATAAACAGACAAGGGTTGCGAAATAAGGAAAAAATCTAAACCAGCTTGTTGTATGGGTTTTTGCTTTCTCCAAGTATAACGTTTCTTTTCTGGATTCATTTCCCGAAAAGGATCTATTAACTCCCTATTTGTTATGTGATTTAAAAGAACTTCTCGTGATTTCCTGCTGTTTACATGTTTATAATTATGATAGTCTAGATCTGGATCCAAAACTAAATTAAAATCTCCGCAGATTACATATGTCATATTTCTGATGCTATCTATGACGTCAAAAATGTTATTATAAAAAGACGGTGTATCACTATTTGGTCCATATATCGATACTAGAGTAAATTTAACATCTTGTACACTTAAATCAAGTAAAACATAATTCCCATACGGATCAAATATTTCATTATGTATCTTAAAATCACATTTTCTAAAAAGCACTGCTACTCCCCGGCTATTTGAGGAATTACAACTTAAGTAAACTTCAGACCCCCATTCTGTATCAACAGTTTTGTATAGATCTTGAGTAAAATGGGTATCTTGAAGACAGAATATATCATATTTTAGGGATTTGAGATGATGGAAAACATTCAGTCTTTTCTGTTTACCATGCAACCCTCTACAATTCAGAGACAGGATTCCCAGACTCTCCATTTCCAGTTTTGTTGAAAGGGGAACCATACATTAATGTGCAGAAAAATAGTTGTGTCCTTGACCTGGGCAGTAAGATAAACAAAAACGGTAATAGCATAAAACACAAATACATAGTAATCACTCACAAACATTTCACCAAAGAAATTCAATGGCAAAAATCACACACTCAAAATACTCTGAAAAAATATTCAAAGATTATAATACAAGTAAATTCCCAATTAAGTATTCGAGCTCATCAAAATTAATCAAATTAATTGCTATAAAATCACACACATATTTAAGGCTTAGGTCAACAGACAACTAACTTTCGATCCAGATTTTTCGATCCAGATCCAACGTACTTTCGTATTTAAAGATTAAAATTGACCTTCTAGTCAAAGGTCAATGCCACTTGAAAGTTATTCTGTTATATCACACTAAGATCCGTCACGATACATTCACATGCCACATGTGTGAGGCCTAAATAAAAGAACAAAATAAGGTTTAGGCATGACAATGGCGTCTTATGTAAGATACATATATTTGACCCTGATGTTCAATGTCAAAATGTCATTGAGATCAAAAGTCAAGGTTGAATATAGTTCAGTTTGGTTCATGTCAGACACTTTGCCTCGTGATTATACACCCACGTGTCAAATATCTAAGAATTATGTCAAAAGACAAAACAGTTATGCTCCAGACAATGTTTATATAAGAAGCAGGAGAAGAAACAGAAGAGAAAAATCACAGAAAAAAAAACGAAAAACAAAACAAACAGAAAACCCCTCTTTTCCTGGGACTATTCCCTAACAATTAGATTATAATGAAAAAACGGGATGGGACGGCCTTTTTGCAACTAAAAAAACAGATCCAAGATCCATAAGTAAAAGGTAAACGGTAAACAGATCAGACCCTATAAGACGGCTTTTTAGTAGCCGTCTAATCTGGGTCTACTCCGTATGTAGGTGTGTAAAAACAAACATATATTTGAAGGTAAAGGTCAACCGATATTTAAGAGTATGCCAATACAGTAAATGTAACAAGGCTATCGATTACCGCGAACTATTTCCAAAGGAAGTGTTCGCTTCGTAAAAACTGTTGAATCAGTCCTATATCTTGAACAGCAAAAGTACAAAAATGAGTCATGCAGGAAACACTACATACAGAACAAACACTCGCCCGAACAGCAACACAAGGAAACAGCAAATGTACATAAGTAGAAAAAACAACAAGAGACGCACAAAGACAAAACAAACATACAATAGGAGGAAGATGGAAGTACCGCCTTGGAACGGTCAGTGACAAAAGTCACTGGGGGGTTAAACCGGTTTATGGGCGCCCAACCTCACACTTATTCCATCCCCATCCTAAAAGACAAACAGTGTAAATAAACGTATCCCCTCTCCGACTAATCTACAACAACCGCGACAGCAAATACAGTGGTAAAGTGCATGTATAACGAAAAAGCATTTAAGTGAACATACTGTATTCAGCAGATCCAGATCAGACGTCTCCTACAGGAGCCGTTTGTTCTGGATCTAGTCTGTTGTATATTCCGATATGAAGGTATCCTATGGGGTTTTCTCATCTGCATCTACACCTTCGTCTTTCTGTTGAAAATTCCTATCGTGTGACAGACAGGTGATGCAAAGTATATTACATAATAATACAATGTTATAGAATAATACAATAAACGGTGCATATAACGATATGTACAGGGGAGCATTACAAGACAAAACAGGCAAAACATGCATTAGGCCTATAAGCAAGCTTATTAGACATGTATCTACTTTTGCCGTACTACTCGACTAAAATACTATGAGGTGGAGGTTACTTGTCTAATATCTGTGCATTCGCACTTATACAACCTGTGTAGATCCAGGTCAGAGACTTCCCGTGTGTTCTCCGCTTAGGATCCATGCCGTTTGTACATTAATTAGGAAATACGGCAAATGTACTATATAACTATATTGGGATAGGCTAAGTAACTCCAAAATCAGTATGACATGGTTTCATGTGGCAGGATAAGCAGTGTAGACCCGATTTATAGACCTCTAAAGCATACTATGATCCTGATCCATACTGCTTATTTATACCTTTACGGTGAATGGAAAGCTATACTAACATAATTATTATGCCGCGTAAAAAGAGCGAAATCAACGTATCATAGGCTACCCGGGCTGACCGCTCTTTAGGTCTTTCTCCAACGAAAGAAATTTGGAGAAGAACCACAAGAACTATCAGTTCAACAAGAAAAAATATAATTATATAAAATGTCTAGAAGTATCACTTCCTAAATTATGATAAGGGTTACCCGTTAGTCTGTCTCTAACGAAACGAAAAATGGAGACACGACTTAGGTAGGACATAGTTCTTTGTACACTTTCATGTATAATTAGTCACATGATACAAGCGATAGCTAGCGGGCGGTAATCCTAAAAATAGCGTCTTACATATAAATAAGACATAACGG
Source organism: Azorinus chamasolen (assembly GCA_963576725.1). Classification (NCBI taxonomy): domain Eukaryota; kingdom Metazoa; phylum Mollusca; class Bivalvia; order Cardiida; family Solecurtidae; genus Azorinus; species Azorinus chamasolen. The sequence continues at coordinate 97,486,749 of OY755236.1, read as the reverse complement.
ACTTTTGAGTTCTATAAATAGTACAGCCTAACCGCTGGTTTCCCTCGATAAGGGTTTTAAGGAACATTTTCCCTGACTTAGTATGTGTAACATGTGTATGTCGTAATGCTATGTGCCTGGTACAGAAATTAGACCTAGATGCGAAACACAATACAAAAAGGCTTGCTATATTTGTCCAACATGCTGGATCTAGATCGGGCGCAGAGTACGTCGGTGTCCAATCCATATCAAACACGTTTAATGCGACTGCTTCTCACTAAAACGTTACGTACAGTTGCGTTTCACTATATAAAGTGCAAATTAGGGAGACAGTCGCATTCATTTTGAGTTAATGCAACAAGGTTTACTACGGAAAGAAAAAAAAAACACACGCCGGATCTAGATCGTGCACCGAGCACGTCGGCGTCCGATCCATATCCAACATGCTGGTGCGGCTGCTTTCCCTCTGAAACGTGACGTACAGTGTCGTTTTAGTATATATAGTGCAATTTTGCAGACAAATTTATACCGAATATCTTGGCTATTTTCTTGATTTTATTTATCCATTCATTATTTTATAATTATTCCAAATTACATACGGAATATTCATGGACAAAATAGTTATACTGAAATACGGAACTCTGTAACCATCCTAGAAAGTACTGGCTTTCATTTGCACAGAGAACAGGTCACTGTAGCATTACATAGGCCCCTTGTGTCTGTATTGAGCACGGAGAACAGACTATTCTAAATATTTTGGCGCTAAATACTTTTGGTCTGCAATTTAAGTTCCAGAGTGGACTTTCTTGCAGTTTCTTCTCTAAAATGTAAGTGATGTGTCAATCAGTTTGGAATCTGATGATACGCCGATTTACTCGGCATCTCATCTGGATTCAAACGGTTTGCCCAGGCAATCACAGATTCGCCATTTGCAACACATTCCGGCGGTTTCGGCGGTGAAAGAGCTAAAGGGTGTCAAACATAGGGGTTTGTAGAAAATTAACGTTGTTCATTTAACTCTTTTGGCGCCAAATTTAAAAGTGTCATCTGCAATAATAATTTCATATTAAATATAATTCTAAACTAAATAATAAATGTATATTAGTAAAACATTTGTTTTTAAAAACATGTATGCTTGGGCTAAACTAATACAGAAAACAGTGACGTCCCAGGTCAGATGCCGCCTTGAAAGGCGGCATCTGACCTAGGACTGCACTGTGTTCAATGGTGCCAACAGGCGACATTGGCACCGAAAGAGTTAAAAGTCACATTTACGTATGCTACCTGCGTCATTGACGTCAGATGTAGAAAATGCCGAATATCGCCAAATGCTCTTCTATCTGATCTTCAAGGAAAAAAATTGATTGGTTGTTTAACCATTACCTCCATACGGACTCCCTTTTCACGCGTTTGCAAAGAGAGTAGACCCAGATTCGACGGCAGGTGGTTACTTATGCAGTACAAAAGTAATACAGAAAGCTCATATGGGAGCTTTCTGTATTACCTTTGACCTGCATTAAGCTACCACCTGCTTTACAGATCTATAATTAGAATGGTTTGTAGTTATTGTTGTTGCAAACATATGTACATTCACACTCTTGGTTAAAATCGGCAGCTTACGTGATGTAGACTATTTGGATTCTCATATTAGTTGAGGAAACCCCGTCTAGATCTTATTTTGGAACCAATCCATTTTCATGTTGAGGGAACCTAGATCTTGTTTTGGAACCAGTCCATTTTCATGTTGAGGGAAAACATCCCACAACACATTTGCTGGTACAAGCCATTAACATCGATGGGGTCAGAGGAGCCCTCTGATATTGGTCTATACAGTTTGCCTACATGTCATTTCAAGGGACATAGGGTACAAATAGGTAAATGACGGTAGAACTTCTATAAAGCGTCTACTGAACGAGTTAACATAGCTTAATGCAGGTCAAAAGTAATACTGAAAGCTCCATATTGAGAAATCAGCATAACTTTCGACCTGCATTAACTCTTCGCTTGCTGCTCACGTCAATATACCTACTGTAAATAGTGAAGACCCAGATGAGACAGCTCCTGCAGGAGCTGTCTCATCAGGGTCGGCACTATTTACAAGTTGAATGTGCAACCAGTGTACTCCACAGCAGTGATTGCACAGCAAACTACTTGTACACAGTGAAAATATATGTAATTATACAACAGGCCATGGGTAAAGAAGGAGAAATGTATTTTAAAATTTAGCAAATGAAGGGTTAAAACTTTACCCAAAGTTGATTTATCTACGTTCCCCTGTAGCTGTCCTTACACAGCAGTCGGTTATTTGAAGCAGGACGAAGTAATGATTACAGAAAGTTCATTTTGTTCTGCATAACTTTTCGTCCTACATTAAGCTACCATCTGGCATATAATGAAACAACATTAGACATCTTTTTGGTGGCCGATTGATTGATTTTACTGTAGTTAATTTTAGGAAAGATACTTACTAAAGGCACTTTATAGAAGTCAAAGTTAGATGAGGTTGTTACAATATGTTACAAGATGTCCACGTACCTTGTGCATACCAAGCTCCATTCTGATCTTTGCACACAAGGGGACTACCAATGTCATCCTGCAGACAAAGAAATTAGGACAGTTGCAATACAGATATGCTAGACGTCTTGATGTGACGTTAAAACCATGATTCAAACAAACAATTTGGTCATAAATGTACAATTAAAGTTGAAATTGAAAATTACATCAGTAAATGGTCAAGCTTTACACAAACAAATTATCATCTGATATCTCAGTTCGGTCCAAACTAATTGAAACTATGGTTGTGGTTTAGCCCTTGGATATCAAACGCGTGAGTGCTTTGTCTTCTTCAGCGCTTATTCGAATGGTTTTCCTGCGATATACTTATTTTCAGCATACAAACAATGCTTCATGCAATTTTCAGACATGTTTAAATGCGTTGCAAGTAGAGAATATCACTTTAACCCATTCCCTCATATTGACGACTGTTGACGACTCTGTAAAACTTTGTGAAACCATTGTGATAAATAGAGCATTTGCTCCTATAGGAGCAAATGCTCTATTTATCACAATGTTTTCAAACTACAAAAACGCAAAGTGTTCTATATCTCTAGTTAAAATAGCTTATACCTCATAGATACAACCTCTCTGAATAAATCTACCGAAAAGGAGCATTAAGTAGAGAAATAGAACATTTTAGATTTTTGTAGTTTGAAACCATGCTTTTATAGTTATGTATATTTGCTGTTTCCTTGTGTTGCTGTTCGGACGGCTGTTTTGTTTTCTGTATTTGGTGTCTCCTGCAGGACTCATTTTTGTACTTTTAATCGTTATTTCTCATTCTAGAAAAAGTATGATTGCCTTAAAAGAAACATATACGTAACTAAGCCGTACATGAATTTTGTCTAAACCGAGGACGAACATCGGCAACATCAGCATCAATACATGTATGGAACCAAAAACGCACACAATTTGTTTTAAAACGCGGGCGAATATCAGCAACATCACTACCAATACATGTACAGAACTAAAACGCACACAAGTTGTATCTAAAACGCGGGGGAATACTGGTACCGACAGCATTGAAATGGAGCTAAAACGCACATTATTTTTCTTCTAACATGCGGGCAAATTTCGCTGATAATACATACATGTAACTAAAACGCACATTATTTGTACCTAAAAAGCGGACGAATATCGGCAACATTGCTAACAATACATGTACGGAACTAAAACGCACACGAATTGGGTCTTAAACGCGTGCAAATATCGGCGACTTTGTCATTAAAATTCAACTCATTAATATCATGATGTCAATATTTCTTCCATGAATGTTCATGCGGTAAAGGGCTAATCTCCCAAATGTTACAAAGATCCAGAATTAAACTTCTTGAAAGTGATCGTTTTAGAAAGGCTTTTGAACTATCAATAATGGAAGCAGACTACAGTTTTTAGTGCAAAATTATAAACATTGTCAAGAGCTCATGCTCAATTTACTCTGTTAAATGACAAACTGCAATTGTTTTGTCAAAATATCGCTTAACCTTTTGTCTCATGTAAGCGCATTTTCTCGCCTGTGTAAATAGAGTAGACCCGGACCAGACGGTTCTTGTAGGAATTGATTGATCAGGGTTTACGCTACTTGCTTATGAAATAAATCAGATATGATTTTACTACTTCTGTCATGGTAAAGAATATATTGTTCTTGATGCTGAATAATATCCAGACTTTCATTATTTCTCACATAAATATTCACGAAAGAAAGTGTCAATGTTGAAAATAAGTGCTTACCCCACAGAAATCCTTCCTTTGGTTCTCGTATCCTGCACAAACCTCCGTATAAGGCAGGAAGTCGTCCCAGTGGTTGGCACAGATACTGTCAGACAGAATGGGGTACATCAGCTGGTTCAAAACCTCCTCGTTTCCAGTTGCTATATATAGACGGATTATCATAAATTTACGGTATAATATATCATGTTTTATTAACACTCATTCTTTTTATTGATATTTATAATACTTTATGTGATAAGTGATATCTTTTCTTACCATTTTACCTCCTACAAACACTTTTTCATTTTTCTTTTTGTCATGAAATAAACTGTAAACGTCCATAAACTCCTATCTGATATGTGTCTATTCTGTTTTATTTGCAAGGCTTTAACAGGCGGAAGTATGGAGAAAAGGGCAATGAGGATGAAACATTTGTGTTGCAGAAAATAATTACACTGCCTGATTCTCAAAACATTTACATATACAAAATGTAATGATGTCCTTTATTTTGGATAAGATGGATATATTTGTTCAAGGTACTGCAATTGTTTCTAATCAAGCCAGTAATACGACGGTATGTTAAACTCATTATAATTACATCTTAAGGATTTTTAACCGTTTCCTCATTGCATAATTAATGTAAGAAATAATGACATCATGACTATTTATTAGCAGATTTTTTTCTACAGGAATATCTACATTTTAGTGTTTCGTATTTGTAGAAACTATAGAATCAGATGTATTATAATTTCGTAAGCAAACAGAACAGACCTTGATCATACGGCTCTAACAGGATCCGTCTGATCTAGTCCTACTCTGTTTGCAAAGGCGTGAAAAGTGTTTGTATAGCAGTTTATTTCAGCTCAAACATTTACATGTTCATTGCCATTTTCATTGGGTTAACCCTTTCCTTTTTATAAACGCCTTCTCACGCATCTGCAAACGGGGTAGACCAAGATCAGAAGCTCCTATAGGAGCCATATGATCAGGGTCTGCTCTGTTTGCTAATAGAATTTGATAGACATGCATCTTTAATCTCTAAAATGGCTACAATGTTCCATCTTCCATATTTCATTATAACACTCTTGTACAAGAATATTAAGTAGATATTGAAATTTGGAATAAATACGGAACAGCGAAAGAGTTAAAGAAACTAATGTTTTAGAACGTCTGATGTCTAACATATACTCTTAGCATAACTTAACATGACATATCGTTTATTTACTTTTACAAACAAGAACAGGAATAAATGAATGCCATGGTATGGCAAAATGTGTATTATCAGAGCTATGAATAAATATGAACACGTGTTTTTACGACGTAGAGATACAGATACAGAACATAAAATCCAAGGACGTGAGAGTGTACAGTGCTCCCTCCATTAAAGTCACCTCTCAACAACGGTTCCCTCCCGATAGCGACAACGTGTATTCCCCCCGGAGGATTTTCAAGTAAAACTCCCTCCCGCGAACGATACCTCTCTACAACGGCTAACGACATGTATATTTGTAGCCGGATGGTAACATTTACCTCCCTTCAACGGTACTTCAGATGAACGTAATTTTCTGAACACTGAACAAAAGCAACCAAGCATGTGAAAGATGATTGGTCCCAATGACACTAAAGTAATCTTTATGTAATTAACGGCCGCCTGTTATAATTCAGTCAACCATAGCTAATCCGTTGTGCGACTCGAGCGACAATTCGTGTGTAAATCCATTATGACACACTGACACCTATATGCTGTTGTGTATGACTGATTAGGAGAATACTGAATTTCAATTGAGAAACACGTTTTCTATATTTATAAAGTAAAAGAAATAATGTCGGTTAAATTCGTTTATTTCTCTCTTGCTCCAGAACGATAACCATAGGCGCGTTCGATTTGTCACTTCTAGAAAAAGATCGGGTGACAGAAATGAATTTCAATCGAGTTCGGTCATAAACTGAACTTAGAAACTAAAAATTCTTCACGGCAACAGTACTCTTGTCAAATTTGAACATAAATGCGTAATGATTTTTATTCCGTTTTCCTCTAGTTTTCGCAGACGGAAACGGTGAATAAAATCGAACATGTTCTTCCGAACAATTCTACTCCTGGTGGACCTAATCGCACACGTTCATTTTTCAACTTGCGGATTGCGATTCGTGGACGTAGGGAAACATTTTGTTATGCATTCTTAACAGGTCTGTCTGTCTGTTAATCTGTCTATCTATCTACCTATTTATTTAATCATCAACGCATACACCCATCTGTCAAAATACGTCTGTGTAGTGTTCCCTCCCAACAACAACACCCTCCGCACAACGGCACTTTTATGTGTTTCCGTAAAGTGTCGTTGTTCGGAGGGAGCACTGTATATCATTACCATTACATGTATTACTAAACTGTGATTTCAAAGAGTTCAACAACGTATATCCCTGTGTTTAAAACTCTTATTACAAAATATTGATAATTTAGTTAAAATGTTTTTTCTCATTACTGTTTAACAGTTCAATTAATTTAACCATGCTTTGTCGTCGCCAATGACATCTCTGAATATACTGTTTAATTATCATATTATCATATGAAGTGCTACTCATGTTCTTTACCATTTGACCTTTATCCTGTTATGGGAAGATGAGTAATTACCCATGCAAACAGTTTGGATCCAGATGAGACGCCGAGTAATTCGGCGTCTCATCAGAATCCAAACTGTTTGACACCCTGATTGCATTTTGGTAGACAAGTTGATTATAGATTGAATTTTGAAACTGTAGTAGGTGAAAACATTCTGTAAAAATAATTTGTTCAGTATGCTAAAGGTTAATGCGCAATAAGGCACTACTCATGATTGTCTAACCTAATATAGACGCCAAGTTTTATCCTTGCCTTTAACTCATCGCATCATAGAAACATCATTTATTATACAGTAAAACCACCTCTCTATAACGGCCACTAATTTGTGTAAATTAGTTGGTATATAAGGCAGGTGGCTGCTTAAAGCAATGTGAAAGTAAAACAGAACGCTCCTATAGGAGCGTTCTGTTTTACTTTCACCTTGCTTTAAGCAACCACCTGTTTTTACACAAAATACTTGATGTAATTTGGTTGCCGTTATAGAGAGGTTTTACTGTATTTACAAACAGAGTAGACCCAGATCAGATGGCTCCAATAGGGTCTGCCTTGTTTGCTTATGATAGGGTAGAGATCTGATTCTACATTTTCTACCATATAAAAATACCACGTGTTCATGATGCCACTACAAATAAATGAATGAATATTCATTATTTCATGATTATTCACCAGGTAAATGGTTAAGTGTGTGGACGCTAAATCATTGTCATCGGCAAAACTATATCGATTTAACAATTTTCAAGCTATCCACCAGTTCGCCGATAGCCTACAAATAGTTAATAAATGTGAACTATGAATTGAGGCATGTTGTCTTACATGATGTGCTTCCCCAGCCGGGGAGCCAGCACTGGGTGCCGACCTGGTATGTGTGAGAGACATCTGCGATACAGACTGGTCGGGTATGGTCATTCCACCTGTAATGTATTTCAACAGTTTATATGAATGTCCATTGTATTCATTTACACCATGGAGACGCCTTTCACGTCTTTGCAAACAGAGTACAGTAGAACCTGTCTTAACCCATTACCTCATATGCTATTTTTAGATACAACACTGATTGCGATCGATCTCAGTGCTGATTTTGACCCCGTCGACCATGATATTTTATTAGATGTATTGCGAAGCCAGCCAGTATGGAGTGTGCGGTACAGCATTAGCCCGGATTAATTCATATCTTCGACCACGTAATTGTCGTGTAAGTGTAAATTCGGCTGAGTCATCTCCACGTCCTCTTGAATGCAGTGTACCCCAAGGCAGTTGTCTTGGACCTTGGCTCTATCTTACCTATGCTGGAACTTTATTTGATGTAATTCCACCAACTGTATCAGTGTATGTGTAACATGGTGAAAAAGTTGTGACTCGACTGGGCCTCGAACCCAGGGCCTCTGGCTTACCATGCCAACACTCTACCGACTGAGCTACCAAGCCATACAGTAAAGCCTATCGACTTATTTCACCATAATCTCTACCCGGCTACATATGCATTCGCTGACGATCACAACGTACTTAGACGTTTTCGACCAACTTCAGTGTCAAACGAAGTTAATGCTATTACAGATCTTGAACAGTATGCAGTTATTATTAATAATTGGATGAATGCGAATAAGCTCAAAATGAATACAGATAAAACGGAATTCATACTGTTTGGCAGTAAATAACAATTGAATAAATGCTGTACGAAAGAAATTGACATTGCAGGTGATAAAATTAAATCTGTTGATACTATTAGATACTTAGGTGCGTACCGGGATGAATCTCTGAAATTAAAAAACATATCAAAACAAAGTGTAGAACTGCTATGTTGAACTATCCTAGAATAAAAAATATCCGTAAATACCTTACTGAAGACGCTACTAAGATTCTGGTTCTTTCTTTAGTTATGCCTCGTCTCGATTATTGCAATGCCATATTGTTTTGAACCGCTGATGCTGACTTAAACAAAATGCAACGTATTCAGAACATGTGTGCCAAACTTGTCTTACTGCGTGCAAAGTATAAAAGTTCCAAGGAGACTCTCTTTGATCTTCACTGGTTACCAATCAAAGCCTGCATAAACTTTAAGATTCTGTGTTTAATGTATAATTGCTCTGTAGGTAATGCCCCGGTATATCTTAGAGAACTTTTAAATAAACAAACTCCAATGAGAGCGGGTTTGCGCTCCTCAGACACTGCATAATTGTTATTTGTCGTTCCATTTAACAAACGGAAAACATTTTATGACAGAAGTTTCAGTAAGATGGTTAATGTAGAAAGACGCTTGAAACGTGTGCATTATATGGCGTGACAAACGTTGCAATATTAATTTTTCATTTGATAAAAAAAAATCTCATTTGATGTTGCGAAAATATTGTTCATTTGATGTTGCCAAAACATTTCTCATTCGATGTTTGAACATTTTTCATTTGATAAAAAATTTCTCATTTGATGATGCGAACAAATTGTTCATTTGATGTTGCGACAAAAATTTCTCATTCGATTTTTGAACATTTTTCATTTTATAAAAATATTTCTCATTTGATGATGCGAAACATTTTACATTCGATGTTGCGATTATTTTTTTCATTCGATAATTTGCCTCATGGGATAGGCTACTAGATAGAATTGTAAGCTTGGATTCCATTGTAGGAACAAATCATACTAGCTAAAGGCATGGCTAGATACAAGTTTAATATGATAAAACAAGGCAGTTTTGCATGTCAGATTCTGTGGTCGAGTGGTCTAACGCGCTGTCCGTTTCATAGTGCTAGATATTTACCTGCGCGCCGCGGGATCGAATCCCGAAAGATGCGAAATCTATTTTATATATAATGTAAGTATTTCATATCAACCGCTCGAAGTTCTAAGCTGATATATCGCTACTTTTCTCTCCCCACCCCGCTATTTCATTCCTCCCGCCCCCACCCGGATACTAAAAATGTACCTACGCCTATGTAACGTGCATAGAACTGGAGAAAAGTGATTTTTTTTGAAATTGTGTCGTTTTGAAACCATTGCTTTCAAAATGTTACTTTTACGGAGACTCCAAAATGCGTCACTAGGGGGGAATGTGTTAACGTGCATAGAAATGGCGGAGACAGTAACTGTATACAGCACTTACTACATACTTATACTGGTAGATACATGCGTCTTTGAACTTGCAAGTTTTAATTTTAGAATGAAATCATCATTTATGAACTTTTTTAATGATGGAATGCATTGGAATGCTCATCGCTGAACAGTTTAGACTTGAATCTTCACGGTCTGTCAGTTAAAGTCGTATTCGATATATCCTGTCGTTTAGAGGCGTTTAAATGAAAGAAACGACTATTTCACATACATATGAAAAAATGTTGCACGGGATTCGTGAGAACTATTTTCAGTATTCTTAGCTGAGCAAAGCATATCAAAGTCGTCAACACTGAAAAGAGCAAACCACTGGATCTGATATTCATTGAACCCTTTCCCAGCTACTCTGATTTGTTCGTCCAATGAAATCCGAGCTTACAACTCCATCTAGTAGCCTATCCCATGAGGCAAATTATCGAATAAAAAATATTTTCGCAACACCAATTGATTTTTTTTCATTCGATCATCAAATGAGATTTTTTTTATCATATGAAAAATGTCCAAACATCGAATGAGAATTTTTTTTGGGCAACATCAAATGAGATTTTTTTTAAATAAATGAAAAAGTTTCAAACATCAAATGAAAAAAAGAAAATATTGGATTAAAAAATAAATATCAAATGAAAAAAATAAATATCAAATGAAGAAAAAAATCAAATGAAAAAATAATATTGCAATGTTTGTCACGCCATAGTATTAGATCAGGTGTCCCTTCTATTCGACTATGTCGCAAATATAAGGGTGACCCTTTAAAATAATCTAGTTGTGGGTTTTAAGCCTGGTGGTATCTATAGGATCCCTCTGATCAGGGTTTACTGTCTTTGCTTATGAAATAGCGAAGTTCTGATTCTACAGGCTTTGCCATGCCCAAACATTCGTTTGTTTGTGTATCATTATAAACATTTGGCTAACTCTTTCGGCGCCAATGTCATCTGTTGGCACCATTGAAAACAGTGCGGTCCCAGGTCAGATGCCGCCTTGAAGACCTGGGACTTCACTGTTTTCTGTATTATTTTAACCCAAGCATACAGGTTTTTAAAAACAAATGTTTTACTACTATACCTTTATTATTTAGTTTAGAATTGTATTTAATATCACGAAGTAAATACAGACGGAGTGGCATCGAGTCGATCTGGTCAAAAATGCTGTCGTTCAAAATTAATCAACCAATCAGAGCGAGCATCTTATTGTTGACGAAGGACGCCATTGAGGAAAAGCGTGAAATTGCTCGCAAATTTAAGACGATTTCACCTGTATTGAAGTCTCGAATCGATAGATTTTTTGTGTGAAAGTGTTTGGTAAGTATTACTTTCTTTCATGGGTCCTTGTTTATGGTGCAAAATATTTTAGTTGATGGTTTTTTTGGAGGTGGAAATGAACCTGTTATTTTCAGTGCGTCTGAACTGTTGACAAAATGGCGGCAATGGTCGAAAAATTAGTTTTCATATGGTTTGATAATAAAAGTAAGTTTATTGAAATATGTGGTTGCTTATACTTAGTCCAGTGCTTCTGAAGACTATGAACTAATGCATGGTCCATATTTCATCGAAATTTGTGTAGAGATTACGTGTAAACTTAGCTGTGAAAATGACGATTTTTAGCTATATTGCCATTTCACTGAGGATCGCTTTCCTAATACCGTGGAATCGGGAAACACTAAGGCTTACTTCTCGTATATTATTTTCATTCAACGTGAGTTGTGATGAAATGCAAATATGTTGAATTAATGCATGGTATATTTTTTTAAACGATTAATTGGACGATACTCGTATAATCGTGGATTGAACAAGAGCGATGTACAGTCAAATTTTAAAGTGGTTTCGAAAAAAAATACCATAGAATTTATACATTGTTTGTGACAAATGAGTAATTATTTTCAGTTAGTAAGTGTGGAAAAGGAACCTAAATAGTCTGTGGTCAGTAAACAGAGCAGACCCCCTGATCAAACAGTCTCTTTTTGAGCAATCTGATATGAATAGCAAAGGTGTTCTATTCTGTTAATTTGTGAATGATGGAATGGTCCATCATTGTTTAACTGTAGATTTTATTCATTATAATTATAAGACTTATATTTGCTAGATTATTTTGCTTAATAAACAGTGAAGACTCTGATCAGAGGGTTGTTTTTCAGCTATTGTGTCATTTTTACCGCACACCGTCTGGGTCTACAGTGTTTTAAATGTCAGTACTCTTGATTCCTGCGTTCAAAGGTTTTAACAATACAAAGTAACAAATTAGATTGCATGAAAATAAATTGTTTAGACATTTTGAGACTATATTATTACATTACCAACCTAGCCTAAATACTGCTAATTTGCAGAATAGACCTAGGAAACGATCAAATGTGCCAGATGGTCAGTAAATCCCCTATGTTATTAGCAGGGGACAAGGGTCAGTGATCACAAACTGCCATCTATCACACACTTCCTTATCAACAAAGCAATTAATTATTACGCAACAGGAAAGCTTTCAAATGAGACAAATACCAAACAATGTGCCAATTATCTAGTTCTGATTTGTTATTTTTCCAAAAATAGAAAAAAAACTATTCTGACTAATTAGATCTATAGTTAGGCATAATTAAACCCCAACGATTGAGATCAATTTAAAAAAAATAGATAATGGTGAATTCTAGTTCTAAAGATAGTTTAGATTTATATGATCTAGATCTATCCTAAAACACTTTTACTGGATCTGCTACGGTACTGTACATCCATTTTACAACACATAAATGAACCCAACGGGACGGTATATCTTAATTAATATCTAGATCTTCTTAAAATAGAACGAGAATTAAAATTTTAAATGCTGTTGATCTAAAGTATTCGACATATCAGGTGTGTCCAACAAATAAAGAAATCTCCCAATTCCGAAAAGTTAAGCTGGAAATTTATACGGGCATTCCTTTAAATGGAAAAGTAGTAAAGTCAAGCAGGCAAAGCCACATGCAAGACGCAACCACCACCAAAACACCGATAGACAGCATGACACACACACACACACACACACAACCACACACCCAAACGCACACACACACAAACACACGCGAAATGAACACAGAAAACACCAAGACACACAAGAACCAGGGACAAACGTTCCACACATGAACAAATCACAAGCACAAAGACGCAAGGCAAACAAAAGGGTGACAAAGAGAGTACCGCCTTGGCACGGTCAGTAGCAAAAACACCACTGGGGGTTTAAACCGGTTTACGGACGTCCTAACCTCAAACTTCTCTCAAAGTCACCCTAGCTTTACAAATATTGTAAATAAAGGTATCCCCGCTGGACTTACCCACAACATAGACGACGGTGAACACAGGACAACATGTAAAACATAGCATAATAACTGTGACAATCCGTCAAATATGTACTCAATGACTTTGCTGAAGTCAGAGCACCTGCAGGTAAGCCGTTAAGGGCACGACAGGGAAAAAGTAATACATGAGTCTGGTAAGCTCATCCTGTATCCAAGTTTAAAGACATTCCCTTGGCCAGCTTGGGTCTTTACAGCTAACCTGTGAAAAAGCATGCGGCACATGGTAAAAACTATAGCAGTCTGCCTGTCAAGAACCACTGGAGCGTTCAATGTGAGGCCCGTCTCTTACATTTGATGATTTGGAAATGATTAGATTGTCACTAATGCAGTATATGTTTTTATTTTTTATCATGCTCCCTGAAACTATAAGAAGGAGCATATAGGCCCCGCTTTGTCCGTTCGGCCTGTGAATGTCTTCTAAAGTGCTCAACCTACATTCATGACACTCCACATACAAATATATCCCATTGAGATCAAGTGCAGGGTGCAGGGGTTAAATTATAACTTTCTGAGCAGTATTTACATATTCTGATAAACCTTGTTGGGAGAAAAGGCAGCTGTGTCCAAAGATAATAACTCTGTGGGACATCTCTTTTGGAAGTATGTAATCTGTCTTTTTTTTTTCACTGAAAGTACTTGACCCACACTAACGAAAAATCATATTTCAGCAATTCTTTACCGAGAGATGCTGTGAGAACGGGTGATTACTCTATTTGCAGTGTTTCTTGAGTTAAAGTGAGCTATTGTGTTTACCCTGTGTCCCGGTCTGTCGCCGTCTGTCGTCATCTATTTTAAAGAACTTCTTGGAAACGACGGGGCCAATTTCATCAAAACCTCAAAGGATTATTACTTGTTGGTTCATCTGTCAGCTTTTCTTCAAATATAAGCCATCCAATCGAAAGTGTTGTTGCTATGGCAACTGATTGAACACAAATAAAAATCTTCTTGTTAAAAATATCAGAATGACAGAATTGTAAATAATTGTACACCAATGATCTATGGAAGACCATTGGTTGAACTTCTATTGGGTTCTGACCAACAATGATCTTTTGAGTGTGTTCCCCTTGACTAATTGTATGTCAGGGCCTCTCTAGACAGAATGAGACGGCTTGCCATATTTTGCACACTTGTATCATGCTTTTACTGTTACTGTCACGCCTATTGAGAACAATGGGGGGGAATCATTGAATGGACCTGGGTAATGTCTTTAAGAGTATACCATTATAGAGTACTACCCTCGGCCTGTCATCGCGCAAGCAAAGAGGGAAGCGTAGCTACCGACTGTAAAAGGGTCGATAACCAAACATGCAGTGCGTTGCAATATAATAGGATCATAACCTTTCTTTTTAAATGTTTTAATGCGTTTATAAACAAATCATGGAAATGGATATGACCCCGAATTTTCCTAAGTTTGTAGATAACATCCCCATAAAATTCTGGTTGAGAAATGCCTTGTCGCAGTAACGTCCGTAGATTGCAATTATATTTACTAATGAGAGGTAAATTTAGAAAAAGTTTTCCGAAGTTTGTGATATCTGTAACCTTGCTTAAGAAGTTTATCAGTTATAACTAAATTACGTCTGTTAAAATCTTCAAGCAAAGAACAGGCTCGGGCAAACCTAATAAGTTGAGAAATATAAACCCCATAAGATGTAGAACGTGGCACATCCCCATCTAGAAAAGGATAATTAACAATTTTAAAATTAAAATCTTCTCTTTTATCGTATGCTTTGGACGAAACTTTATCATTTGTAATTGAAAGATTCAAATCTAAAAATGAAGCATTAATGTCAGATTGATTAGCTTTGTTTAAAAGACAGTTCTTTTGGGTAAATTGAAGAAACCATAGTATCAAAATAAGGATTATCTAAATTCAAAATATCGTCTAAATACCTTGAAGTTTTATTAAAAGCATTAATAATATCGGCCTGTGTATCAGGTTTTAAGCTAAGCATAAAATCCCTCTCGTAGCAATACAAAAACAAATCTGCAACAAGAGGGGCACAATTTGTACCCATGGGTATACCAACAACTTGACGATATATGGTATACCCATAACGCACAAATATATTATCTAAAAGAAAGGTAAGAGATCTACAAACATCAAGGCAAGTCCACATTGTGTAATGTTCAACTTCTGAATTCGAAAAGAATGAACGTTGAACATTACAAGCAATGAACATTTTGTTTTCTCTGGCAAAGGTTTTTTCTATTAATTTAATAAGTTTATCCTTTATAAGATGGTGAGGTAGAGTAGTATAGAGTGTAGAGAAATCATAAGAGCTCAGTAAAGAAATGTTATACTGTTCATTTTCAAGTTTTGTTAAAACATCATTTGAATTTTTTATAGACCAAAAAACATTAATGCCAGAATTTTCATATATTTTATCACAGTAGCGTTTAACATGTTCTTTGATCGTAGTAAGACAGGACGTCAAAAGTATAGATAATTTAGTAGTGGTACAACAGCTAGAGTTGGCAATATAACGCGCCTTATAAGGGTTTTTATGTAGTTTCGGAATCCAGTACAAAGTAGAAAGTTTATGTTGTTTTATGTTAGGACCAGACTTAAAATTATTGCACATTTTTACATGTTCCGAGACTATATCTTTTTCAGGTGTTTGAACTGTTATATAAGTTTTTGAATCAGTTAGCTCCTTCTTTAAAACATCAACATAATACAATCTTCAAATAATGATTACATTGTTTGATGCCTTGTCAGCAGGAACAAGAACATAATCTGAATGGAAATTAGAAATGTTTTTCTTCAAGTAGCGAAATGTAACTCTAGGTCGAGGTGGTAAAAGATGGTAATTTGATTTGTAAAAAGTTATTCGCGTATCAATAATATCGAAAATACATTTCTTCCAATCCGAAAGGGCATTAAAATCAGCATGTTCTCGTTGACACCATTTGATGCAGAATTCTTGAATAGCTTCCGCAATATGAGTTCGACAAGCGTCAAAATCAATAAGGGAAGGTAATCTATATTTAGGTCCTTTAGTTAGGAGGGTCCTGAGACGTTTATCCTTAATGATATCAAAATTACCAGTAATGACATGACCAACTGGTTTATAGCAAAAGCTAGAAATGCTACAATCTCAAGAAATAGGGGTATTAACATCAATATTTAAGTCAGAGACAATTTTATTGTAGTTAAAAATAACATTTCTAATAGGTTTATTATATTTATAACAGATGATAGGTGATTCAGAGTTGATGAAATATTTGGGAATAGCATCGATTACATTCTTATCACGAAATATACTTTGAATATCAATAAAATCGATACCTTTATTTAGGAACTGAAGTTTCAGAAAATGTCTTTTATGTTCAGATTCTTTATCAATACGTGGACGAAGAACATGCTGTGTGTAACTTTGTATAAGTGAGGCAGTATTAATTAACGGATCTGTACGCATATAGATTTTATCAGCCTCTTCGTCTATTGACTTAAGACAGGAAAAGGGTAAAGACGATAAACAAGATAACATAGAATGTTTACCAGTTTGTTTTAGAATGGTATGTAAATCATGAATAGACATATTACGACGTAATTTACGCTTAATATTACCATTTCTACGTCTGCCATGTGATCTACTTTTACGTTTTCGAATAGAAAATATAGAGAAAATATCGATACTTGGATCTTTAGAAATGTTGCCGCTTTGGAAAATGTTATCATTAAGGCCTAAAGGAAAAGGTGTTTGTAATTTCTTTATCCAGTCTAGCTCTGTGATAAAACGAGCTTTAGATTTTAAACTACCAGTAGTTTTAGAATCATAATAAATTTGTTCTACTGGTTGAACCGAAACATATTTGAAAGAATGTCCTGTATGACGAAAATGCTGGTAAAGAAAATTGCGTACTTTTTTGATCCGGCAATGGTAACTATGTTCACGAAACCTAGTTTTTAAAGAACGTCCTGTCTAACCTATATATTGAATGCCACAACGTGACGCATTTCATGTAAGAACATATATAATATTAGATGAGTTTCAGTCTAAATCAGAATTAATCTTCACACTAAACACTCTACCATTAACAAGAGATTTAATTGTTGATCTAGTAGAAATGAAATTGCAACACATACACCTCTTACTATTGCACTTAGTAATTATTGGATACACCTTATGTCTTTTGTTCAAATAATGTGAATTTAGATGGACTTTACTATAACGAATGATAGATTGCTTTAAAGGAGACAAAACGATTTTAGGTCCATTATGAAAAATGTTACTAATAGCCGAAGAGAGAACATGAAAAGATGAAGCAGAAGACAATTTTAGAGGTTTAATACAAACTGACGGCTGTAGTGATTGGAAATTAGCCAGGTTATGAGGAATCTGAACGGAAGACACAGAGTGTAAGTTTCATATAAACCTGTTTTTACGCATTTGCAAATGGAGTAGACCCAGGTCAGACGGCTCCTATAGGAGTTGTCTGATCAGGGTCTACTCTGTTTGCTTATATGGAATTTGAAAGATCTGTTTCTTTATTATTTTTAAAATGGCTACCATGTTCCACCTTCGGTTATTACTGTTTTGTCCTTGAATAATCAGTAGGTATTGAAATTTGGAATAAACATAGAATAGGGAAAGGGTTAAAAGGGTATGGTACTCCATATACCCAGATCAGTCTTCTTCTAAGGTGTTAGACCTGATCAGTCTTCAAAATTTGACTATTTCCCAGCTTGAAAAACAATGTTGATCTGGATATGCCTTTCGGATACAGTGATCTTGGGGTATACCGTTTGTAGTGCTGTAAGACATATTTTCTTAAATAATTTTGTTTCTTGTTTCAGACACACCAGAATCGGACACTTTCCTGGCAGAATTGTTGTCACCCACATTCTTTCTGACGACGAAAGTCTGAATATATAGGTGGTAGTCAGGCATTAGCTCCATATCCAGCAAATACACGTCGGCATATCTTGTTGCCTGATATTGACAATGTTCATATGATAAATTGAAGAAGTCTGTATGTTTCTAATTTGGTGATATAACCTTTGCCATTTCGCTATTTTGCAAGCAGAAAGGAAAGGGTTGAACAGTGTCATCATTTGCAAAGTGTCTGAAATGTGTTAGTGTCGATGCACTTTTTATGTTCTGTGCATGGTGTAAATATGGATTAACTAGTCTCTATGTTTCTGATGGGAATACCTGTATACAAACATATATTAACTCATTTGTGAGTACAATTCGGTTTATCTCCCAGCACCTCTCCATTTTTACATCATAGTTGAAGTTTTATTAAATGTTTGTATCAACATTTCTGAAGTTTGATATACAGCTCATCAGACCTTGTCACCTGCACTTTTACATGATTCTTAACTTTGAATAAATGGAGAGAAAAAATTCACTGAATGATTTAACCTAATTCACTTGTGTTCATAATCATTTTTTGTCTTTACAGAGTTCTAGGCAGCAACCATATGGTTGAGAGGTAAAAAGTTGAATTGTTTTCCCACCCCGTCTCATGAGTTCTCATTAGAATTACCATGACGGGCCAATTCTAATTCTAATGAGTACTCACAAGATAAGGTTTAGAGGAGATTATATACGCAGTTATCTGGAGCTCTGTCTTTCTCCAAATATTTATAATATCTATGCAAATGAATAAATAAGAATTTGTTTACTTTGTGAATAACAATACATGTATTGAAACTATTGGGTCTCATGTTTCATTTATCCCTCACTAACCTTTACTAACACTAACCATGAATGATTGCATGTACATTATACACTGCTCCTTTTGAATAAAAAAAAACCCTTTACTCCATAAATTCGCCTTTGCAAACAGAGTAGACCCAGATCAGACGGCTCCTAAAAGAGCCGTCTGATCAGGGTCTGCTCTGTTTGCTTATGATATAATATATATATGGTTCTACAGTTTCTGCCATGGCCAAAACTTCAAAGTGTTGTTTTAGCAATAAATATAATCATGTTTTGTTAGTTTATAAAATCCCTTCAATGTGTCACGTTCCGTTTTTCATTACAACTATTTTGTACATGCATATTCGATAGGTTTTGAATTTTGGCAGCATAGAACAGATGAAGGATTTTAACCTTTTCATTCTCATCAATGCGTAGGGCCTGCTCTGTTTGCTAATGGAATGTGATAGGTCTCACTGTTTGTTTACTTTCTTAAATAGCTACAATGCTGCGCCTTCCATATTTTATTATAACTATAAACTGGCCATGACTGTTGAACACAAACGCACGTGTAGGTTAACAGGTGACATGAAAAAGGAACCGTGTTTTCCAGTTGTGTTTATGGTTTACGTAGGGTTTTTAATTTGATCATTTCAAGGTCATCCTGACACTAAATTTTTAAACTATTACATGATGAATATTATTTTTCAGATTCCTGTAAATTTTCCAGATCTGTATAAGGTTATTTTTCTCATGAATGGCGATTCGTTTCTGTCACCTTCATGCAAACTGCTCAAGTGCAACAGCTGGCGATTAAAAACCAAATAGGATTTTAACTCTTTTTTATACTATATTTGATATATTCTAACATCAATTCCAAAAAATCTAAAGATTATAGGATCTTTTCATGATTAATTAGTGGTTTCTTGTTCGTGTGTGTGTGTTCTGTATTTTGCACTCGTCTATCATTCAGCTTCATTTCGCAACATTTTAACTCGTTACAAAATATTGCCACACGCATATTGAAAACTGACAATTCCATAAAATGAAGATGAATGTCTAAGCTGTCTAACAAAACCATTTATATAAAAATCCGACGATATATAATGAATGTAGAGAAACTTACGCAGATATTGGTGACATTTTTTTATTAAAAATTCGCGATTGCCTCACTTTAAATCAGTAACCGAGAGCTCGATATCGATTATTTTAGCGATAACGATGTACAGGTAAGCGACGACAAGTGTTTCAGTACATTGTATCGGTTTATAGTTCGATGCCACTCCGTCTGTATTTACTTCGTGTTAATATGAAAGTGTTATTGCAGACGACACTTTTAAATTTGGCGCCAAAAGAGCTAAACCGAGAGACATAATTGATACATGTACACACTCGTAAAGACATACATGTATCTGCTAAATCTAATCAGTATGCAGGATGCCATAAGGAATAGTGTTAAGCTTGTTTATTTACTTTGTATATCGATGTTTACGGTCGCTTTTAACCCTTTCGCTGCCGAAGTCTGTCGTCTGCTAACCTTGTCGTCTGTTACAATTTTTTTTCTTCATTTTTGTTTCAAAAACATAGTAACAGTAACAAACAGTTTGGGTCCTGATGAGACGCCGAATTACTCAGCGTCTCATCTGGATCCAAACTGTTTGCATAGGTAATCACAGATCCGGCATTGGCAGCGAAAGGGTTAACCCTTTCCCTGTTTATTCCAAATTTCAATACATTCTGAATATTTATGGGCAAAATAGTTATCATGAAATATGTGATTGTAGCATTTTAGCCATCTTAGAAAGTAAGGAAACAGATCTATCAAATTCCATCCGCAAACAGGGCAGACCCTCATCAGATGACTCCTACAACAGCTGTCTGATCTAGGTCTACTCTGTTTGCTAATTCGTGAAAACACGTTTATATGAAGGAAATTGTTAACATTATTTCCGTCATATCACGAAGTCCAGCTAATCACAGGTGGGGGAAACTCCAAGAGGTTTCTCCGTACATGGAACAAATTACATTGTTCGAACGCCCAGGTAGAACCACCAACCTAATGCAATCCAGGTGGAAGAAACCAACATGCCCAGGCTGGGACTGAAATCAAAGCAATGGGAGTAATCGTCAGTTGAAAACCATAACCACTCCGCTACGGATGCCCCTGAAGACTGATATGCTTACACGATTGATTCGACTGTGAAGACAAGAGCAATGTCGTTCTCCAGACTTGTGACATTGTACCCTGGGTGGAGCTGCACACGCTGGATGTGGTACAACTTCTCGTTGGGGTCTGTCGTGCTTATGTTGTATTCACCAGCATACAGTCTCCATTTGTGTAGGTTCAAATCAAATACACTGTAACCTGGCCTGTAAAAGGAAATCACCTGTTTTTAACCCATTCCCGCAGTCTATTTTTAGATCCAACCTCTTTGATTAAATCTACCAAAAAGGAGCATTTTCTAGAGAAAAGGAAATGTGTAGAATTGTGTAGTTTGAAACCATTGTGATAAATAGAGCATTTTATAATATTTAGCTGAACAAATATATCCTTTCGGAAAATAGATTGTAAGCATTAATTTCATTGTATGTATACCTGTACAGCTTCTGGTGTTGATTGATTAATACGAAAAATGCGCATAATATATCTTTAAATCATAAACTCGTATCGGATAACGGCAAAAAAATAAATACCCTTCAAAATGCTGAGCGGATGTGAGAATGACATTTTGGTTGATGATTGATCCGGAGCCTGAGATGAAGCCAAATTCGTCGACGATCAACGTCTGAAAACGGAAAGGACAAACTGAAAGATACGCTCTATTCTTTTGTTTAATGTGACTTGACACTTGCGTTACATTTTATAAACAGAATAACTTATATAAACTGAAGAAAACGACTTCTATGACAAACAATGCCGGTCGTGATCAAAGGATCCTAATAGGGGCCCTTTAATATGGGTCTTCATTGATTACAAAGGTTTTTTTATACTCGGTTTCGAACATCTAGGGTTAACCTTTTCCTTGTTCTATGTTTATTTCAATTTTCAATACATATTAAATATTCATGTTAAAAATACTTTTCATGAAATATCGAAGATGGAGCATAGTAGCCATTTTAGAAACTAAAGATAGGGATCTATCAAATTCCATTAACAAACAGATCAGACCCTTATAAGACGGCTCCTATAGTAGCCGTCTGATATGGGTCTACTCTGTTTGCATGTAGATGCATGAAAAGACGTTTATATATATGAAGGAAATTGTTAAATTATGTAGTATTGTGCAACATATTTTTCCAGCATCTGTGGAATCAGATCTATAATATTCAAGAACAAGATACCATGCTAAAACGGCTTTTATAGGAGCCGTCTGATCAGGGTCTGCTATATTTGCCAAAGCATTGCAATGTATAGCCATCAATTAACATTTAGCCTGGTCATATTTGCAAACAGTTTAGATTCCTTTAGACGCCAAAATTGCTCGGCGTCTCATCACGAACCAAACTGTTTGACACCTGGGTTTCGTCCTTCAACCCATTCCCTCATGTTGACGCCTTTTGATGCCTCTGTAAACCATTCTGATAAATAGAGCATTTTCTTCATAGGAGCAAATGTTTTATTTATCACAATGGTTTCAAAACTATACAATTCTAAATATTTCCTTTTCTCTAGTTAACGCTCCTTTTCAACAGACATATTCAAATATGTTGGTTCTAAAAAATAGCCTATGCGGTAATGGGTTAAAAGAAACGGAAAAGGCATGCTTTGAAATAATTCTTAGAATACATTTTCTGTTCATGAAACATTTGCTCCGCAAGCTATAGGGTAGAGGATTAAGAATATCTTACCATCCATGGCCAGGAACCAGGAACTGCAACCGTCCCGCCTACGATTCTCTTGCCACTGGGAGTCAAGTTTGGCTGAATTGTCTGAACACCACACGGGATTTCAGCTGAGAAAAGAATCTAACTATCGGTGGACTGTGTGAACAGACATATCGGCGTCTATGAAGTAAATAGTTAAAAGGCGTGTCTATGGAGTAAATAGTTAAAAGGCGTATCTATGGAGTAATAGTTAAAAGGTGTGTCTATGGAGTAAATAGTTAAAAGGCGTGTCTATGGAGTAAATAGTTAAAAGGCGTGTCTATGGAGTAAAGTAAATAGTTAACCCATTTGTGCCCAGTGTCTCTTAAGGATATAAGCAAACAGTGTAGACCCATAACAGATGGCTTTACCCATCGACATCGATGTCTTACACCAACAAATGTATTGATTGCACACCCCCCACCCCGCCACCACCATACACTCAATATGGAAAATGGAGAGATTCCAAATAACATATAAATAGTAATGCATGGACTAACGTAATGGCGTGCACAGTAAAACATCTTTTTAGCTCAACGCTGTATACATATTGATATTGGGGTTTAAGACAGATGGCAGCTTAACCCATTATCCCATAGGCTATTTTAGATACAACCTCTTTGAATAAATCTACCGAAAAGGAGCACCAACTAGAGAAAAGGAAAAAATAGAATGTTGTAGTTTGAAACCATTGTAATAAATAGAGCATTTGCTTCTATAGGAGCAAATGCTCTATTTATTACAATGGTTTCGCAAAGTGACTATTACAGAGTCGTCAAAAGTCGTCAATATAAGGGAATGGGTTAATGCGGGGTGAAATCATGCAAAAAGCTATTTTGTGAGCTTTCTGCATGACTTCCACCCTGAATCAAATAGCAATGTAATATTTTCTTTGTTAAAATGTCGGTTTAGAGAACATTTCCGTGAAGGCCATGTTTGTATATGTCAACGTGTACTGTAATCTAGTGTTGATGTGGATTTTTATGTGGCATTTGGTAATGTCCGGCCTGACTTCTGTTCCACTGTAGAGAGGTTATACGGTTTTTATCGATATAGTATTAGAATTGTATAATTTCTGTATTTCGATATTTCTATATCCTTTAGTCGCACAAAAAATTGGATAGGCATTGTTAAGACACCAGTTTCTACTATTTTTTATTATCATTCGTTATACACTCTAATTAGGATGGCCTTGGTCTATACTGTCTTCAAAGTCCCTACAGAACTCTTCTCTTATGGTGACACAATTAAAATAAATCGTGTCTTATCATAAACGTCGGCCATATTTGCATTAAGCAATGCCATAGGTCACCATAATGTGTACAATATTCATGTAACATTCTGCAATGGACTTATAACTTATAAGACTACAGTAAAACCAAATGAATTTGAACATTAAAACAAAATCGGTCTTCAACTTTTTACCTGGTGAATATTTATGTAAGAAATCATTGCTATTACTTAGATTAATTTTATGGTAAATGAACACAGAACGTTTTGGCCGTTGCATAAACTGTATTTTAATATATATTATTGTAATAATCAAACGAAGCAGACACTGATCAGACGGCTCCTGTAGGATCTACTCTGTTTGCAAAGGTGTAGAAATGTGTATTTATGGAGTATAGTATTAAAACAGGTGACAGTTTAATGCAGTGTAAACGTCACGCAAAGCCCATCTAAGAGCCTTTTGCATGACTTTCACCCAGCATTAAGCAGCTACCTGCCTAAAATGCTCTGAGTTTGTTTTTATAAGTGTGCCTTATAACAATTAATCTCATGGATATTGACGATGCTATTACTTCTTATATGAATATTCATGGTGTAAAGAGCTAGGATCTCTTATAATCATTAAACTAATACTGTTTTGACTATTTTATAAAACAAAAACAAAACAAACATATATTGTTAAATGCATTTGTGCTCAGTAGTAATTGTTTATAATGTCTCCTGTAATTTCTTGTTGTATTACAAAATATTACGGCGTGGTCGCGAATACATTCGGGACAAAAACGCGGGTGAATAACGCCGGCGACATCAAACTTGAAGTGATAATTACTACAATAAACGGATATTTTCAATAACACTTTGAAACTAGGTATATGTTATTTTCAGTCTTTATTATGGAGATTGTCAGTTTGAACTTATATCGAGTAATGCCCCTGGGATACAAACTAAGCAGTTCCGTCGATACTTGTTAGTTTGCTGTACAACATTTTTACAACAAAATTACTGTCCTATATCGAACTGTTTGAAGCTAAAAAGCAACCAGAATAAAATTATACTAATACGGCGAATAACATCGGGTCTTCGACATCAAACACGCGAAAGTTGTGTGTTCTTAAGCATTTATACGATTGTTTTTCTTGTGATATACATTTCAGCTTATAAACAATTGATTGATGTAATGTTTAGGCATTTGAAAACGCGTTACAAATAGAGACTATAACTTCAACACATTTGCTCCCAGTGGATTCTTCCATGCTTATATATTGGATTAGTCTATCTTTTATCTAAGGGATGTCTGGTCTATATTCTTGTTTTTGTTTTGTTTTACAATGTAAATTGAATTTCCTATCAGCAAACAGTGTTTACTCTAATCAGACAACGCATTATGTGGCGTCTGATCAGAGTTTACACTGTTTGCCTTCGTCCCATATATCGGATCGTGGCAGCAAATGGGTTAAGTACATTTAACTTTAGGCATTTTCACACCCTAATAGTAGTTTTCATAAAATAAACTACAAGTCTGTTCCATATAAACAGTCTTCTATAGTGCTTGATTTATAGCACGTGTAACTCCATAGCAACACTTGTTTTGAACATTGCAAATAGAGTGAAGCAAGACCATACAATTCTTGTAGGAGCTGTCTGGGCGAGTTATGCTCTGTTTGCCGATTTAATAATACAGATCTGATTCAGTCCTTGTTAGTGTAATAATTTTTTTAAAAAAGCAGTCCATGAATATTCATGCAGTAATATTTTTTTAAAAAAAAAGATATTAATGAGGGAATCATTTAAAGGAAACATTGATAGGACTTACACTGTGCAGACACTGCTGCAACCAAACAACCAACTGCCAAAATCAGCAACATCTTTAATTCTGAAAAACAAAAAAAAGTGTTCTTTTTTGTGCATTGTTGCATCTGGTTTAGTAATATATACATGTCTGCAGTAGAACCTGTCTTTAGCGACCTTTGTATTTATTGAACATAGGAGTCTTAAAACAGATGGTTGTTTGATGGCGGGCAAACGAAATGCTAAAAAATCCTACAGATGGTTGCTTAATGTAGGAGCTGTCTGCATTATGTTTGGTCTGAAATAAATTTCCTTACAGATACGTAATTAGACGTCTTTTTGATTGCCGCTTAAGACAAGTTCTACTTTCTAATACCAGAATATTGGAGAGTTTACCACTTACCGATGAATGCGTTAATCAAGTTAAAAATCTTAACCATTTCCCCGTGAGTATTCATGCGAGAAATAATTAATGTATGAATAGTAGTTAGCTGAACTTTAAAATGGCATCAAGAACAAGGATTTTTTTCCATGGCAGAAGCTGTAGAATCATATCTATAACATTCCATAAGCTAAAAGACTCTTTACTCCATATATATACGCATTTTAAAGCCTTTAGCTATGATTCTACAATTTCTGTAATGGCCAAATGTTCCGGTGTTCATATGTCCCGTGTTCAGATATTCAAATGTTCATGTCATTATAAATGAATCTAATTAAGTGTTATGATGTCATCATATCTTATTTGAATATTCATGGTGTAAAGGGTTAATTTGTGATGTCTTTGTTTACTTAACAATTCTTTTTATTCAATTTTACTGCCTTCTAAACAATCATATACATATACATGTACCCTATTAACTCTTTCGCTGCCAATGCCGCGTCTGTGATTACCTATGCAAACAATTTTGATCCAGGGCGAAACGCCGAGTAAATCGGCATATCATCTGGATCCAAATTGGGTGTTGCTGGGGGTGCTTTGTTTTTAAAAACAAAAATGAAAAAAAAATGTGAAAAATGAAATATGTGGCACACGAAACAGTGTGTAGACGACAAAATTTGACAGCGAAAGAGTTCAACAAACTCTTTGAAGAAACACGATGGACACGTACTCACCACTGTCTCAAAGGCTGTATAATATTCCAAGTACTACGTTTTAAATTAATAGGATTTTATTTACATAGACACGATGTTATTTAGTAAGACAATGATAAGACGTTCCGAATACGTAAGATCCCATTTCTTATCTGATTGCCTTTAACCGGCTACCTGTTCTGTACTCGTGTCAGAAATAATGACACCAGGAATATTCAATAGCTGAAACTGTTATACCGTTAGCAGAAACTGTAGAATCAGATCGATGTACTGCCATAAGCAAACAGAGTAGACCCAGGTCAGACGGCTCCTACAGGAGCCGTCTGATCTGGGTCTTATCTGTTTGCAAATGCGTGAAATGGTGTTTATATGATAGAGAGGGTTAACACGCTAGTAGTATTAGGGCCACTTTGAGTGTAAACAAACGGGCGTCATTTTTAATTGCTCATTTCTTTTTAAGGATTGTGTTTACTCATTTGCATATATGGGTATCCTGTGGGCTTTTTGTCTAAACAAAGGTATTACTTTAGTATCTAAATATAGGTATGACTTCATTCCTCTATAAATACGAACTCATTAGAATGAAATGTGTACTTATAAAAGGCAGGGTATAGAGGAACCATAATCATTCTGACTTCAGAATTCACACAATCAACATGGCTACTTTCAGAGGTAATCTGGGAAACAATAGATACATAGAAGTGACAGAGTGGCAGGGGGAGCAGATAATCGACCTACGAGAATGGAAAGCAGACAAACCCACTAAAAAGGGTATCAGCCTAACCCTGATGCGATGGAAGCACTTGGTGGACTGCATAGAGTATCTGGACCAAGCATTAAGCGAAAAGAAGGTCTACAATATTCACTTTGGAGGAAGCGTATATTGCACAATTACTGAAGGCAGTGTATGTGTTGACATCAGACAATATTGGAAACCTGAAGAAAACGCAGTACCCATGAAAAGGGGACTCTTTTTGAAACCCTCAGAATACATCAAACTGAAAGAGTACATACCCGAGATCGGACACATAGGGCAACTAGACGGAGTGGTACCCTGTCGCATGCAAAGTGACCATATGAACTAGGTGGGAATGTTACAGTGCGTGGAATGTAATCCCAATGATTACAAAAGCAACAACTAAACCAACCAATCGGAAAACGTTACTACAAATAGTAAGCCAATCAGAATCGACACAGTAATATAAAATTCAGAGAAGACAAGCAAATACATCAGTCTTTACTCTGATACCCCCAATATGAACACAGTCGCAACGATCTGACCCAGTACAGATACTACGAAAAATGATTGAACACGGTTTCAATACTGGCCTAAACAAATGCTCCCCGACAAGTACAGCATGGCCAAAGCAGGCCTGATCTTCACGGGACATAGCGATATAGTGGTATGCTTTGACTGTGGTGTAGGCATACACTAATGGGAGCGTACAGATGATGCTTTTAAAGAACATCACAAATGGAACCCAAACTGTAACTACTTAAAAATGGTCTGATGGAATGATGACGCTAAGACATCTGATACACATAAAGGGTTTGTTGCCAAACCCAGTGACGGAATCGGAATTGGAGGATTTGGACCAGATACTAAACCCAGTGATAGATTCGGATTTGGCAGTATCGAACCAGTTACTAAACCCAGTGACAGATTTGGAATTGGCGGCGGAGTTGGACCAGTTACTAAACATAGTGATGGTTTTGGATTTGGCATGTCAAAAACACCGAAACCCTTCGGATACAGTAGACAGACAAATTTGTTTTAATTGAATATAAGTATAAATATGTATGTATGTTAACTGTAATTTATGATGTTGTTTTGCTGAAAATAAACATTAAACCGACATTTGATTTGTTATTTGTCCTATTACCTGAGAGATTTTATGTCACACTTAGTTTGTTTTAACTTTTACGATAAGTTAGATGTTTGGCCCAAACTGCCGAAAACGGAACTTCCTTTTCCAGCAGACAAAACCTCTGGTGTTTCACCATACTGTGACGTAGTTCTATACATAGATAAGACGAGTCTGGTCATGTATCAGTAAGATAAACACAGCTCATCAATGTAGCAAATTACAATACTTCTAGCTGCCGCTTTTTCCCGCATTGGCTATAATTCTACTGCGATAGAAATACTGGGTAGTTCTGACTTGTTAAAAACTGTGAAAACACTCCACTGCTGTGTAGACACTGAGCTTCATATACGTCAAATTCGTTTTTGAAAAAAAAGAAAAGACAATGATCACCAACGTTGTGGTTATGGCGGAGACACATTGTGACATAAACCTAGCAGTATTAACCAATAAAACTAGGAATATGATATGCGATCAAGCCCGGTACTCTGGTGCCCAATGGAAACATCGGAATATAGGTGGACATTGTATGGTGTTTTCTACGGGAAACTTGATGATCAATGGAAAAGTCAATTCTATTACTGAAGCCAAATGGAGACTTAGACACTATGCTAGACACATTTAACGACTAGGTTGGCCATTGACATTATCTACGATTAAAGAGGTGACCGTGTCGGCTTCTTTCAAAGTCGAGGGACCTTTAGACTTACTTAAAGTGGTTAAACATTACGACGGAAAGTACGAGCCCGAACTGTTTCCTGTGGCCATGTTTACCAAAATCTCTATTCATTTTACCTGTTTTCATACTGGTTTCGTATTAATGACCGGTATTAAACGTCAATCTCAGTTATACAATATTTGTATACCCGTTTTGATAGAATTACAATTATTGTAAAGTGCGATCGGTGGGACCGCCCTAATCCCCGACGTACTGTATTGATGTATTGAGCGGGGCAAATACAATAGATCAGTCGAATGCGATTTGTTTGTTTATGGTTCCAATTTCTGGAGATATAGTTGAGAGAGAGAGAGACAGACGGACAGACAGACAGAGAGAAAAACAGAGAGACAGACAGAGACAGACAGACATATCTAACACAAATTATCCAAAACAAAGCACACAAAAACAAAACAAGAAAGGTTGGTGTTTTTTTTCATTTTTATTTACATCATTGATATCGATCCAAGCTATATAGGAATATTCACATTTTGACAGGTTAAAACAAACCCAGGACAATTACAATGAAAAATGACTTCATCACGAAGAAAAAACCCAATACAAAACACCACAAGCACATTCATGTATACTAACTTAATACAAGACACATTTAACTCAGCATATTTTAGTCCTTTCATGTAGTTTACTATACGTTTCAATGTCCAATTGCGACAACTTAATAAAATACAATAGTTTCCACAAGTGTTAGTATCGTACGATTGCACTCTGACTTAAGTGAAAGAGTAGCGAGGTCCATTTCTGAGTAACATTTTCTTAAAATGTCTTTGGTAATATTCTGGTCAACGCCAAAAAGAATCGAAGAATTCCGCAGGTCCGTATCTCGGAAAGTAAAACACCATTCAGTGAGCTCCTGGTTGCACCCTGTCATCGGTGTTTACCACGTAGATTCTAGGTCGATGTCTTATCACTTCAGGTATTTCATCGGCGGCAAGTACCCCACCAAACTGCTTTCGAGCCCAGACATCTCTCATCTGAATATCGGCAATCTGTCGGCCATCCATCATTCCAAACTAACGTTTCTGCTGGCGTCGATTCTCATCAGAGTCGGAAATTTTACATAGACGATCACGGTTCAGGTGCTGGGTTGAGGTTCTGAAAATTTTAATTCAAGACGAGTATGAGCCCTCTGGTCCGGTCTATCTTTCGTATCACCGTTGGGTCTGAATACGTACAGACAGTATCCTCCTTTGAAATCTGATCTGTTGACGTAAACGGGTCTGTCCGTGGAGTCCGATAACAGTCTCTGATACGCCTCAATGAATTGATCGCTCCTATAATTGAGTTGTAACGGTTCCGATGGTGTGGATTGTCCGTCCACGAAGAATTCCGCGTAAATACAGTTGACATTTTGAAAATTGAACGGGTTCTTGATGTAGGAACCGTGAGCGGCTGCAGACTCCACCAAACCGACTATCAGTTATTGAGGCACTTCGCCTTGAAAGACGTCATCCGTGATGAAGGAAAATTGTCCTTGTGGCATAGCGTATGTCTTGATGACCGAACGGCTGTAGGGGTACAAAGCGTCCGACGTTTTGATAGTGTTAGCCTGTCCCAGAATAACGTTAGGATTCACTTTGACCATGGCTACTTTCAAGGACGCTTCGGTGATTCGTACTTTGTAACCCTCCTTGTCCTCTTTAGCTAGTATCCTGAAACCATCAGAATTTTGCCATAGCTTAACGTTTACGGGAACAAACTGTCTTGTTGGCATAGGTCCACGTGTAAACGTCCGGTGAGCTCCACTTCTTTACTAAGTTTTGTGTATTGGTATCTCAGATATAGACCGTTGTTCGTTCCAGCCGGATCTGTGACGTCCATATCTATACCCGCATCGTCTTTAATAAAGAGCTGAAAGTCCAAATTGTGTTGATTCTTGCATTCTAAAAGCGTATCCAGGTAGGCTTCATAGGCGTAATTCGCACCAATTTCAGTGGTGGGATATGGCTGTAGGTTTACGTCCACCTAAGAGAATATACTGTGTAAAGGGTTGTTGGTCAGTCCGACGTGGTCTTCAAACGCTATGTTGAACCCGTCCTCTTTCACGATTTTGAGTTTGACCAGAAGAAGTAAATTATTGAGATCAATGTATGTCATGGATCTCCCGGAAATATTGAACTATATGGCCGCGCCTTCGGTCAGTTGGTTGATAGGTCTGACGGTGATCCATTCTCGCTTTTGTGTGGCCATTTCCATTTCCGGTGAATCAAATAATGCCAAGTCATTGTCGTGCTTTTCGCTACTCATCATCTTGCACCTGAAAATACTTTATCTACAAATTTAGGTTTCTTGGATGCCTTGTTTGTCGTGGTAGAAGTTCTCTTATTACCTTTCTTCTTTTCTAGAAGGAGAGTCCTACTCTTATTATCTTTCAGTTCCGACTTGGCTAGTTCTATGGCCTGAGCGATAGGGGTGACAAATTTAATGTCTGTTTCTCTAGATGTCCCACCACTCTGTACATCTTCCACGATGTAGAAACCTTTGTGATTTGGTCGTAGTTTTCCCTCCGCCATTATTTGAAAATCTTTGTCCATTTCTCTACTTCCATCTCTTTAGATGAACAGTGCAGCGAACTGTTTTCTTGACCTTGACTAGCCCCCTCTGTCTGCCTCTTATAAAGATTCTGATTCGATTCAAGACCTTCGGCTTAACTCTCATGTACATAGGATCGTCAAAAAGAAAGTAGGTCATCACGCTTTTCCCGGTAGGTTTCTGTAACGCTCTCATCACTGGCATCATGGTGTTTTCAGCGTAAGATTCTCCGCACATGTCCGAGCACACATAGACGATATCCTCTCTAACCGGTATTTGTATTTCTTTCAGACCACATGTCCACTCTCCTTCCAATAGGTAGCTGTGAGGTAATTCCACCATGAAATCTGCCGGCTCGTTAGAAGGATACCGGTCTTTCGACGAGTCGTTGCTTAGAAACAGGTAGTGTTCTTTCATGATTCAGAGTCGGCGATGGAAGGGCGTATCCTATGGCACTACAGAGTAAACTGATCCACAGCTCGGGATTACCGTTGTTCAGCGATAGATTCACAACTGAGGTGATAATGATTTCTTCCACTATAACTATCTGAAAAATGTATACAATTTCGGCTCTTGGAACATTGCTTCCAAACAATCGCCACAATTGGTTGTGCTCTCATTCCATGCTGTTTTTATATATGTTACAGATGTAGTCTCTTATTAACTATAATGTCGCAGGTCTTCTTTTGGTATCCACGAATCGTACTTTTTAGGCCAATGTAACCATCGGACCAGTACTTCAGATTTCTTGTTTTGGGTTCTCTTTTGAATCATCTTTTCTACGAAATTATCCTTATTATCATCGACGGTCACTGCTTGTAACTCTTGTTCGTAAAATGAACATTCAAGCTCTTTTCCAGACCAGTACACCAATTCATATAGGGGTACATCTTCTCTTCTGAATCTGCGTTGCACTTTAAACAATTCTCCCGTCCACTTCTGTGAATATTCGCGGTCAAATTCGTTTCTATTGTGTGTGATCCTAACAACTTGCCCTAGTTTGAAAGCGTATCTTCTTTGTTTAGTATGATGCGATGTGGAGCTGCTTTTGACTTTTTTGCGCCTTATGACAAATTGTTCATATCTGCTTTCATCGTCATTGGCTTTGTTAATGGAGGAAGGTTTCCGTCCTAAACTCGAGTGTATCGTATGATTGTAACTATAAACGATATCTCCTAAGACATCTACATATCTCTTGGTTCGACTGTGAATGAAATAGCGATACAGCTTGTGTTTGAGCGTCTTGATCACTCTCTCCGCATAGTTGGCCTTGGTCTCTGTGTTCTGCGCTTTAAAGTGTTTGATACCACTCTCTTCAAAAAAACGTGTGCACAGGTTTGTTATTAAACTCTTTGCCCTTGTCCGTATGTATAACCTTATGATGTCTAGAGGTCTCCAACAATCTCCGAAACGCTTCTACCATATCTTTTCTGCTTTACTTCGAACGGATTGATACAACACTAAACGCGAAAATATGTCAATAGCCACTAAGAAATACTGATAACCATCGTTTTCATTAGCAATGTCTTTTAAATCCATAAGATCCACGTCCCATTGACTGTCCAGTCCTTCTACGATCACTCTTGATCGAATAAACTTGCGTTTCACCCCTTTTGTCAAAGAATAGGCATCTTGATCTCTAATCCACTTGGAGATCCTGTTTTTTTCCAATTTTGAACTTTCCCTCGGCTTTTACTATTCTGTATAGTTTTTCTGGACCAGCAAAACTTCCCGGATGACTCAGGTAAAAAATAAATGGAGGCCAGATAGTCTTTCCAGTCCGACATAACGTTTTAAACCTCTATCCACCGCTTTAAGGTTTTGGTCTTCTTTCGCTTCTCAGTCTTGACGGGAATACCGGGCGTCCTTTCAAGTGACCCCTGTTTTACGGCGGCCTGTTGAGATTCCTTCGCAGGTAGATAACTTACTCTCTGTTTCTTGTCCGCGGATTCCTGAGGATGCTTTCTTTCCTGTATACCACCCAGTAATCGTTGATATTTATCAAAAGGTATCAGCACGGACTTTTACTTGCACTGTATTCATTTTAAGCAGGTCTTTAAAGAGGGTTCCACGGCTTTCAGAAACCTGGTCACGGCCTTCGCTTTTCTTCTCAATATCTTTCTTTTGTCCTTGAGTGTAAGGCTAGTATCTGAAAGATGTCTTACAACCTTTTATGCCGTTTCAAAGTGGTGAGTACGGTAGGTTGGACTCTCAGAACACGTTGCATAAAATTGACAACGATTTGTATCAACGCCCTTGGTTGTTCTTCGGTGATGGTATCCAGAAGTGCTTGTCTCTGTTTATCCGACGTTTTGGCTATGACCAACTGGAAAAATGGCCACTGACTTTTGACAAGATGACTCATATTTGACTTAAAGTAAGCGGCTGTGTCTCTCTTATAAACATTTGTATACAATGATCCTTAAACAGCCTAGTTCTAAGTCGATATTCATCTCGTCCCCTTGGAGTCAAATCTATCATCAAGTAACCGAAGGGGGTGTCTGGTAGCGATTTCGAAGGCTTCCGTCAAATAACGAGATTTCCCCCGGAAACAGCTGACGACCTAACGTTTGAATCTGTGAAGTACCGCGAATGTTCTTAAACAGCGTCATGTACCAACAGTTCAGAGCGATGGTCCTGGCGGATTTTCCTTGGCCATAAATGTTTTGAGTGATAAACAGTACACTTAGTTTCATTTGATGACAGCCCTGCGTAAATAAAAGTTCGGCCGTTTTGCTATCCAAGACCTCATGCATGAGGTCGTCTATTACGATGAGGTCATGCTCACCCTCAGCAAACTCTTCTACTTCCGTCATGGTGGGTAACCCTTGATGTAATGTTAAGCAAGGGTCTATCCATTAGGTGTATATGTCTTCTATGGCGCAACATGACATCACTTCTTGAAAACGATTTTTGGCATTCAGTTCAAATATTCATCCTGATAATACGTATTTCGAGAAGTTTGCATTTGTTTCCTCTTATTAAAACATTACTGTTCGCCTGCTAATCGTGCTTGTCTGATTTCGTCCGCTATTGTGACTATGACATAACGTTCCCGTAGTATGATAGGCATCAAAGAATGGTTTCTTCGTATCAACATTTTTTTTCTTGTTGCATTGATGCAAGTTGAAGCTAGTGGTCTCAATATAGTACAGCTGCTAAGGCAGATTTTATGCCAAAATCGTTCAGTTTTTGAAGAAAGCATGAAACTTTGTGTATGAAGTCTTTGATACCTATAGGTTATGAAAAAAAATAGACCCCCAAAAATAACGCATTCTGGCGGCCGCCATTTCGAATTCCAATATGGCTGCCAAAATTTAGGCGTAAAAAAAGTAGTAGGTACTCTAGCTTGACCATTTCTGGACTAAACTTTATCAAACTTGGCACAAATATTAAATGACATCAAATCTAAATCAGGTTCAATAATCAGTAAGATTGCATGAAACAGTCGCGAGTTATTGCCCTTGAATTAGTGAAAATATAGCAAAATATAACAATGTCCACTTTAAACCTTGACTCTGGCTTAACAAAACACATCAAACGAAATAAAAAATGTTTTTGGCATTAAACTTTGGCCATGTTCTTCTTCACCTAAGACTTTGGTGAAAATAGACCCCAAAATTACCCCAACCTCACCCTCTTCCCTTAGCGGCCACCATATTGCATTTAAATATGGCCGCCAAAAAGTCACACTTTTGGCCATTTACATATTGTACTAGCGTTAATAGTGACATTGTTGAGTATATGAAAGAGTTGTATTTTCAAAGCAAAATATAAATTTAAAGAATAAAGTGTCGGTTAAGAACATTTACGCAAAGGCTGAGCCAAAATTTATTTGTAGAAAATGTCATTGATTTCAGTTGCCACTGTTCATTTATCTTGCATTTCTTTTCAACAGCACAGTCAGAGTATCAAATAGTTTGGATCCTGATGAGACGCCGAGTTACTCGGCATCTCGTCTGGATCCATTCTGTTTACAAAGGTAATTACTCATCAGTACGCAGCAAGCTAAAGGTTAATATGTACACATTATAGGTAACCAATATCACGATGCTAGAGGAAACAATGTCTGCCGATACTGTTGTTTTCATTAGATGTACATTTAAATAATACTAGCATAAAGTGCCGCAAATGGACGATGTCCGTGTAGAAAAAAGCCTAACACGCCTAACAAATCAAACTGCAAGGGCGCTGAAGGCTAATCAAGCATATAAAATTTGCTAAATAAGCCAAAGGAGTTCAGATTTGTGAAACCAGACGGGGTGCTGATGTCCAGAGGTCTCTAATCGACTGGAACTTATGCATTATTTGTCAAAATGTTTCATCAAAGCCTCTTTCACACACATGGAAGGGTCGAAGGCGAGGTACAAGTGAAGCTAAAGGAACATATTACCAATCTTTTGCTAATTTCAAGGAACTTGGAAATATTCTTCTGAGCATATCAGTGGACAAACTTAATGGTGGGTTTGGTGTTGTTGAGACTTTACAAAAGAACAAGGCCAGCAGACTTGCCGAAATTTATTTAGTGACTTGAAGCTCCACCGGCTATCAAAACATGCACAAGAACCAGATTACCAGGAGAGCAGTGTGGCGAGCCATTTTAAATTGAGGAGATCTAGTATTCAAGATGCCCATATTTCCATGGTAGATGTGTCCATTTGTTTTTTCTACGAGAGAGAGTCTGACATTGCAGGTATTCATGAGGCAAGAACCACGGGGATGACCACACATATCGAATTATGAATCAGAACTAAAATACATCAAGCTGTTGGCAAAACTGGCTTCATGTTATAAGGTAGCATTGGAGACCAAGCACCATAAGAATTGTTTATGTCAGTTATATAACAGGTACAGGTGGGATGCGTCTGAAACTGCTCCTGTCTTTTGCCTTGTTGACCTTGTATCTGCTTAAACAACTTCAAACGCTTGTTCGAACTGAATCCAGAACATTCAGAGAAAGTCAATTCTACACGCTTTAATGAACCTCTTTTATTGCATTGTCCATACCTTAAAACTGTGAAGCAAGGAAGGGATGTTCTTCTGACACGGCAGTTGGTGAAGCAATCTTAAAGTCATGCTCTGATGAGGACACGGAAGTGCTGCAACTTGCAAGAGCTGCTTTTATTATAAGAGAACAGCTTTTCTCTCACGGACATATCTTCAATGGATCCTTGTGTAATGATTCAGTGGGATAAACCGTTCCAAATACTCTGTTAGCACTTGTTAATATGATTTTGGAGGGTACTTGTAGCGACTCATACGAATCATAGACAACTAGGGAAGTCATCATAATAGTGTCCGCTGTCTTGCGAATGTTTGACTATCGCGTCTGAGAGGATTGATCGTCCCATCCATGATCCGTTTGACCACCTAGCACAAACCAAACGTCATGTTTTGGAGCAACTGCCTTCGTCCTCTCGTTTCCCTTAAGGAGGTCAGGAAATTTAAATTCAGGTATACTTGAGAGTATTCCATGGTCATGGTTGATTTTTGGGGTGACCACCTCTTATAAACTAGAACCCATACAGTAACATATACAGGATGCCCAAGGTCACACGCTTTGTCATACAGGATACAGTATTTCTCTCTTGTTAAACAGGGTATTGTTTAAATGAAAACATATTTTGAAGTGATACATTATTTTATATGATTACATATTTTGTCTAAATGAGAACATACATACATATATAGTGTTTCAGTGAATACATTTTCTGTTTAGGGCAATAGAAAAACTGATTACATAAAAAATATGCATATGTATATCCAAACAAGATTGTACACATCAGTAACCGTAAGGTTCTGTATCGAAATGATCTAACCTTCTACGTTTCGTGTACACCATTTTATAACATTTTTGCTCTTCCCTATTATACAAAGTTCTTTTCCTTCTATCTCTACAAAATTTACTCGGGTTGGTAATTGTTATATTGGGTCTACTCTTTGGGTCAGCCACCGTTTGTTTAACATTATCAAAATTGATCAATTGACTGTTTTTGTAGTTCAGGGTAAACCGTCTGACCTTACACGTTTCTTTGTTAGCATTTGTTTTGAAGGCATAATTCTTTGGACCTCCAGACACAAATTCTACAATGTGCTCTCCTTGCTCCAATTCATTAGTAAACTCACCCAAGTAGTCCCCTAAAGGAGGGTCAAACTCACCTGGTCTACTCACGTAAATGACACTGTCCGTATCGTAATATAACACTCTTCTGTCTAATTGTTCAAGCACACTGTACAATTTGAGCCTGGCCCAACATGTGGTAAAGGTAGCTAGGTAAATATTAGTTTTGTTATCTTCGGGTAGACAGTCTTGTTTGTGTATACATTCTATTTGTATTATGTCATGCTGAGTATGTGGAAGTCAAGAGGTTGTTTTATTGGGTCAGAGATCAATTGAAAAAATTGATTGACTTGACATTCATGATAAATTTGAGTCTGGCGAAGGTTGAGCCTCTGTCCAAACTTACCCCAAAAGCTATTGAGACAGAGTTTTGCCAAAGCCCTCAACCCTGGGTTCTTCACAATACTGCCTATTTTCAAGGAAACACCCTCTTTTTTAAGTACTCTTCCATATAATAAGCCATGTCATGTTTAGTTTTGAACCAGTCAGGGGGACCACTCGCCTCTTGCTTAAACTTTAAAAAGGTGTTAATGCATTTTGCGAATAGCCCCCCATTACCGGTCATTGGATCATATTGTGTTGTTTCCTCCCAATGGTATACTTCGTATATTTTCTCCAGGGTGTACCCTAGTCTGAGAGCAGTTTCAAGTTCGGGGGTGCACCATGTACCAGACAAAACCCTCTCTTCTGATGAACAGGAACAAGCTGTTTGATTTTCGGTATCCGCACAGATTCGATATAGAGGAAATTTTAGTTTGCCATTGGATCTATAGGGGAGGACTGGATGTACCTCACGGATGCAAGATCTTGACTTTGGCAATACCAAAATAGTCCGTCATGTCCCCAAAATCTTTGGTAATGATCACGGGGTGACCTACGGGATACCGGCAATATTTGTTGACCCAAGGATACAAGCTGGTGAAATCAACGTACTTGATCTGTTCCTGTTCTTTGGTTTTGTAATAGAGCTGACTCGCATTTGTGCTACCGCCAAAGAAGCTCTCTCTAGGATTCAACTCGATATATCTTAAGTTTCAATAAATGCTTTTAGGCCTGAATTTTCATTGATTTCTTCTTTGAACTGATGGTCCCAAATACAGATATACTTCATGCCTAAACTTTTTAGAAGCATTTTCTTTTTTTGAGTTAAGGCGTATAATTCGTTCATTGACTGGCGAGTGAGGGGGTGACACTTCTCTTCTCGACTGTCTGTGAAACACACAAGGCATCCGTGAAACACGCAACCGTGGTACTCGTATGCCGTGTGTGTTTCAGCGCAATATCCATCTAATTTGTAGCGTGTCCCAGGTATGGTTTTCTCTTCTTCATTCAGAGCATGCTGAATGTGTACCTTGTCGAGACGTGCCCTCCACTTTAACCACTGAATAGAGACCTTACTGTATTGGTCTTTGTAACCATTGGGAGGAATCTTTGCTATAGAGGTTTTTACAAATTCACATGCTGAAATTGATTCAACTAAGTCTTCCTCACTTACCCAATTCTCATTCACACTCGCGTACAAGATACCGTCTCTCTTTCTAGCCGGGATCCATTCGTCATTGCCATTCAATTGCACTTTCCATTCTTCTTCTAAGAATTATGTTCTAAATACATTCATGCAAACGGATGCAATCGTGACAGAGTCTAAAGGATCCACGGCTCCAAACCATTTCTTTTCTTTCTTTCCTTTATTATTCACCACTTCTCTCTCTCTTCTCCCGTTGCACGCATTAACAATTCTCTAAATTTCACACAGACCTGTCTCAAAATATTAACATCACTTCTACAGTACTCCTCCATTTCTTATCTAAAATCAAATGTCTCATTATTTCTCAAACCCAACCACGTCAACAGTTCCTCTCTCTCCTTTTCACTCATAAATTCATACCCGTAACATTTAGGATCAGGGTAGGGTCCCACATAATTTTGATTCTCTTTCGTATTAAAAAATGCGGGAACCAACCTTTTTTCAATTTTTCTAATCAAAAAGCCTTTGGTAAAAGGGACAATTTCATGGGTAAAAAGTTGAGACCTTGATATGTAAATCTCGTGCTATTGCCATGTACATTATTTTGGATCCGCTGTAAAGGATTTTGTCAGGGCGCATCGACTGGTCAATTAAGTATCCTAGTAAAAAATGCTGTGAGCCACCACTTTGAAATATTCGTGCTGTTCTGAAAAGAGCCATTGTCCAAATTTCGCTGCGGTATCATGTCCTTGAAATATGACTTCTCGGACGCCACAAGATTCAGCGCATTGTCCTGCATCTTCATTATCATACAATTCAGGACATTTTTTACATTCTTCACAACGGGTACCACAACCTTTACATATTGATGTAGGAGTGAGTTCTTTATCAATACACTTCGGGCATACGGTCTGAGCTACCATAAGTTTGGTCAATGGCTCGCTTTCCCGCACCACGAAGTGTTACAATGCTTACTGTTCATGAACAGATTCAATAAAACCGAGTCTGCAACTTTCTCTTTTTGTGTTGCAATGTTTGCTCTCAGGAGCTCACCTCCCTTCAGAATTTATAATCTTCACAACAGCAGGTGTTAAGTGCTTGTGTGGCGGCCGTAAAACGTCGCCCCGTACTTCATTCTCAGTGTTGTTATACCTTCTGATCTTCTCGTTCTGAAAATTGAATACCGCTTAAGCCGGTGCTAGGGGGCGTGAGCAGTGTTTCACTTTCAATTACTGTTCATGAACAGACTCAATAAAACCGAGTCTGCAATTTTCTCCTTTTGTGTTGCAATTTTTGCTCTCAGGGGATCACCTCCCTTTCAGAATTAACATTTAAAGCAAGATGTACATATCTGTTGCGATTGACAATCTTTACAATTCAATTTCTGTTTTGGTTGGTATCCATCCTGACAAGTCGCGATCTCATCTTGGCTACACTCTAAGTCAAAGAACATAAATTTAGGAAACAAATCCTTTTTACATTCGTTGGCTCTCAGATAACACTGGTGATCTTCCATTACATACATTTGACAGGATGAACACCAATATTCCCCACACGCATGCTCCTCTTTCTTCCTTCTATCCATCCCAACCACTTTGTAACATGTGGGACATTTCCACCACTTCTTGCATTGGGAAGGGCCGCTGGGTCTATCCTCTTTCTTTCCTTTTTTGTGTAGTGGTACTTCTTTATGTTTGCCAAAACAATTCTGGGATCGACAGTTCATGTTACAGTCAGTGCATGTAATAGAGTTATCGGTCTGTGGGCAGTGGCCCCGCTTACATACGATACACTTCTCTCGGCATTGATGTGCCTGCTTGTTTTTGTAATGGTAGAGGCAAGTCTCGCAAAAGTAGTGAGCACTGAAGAAGCCTGTAATACTGGTAATTGCGTGAAAGTGGTCGTCATCTACCAGGTAGAGGTATATACAAGGACGCTTATCCGTACTGGGGCTGGTGATAAATGTGTTGCCCAGTCGTTCACTGACAACCATCACGCGTACACCAAGGAGCTCTCCAAACACCTCCATATCATTGAGACTTGATGGTCTGTCTAATGGGATGCCCGCCATCTGACACAAGGTGGCCGCCAGATGCCCTTGTTGCTTGAGATTATCTCGCACAGGTCTTTATAGAAGTGAAGGGGAGCTTTTTTGTGTTCTAAAACCAGCTGCAAGTTACTTTTCCCTTTTCTGGCTTAAGTGATGTCTTTCCATTCTTCTGGGGTACATCTATGCAACTTTGCCCAACACACTCCGATGGCCCTAGCCATGCGTAGGTTATCATCATTGTTTATGGTGAGGATGATTTTTTTCAGATCTAATGAGTTCTTCTCTCCTTTCAATCTGGTAATACATCTTCAATTGTGCCAATAGTAATGTGAAAACTCTAATTGATTGAAAGCTCTTGGTTACTGTTCAAAACCTTCTCCAGGGTCTCCATAACCTTTTGAACATTCAAGTTATCCCATGACTTGAGGGGAACGACAATAAGATCATGTAATCCATCATGGTGTATGACCACACGACCCAAATCGTTTCCGGCCAAATAGTCCCGGGCCAGGTTCATGACATCTCGAAACATGTCATAAAGACCCTCCCTGACATCTCTCAGTTGCTGGCGGTATTGCTTGCTACAATGGATGAATATGTGTTTACCTTTGCAAACAGTTTGGATTCAGAAGAGAGATCGAGTAGAGAGGTCGAGTAGAGAGGCCGAGTAGAGAGGTCGAGTAGAGAGACCGAGTAGAGAGGTCGAGCAGAGAGGTCGAGTAGAGAGACCGAGTAGAGAGGTCGAGCAGAGAGGTCGAGTAGAGAGACCTAGTAGAGAGGTCGAGCAGAGAGATCGAGTAGATAGGCCGAGTAGAGAGACCGAGTAGAGAGATCGAGTAGAGAGATCGAGTAGAGAGATCGAGTAGAGAGGCCGAGTAGAGAGGTCGAGTAGAGAGGCCGAGTAGAGAGATCGAGTAGAGAGGCCGAGTAGAGAGATCGAGTAGAGAGATCGAGTAGAGAGGCCGAGTATAGGCCGAGTAGAAAGGCCGAGTAGAGAGGCCGAGTAGATAGACCGAGTAGAGAGGTCGAGTAGAGAGATCGAGTAGAGAGGTCGAGTAGAGAGACCGAGTAGAGAGATCGAGTAGCTTGGCGTCTCATCATAACCCAAAAGGTTTTACATACCACTTACGTTTTAGAAAAGAAATTGATGTAAGTCCACTCTTAAACTTTAGATAAAGCGAAATTGTTTGTGGACGAACATTATTTGGTGCCGAAAGATTAACCGTTTCCACCATTGAGATGACCTTTGATACCTATGCAAACAGAGTACAGTAAAACCTCTCTATAACGGCCACTAAATTGTGTTAATCAGTTGGTATTTAGGGCAGGTGGTTGCTTAAACCAAGGTGAAAGTAAAACAGAACACTCCTACAGGATCGTTATGTTTTACTTTCACTTTGCTTTAAGCAGCCACCTGCCTTCAACACAAAATATGTGATGTAACTTAGTGGCCGTTATAGAGAGGTTTTACTGTAGATCCTGTAGGAGTTTTCTGATCTTATTCTGCTATGTTTATTTGTTCGTGAAATAGTATGGATCTGATTCTGACATTTCTGTCAGTCAAAAGTTTCATTGTTAATACTAAGTCCATGAATATTTATACAGTGATAAATTATCCAATTAATAGTCATGTGGAAAGAGTCAAACCTACCCACACACGTAAATAGCTGCTAGGGTTTAGAAAGAAAACCTAAAGTTTCATGAAACGTTCTATATCCAACCGCTGTACATCCTTGAAAATCAACGTTGCGGAAGAAAATCTGTAACTCATTATAATACAGCTACATACCAATTATCACTTCAATACCTGCTAGATTTTAGAAAAAGAATGCGGACAACCTGCAATTTCCGGGAAATTTCCAAGTCTAACTGATGTAATTCTGTAAAATCTACGTAGGGTACCACAATACAAACTTAACTCATTATACATGTATGTATATGTCTCTGTTATAAGAAAGCTGCATACCAAATATCACTTCAATATATGTAAGGGTTTAGAAAATATGAGTATGGGCATATTATCTTTTCAAGGTCTACACTATTTGACACTCTGTCGATAACTTTGAACGAATCTTAAAGCAATTGTAACAGATAAGACTGTTAGCAGATTTTTAAGATAGAGTAAAACCCCTAAAAACGGACGTTACATTTATTATGAATATCAATATTGTACACAGGTGGCAGCTTAATGCGGAATCTCGCTGTTCGTGTCTCTCGATAAAATATCCCTCATCACTTCGTATCTGCACTTCTCAAAGGGTTTTCTTGTCAAGGCATGAGACACGAAGCAAGACGCAATATACTAGCGGCATGCAAAGCGCGTCACGATATTGTAACGTTCAAACAATACCCGATTCTCGCCTATCGCAGTAGATGTTCAAACCTGCAGACCTAATAGTGTGCCTCACGTTGTGTCACGAGAATTGGGCGATATTTCAGCAGCATAGCATGGTGCCTAGCTTCATGTCTAGTTTGATTCTCGCAACACAAAGCGAGGCACGATTCTCGTGTGTTTCGTCCTCCGATGAACCGTTATTTTAACTCGTTGTTACCGTTTTCTATTTAGTGCGTTGTGTAAACATGACTGCTACTGATACATACATATGCAGTGAAAATTGCTTTAACACTGTCTACTCGATTAAGGTTGAACAGCACCGTATTGCGTACTGCGGAATCGATTCTCTTGTCTTGTGGTTTGAACATATACTGCGACACACGAGAGTCGGGCGATATTTGAACGATACAATATCGTGTCTTGCTTCGCATCTCATCGGAATCTCACACCTCCCTTCGCATCTCGTGCCTCGACAAAAATCCAGCGAAGCGCGATAATTTACCGTGAGTACAGTAACAAAGCAAGACCTGATAGTCTACCGCGAAATTTCATGGTATGGGATCTCATGGTATGGGATACTGCGAGCATAACGAGATCTAGTGTTACAAAATCATATCTCGCATCGCGTCTCGTCGGAATATCAGGTTTCGCCTGATTCTCGTGTCTCGCCCGTATTCCATATGACACTAACAGGAGCTAGTCCGTATGTTTCTGTGTACACCTTAAAAAATCTTGAATTTGAGATATTGGAATTATTAGTTCCACTGCAGTTTTAGGCTTAAGATTTTATATAAAAAAGCATTAGCAAACCTATTGATAATTACACTTGACATGAAGTAAAACGG
Source organism: Azorinus chamasolen (assembly GCA_963576725.1). Taxonomy (NCBI): domain Eukaryota; kingdom Metazoa; phylum Mollusca; class Bivalvia; order Cardiida; family Solecurtidae; genus Azorinus; species Azorinus chamasolen. The sequence goes on along the minus strand of OY755236.1, from coordinate 97,441,880 downwards.
CGAACCTCGATTCTAAGATTTATTTCTGCCGTGGTAAATTATGTGACAAATGTGCTTGTATTTCATAAATCAAAGGCCTGAATGGCCATAATGTCGTTCAGGTTTGATATGGATGTTATGTGTAGGGGGGGGGGGGGGGGGGGATTGATGTACACGTTAATAACAATAACGTCTTGGAATTGATAACAGTATTAATAACAACACATTTTTGTGAAACACTATGCCCCTGATTGTGACAAATATAAATTTGGCCCGTAATGTGACATTTAACTGTTAATTAAATAAATAAAAATATTCGCCTCTGTAAGTTGCATAGACATGCCAGATTTGAAGTATGTATGTGCAATGGCTACAACGTTATTGCCAACATTAAAGTTTGAGCCAAGCCAACAAACCAACAAAGTCAGACCCCACCCCCCTTGATTATTGATTGGGGGTATAAAAATATGACTGACTGAAACAAAAGGAGCCATCTCATGATCTGCTGTTTATATATTGACATGCTTCTAGTTTCTACTATGGCAAAAGAATATCTTAATTATATTCATGATGTCATTATTTCTTATATGAATATTCATGAAGTAAATGGTCAATTAATGCTTTCATGTCCAAAGCTGATGCAAAAACTGAAGCACAACATCAAAATGATACAAAGGCTACCTATAATCCTACATTTTTTGTTCAACTAATTCTTACACATAACATTTATTTTTCCATGTTCAGCACTCGTTTATTTTGAATAAATGTAGTCTGCTTACAAATTTGAAGGTAGACTGTTTTTATTTTTAATTACTAAGTAGATCCATACATGTACATACAATTACGATAGTTGTTTGGAACCTGATGAAACTCAAATTCAGAACTACAGTCAGAAGTAGAGTTGTAAGCTGGGAAAGACATTTCAACAAATTGCTACCTACTTTCGCTTTTACACGACACAAACGTCTTGAGCAGACTCGGCGGTTACACGATACATAGAAGAGACAGTTGTTATTGACACTGGAATATTATTTGATTGAATATGTGTTGAAAACCTTCTATGGATAATACTTACTTTGATAAGCCGATAGAACCCCGTGTTTTTACGGTTTTACTTCTTGTAAGACTTAGACTTGTGTTGAGGTTGGGTGACATAGTCAAAACACGCTGTTCGATGCGTGATAAATGTGTATATGGGATTTCTTTGACCTTGTCCTTTATGAAATTTCTAATTTTGAGTACGGGTCAAATGGAAATGACCGAATGCGATGCAAAAGGCAGTTTGATTGGCTGAAGATGTAGGTCTATATGCTAATCAGTTACGAATGTGTATAAAAATGCAATCGGAAACCTCGGTTATATTCCTTCTGCTTTAGAATGCCAAGGTGTTGCGAAAACTACGGCAAAAATATTCGTTCGCGTCTTCTTCTTCTTCTTCCGATTAAAGTACAGGGCCCACTCTGGAGCATCGACGTACTTGGAGTTTATTAAAATTCAAGACTTTTAAAAAGTTTATCTTTGTGTAGATTAGTAGTAATTATCTCACACAGCGAATTATTATTAAATACATGAAGAGTAAACAAATACATGAACATTTTACAACCAAACTAGTGCAGACTTGAAGAAAACTATTTTGTCTTGCGCATGTTCACTAGACAAGTGAACTCGTTGCCGTAAAGAGACCGACTAGTATATGGCGTTTGAACGCCATAAAAAATGACGTGAGACATTTGTGCTTTCTTGTCCCTTAAAAACTTGATCGGAGCACATCTGTCTCACATTTGTGTTTTTTTGGTGAGACATTTGAGGTCGCATTCGTTGTCCTGCAGCGGTATAGATATACCTTTGATTGTGGTGTGTAGTTTTTTCTCGTTTGATTATGGTCAGGGATTGTTGGCACTCTTGAAATATGCCGGGTGCAACCTTGGCACCCTTGATGGTTTCTAGAAATACAAGATGGCGTCCAAAATGACGCCCGCTACTGAGGACAAAATCATAAAAAAATATATTACAATTCATACATTCGTAATGTTTTGAAACTTATGGGCTAACAGTAATTACATTGAACTAAACTTGTTAAAAATAACGTTTACTACTGTTAAATTAAGCTTATTTGCCAAAATGGCTTCCAATATGGCTTTCAATATGGCGACCTAAGCTATGTAAAGCACATGTATTATTTACTTGAAAAAAAAAATGATAAGCGTGTCGAAGGATTCATCGCAAGAATAGTTGTTTTTTCTCGTTTGATTATGGTCAGAGATTGTTGGCATTCTTGGAATACGCCGGGTGCCACCTTGGCACCCTTGAGGGTTTTGAGAAATTCAAGATGGCGTCCAAAAGGGCACCCGCGAGTGAGGACACAATCATAAAAAATATGTTACAATTCATACATTCGTAATGTTTTGGAACTTATGGGCTAACAGTAATTAAATTGAACTAAACTTGTTAAATGGAAAAGTAGTAAAGTCAAGCAGGCAAAGCCACATGCAAGACGCAACCACCACCAAAACACCGATAGACAGCATGACACACACACACACAACCACACACCCAAACGCACACACACACACACACGAAATGAACACAGAAAACACCAAAAGACACACAAGAACCAGGGACAAACGTTCCACACATGAACAAACCACAAGCACAAAGACTCAAGGCGTACTACTGTTAAATCAGGCATATTTTGCCAATATGGCCTCCAATATGGCTTCCAATATGGCGGCCAAACCTATGAAAAGCACTGTATTATTTACTTGGGAAATGATAAACAATCCGATGGATTCATCAAAAGTATTGTTTTTCTCGTTTGATTATGGTCAGGGATTGTTTACACACTTTAAATATGCCGGGTGCCATATTGGCACCCTTGAGGGTTTCAAGAAAATCAAGATGGTGCCCCAAATGGCGTTTGCGAGTGAGGACAAAATCATAAAAAATATGTTATAATTCATACCTTCGTAATGTTTTATTAAACTTATAGGCTAACAGTAATTAAATTGAACTAACTTGTTAAAAATAACGTTTACTACTTTTAAATCAAGCATATCCGCCATGTTGGCTTCCAGCATGACTTCAATATGGCGGCCAAAGCTATATAAAGCACAAAGTCATGTACATTTGTATTATTTACTTGAGAAATAATAACCATTTCGATGGATTCATCAACATTATAGTTCTTTCTCGTTTTATTATGGTCAGGGATTGTTTGAACTTTTTAAATATGCCGCGTGCCACCTCAGCACTCTTGAGGGTTTCGAGAAAATCAAGATGGCGTCCAAAATGGCGTCCGTTAGGGAGGAGAAAATAATAAAACAATGTTACAATTCATGCATACGTCAAGCTAACATACGCTAACAATAATTAAATTAAACCAAACGTGTTAAAAATAACGTTTACTTATGTTAAAAGTACATGTATAAGTCATGCAGGAACCACTGTATACAAAACACACAATCGCCCAAACAGCATCATGACGATCAAGCATATCCGCGTTGGACCCATTGCAATCAATGTGTCCATAGCAAAACGACATAAATATCGTTGCTTGAGATATAATTAGTGCAAGGGGAGATATGAAAGACCCAGGAAGGAACAGAGAAATACTAGAATGTAATGTTTTGGCAACAGTTCCCTTACCTGTGCCGTAACACCTTGCAGCAGTGTCACATCCTGACAGTGGATGAGCAGGCAAAAGTTCTTCGATAATGCTACTGTGTTTTTCAACAGTAATTGCAGTGTCAGTTTAGACCCTTGATGGTGGACTCCATCCGTATTACATTTGTTATTTCAGTTTTATGGTTAGAGAAAGGTATAACACACCAGGGCCGTCACACAATAAAATTGTCTTTGCACAAAGGTCAATTCCGACACAATCTACTACTTGCAAACAATGCTCTATTCTCTGTTGATATGTCACCTGGATCTGGGGGTTTTTGCATCATTTTCTCTTTGAGACTTCCCTTCTTCATTTTGTCTCACAACAGAAATGTCTGGATCAATACTGTGAATGGTCATCTTATCCAAGTTTAAATTTGACTACACTTATAGATATTCAGGGCATGCCACCAGGCGCATGCCCATACCGCATAAAGGTGCTCCCAATAAACATGTCACTCCATATCCCTTTCCAAATACCCCCATCTTGTCTATTACATGCACGCTAGCTCTTTGTCAATCCGGGAACTGGATCTGTGAGTGACTCCATTGCTGGCAAGTGACATAGCCCATGAATGGTGCAGTTCACGTGGCATGCGACTAAGAAGCACGGCATCGTTTGTTTGTACGAATATATATGAAGGCACAAGCCACATTCTCTTTCATTATTGGTAAAGACCATCATGATAAGCACTGGTTTTAGAAACACATCTACCCATAGCTTTGCTATTTTGCTTTACTAATTCTGGTGACTCTGGACAGTGCTCTTGCATAACATATCTTAGTAGGTCCTCTGCAATTAGTGGCATTGCTCTGACGCCTTGTTGAAAGTTCCTGTCTGTCAATCTGTGTACGTCACTTATTACTTTAATCAAACCAATCTCTACAATCAGAATGGCAATGATCTCGATAACGTTCATGAGCAAATACTTGCCTCAAGCTCTCAAAGGTCTCATACACCAATTTCAAACCCTGTGCCACCTTGTACAGCTGAAGGTCACGTGAGCATATAAAACACGACAAAATATTATTTGCTAATGTGCAATTCAGGTATTGTGTTTTTGTTAGATCTGTCATCATTGTGTTTTGGTAAGAAAAAGGTATATCTATGAAAGGTATGTATACAGCTTTAATTTGTTCTGATTACGACTCAACCCTGTACTCTAGAATGTTAACAAAGAACATTTAATGGAAGAACCGATCTGGGAGCTGCATACGTATTATGTCCATGCTGAATAGTGATACGCAGCCGAATAAAAAATGATATAAAAGGTAGAGTTGGTGTAGCAGAATTATTAATTCCTTCATTAAATAGACATGTTTGTGAATTATGTTATCATCAGGGGCTTGCTGAATTAGGTATAGCATGGTCTCACCGTCTATCGAACCTCTTAACCTTTGACCAGGAACAGAAAACGTTTACCGTGAATATTGAAGAAAAAAATAAATCAGCAGTTCAAAATAATCTGTTATACATACCTTGAAACAATTATGTAATTTTATTCTCATCTATTAATCCCCAAACAATCCAGTGTTCCCCACCACCCGCATAACAAAAACAAAAATGGCTGCCAGAAAAATATCACCTGTTTATCGAACCTTTATTTTAGAAATTGTTTACTGTAACATAATACTCATAGTCACGTGATTTCATCATGGGCACGCGACCTTTGCATAAGTTGAAGGTGACAGAGGTGTCAAACATTTTCAATGTGGTACATTTTTCAATTTATGTTGATATTCTATAACGTATTAAGAGTTTTCTCATGTTTATCATAGTTGAAGGGAAAATAAACTGTATTGACCTGTTTATGACGCATATTTCGTTTTTAAAGCCACAATGCGTTGTTTACAGACAAAGCAACGGTACTCATGATTTTATAATGTAGTGTACACTTGTGCATTCGTAAAACACAAAAAATGAAAGGTTCGAAAAACAGGTGGGGTTCGATAGAAGGCGAGTTTACGATACATTGTTTACAAATAATATAAATATATAAAAATAAAAGTAAAGCAACACACAACAAACTGTTAAAAGACAAAACACAAAAACAAAACCTAGCGTTTAGCACGAAACTAGTTTTCTACTATTACTTTTTACCTTCTTATTAATATTCATAAGTATGTAAATGAGCTTATTAACATGCATATATCTTAGAATGTGTCTCTGCTATAACTTCAATGTCCGCTAATTTTTAAACAGTAGAGAACGTCTGCTGTAGTCATTATAACACCGGAACAAATCTATAGCTTTACCGAACTTTGCTATTAATTGCTAATGTAAATTATGGTGGGTGGGGTAAATTGAAAGGTCTAAAATGTTATTACATTACTCATTTAAGGGATGTTTTTATGAACTATGTTGTCATTTGGAGATTGTTGAAGAAGGTCTACATTGTTTATAAATATATAAGAATCAAAAGGAAGAGTTTATAAGGCAACATAATAAACGGTTATAAAACACCTAGAGTATAGCACAAAACCAGTTTTCTATCATTACTTTTTACCTTCTAATTAATATTCATAAGTATATAAATAAATTTATTAGCATGCACATATCTTAGAATGTGTCTCTGCTATAACTTCAAATGACATTCCTGCTAATTACCAAACTATAAACAACCTCAGCTGTAGTAAATCAGATAAAACCGAAATTTTATAGTTTCACCGAGCTTCGCTAATGTAAAATATAGTGGGTGGGGTAAAAGTGTAATATCTCAAAACCCTCAAAGGTGCCAGGGTGGCACCCGGCAGATATTCAATCAGGACCCTTTCCTCTACTTATATCGACAATAAAAAAAACTATACACCGCAATCGAAATCCAAAAATCCAGTTTCGCTGCAGGACTATTGTCTTACGTAAGACAAATGCGACCGCATCGGTGTTACGTAAGACAAATGTGTTCCGAGACAAATGTGCTCCTACAGAGCTTTCTGCATGACCTTTGCCCTGCTTTAAGCAGCCACCTGCCTAAAATATATACATTCTTATCTACTAGAATTCTGGTTTAGAGTGGGTTTACTGTATTTGAATACAGTTATGAACCCTGCATATCATGGGGATCTAAAATACATATATTTCAAATTCTTATTAACACGTCCCTTCATACAAACGCCTTTCGCGTCATTGAAAACAGAACAGACACAAAGATGAGACTGATTCTGTACGAGAAATCTGGATCAGGATCTGCTACGTTTGCTTACTGAATTATAATATATCTGACTATAATTTCTACTAGTACCAAAACATGCCAATATAGTTATTCAAATAAAAGTGTTTATAAGATTAATGATGTACAGTAATATTTTCTATGACGGCCACTAAATTGTGTTAATTAGTTGGTATTTAGGGCAGGTGGTTGCTTAAAGCAAGGTGAAAGTAAAACAGAACGCTCCTATAGGAGCGTTCTGTTTTACTTTCACCTTGCTTTAAGTAACCACCTGCCTTTAACACAAAGTATTTTATGTAATTTGGTGGCCGTTATAGAGAGGTTTTACTGTAGACTGTCAGTTTAACACTTCCCTGTTCTATGTTTATTTCAAATATCAATACCTACTGAATATTCATGGTCACAATAGTTATAATGCAATATGGAATGTGGAACTTTGTAACCATTTCAGAAATTAAAGAAAACGGTCTATCAAATTCCATTTGCAAACAGAGTAGGCCCTGATCAGACGGCTCCTATAGGCCAGTGAGTGTTTGTATAAGCATGCGTATGTTCGGTCTGTAGGTATGTGTATATCCATGTATTCGGTCGGTAAGTGAGTGTGTATACACATTTATTTGGCCCGCAAGTGAGAGTGTGTATACACATTTATTATAATAAAAGTTTCAAATCTTTATTTGAAATGCAAAATTATACAAAGAACCGACAAACACTATTTTCGACTTTCAGCTGTTTATAACTAGATACATTAATGTGCACAACCTCCCTCAACATAGTTTACCAGAGCTACTAATAAAGGACATTACCCTAATATTTAACCATTTCTTCGCCAAACCCTATGCTGTGACCATTCTAAAAAGTGATCACAATATAGGGTTTGGAGGAGAAATAATGGAGCTATTCTTGAAAATGTTGAAAGTTACGCCTTTTATCTGTACCTCTGGTTAACGACCACAAGGGATTTAATAAGCATATGGGTATCCTGCATCTGACATGGTCTTCTTTATCCAGTCCGAATACTGGGTGACGTCCTCGAAAATACCCGGCTCGTCGGCTTTTTGGCAGTCACCGCCAGAGGAGGCAAGACCTATAAAACAATTACATTAAAACTTATTCCGCGAGGCGAGACTTGACTATTGCAAACAGACCAGCGTCTCATCAGGGTCTCATCAGGTTTCACGCTGTTTGACACTCGGTCAAAAAGTTCCTTAACCCTTTTCCTGTTGTTGCATATTCATGTAAAACTAGAGGTTTGTTTTTGTCACAAAAACAGATGTTTCTCCCCCCTCCCCCTCGTCCCCCGCTTCCCAATACTCAAGTGAAATGTCTGTTACTCCAAAGTTATCAGGGTCTAATTTTAAGTCATCAGGGACAATAACTCCAAAGTTATCAGGGGAGACAATTCAAAACCCCAAGGTGCACAACAACTCATGTTGGTCAACCTTCCTGTGAAGTTTGATGACGCTAGCCCTAGTGGTTTCAGAGATAGGCGTGACACAACGTCTGTCTAAATTTAAGTCACCAGGGTCAATAACTGCTGCAAATTTATCAGGAGGAGACAATTCCAGGTGCACAACAACACATGCTGGTCAACATTCCTGTGATGTTTGGTGATTTTATCTCAACTGGTTTCAAAGATATTCAGGGCACAAAGTTTCTTTAATTTAAGTAATCATACCAGGGGCCTTAACTCAACATTATCAGAGGACACAATTCAAAAAACCCAAGTGCACAACAACTTATGTTGGTGAACATACCTGTGAAGTTTGGTGACTCTATCCCTACTGGTTTCAGAGATACGCGCGACACCAAGTTTGTCTAAATTAAAGTGTTCATATTAGGGGCGATAACTCAACAATTATCAGGGTGAGACAATTCAAAGACTCCAGGTGCACAACGATTCTAATTTTAAGTCATCAGATGCAGTAACTTTAAAGTTATCGGGGGGGGGGGGGGGGATTAAAATCACGAATTACGAGACGACATCAATCCGGGTTTTCCTTCATTATTAACTTGTGATTTCTAAGTTCAAAGTTGCATAACTCCCAGAATAATTGCAGAAAGAAAGGTCCCCGACAATATGCACATCTGCATATTGTGGCTATGCTACACACAAGGTTTTATAAAATTTTGTTGAACAGTTCGAGAGGAGTTGCGCCTACAAGGATCGGTCAAAAGACCTAATGATTTCTAAGTTCAAAGGAGAATAACTCCAAGAACAATTGCAGAAGGAAATTTCCCCGAAAATATGCACATCTACATACCTTGCCATATACAAGGTTTTATGAAATTCTGTTGAACAGTTGAAGAGAAGTTGCGCTTACAATGATGGGGTCAAATACCTAGTGCTTTCTAAGTTCAAAGGAGCATAACTCCGAGAAAAATTACAGAAGGAAACATTCCCGACAATATTCGCATCTACATATTGTGCCCTTGCTACATACAAGGTTTTATGAAAATCTGTTGAGCAGTTTCAGGGGAGTTGCGCTTACAAGATTGACAGCCGCCCGCCCGTCCGACCTGCCTACCCACCCAGCTGCCCGCCGTAAATCACCATTTCAATAACCGGATTTTCCGAGGAAACCCCGGTTAAAAAACAGGTGCACAACAACTCATGCTCGTGAACATTCTTGTGAAGTTAATGAATCTAGCCGTACTGGTTTCAGAGATACGGGCAGCACAAAGTGTCTCTAATTTTAAGTTATCATACCAGGGGCAATAACTCAACAATTATCAGGAGGAGACGATTCAAAAACCCTAGGTGCACAAAATATTCCTGTGAAGTTTGGTGACTCTGGCCCTAGTGGTTTCAAGGTATGCATGTCACAAAGTTTCTCTAATTTTAAGTAATCATATCAAGGGCCTTAACTCAACAATGATCAGGGAAGATAATTCAAAAAACCCAGGTGCACAACAACTCATGCTGGTTAATATTCCTGTGAAGTTTTGTGACTCCAGCCATAGTGGTTTCAGATATATGCACGACACTAAGTAAAGTTTGTCTAATTTAAAGTCATCAGGGGCAGTAACTCCAAAGTTAACAGGGAACAAAGTTAACATATCAAGGGCAATAACTTAATAATTATCAGGGAGAGACAATTAAAAAAAACAGCTGTACAACAACTCATGAACAGTCCTGTGAAGTTTGGTGACTCTAGTCTTAGCGGTTTTAGAGATACGCGCGACACAAGTTTTTTTATTCTAATTTTAAGTAACCAGGGGCAATAACTTAATTTATCAGGGGAGACAATTCAAAAAAACCAGGTGCACAGCAACTCATGCTGGTCAACATTCCTGTGAGGTTTGGTGACTTTAGCTGTACTGGTTTCAGAGATACGCGCGACACAAGTATGTGACGGACAGGCAGACAGACGGACGGACGGACGGACAGACAGACAACTCTGGCAAAAACAATATGTCTCCCCATAAATGGTGGAGACGTAATGATGATATCATGAATACATGTATTTAGTAGCTGAAATTTTATAATGTTAAATGCTCAAGGGACTTTTTTGCTTTGTCGAAAAAACTGTAAACCCGTAATATCTATATAATGTCATAAGCAAACAGAGAATACTCTAATCAGACGGCTTCTATACAACCCGTCTGATCTGGGTCTACTCTGTGTGCAAATGAGTAAAAACGTTTATATGAAGGAAATGGTTAAAAGCTCTGTCAAATTGGAAGTCGTCTATATTGTCCTGGATCCAGATTGAGCATACAGTAAACCCCCTCTAGACCGAAATTCTAGTAGAGAAGGGTTTAGATACAGTCAGGCAGGTTGCTGCTTTCTGCAAGGTGAAAGTCATGCAGAAAGCTCCAAGAGGAGCATTCTGCATGACCTTCACCCTGCATTAAGCTGTCGCCTGTCTCCAAGACCGATATCTACAGTAAAATCTCTCTACACCGGACGTTTAAATTAATGTATAATGTCGGTCTGTAGGACAGGTGGAAGCTTAACGTAGGATGAAAGTCGTGCACAATGCTCCTCTAGGAGCTTTCTGCGTGACTTTCATCCTGCATTAAGCAACCACCTACCTTAAAGTATCTATATTCTTCTCTACTTGAATTCCGGTTTAGAGGTGGTTTGCTTACATTTCTTTCGTAACTGCGTAATGGTGAACTCATTTGTCCATATAGTTCATTAATGCGTTCTATACAAACGGTGTAGCTATAAGCAAGACTGTCCCCAAGGTCTGCACTATTTATTACTTATATTTCATAGGTCAAGTACTTTCTTTTAGAAACATCCCTTCAAATGAAACTTAGATTGGTTCATAATACTTATTATACTGCAAAGTAAAATCCTCGATTCTGATTGGTCAACTAGCCGTGTACATGTACATGAGCCCGTGTACCCTGTGAGTACATAGAAATTCCCCATGACAGGCCCCACATATTTATGGTAAGAAACAAAATGACCGACCCTCGACCCGGCGAACAGTATCAAAACTCAAAATTGTTATGACAGCAAGTATAAATGCGATCTACTAATTCATTTTTTTAATAAAGACTGATATTGAAAGTATAAACATATATATACAACCGATGTGACGTCGGCGTAACGGGTCTACGACGTCGCAGAATACTAAAGTTGACCTTCGCGCCATAACATATGCAGAAATGAATTTAAAAAAAACTCTATTGTTTGTGAAATAATCAATAAAACGGTGTTTTAGATGAGTTATTATATCGTTCAGCCATCTATTACAACACGAACGTCAATGAAATACAATACACACTACCTCGGACATATTCGGGTAGAAAGGTGTTTTAGGGGAATTAGCGTGTTCAGTGGTTCAACATGTCAAAGTAGATTTTATGAATTATCCAAACCGTAAAACTTTTCAGTATAATAAATTCGTTATACAGTTCTTACCCAGGGTACATGACGATTTATTCCCGGCTAGTAAAATCAAGTAACCATCGCCTAAAGGCTCGAGCAACATGATTTTCCTCAGTCGGGAATAAATCGTTTTATTATACTGCAAAGTAAAATCCTCACTTCTGATTGGTTAACTAGCCGTGTACATGAGTCCATGTACCCTATGAGCTGACAGGGTACATAGAAATTCCCCATGGAAGGCCCCACAATTATGGTCAGAAACCAAAAGACCGACATCTCGACTCGGCTAAACAATAGCAGAATTCATAATAGACAACTATTGATACGTAAAGAAAAAAATGCAGAAATGAATTAAAAAAACATCATTGTTTGAAATGACCAATGAAACATATTTTAGAGGAGTTATTATATCGTCCAGCCATCTATAATAACGCGAACGCCGATGAAATACAATACACACCACTTTTGATACCTTCGGGTAGAATTAATGTCTTGGGACGCTTTTAGGGGAATTAGCGTGCTTAGTGATTCAACGTGCCAAAATGGATTTATATAAATTATCCGAACCGTAAACTTTACAGTATAATAAATTCGTTATACAGTTCTTTCCCAGGATACATGACGATTTATCCCCGGCTGGTAAAATCATGTACCCTCGCCTAACGGCTCGGGCAACATGATTTTCCTCAGCCGGGAATAAATCGTCATGTACCCTGGGAAAGAACTGTATAACTATTATGTACCTTGGTAAAGAACTGTATAACTAATATTAATGTACATATTTGGGCAAGGGCATTTAGAAAATGAGGCTTTACTGGCAAAACTGTTGCTACTAATGTCGCTTCTGTGATTACCTATGCAAACAGTTTAGACCCAGATTAGACGCCGAGTAACGCGCGCGTCCCATCATGATCCAAACTGTGTGTTACTGTGACCGTTTTTAACAAAAATTAAGAAAAGAGAAAATATGTATTATGCGGCAGACGACAGACGAAGTTTACAGACGACACACTTTGGCAACGTAAGAGTTTATTGAATTCTATACTGGAGAGAAGTCGTGTACATGTACAGTAAAACCTCTCTTTAACGGCCACTAAATTGTGTTAAATTATTAGTATTTAGGGCTCGTATAAGAGCGTTCTGTTTTACTTTCACCTTGCTTTAAGCAACCACCTGCCTTTAACACAAAATAAATGATGTAGTCTTGTGGCCTTTTCGTGGTTTAAACATATATTTTTTGTAATTTGTACTAAGCCGAGTGTTTATCGCTCTGCTAACACCTCACTATAAACATGTCTGTACAATGTGAGTATGTTTATCATAGTACGATATATTTATATAATCTTATATAATATATATATTTATATTATATATCTCGTATGTATGTATCAATTTGTGTGTGTTCTTATTATTGTTATTTGTTATTTCACATTATGATTACCATTATCTGAAAAGGTCGGAAAATAAACCCAGATATATATATAACATATATATTGATGCACTCCTCAATAAACTCCAAACCCATGAAAGTACTGCAGAAAACCAGAAAATGGCGCCCAACATAGAAACCGTTATCTTATTATTACCATTATTCTCATAATGACGTTGCCATTTTATTTTTACACTTTCTCATTCACATTGAAAAGTCGCTATTTATTTATTTTATTTTGTTATTTACATAGCTACCTCGCTATTTTATTTATTACAGTTTGATATTCACATAGAAATGTCGCTGTGTAATTATCATGTTTTGTTATTCACATAGAAACGCCGTTATTTTCAAACAAGCGTCGCTAAACAATAATACTTTGTTATCCACATATAACCATCGCTATTTTATCATTACAGTTGTTATTCACACACAAACATCGTTATTTTATTGTTAAAGTTTGTTATTCACAACGAAATCTCGCTATTGTATTATTACAGTTTGTAATTCACATACAAACGTCGCTATTCTACTTATTACATTTTGTTATTCACACAGATACCTCGCTATTACATTATTGCAGTTTGTTATTCGCTTAAAAAGTTGCTATTTTTTATTACAGTTTGTTACATGTATTCATATTCAAGAGTATCTGCGTATTTACTTATTAAACAGTTGCTTATATGTTATTATCTGTTGTTTTTCATATGCAAGCGTTGCTATTTAATTATCACATTTTGTTATCCACATGCTTCAGTATACAGATTATCTTATATAAGTTTCATTGCAAATGATTTTTTTATGAAACGTATTTACTATAGTAAAGAAACTTTCCTCATCAACCTGAAGGCCAGTCACATTTAAGTAGCATTATATCTTACCTTGTGCATACCATGCTCCGTTTTGGTCTTTACACATCAATGGACTTCCGATATCATCCTGTAAAACGTAATATTACAAACATTAACAAAAAGGTGATTAGAAATATAAATACAGGAGATCCCCTCTAACGCGACCACTTTATTTTTTAATATCGATATGCTTAACCCTTTCGCTGCCAACTCCGGATCTGTGATTACCTATGCAAACCGTTTGGATCCAGATGAGACGCCGAGTAACTCGGCGTCTCATCAGGATCCAAACTGTTTGTTACTGTTACTATATGTTTGAAACGAAAATGAAGAAAATCAAAAAATGAAAATTTGTAGCAGACGACAAAGTTAGCAGACGACAGATTTAATACCGATATGCTTAAAAGCAGGTGCTTGCTTCATGCATGACGACAGTGCTGCAGACATATCTGAATAACTCCCGTTCTGCATTAAACTCCCGTATGCTTTCAAACTCTGATGTCTGCCTTTATACGAGAGGAGAGCAGGACATATTAATCCTTAGCGTGCTGAAAACAATATGTCTGTCAACAGTTTGAGCTGTTGCTTCTTATTTACTTCTGATTCATAAAAGTGTCAAAGAGCTTGTGTCCTGAAGGGACGCAGAGTTTCTCAGCGTGTCCTCTGGATCCAAGCTGTTTGCAAATGCGAGTCAGGTTACGCTTAGCATGATAACAGGTGATCAACGATCAGTGAATAATCTGGGACTAGTCCTACGCAAGATCGTACAACCCAAGTTCTCGTGAGGTACGGTTAACGATAATAGCTTCTACGTGAATAACCAACATTGTCGCGAATACTAGCAATCAGTGCGTACTACTGCGACGATCACAACTGGATGTTGCGGTCGTTGTATGTTGACAGAGCTCCAGATAAGATGCGTAAATTCAAACATTTTCAAGAATAATTTCTTTATTTCTCCACCACAGTATATGTTTTGGTGGAGATATGACGATTTCAGTATTTGTGTATGCACCCTTATCTGTAGTTTTGGTTGAAACTTACGATACATTTCAGTCGTGTGTACGAACTGTACTAAGATGGTCTTAAAGTTTAAATTTCTGCAAAATAAATCAGCTCTAAATTATTTTATATTGAAGGGCCAAAGCTCCGAACCATATACAATAGACCAGTCTTTAGCGACCTCTTTGAAAAAAAATATATCCAGTTTTACAGACCGGTGGTAGCTTAATTCAGGTCGAATGTAATGCAGAAATCTCCTATTGGAGCTTTCTGCATTACTTTTGCCCTGCACTCAGTAAATTTGCTTTTATAGAGACTCCCATGTTCAAAACGTAATTAGTCGTTTGAGACGGACACTACGTTAACCATTTACTACATAAATATTATTTTCTTCGCATTTGCAAACAAAAAAGACCCAGACCAGACAGCTCTTGTAGGAACCGTCTGATCAGGATCTGCTCCGTTTGCTTATGATTAATATAGATATATAACATAGACATGATTCTACAATTTCTGCTATGTCTAAAAAGTCCTATGTCCATGTGCTATTATAACAGATAATCTAATTGATTTTCATGGTGTCATTATTTCTCACATGCATATCCATGGTGTGATCGATTAAAAAGCAAGAAACCTACCCCACAGAAATCCTTGCCTTGATTCTCATAACCGGCACAAAGTTCTGTGGACGGCAAGAAATCCGTCCAGTGAGTCTGACACACACTGTCGGCAATGATGGGCATGGCCAACTGGTTCAGCACCTCTTCATTCCCAGTTCCTGCAAGGTAAGGTCAACAATCAAAGCAATCAGGGTCCATGCTTATAAAGCTTTTTAGTTGAGTCTTAGTTTGCTCTTAAGTTTTTGATTGGTCAGATTTGAGCCATATTTTCAGGAAGTTTCAGAGAGATTTTATTATGCATAGAATTAAACATCATGTCTCATAATATGAATGCTTTGGTCCTTTTAGAGAATGACACTGGTCACGAATGCCCTTTGCAAAAGTATTGACCTGGACGAGGGGCATCTAGATGATTCCTCTCGTCAGGGTCAACACTGTTTGTCATGTTACACTTTTCTTTAAAGATCCCCGAACATTAACAGTAAAGTGTTTGAATCTTGGAATAATCCATTTGAAAGTCAGCGTTGAAAGGGTTAACAATATCGATCGGTACATACATCGACTGTCTTAACCCTTCTAGGTGACCTTTATTGCATCAACTATATGATAATTTGTAAGCAGGCGGTTGCTTAATGCAGGATAAAAGTAATGCAGAAAGCTCCTCTGAGAGCTTTCTATATTACTTTAGTAGTGTATTAAGCTACCACATGCATCTAGCCCAGAATTATACCTCTTTTAGGTGGTCGCATTAGCGGGGTTTACTGTATATATAATTACATAAGCAAACAGAGCGGCGTCGTGAACACACTGCTTTTATAGCAGCCGTCTGATTTGTGTCTACACGGTCTGTAAAGGAATTAAAAGCGTATCTGTGGAGTAAATGGTTAATTTTACCACACATGACAAGCTGATATTTCGAATCGTTCTACGTACCGCTTGTGGAACCCCATCCAGGCAGATAGCATGTCTCCCCAGGGGTATACGTGTGAGTGGCATCAGGAATACAGGCTGGTCGAGTATGGTTGTTCCATCTAGGGAGAAAATGGGTTACCAGTTACTTTCACATGTTCCTTAACCCTATCCCTGTTCAATACTGATGTAAGAAATAATGACGTCATGAATATTAATTAGATTATTTTTATATTGACATGTGGTCACAGAACATTTTGACAAATGCACAGTGTATATTGACAAACGCACATCATATAATGATAAATTCACAACGTATAATGAAAAAGTTCATCATCAGGGGCGTAGCTTAGCTGAAACAAATGTGTAGGCACGTCTTTCTATAGGGGGTTTGGGGGCATGCTCCCCCGGAAAATTTTGAAAATCTACAACGATGGAGGCGCATTTAAGGGGGTTCTGGGAAGACTTTTATATAAAGTGTAAATGATATAAATGCTTCAAATGTCAGGGGCGTGCCTGGTCCTAATTATTGGATACGCACCAACGCAAGGAAAGGTTTAAGGCATGGACCCCATCCTCTCCCAGGAATAATTGTTTCTAGAATCGTTGAGGTACAATCGTAAAGGTATTTCGGCAAAGATACTCGCTAGATCATCAATTTTAAACACATACTATCTAACGTGTATATAATGTCCAAAGTTTGTGTTAGTAACAGAAGAATATTGAGATAACAAAACATGACAGAAACCGGGGCCTTGATATTTCAATATATTTAGCTCAAATATGCGTATGTATACAAACATTAAAACAGTAATTCCACTATCCCAAGACCGACAAGGGTTTAATTAAGACTATTCTAACATCAACAAAACAGACGTATTAGACGGGAAAGTAATTGAATGGAAGAGAATCAATACATGTTATGATGCATACATTAGGATCTTAATTAAATGCATGTCTTTGCTCTAGCTCAATTTTGTAGATCTTAAATGGTGCAAAGTATAACGACGACTTTAAATAAGGACATGTGCATTGCGCAAACGACTGGTATATAGAAAATGGCTATCAAAGTACCACCAGTATTGACATGGTTATATATCAGGGCTTAAATACAAACATTTTATTTTGATCTTTAGCCTTTGTGTAACGTTTAACCTACTCAAAACTTGACCAACGTCGTATTTAAAACGTACGTCAAAGTGTCTTTCTACAACCGTTTAATTCGAATGCTAATCACTGAAAATGCCGAAAGAGCTACCCATGTTGCATATCATTTATTTCAACTGCTTTAGCTAAAATAGGCACTCAATGTGAACTATTTTGATAGTGTTTTATATATCCATTGGCATGCATTGTCCGTCATAAACAATAAACTTAAACGACACTACTTCTAAAATACCTGGGCCAACAGTGACAAACGTTCATAGAATCAGTCATTGTGAGGAATCTTTCATTGTTTGTTCAAAACATAGAAATGTGTGCAGAACTCCTTTTGCACTGACAACCAGCCGAAAAACTGTTCGCTTGGCCGATTTCACTGTAATTCACTAATTTGGCAGAATTATCTTTAACTAGTCTACCCTCTACCAACGTTGTTCAAAATATCTTATTTGTTAAAAGTGTGACCATCAGGGTTAGACTTACTTTCTTTAAATACCTTCTTACCTGATTGGAAATTGATAAAAAAAAAAAAAAAGGCACGAGTCCCGTGCCTCATTAAGGATGCAAAAGTGTGTATTGTATTTTCGGCTGGCTGTAATGCTGAAGTTCGAAATTCCAATATCAGGGTACGGGGGACCGCGATCGCCCATGCTTACGTGTTTTGAATATAGATATGTAGATCTAAACGCGCCTAGAAAACTTGTCAGAACCGGGATACAATAGATTAAGGAGGCGACATTGTGTAATTCGCTGATAATTTCTTTGTCCCACTGATTATGACTGAAACGGACTGGTAGCCTAGGCTATACATCTATTACCTGAAACATTCTAGATCTAGAAACATTTACGAGTTTTTATAAATATTTCTTAAATATAATTTATCTTGAAGTTCAAAACTTGATCTTGTCATCGATCCGATGTATGGGGTTTACTCCTAACCGCACTTAGTCGTCATTTTTATTGCAGTTCGGCATTAATAGCCTTTTTTATTTTTCGACTTCTGAAAATAAAGTGTAGGCCCGTGCCTTTGTGCCTAATAGGAAGCTACGCCACTGATCATATAATAAAAATGAACATTTATGATATACTTGAATATGTGCACCATATTACGCTATACTCAAAGGTGCCCGACGCATGCTTGGACTCATTCATGGAACCCCCCCCCCCCCCCCCCCCCAAAAAAAAAAAAAAAAAAAAAAAAAAAATTGTGATCGATGCATGTTCAACTGGCCTAAAACTATCTATTTGAACCTAAAACCACTCCGAAAAACGAGAAAAACACGACCCGGAAAAAATTTCCTATCGGGTCTATATATGTATTGAAAGGTATCTAACTACGACAGATCAGCGGCGGAAAATACAACAGTCATGTTTTTCAAAGTCTTACAGCAAAGCCAATTCAACACCGATTTCAATCAGTTTGGTCTTGATCCGTTCCAAATTCCATATGCTAAGCGGCTATGTTAGTGCTTTCCTTAAATATTGCTCCGTCTTGTCGCTGCAAGACCGCGAATTTGAAAAAACGCTAGAGCGAAACGATGTGACTCCCGCCAGGATGCATAGACGTATATAGGGGGATCTGTATTCGTTAATCTTTTCAACAAAAACGCGAATTATGGTTAAACACTATCTAAAAACATTAAACTCACCGCAATTAAAACGGTGCTTACTATTTCCAGTCAGCTACGAGGCGCCAGCTTTCTTTCTCCAACTTTCCTTTTGAACGGATGCGACCATTTTGCTGTGACCCGGCTCAGAAACTATTCGATATGCAAAAATCCGGGCCACAGCGATTTGGCCACCTCCGTTCAAAACGAAAGTAGGAGAAAGAAAACTGGCGTCTCATAGCAGACTACAAATAGCCAGCACCGTTTTAACTGCGGTAAGTTGAATGTTTTTCGAATGTGTTTCAGCATAATTCGCGTTTTTGCTGAAAAGTTTAACGAATACAGATCCCCCTATATACTTCTATGCATCCTGGCGGGAGTCACATCGTTTCGCTCTAGCGTATTTTCAAATTCGCGGTCTTGCAGCGACAAGACGGGGCAATATTTAAGGAAAGCACTAACATAGCCGCTTAGCATATGGAATTTGGAACGGATCAAGACCAAACTGATTAAAATCGGTGTTGAATTGGCTTTGCTGTAAGACTTTGAAAAACATGACTGTTGTATTTTCCGCCGCTGATCTGTCGTAGTTAGATACCTTTCAATACATATATAGACCCGATAGGAAAAAAATTTCCGGGTCGTGCTTTTCTCGTTTTTCGGAGTGGTTTAAGGTTCAAATAGATAGTTTTAGGCTAGTTTAACATACTTCCATCACAATTATTTTTTATTTTTTATTATTTTTTTTTTTTTTGGGGGGGGGGGGGGGGGGGGGTTCCATGGGTGAGTCCAAGCATGCGTCGAGCACCTTTGGCTATACTCACAGTGCAAAGTAATTATGCCCAAGCAAAAGGCAGCTATAGTGTCCCATATTTATGTATGTGAGCACAATATGTTAACGGCGCCCACGCATTTTCCTTTGCTACAATTTTAATTTTCTTATATTTTTGTCTTAAAAGAAAACATATCCACAGTAACAACCCGTTTGGAGCCCGGTGAGACGCCGATGTACACATCGTCTCATTCCGATCCAAACTGTTTGCATCGGTAATCGCAGATAACACCATTGGCATCGAAAGGGTTAAAAGCAAACATGTTTATCCACTAAAACGTAGCTACTGCATATGCAATGGAGAACCTTACTGAATTGGTTCCTTTGTTATTATTAGGGCTATGTCGTTCTCAAGGCTGGTTATGTTGTAGCCGGGATGAAGCACCACTCTCCTAATGTGATAGAACGCCTCATGGGGATCATCCACATTGATATCGTACTCTCCGGCGTACGCCCTCCAAAATTTGAGGTCAAGGTCAGCAACAGTGTATCCGGGCCTACAATAAAACAATATGCATTATGAACTGCGCTATGAGAAATGTTCTATAAAGAAACTTGCAAACAGAGAAGACATTGACAAAATTGCCACACCAGAGACACGGTCATGATCATCTTTTTCTCTGTTGTATGTTTATTCCAAAGTTCAATTTCTATTTATGGACAGAATAGTTATAAAGAAACATGGAAGGTGGAACATAGTAACCATTTTAGAAAGAAAAGAAACACATCTATCAAATTATATTAGCAAACAGAGTAGACCCTGATCAGACGGCTCCTATAGGAGCCGTCTGATCTGTGTCTACTCTGTTTGCAAATGCGTGAAAACACGTATACATGAAGGAAATTGTTAACTGTTTGTACACTTTGATAAAAGTCCTTGTTTTGCTGATCGTGACTTGAACGGAATTGTCGAACAGCTTTTGATCAATATCAGACGCTTGGTCAATAGTTACCCCAAAGCATGAATGAGTCAGAAGTTAGTAAAACATCCAACCTTTCGTAGTTTAGCCCTTCCCGTCATATAAACGCCTTTTCAGTTTCAAACAGAGTAGATACAGATAAGACGGTTCCTATAGGAGCCGTATGATCAGGGTCTGCTCTGTTTGATTGTGAAATGATATACGTTCTGGTTCCATAGTTTTTGTCAAAGCAAAAGATTGCCTTGAAAAGTTTACATTAAAATTTCATTTAATAAATCACCATGATATCAGTATTTCTTACATGAATATTAAACAGGGGAAGGGTTAAGTAGACATCATCCTTACGGCAGGATAAGGATTAAACGTTTCAGATGCTTAATCATTACAACGCTGAATTTTGAAATGGACTACAGTGAAACCCCGCTAATGCGACCACTTAATAAACAGCCACTGATGTCGTCTAAAGCAGGTGGTTGCTTAAGGCAGGACGAAAGTTATGCAGAAAGCTCCTGCATAATTTTCGTCCTGCATTAAGCTACCACCTGCCTCTGCCGCCCAGAATTATGCCCCTTTTTGTGGTCGCATTAGTGGGGTTTTAGTGTATTCCAAAATTCAAACAGGTCAAGCTCATGATGAATATTAAGGGATTTTTCAAAAGAAAAATGTAGCATGACAAATAGTGCATACTCTGATGAGAAGGCTCCTCTATGAGCCCTCTCATCTGTGTCTACACTGTTTTCAAATGACATTTGTGGTTCGTGTCCCGCACTGTAAGGGTTAAAAAGTACAGGTAATGTAGACAATAGTTGCTGCATTAACATCCAACACGTCGAATGCCCGATACGATGTATATATTGCAGTAACATATATGGCGTTGAATGTAAGAAGTAATTCGTGACAATAAGGGAAAGTTGATTGTTGCCATAAGTTGAGGAGATGTGACAATGATTGGAATGAGTTCGTAGTAACATAATAAAGGAATGTGTTGCAAATGGAATAAATATGTTGGAGATCCCGCATTAGCGCGACTTCACTGTACTACAATGAGTACACGTGCTGCATTTCAAACTTCTAAAACGCTTCAGCCTACACATCCGTGCTACTTATAACCGATACGTTGGAGATAGTGTGAAAAAACCTACACTGCAAAATAATTTGAATCTAGCTGAGACACCGAATTACTAGGCGTCTCGACAGGATTCACACTTTTGACACCATTATCGTTATACAGTAAAACCGCTCTCAACTGGAATTCCAGTAGAGAAGAATTTTAGATACTTTTAAGCAGGTAGCAGCTTAATGCAGGGTGCAAGTCCTGCAGAAAGCTCATCTGGGAGCTTTTTGCATGACTTTCATCCTGCATTAATTTACCACCTGTCTCCAAGACCGATATCTAATTATTTATAACAAATTGATCGCCCAGTTGAGAGAGGTTTATTGTATTGGTTTCTTACAGAAAGAAACAATCTTATTTCATAGATAATGTAGGCAGTATTTGACATTGAAGACAGATGTCTAAACACTCTAAAATTAAATGACTTGAAGACACATTTCTAAACACACTAGAATTAAATGACTTGCTTCAAGATGGGATAAGTTGCCGAAATAAGGAAAAATACACTGTAGGTAATATACTCACCCTTCAAAGTGTTGAGCTGAAGTTAGAATAACGTGAGGGTTTATCACTACTCCGCTACCGGCAATAAAATCAAGCGAATCGGTCAGAAGGACCTGAAGCAGAAGATAATAAATACATTGCTGCTTTGTAAAAGTTGATTCCATTCAAATCACTCAAAGTTATCTACAATAAAACCTCTCTAAAGCGGACGTTAAATTTAGTATAAATATCCATCTCGGGGACAGGGGCGGCTTAATGAAAGATGAAAATCATGCATTAAGCTCATCTAGGAGCTTTATGCATGGCTTTCATAATGCATTAAGCAGTCACCTACTTAAATATATCTAAAATTCTTCTCTACTATAATTTCGGTTTAGAGGGGTTTTACTATGTATAATTCCATAAGATTTCCTGTATTTCTCCAAAATACAGGCACACTATTGATCTGAGTTTGGCGCTATAGCTACCACGGCAAACTATTTGCAAATTATATCTATTCATCGCCAATGTAGAGTTGAAATCATGAACACCTTCGCGGTCCTTCGAGATTATAAAACCTCTGAGTCTGAGTACATTGTCAAGTATCAGATTGGCCAGATTTTGAGCAAGCTCAAACTCTGAGTAATCCGCTGCCCATGTGCTATCATAATTAATCTAATTAGTATTCAGGGTGTCATTATTTTTGCATGAATATTCAATGGAGTAAAGGGTAAACGCACCAGCCACGGCCAGGAACCAGCTTTGGCTACAACTCCACCCACGATTCTGCTGGTAATCGGCTGTACGGTTGGAACCCCACATGGTACTGAAACATGGGAAGACAATAATATAAGTTCAAAACAGAATGTTTAACACTTTACTCCATGAATATTAATTTAAGAAATTATTACTTTATTTAATATAAATGTTTATAGTGACCCATGTACACAAGAAATTTGGCCATGGCAGAAATTGTAGACTCAGATCTGTAATATCCTTTGGGTTAACAGAGTAGACCCTCATCAGATGGCTTCTACTGGAGTCTGAACATAATATTATCTGAGTCCGTTCTGTTTGCAACGGCGTTGAAAATAGTTATAATGAACTACGGAAGGTGGGACATTGCAGACATTTTTTTAAGTAAAGAAACATGTCTATCAAATTCCATTAGCAAACAGAGCACATCCTGATTAGATGGCTCCTATACGAGCCATCTGATCTGGGTCTTCTCTGTTTGTAAATGCGTGAACGGAAAGGGTTAAAGGATTATGCTATACATGCTGAAAAATAGTACAGTACTGTATGTATGCTCATGCTCAGATCAGGATAATCTTATACACTTCCGGTTCGTTCAAGCATTTGAGAAACTGCAGGTCAAATGTCAGTTTGAATCCTGATGAGATGAGAAGCCCAATGACTCATCTGAATCGAAGCTGTTTGCAAATGCCAGTCAGGCCGCGCTTAAACATGATGATGGCTAAATAAGTACATATTGTTAATCATTTTACCAACGCTAATTTTCAACAGTTCTTGAAACTATACATTATAGTTCATAAAATATGGACCCTTTGATCCATGCATATTCATTTAACCCATTCCCTCCTACTGACGCCCTTTGCCGCCTCTGTAGAAGTCAATTTCTGAAACCATTGTGATAAATAGAGCATTTGCTCCATAGGAGCAAATGCTCTCTTTATCACAATGGTTTCAACAATACACAATTCTAAAACAATTCCTTTCATTTAGTTAATGCTCCTTTTCGGTAGATTTATTCAAAGAGGTAGGATCTAAAAATAGCCTATGAGGGAATGGGTTAACAAACAATACAAATATTAGCCCATTCCCGCTTCGATTATTTTAAGAGCCAACCTCTTTGAATAAACTTACTGAAATGGAGCAATTACTAAAAGCAGGAAAATCTTAGACTTCTTTAGTTTTGGAAACCATTGTGATAAATAGAGCATTTGCTCCTATTGATACATATGCTCTATTTATCACAATTGTTTCAAACGTGACTTTAAAGAGGAGTCAAAAGGCGTCAAATGGTACGAGGGAAAATGGGCTAACTAGATGAATGATTATAACGATGTGCAAATCCTAGAAACCTTTGGACATGGAAGAAACTCTTCAATCAGATTTATATTTTCATGAACAAAGCAGACGCTTATCAGACGGCTCCTACATTAGTCGTTTGATCTATGTCTAGTCTGTTTGAAACTGTGTGAGCTTTCTGCATGACTTTCATCCTGCATTAAGCTGCCACCTGTCTCCAAGACCGATATTTATACTAAATTTAACACCCGGTTTAGAGGGGTTTTACTGCACTTGCAATTTGAAACTGTTGACCGAGTATCAAATGGTTTGGACCTTAGTGAAACGCAGAATTACTGTCAAGAAAACCTGTAGTATATCGCTAGGTAAGCGATTTGAGTTAACTGTAGTTTTGTATATACAGGATTATCTCCCTTTTTTAATTGTTAGCTAGATTTCATTGATTTGTTGTTTATAAAAGTAAGTTCACTTTTAAACTTCATTTTGTTTGTTTTATACCTTATAAAAATTAGTACTGTTTATATATTCAAATGAGTGAGGCGGTTGGTCAATCGAAATAATTAATATGAATAAAATGTTTATATGCTAGTTTTCTGAAGTACCTCAAACTAATGGAAGCTGTATACAAATGCTGAGACTGGCGCAAGCTTATTCAACGATCACTGCTGGTTATTTTGTGATCAGGGCACTGAACTTTCAGTGACGGCTTTATTGATCGCCGCATGAGCGGCGATCACTAATGGAATGTTCAAAAGTATTTACCCATGTAGGAGGGGTAGCGACAAGTTTTACAAGGTCTATTCAGCGTATATCGGTGAGGAGAACCAAATGAATTGGCTCATGAGAGCGTGGCAGAGAATAGTTTCTATCTGCATTATTGATGTAGTGAAATATGTGATGTAAAAACCTTCATACGATGTTTAAAAAGAAATTTATCAAATTTATTGATTAAATTATCATGAGAGTGATAAAAGAATAAAAGAAGTTTTATTGTTTTATTTATTTTTATTTAAAAAAGTCGTCAATATAGTAGCATGATAACTTTATATACATCTTCAATTTCCCTTGAAGTATGTCTGGCCTGATAGCGTAGTGGTTAACACGGTCGCCTATCGTGCAGTCAGCCCTGGTTCGATTCTCACCGCTGACGAAACTTTTTTTTCTCTCTTTTTCCTTTCTATTTTTTTTTTAATGATAGTTAATGATAATTATCCATATTAAGTGTTTTTTCTTTCAACTTATACGTTATTTTTGGTAAAACAAATTTGTAGAAGAATTTAAAATAGTTCCTGTTGTAAGAAGAAATTCCTACACCTACTATACAAATAAACCTCTACTGTACATATAAACTTAGTTTTAAAATGCTACCCCTTTATTACGTCACTAGCGGCTGTAGAGACGGGATAAAAAGTTTATCCTCTTACGTTTTGGTATCGTCAATATGCCTCTGAACCAATCAATGACCGCCCTAGATATTTGTGTCAAGTTTCATGTGATACTTCCAACAATGCATATGTCATAATAGTTTTACCAGGTATTTACTTGTTACAGTTTGCAACAGAGTTCTTTATCAGCATGCCATAGTATATATAGGTCTTTGATTTATCCTCATTTTTTTAGCTCACCAGAGCACGACGTGCTCATGCTGAGCTTTTAGGATCGTTGGATGTCCCTCGTCTGTTGTCCGTTGAGATACCACATCAAGCGGCTACAAATGTTATCAGATCTTACTGAAATTTTATCAGAATGTTTGTCCACATGCAATCTTGGTCAAGTTCAAATATGGATCATGTCGGGTTCGAAACTAGGTCACTACGTCATTACACTCTAGAGGCTACATATTTCGTTAAGTTTTTAATGAAATGTTGTATTTCAATTGTCTTAACAAAACAGTTCCTTATTAAAAACCTTCCTTGTACACAAATTTCCCGGCGATCCAATGCCTTGCATCAGTATTCGTCTTGTATACTTATGTATAGAAGTTATATCGTTTTTTGACTGATAGAGTATTGCACTCATTAAGGTTAAAGACTGGTGAATACATTGTCTGCTTGGGCAACGTAATTGTGCAGTTACCTGTTCTTTGAATGGGCTAAGTAACTGTCCTCTGAGTTCTCTCTATGGGCATGAAAATTGCACGTTTAAGACTGTCCAACCAGCCTTTAATATTATACTGCTATTTCATAGCGGTCTCAGATTAGCTGAGGCATTGAGATAGTGTTGCTCAGACTGATATAGCCTGGTGTTATATTCGGTTTGAAGCAGGTTTGCTGAAGACAGTGCTCAGGGTTCGGAGCGTTGCTGAACCGTCTGCCTGAGGCCGTCTTTTTGAGGCTGTATTTTTGAAGCGTCTTTTTGAGGCTGTCTTTTTGAAGCCGACTTTTTGAGGCAGTGTTTTCGAGCCGGGCTCGGAACATACTGCAGGCAGGCTTCAAAGCGTTAGTTTTATAAGCTTCTTGAAGCAGGTTTCATACACTGCTCAAGATAGGTTTCAGAGCGTAGGGTTACATACATGCTTTGAGACATAGGGTCTGATACGTAGGTTTGAAGTCACAGTAGTGTTGAGATAGCTTCAAACCGCAGGTTTCAACAGGGTTTGATGCTTAGGGTCTCAACTCGCATAGCATAGGGTTATATAGCTCACATTTATACAGTTTCATGACATAGCTTGAGGATTGTGTTCCAAGCACCATTTTGAAGTTGAGGCATCGACCAGCCGTCTCGCTGGCTTGGGGCTGTAGTAGTTGTTCACAGTTATAGTTTATTGTTTAATTGTTGGCCCCAAAGCTGAGGTATTGTTGATCACCATAACATAGGTTTTTGTGTATAATTTCACGTTTTCATAGTGTTCGTCTCAGGCAAAGTAGCCTCAGAACACAATACTATCATCATCGGCTAGCATAGCCCAGCCACATCAATTTTATAGTTTCAAGCCTTGTGCTGTGTTTGGCTCAAGACATTGTCACCTCACGGAACGCCCGAAATATTTAAAAAGGTCTGAAGCTGGGTCTTGTCATTGGGGCATCACCCAGCATCCTGACAATTACTCAGCAACGGATCAGGATCCAAGCTGTTTGTGACCCGGTCCATAGTTTCCCAAAAGCTTAACCCTTTCCTCCATAAATATGCCTTTCTACGCCTCTGTAAAAATTCACCTATTGAAACCATTGATAATAGAGCATTTGCTCCTCTGGGAGCAAATGCTCTATTTATCACAATGGTTTCAAACTACAAAATTCTAAAATTTTCCTTTCCTCTAGTTAATGCTCCTTTTCGGTAGATTTATTCAGTGATTGTATCTAAAAATAGCCTATGAGAGAAAGGGTTAATCAAACTGGACGCAGTCAAATTTGAACAAATCCATATTTGAGCAGTCACTATATTTCACAACGGGTATAAAGGGTTCATGGTTTCGTCGAATTTTCTACATAAGAAATTGTCTTACCGGTAGCTTGTCCAAAGGCCGTGGCCACGAAGCACAGGATTAGAACACAAATCATTGTGTCTGTAAAGGAGGAAAATATAGTATTGATATTTCCCTTCAAAATAAAAATGCATTAGTAGTCCGAGTAGTTCAAATGCCCTCTAAAGCGACTAGAATTCTGATTTAGAGAGGTTTTACTGTATTTATTACATTATCCACAGATGGTTAGAGCGATAATCTAAATCATCTCTGACAACAGATAGCTATAGTGAAACTGTAAATACTCTTTGACGATACCCGCAAATGACTGTAGCGAAAATTTAAACCGTCGTCGACTATATTCACAGACGGCTATAGTGAAAGTTTAAGTCACAGTTGATAATATCCATAGATGGCTATCGAATTGAAATCATATTTGACAATGTCCACATATGGCTATAAATGTGACATTAGGTTGCGGGTGTATTAATGTTAGACCATGTACTCGTAAATAACAGATAAAAAAAATCTCTGAAAAAGATCTAATTCTGTATTTAGGGCACGTGGTACTAGTCACAATTATTATTATTATACCACATTTATATTACTTTCTTTTCACACAGGATATGCGTGTAAAAATGGTTTATCGTGCGGTTGCTTTAGAGAAGATGTGCATGTGGCGGTGGTCTAGTGGTAACGCGCTTGACTATCAGTCCGGAGGTCCGGGGTTCAAATCCCGGTTCCTCCCGGAAATTTCAGAGACGCTTTTCCGTGTCTCCCACCTGCACATCCTCTCCACCCCGGGGTTAAAATGGGTACACGTGATGGCCACTCGTCGGTACTGCGGCTGCATGATTGCGCCATATGTTAGCAGTTCTCAATATTGTAGGCCAATGACTCAATGACCAGGAGAGTAAATGTACAGTCGGCTGAGCGGTCATTCGGACTGAAAGTAGACTATAACTAGGTACTTTACTTTATATCCCAGATATATTTGCAAAGGACAGTGAAAACTCGATTATTCGAACACTCAAATACGAACCATTATTGATCCTTAACACAGGTTGCAGCTAATGCTGCGTGAAGGTCATGCAGAAAGCTCATGCATAAAGCTCCTCTGGGAGCTTTCTTCATGACGTTCACCCTGCATTAAGCAGCCACCTGCCTACAAAGACATAAATTCATAATTCCTAAAAGTTCTAGTATCGAGTTTAAAGTACATTGATCTTAAAGACTGGAATAATACATACGGTCTACTTACGTTTTGTCTCAGTGCAAGTTTTCCTTCGCTGTATTCTTATCTACAGTCTGGGCCTAGTTTTATTCGTCATACTCTGTGCATCATCATAACCTTTGTGCCGCTGTACAGGGCCTGGTTTGTATTTGCAAACAGCTTGGATCCAGATGAGACGCCGAAATAACTCAGCGTCTTATCAGGTTTAAAGCTGTACGACACTCGATCTATAGTTTCTCAAAAGTCTGATCGAATCGAACGTAGTACGAACTGCACCAGATCCAAATTGGAGCGGACATTATAAATTTTCACATTAACCCTTTCGCTGTCAAATTCTGTCGTCTGCTAACTTTGTCGTCTGCTACAAATTTTCATTTATTTATTTTTTTTGGATTTTCTATATTTTTGTTTCAAAAACATAGTAACAGTAACAAACAGTTTGGATCCTGATGAGACGCCGAGTTACTCGGCGTCTCATCTGGATCCAAACTGTTTGCATAGGTAATCACAGATCCGGCATTGGCAGCGAAAGGGTTAATGGGCCAAAGTAAAAATTAATTGCATGCATTTATTTTCAAAGCTAGAGTATGCGCTGATTGCTGTTGATATCAGGTCTAAAAAGCGTAAATCTATCAGACCCCCTTCAGATCTTTGAAAAAATACAGGAAAATTGTTACATAAATTTAGCAGACATATAATAGAAATAGCATAGCACTTGCAGGATAAAAGAACATTTCGAAATTCGAAATTCATAAAATCGTGATAAGATGGAAGATAAGAGAAAATGCTGACACTAATCGTCCTTGCTTTGAGACAATCATCTTTTGTAGGACAATCCATCAATGTAGTGCAGTAAAACCTCTTTAAACCGGACGTTACATTTAGTATAAATATCGGTATTGGACACAGATGGCAACCATGTGCAGGGTACAAGTCATGCAGAAACTCCCCTTGGAGCTTTCTATACGACTTTCACCCTGCATTAAGCTGGCACCTGCCTAAAAGTATCTCAATTCTTCTCTACTTGAATTCCGGTTTAGAGGGTTTTTACAGTCGAAGTTAACAGTGAGTAACCTATATATACACTGTCCAGTAAACACACTCTAGTGTGACTATCAAAAAGAGGCATACTTTTGGATCATAGAGACAGGTGGTAGCTTAATGTCAGACGAAAGTTATGCAGAAAGCTTCTCTAGGAGATTTCTGGATTAATTTCGTCTTGCATTCAGCACCAAAAAATCGTCCATGTTTATTAACAAGAGGGCCATTGGTCCACTATATCACTCACCTGAGTTATAATGATACATTGACAATGTTAATTTTTCAGCAGACAACAGTTCTAACAAATGACAGGCGCTCAGTGTTAACCCTATCACACTGCTGAGCATGATTTGACTGAAATTGGCCCACTAAAACAATTTTCAAAAATAATTTTATTTTAAAGTTATTCCCATAGATATATTATGCCTACCTAATCAAACTTAAACAAGCAGACAACAATTCTGAAGCAGGCGGCATTACAGTACTGAAAGAATGCTAGAATATAGTACAGTTGAACTTGTATTAAGCTGAACTTCACAACATATACACTGGTAGGCTCTATATTGATATCTGGCAGCTGAATGTAGGGCATAGATATGATAAAAAAAAACTTTAAGAGATTTCTGTAATTTGTTTTGCAAGAGAATCATCCACCTAGTTTTCTCAATCTAAAATGTTTGTTACTTATTTGTCTAAACACAATTTCTACTGTACTGAGAGTATGGGGTGAATAATAACATAACACTCACTGTCTAGCTGGAGTGTACTAGCTCTCTCTGAATAAGGGGAAACCTTTAAACTGTAGTTTCTGGTGTGAAAGAGTCTATTAAAAAGTATAACCTACAGGGCAAGTTCAATTTGAACCTCAGAACTATGATATTAACAAATTTCATAAAGGTATATTTAAGTAAATATATACACCAAATAGCTAAGCTCTGTGACATGTGGTTTTTAACAAGAAGAATTTTTTTTTTAAATTCTTATATGCATAACTAGTGACCATCAGGATGAGGCCAATTTGACCCAAGGGCTATGATTTGAACAACTGCATGGTTGCACTTGATTTGAACACTTTCTGTAGAGAGCCATGCAAGGAACATCCATAATAAATTTCATCAAATTCCATCTACCAGTTTCAGAGGAGATGTCGGTTTGAAGTAAATGTGAACGGACAGGCGGACAGATGAATAGACGGACAGACAGTAAGATGGACGACGGACAGTCAGTGGTTACAATAGCTCACCTTGGGCCTTCAGTTCAGGTGAGCTAATAAAATGCCGCTTTATATGGGTTCCACCTGTTTTATGTTTGATTCCAACGTACTTTGGATTGCTGATCTTTGAGCAAGCTTCTATATTATTATCACCGAAGCATATTCTTGCCATTCATTTGACGTTTTTATTACTTTGTAATCCTTTTTTCAATAAATACGCCTTTGCAAACAGAGTAAATCCAGATCAGACGGCTCCTATAGGAGCCGTCTGACCAGGGTCTGCTCTGTTTGCTTATGAAATTATAATAGATATGACCCTTCAATGTCTACCAATCTGTACATATGCCATTATAACAATTAATTTAATTAATATTCATGATGCCATTATTTCTTACACGAATATTCATTGAGTAAAGGGTTAAAACTGTACAGACCCAGATCAAAATGGCTCTTAAAAATTCAGCTGACCAGGGTACAACGTGTATCCTTATTAGTATCCTCTATGAACTGTTGAATATATGTACAATGTACATGTAAAACACAATGACGTCATGAATCACTATATTAGCTGGGTTTTTTTATAATGGCGCATGTGTGTAGGATGTTTTGGTGTTGGTAGAAACGATAGAGTCATATCTATTGTAATTTTATAAACAGAACAAACCCTGATCAGACAGCTCCTACTGGGGTGTTTGATCTGAGTCTACTCCGTTTGTAAAGGCGTTTACTATTAGAATATGTTTTAATACGGTATGTTTCCTTGGTGCAACAGACACATTTCGGCAATGTTGTCTAGGTTGTACCATAGGGGTCTGTACCGCTTCACGGGAGTCTATATATACTATATTTATTGTATAGTATATATAGACGCCCACGAGGGGGTACAGGTCCCTATGGGTTGTATATGGTTATCCGCCATTAACCCATTGTATGCTAAATTATAATATTTGACTCCTCCCTCTGTGATTATTAATGACGCAAACAACCAAAACATTTTTCATTGCAGAATATTATTTCATAGCAAACAGTGCAGACCCTGATCAGGCATGAGCCCCCTGATTAGGGTCCACACAGTTTGTAAATGATTGCTTTATCTGTTTCTCGCATATAATGGGCTGAAAAGAAGAGCGGCTCTCCCAGTAGATGCCATGATGTCACTCCATTGAGAGGGATGTTACGCCGTTTTTGTTGCAAATGTGGCCCAACCTCGCCGACATGTTCATCTTAAATATATGTATTGTATTACATTAGCTCTCTCTCTCTTCTGTTGGTCCTACTTATTGTTATATATTTTTCGGCGAATTGCCTTATATCCTACGGTACCACCAGATACATCCGCACGCGGATCGTCTAATCCCAACTGCCTCTGTCGTATGAAGACTTCGCCATCAAACAACTAGAGAGATTCATTAGAGGCCCCCTCGACAGTGGTCCGGGTGTGTCGATTTGTGAAAGTATCTATCATGTTTATGTCAGCCAGCTGTATGGCATGCGAGCTGATTCCGCTGCAAATGTGACCTAATTTTAAATAAAATATGATATTTCTGTTAACCTTTTCCTTCGTAGAAACACAATTAGAAACGGAATTAGAAACGAATTTTCACGCCTTTGTAAACAGAGTAGACCCAGATCAGACCTTTAGGAGCCATCTGATCAGGGTCTGCTTTTTGCGTATGGAAAGGTCATTATTTTATGTTGGAGCTACGGCCAAAATAACCCTAAGCCGGAATTCTAGTCGAGAAGAATTTAGACAATTTAATCAGGTGGATAATTAATGCAGGGTGAAAGTCATGCAGAAAGCTCCTATAGAGCTGCCACCTGTCTCCAATGCCGATATTTATAAATTGGACGTCCGGTTTAGAGAGGTTTTACTTTATATATTGGCGTATTCTTCTTCCGGAGAACAAAATGTTAATAATTCTCATTCCGCCAGATATCCGAGATATTATCGGTTTGCTGGAATTATACGAGAATTTACAATGTCGCAAATCCGAAAATACACGTTGCTCGATATAACTTATTCGAGTACATTTTTATGGACTTATATGAACAACATTTTATTATTAAATCCTAGCAAGAATGTGGACACTAAGCAGATGCCAAACCATAGTGTTTATACCCACATCGCCATTCATGTGACACGGAACAAATTTGGTTCCATTTTCGAAACATAATGCATGTAGAACTTAACACAATTCACTGGAAACACTTAACCCTTCGCTTGCTGAATTTTAAAATACATTTCTCCTTCTTTACCCATGCCCTGTTGTATAATTACATACATCTTCACTGTGTACAAGTATTTCGCTTTGCAATCACTGCTGTGGATTGCACTGGTTGCACAATCAATTTGTAAATAGTGCAGACCCTGATGAGACAGCTCCTGCAGGAGCTGTCTCATCTGGGTCTTCACTATTTACAGGTAGGTATATTGACGCGATTAGCAAGCGAAGGGTTAACCCTTTCTTGCATATAAACGCCTGAATTTGCAAACAGGGAAGACCTAGACCAGACGACTGTCTGGTCATGGTCCGCTTTGTCTACATATGACATGGTATAGATCTGATTTATAAAAGCAAACAATTCCCTTGGGTTTTTTTTACATTATAAAAAGTCAGATAATACATATTCATAATGTTACTATTTCTTACATGAATATTCAACAGGTAAAGAGGTAACGCCTTCGCACATTGGGTGACTCCTAAAGATGTCGTCTATTGCAAGCAATTCTCCGAATTGTGTGTTTTTTGTAAACGTTTCTCTACATACATGTAGATACAGCTAGAATATCGAATGCTGTGGATCCTGGTGAGACGCTGAATTACACAAATGACTCTAAGTTCAAAGTTATAGATATAGGACCATGTTCAAGTACAAAAAATCGCCATTTCTCCACACACAACCCTTTTTGTGACCACTCTTTCAAATCGTCCCAAAGAGACGAAGAGATAATTCTAAAGCGAAGAGATAATTATATACAGTAGAACTTGTCTTAAGCGGTCATCAGAACACTGTGATGGTCTCTTATAATTCATATTTGAATGACATGGTTCATTTACATTTATGTAGATGTATTTAGTATGTAACCATGATGAGACTTAATAGATATACTAATATAATACATGAGGTTTGGTGGGGAAATAAAGGAGCTATTCTTAAATATGTTTTAATTTACGTGTCTTATATGTTCATCTCTACCTGTTTACAATGGTGGTCATTGACTCTTTCGGAATCAATGGCCGATCTGTGATTACGTGTGCATACAATTAATACTGAGATGAGGTGTCGAAAACCTTTGTCTGGGAGTATGCTTTTGGTAGAAAATGGAGGGAAATTAAACAGTGGACACTGTAGCAGACGAAAACGTGCGTGGCGTCGAAAGTTCTAGTTGTATTAATTCTTGGAACAAGTCTCTCAATCTGGCTTGTTCAGGGGTTCATACGATGCCTTCTGATAATAAAATTACTATTTAATCCTTCAACGCTGTAGTTTCAAATGGACTATTCCAAAATTCAAACAGGTCAAGTTTATAATGAATATTTAGGGATGTTTCTAAAGAAAAGTGTCACATGACAAACAGTGCAGACCCTGATGAGAGGGCTCCTCTAGGAGCCCTCTCATCTGGGTCTACACTGTTTGTAAAGGACATTAGTGACTCGTGTCCCGCACTGTAAGGATTAAGACACACTGTAAGAAAGGGGGTCTTATTGTATTGCAATGCAAACAGTACCGACACGGGTCAGACAGTTCCATCTATGATGAGATATCTAATCATTTTTACGCTGTATTGACAGCTAAGACAAACACTACTACTAAACATATCAGGGTTGAAAATAGTGCATCTCCTCACCAGACGTCGAGAGTCTGGGACTGAACTTGGTCTACACTGTTTAAAATGCAGAAATGCCCTTCTTCTCGCAGAGTAGCTCATTTGTACTTGATATCTAATTTCGCAAGCGCCTATCGCCAAGAATTCATGGATCGACCAGAGCAACAGATAAATATGCGCACTCAAATACAAAAAAAAAATCGTCATTTCTCCACCAACCCCCTATGTTGTGGTCACAACATAGAGTTTAGTGGAGAAAATAGAACACTGACTAAGTCAGAAAGGGTCCCACATGGTGATCAAACTTGGCCAAGACTGTTTACCTATAAGCTTTCTCAGCACGTATGGTGTATAGCAGATGAGAACTATTTGAGTTAAAGAGCAGACAATGCTGAAATGGCAATTTTTTACTAATGCAAGGGCCATAACTCAGGTGTCACATGCAATTTAGCTGGTAATCGAACTTGGCCAAGATGTTATAGCTATGAACATTCTCTGCAGGTTTGGTGAAGAGCATATGAAAACTATTTGAGTTAGAGAGCAGACAAGGCTAAAATGGTCAATGTTGACTGAATCAAGGACCATAACTCAGTGGTGTGTTATACGATTTCACTGGTAATCGAACTTGGTTAAGATGTTGCACCTATTAACATTCTCTGTAAGTTTAGTGAAGATCAGATGTAAACTATTTCAGTTAGAGAGCGGACAAGGCTAAAACGGCCAATTTTGACTGAATCAAGGGCCGTAACTCAAAGGTGTCTTATGCGATTTAGGTGGTAATCAAACTTGCTCAAGATTTTCCATCCTATAAACATTCTCCACAAGTTTGGTGAAGATCAGATGAAGACTATTTGAGTAAGAGATCGGACAAGGCTAAAACGGCCAATTTTGACTGAATCAAGGGCCATAACTCAGATGTGTCTAATGTGATTTAGGTGGTAATCGTACTTGGTCAAGATGTTACACCTATAAACATTCTCTGTAAGTTTGGTGAAGATCAGATGAAAAATATTTGAGTTACAGAACGGACAAAAAATAGTGAAGGAATGACGGACTGAGTGACGGACAGGGCGATTACTATAGGGCGCCCACACCAAGGTCTGGGGCCCTAATAAACGAGTTCTTCTTGAAAACGTTTTAACTTACGTACCTTAATGGACCTCTGTCAACCTCGTTTACCAGTGCCTTGTAGATCAGCGCGGGGAATGGTCAGTCCGTCCAAGAGTACGTACGCCGCCGTGTCTCTGATCATAGTTTATTATTGTAGATCTTGTGATTTTGTCATTGGCAAAATCTGTAGGACGACATCTTTATAATTTCATCAGCAAGCAGAGCAGACCCTGATCAGACAGCTTATGTGTGATATGGATCTAAACTGTTCGCAAAGGCGTGAAGGGTCGTTTATATGAGGGAAAAGAGTTGTTGACAAAAACCTTTTTAGGCCCATAGGTGATGCAATCGAAATGGGCTTGTGGGTGATATTCATCTATAAAATCTTTACTAAACGAAGTAAAAAATATCCATTACGCGTAAATATGAAAAATGTCCACCCAATTTACTGTTTAAATAACGCAGTTTACTTCTCCCAATAATCGTAGAACTTAGGTACATATAAGTTTTATTAGTCTTACTGAGTTTACCCTTTAGTCCATAAATACGCCTATCTACCCCTTCGCAAACAGAGTAGACCCAGAGCAGACGACTCCTGTATGAGCGGTCTGATCAGGGTCTGCCCTGTTTGCTTATGATATACAGTAATCGGTATGTTTCTGCAGTTTCTGTCATAGCCATAAATGTATTTGTCGATGTGCTATTATATCATATTTTTAAAACATCGGGGATTGCAGTAAAACTCCACTTAACCGGTCGTTAAGGTTGGTATCGGTCTTGGAGACAGATGACAGCTTAATGCAGGATAAAAGTCGTGTCGAAAGCTCCTCAGGGAGCTTTCCGCTTCACTTTCATCCTGCATTAAGTAGCTACCTGACTAAAGGTATCTAAATTATTCTCTATAAGAATTCCGGTTAAGAGGTTTTTTTTATTGTATCTTTAATATTACTGAATCAAATGATTTGCGCCAATGTCTGACAAGAACCCGTTACTCAGTGCACAATTTACGCATTCGGATTGGAAGATATGGTAGGGACAGAATACAGGGAAATGAAAGAATATATCAGTTAGAAATGCAATGAACATTATCTTGAGGACGAGTTGTTAATTTTATTGCTAAATGCAGAGTTTTTGAAGATCTGAGAATTAAACCATATTATAGGGTAAAACCGAATATGCAGAAACTAGTCAAATTATTGAATTGTAGTAATGATAGTAATCTATGCAAATATATTAAGTATGCTTATATTATACGAAACGAGTTATTACTTGCTCTGCCAAGAAATTAGTTTGCTTAAAGATGTAGCCTATTATGCGCATTTTTCGTATTAATCAATCAACCCCAGAAGCTGTACAGGTATACATACAATGAAAATAATGCTTACAACCCATTTTCCGAAAGGATATATTTGTTCAGCTAAATATTATCGCTATCCGAATACTGCTAAATTCTTAAAAAGGAGCCTCCTTTTTATTACGGAGATTTTGTACGGAAATCAGCGGACATCATCGGCCAAGTTCTGAATGACTCCGATTCTATCTCGATAACTACAACTGAACCTGAATGTTAGGTGCATTTAAGCATATAATGGTTTTTCAGAGTTAGCTTTTCCTAATACAATAAAAACTCGATACTTCGAAATTTTAGTAATGAAGAATTGGTGCTTTTTTAGGCAGGTTGCTGCTTAATGCAGGGTGAAAGTCATACAGAAAGCTCCTAGAGGAGCTTTCTGTATGACTAACAACCTGCATTAAGCTGCTAACTGTCTTAAAGACCAATAATGATACTTATATTCGTGTTCGAATAATCGAGCTTTAACTGTATTTTTTGTAAAACTTTACGCTGATGATAAACAGCAAACGCGTTAATCTCCATATTTAGCCTTATTCATATGCAGTGTAGCGTAATATTGACTTCACCCTCATCTTCATAGTTTACAACCCTTTACTCCATGAATACGTCTTTCTATGCCTTTGATATCAGAAAAGATCCAGTTCAAATGGCTTCTGGGACATCACTAAGTATGGACAGTAATTGTTGTTGATCGACTTCTGCGGATTTAGCCATTTACTTCATACAAATGCCTTTCTACGTCTTTACAAACAGAGTAGGCTCCAAGTTAGATGGCCCCTGTAGGAGTCGTCTGATCAGTGTCTGCTGTTTGCTTATAATATAATACAGTAAAACCCCGCTAATGCGACCACCTAAAAGAGGTATAATTCTGGGTGATAGATGCAGGTGGTAGCTTAATGCAGGACAAAAGTAATGCAGAAAGCTCCTGGAGGAGCTTTCTGCATTACTTTTGTCTTGCATTAAGCAACCACCTGCTTATAAAGACGCCCATGTTTATTCATTAAGTGGTCGCATTAGAAGGGTTCTACTGATAGATCTGATTCGACAGTTTCTGTCATGGCCATATATTCGTGTTCCCGTGTGCTTTTATAATAATTAATCTAATTAATATTCATGATGTCAATATTTCTTGCATGAATATTCATGGAGTTAAGGGTTATTTGACCCTTAGTAAGCAGTAACATTAAACCTTTCCCTGGTCTATAGTTAGTCTAAATTTCATTAAAAGTATATGGACATACGAGTATACCGGTAGTTATAATGAAATATCGAAAGTGGGACATGGCAGCCATTTTAGAAATTAAAGAAATAGATATATCAATTCCATTAGCAAACGGTGCAAACCATGATCATATGGCTCTTTAGGAGCCGTCTGGTCTGGGTCTACCCTGTTTACAGATGCATAAAAAGGCGTTCATATGAAGGAAAGGGTTAGTGAGAGTTATTCAACATCTGCATGAAATGGATCTTCACCGACTAGTCAGGCAATACCTAGGTATTCCAATGCCAATGGTGACAGGGTCACTAAACTAACCCTTTACTCAATGGATATTCATGTAGGAAACAATGACATCATGAATATTAATTAGATTATTTGCTATAATAGCACATGGACACAGGAATGTTGGCCAGTGCAGAAACTGTAGAATCATATCTATATCATAATATCATGAGCAAACAGAGCAGACTCTAATCAGCCGGTCCCTGTAGGAGCCGTCTGATCTGGGTATACTGTGTTTGTAAAGACGTAGAAAGGCATGTTTATGGAATACGTGTAAAGAGTTAATACCGCTGTAGTCCATCAACGACTGTCCATTCTTAGTGATTTTCCCTAGTATATTTGTATATACTATACTGTATATGTTTACACTGCTGCTACCCATACCTTCCATCACCAGTGTGATGTCCCGCTTTGGGACCTTGTTCATTATACTCTGGAGTTGAGAGAAGAAGTATGTTTTTGTCGTATCGTCTATCATAGCCCTTGAATAACGATGACCTCTTGGAACATGGAGTGAAACCTTGCTTTAACCCTTTACTCCATA
Organism: Azorinus chamasolen; assembly: GCA_963576725.1. Classification (NCBI taxonomy): domain Eukaryota; kingdom Metazoa; phylum Mollusca; class Bivalvia; order Cardiida; family Solecurtidae; genus Azorinus; species Azorinus chamasolen. The sequence continues at coordinate 97,402,013 of OY755236.1, read as the reverse complement.
TGTATGTCGTTTTATGCATTTGCAAACGGAGTAGACCAAGAGCAGATGGTTCTTGTAGGGTTTGTTCTGTTTACTTATGAAATTACAGTTGAACTTCGATAACTCGAACTTCAAGGGACCATACAAATAAGTTCCAGATAACAAGTTCGAGTTATCCGATTTCTAATCTGAACAATGTCTCGAGTTCCCAGCTTAATACAGGTCTAAAGTAATGCTGAAAGCTCCTGTAGGAGCTTTCAGCATTACTTTATACCTGTATTAAGCTGCAGCATGTGTTTCTAGATATCTGTAGTGATACATTTTAGAGTAATTCTGTATTGTAAGTTTTGGAAGGGCTGGACTTTTTGTTCGAGTTATCCCAAAGTTTAAGTTAACCGAGTTCGAGATATCTAAGTTCAACTGTATATAGATCTGGTTCTACAGTTTCTAACACGGATATAAATTCATTTTGTTATCCCCCGCCGAAGATGGATGGATATAGTGTTGGCGTTGTCCGTCCGTCCCGGAGTGATTTCTCAGAAACGGTTTAGAGTTTTTCATTGAAACGTTGTGTAAATATTAAGTACCATAACAGAATGTGGGCCTGCAAGTATCACGCACATCGACCTGGGAACCCCGGGGTTATGGCCCTTTGTTTATTAAAAATGTAAAAAGCATTGCGTGTCCGGAGCCATTTCTCAGAAATTATATGGAGCTTTTCTTTGAAGCGTTGTGTAAAGGTTAGGTAGTATAAGGACATGCGGCTGTGCACGTATCATTTATATTGACCCTGGAACACCAGCATTATGGCGCTTTGTTTGCGAAAAATGTAACATTGTTGTCTGTCCGAAGCCATATCCCAGACACTGTTTGTATATATGAACTTTGCGTAAATGTTTAGTACCATAAGAAAATGCTACCCTGCCAGTATCACCTATATTGATCATGGAACACCGGGGTTACGGTCCTATGTTTAACAAAAAGCTTAACCTGTTTGTCTGTCTGGGGTCAAATCTCAGAAACGCTCTGGAACTTTTCTTTGAAACTTGGTGAAAATGTTTAGAACTGCAAGGAAATTTGGCGCTGCAAGAATACCACTCGTATTGCAGTTGGAACACTAGAGTTATGGTCCTTTGTGAAATACTTAACCTTTTTGTCCATCTTAGTCATATCTCAGAAACTGTTTGGACTTTCAATGAAACTGTGTGTAACTGTTTAGTACTATAAATAAATGCGACCCTGCAGGTATCACTCACATTACCTTGCAAAGTTATGGCATTTTGTTTGTGAAACATGTATGCCCTCTGGTCAATAACTCAGTTAAATACAGAGGCTAGCACTTGTTTGGCGGAGATTATACATTCAGCGAATTTGCTTGTTCATTGGCGATTCTAAACATTCATCTAATCAATGTTCACGGTATCATTATTTCTTATATGAATATTCATGGAATAATTGGTTAAGCAATTTTGTTATTGGAAGCATATATATTATATAAGCATTACACAACTGTAACCTTCATTATTTTTATATTAGAATTTCAATTATGTATTTTTATTTTTTCCTTCATGTAAACGCCTTTTCACGCATTTGCAAACAATTAGTACCCCGATCAGACGGCTTCTATAGGGGCTGTCAGATCAGGGCCTGTTCTGTTTGCTTATGGCATACAATGTACATGTAATATAAATCTGATTTTGCAGTTTTTGTCTGATCCAAAATGTCCTGTATTCAAATGAAATTATAAAAAAAATCAATTAACATTAAAGATGGCATTATTTCTTAACGCTTTACTCGGTGACTATTCATGTAAGAAATAATGACATCATGAATATTAATTAGAATAATTCTAACAATAACACATGGACACAGGAATGTTTTGGTCATTGCAGAAACTGTAAAAATCTAAAATCATATCTGTATATCATAAGCAAACAGAGCAGACCTTGGTCAGACGGTTCCTGTAGGAGTCTTTGATCTGGGTCTTCTCTGTTTGCAAGGACATAGAAAAGTATATTTATGGGTTAATTGAATATCAAACATGCAAATGGTTAAAATTAAACACAGATAATAATGTGTACTCTCATGTAATACGGGTACATCTGGATCCATGCTTATAAAGCTTTTAGTTGAGTCTGAGTTTCGTTCTCAAGCTTTTGATTGGTCAGATTTGAGTTCTCAAGCTTTTGATTGGTCAGATTTGAGCCAGAGGCTCAAATCTGACCAATCAAAAGCTTGAGAACGTACTCATACTCAGCGAAAAGTTTTATAAGCATGGACCCTGGATCTAAACTGTTTGTATAGGCAGAGCAACAGATAAAGGTGCATACTCAAATACTAAAATCGTCATTTCTCCACCAAACCCTATACTGTGATCATTCTTTAGAATAGTCTCTTCGAGATGATTCTAAAGAATGGTTACAGCATAGGGTTTGATGGAGAACTAAAGGGGTTATTAATGAAAATGTTTTAATGTACGTATCTTAACTGGACCTCTGTGTAGCTTATCACGAGTTTGTCCCATCCAAAGTTCTTGCAATAGACTTACATACACCTTCCTATAAGGATTCGTTTTACAGAAAATCATTTCTATTAACATTCATTAAAATAATAATTCGCGAGCCTTGCCAAGTGTCATATTATTCTTAATCAACAAGTTTAGACTTTAGCCTGCTACGAGCGAATCTGTGATTATTTATGCAAACAGTTAGGATCCAGATCAGACGCCGAGTGACTCGGTGTCTCGTCAGGATCCAACCTGTTTGACACACTTATCACATTTTGGTAGACACACTGTTTTTGTCTTGAAGTTTGAAAATATAGTTGGTGAAAAACTGTGTGGAAATTATTTGTTCAGCAGGTTTAACCCATTACCTGATAGAAGCGGCTTTTAGCGTGTTTGATTTATTCCTCCGCTGAAGAAAATAGTTCAAATTCATACAGTCCTGAACATATTGCATAATAAATATTTTCTATATCCTAGTAGGTGGTAGCTTAAAGCAGGCTGAAAGTAAAGCAGAATGCGCCTTAAGGCGCATTCTGCTTTACTTTCAACCTGCTTTAAGTGGTCATATGTCTTCAAAACTAGAAACAGGCTATTGGGTAAAGGGTTAAGGTCAGTGATCCAGTGTTTACGAACAGAGTAGACCTGCTTAACTCTTTTGGCGCCAAATTTAGAAGTGTCGTCTGCAATAATAATTTCATATTAGATATAATTATAAACTGAATAATAAAGGTATATAAGTAAAACATTTGTTTTTAAAAAACCTGTATGCTTGGGCTAAAATAAGACAGAAAACAGTGAAGTCCCAAAAAGGCGGAATCTGACCTGGGACTGCACTGTTTTCAGTGGTGCCAACAGGCGACATTGGCGCCGAAAGAGTTACGACAGCTCCTGTAATTTATGTTCAGTCACCTAATTAGAGTCCATTCTGTTTGCTTAATGAATTACATAGCTCTGAGTCTACAGTTGTTGCCATGGCCAAAAAAACAACCGTGTACATATTCATCTATTACATATTTATGATGATTATATTTCTTTCACATACATGTATATCAACGAGGTAAAGAGTTAAAATGTTATAGGCCTACTCAAACTGATATCATATGTCCTTCCTTCCTTATTGCTATAATCTGTAACCTAATTCTATTTCCCATACTCTACTGTGAATAATCTTCCTCTCCACATTTGATAGGTACAGCAAACTCCCTATAAACCGGAATTTTAATAAAGAACAATTCAGGTCTTTTTAGGCAGGTGACTGTTTAATGCAGGGTGAACGTCATGCAGAAAGCTCCTAGAGGATCTTTCTGCATGACGTTGAACCTGCATTAAGCTGTCACTTGTCTGACAGGCCGGCGCTGCTGCTAATTTTAAGTCCAGTTTAGAGGGTTTTAATGTATACTTTACTATATAATGTACAGCAGAGTCTCGTTAACATTTACTCCAAGAAATAATGACGTCATGAACATTAATTAAATCATCATTAATTATGAACACTCGAATATTTAGTCATGGTAGAAACTGCAGAAACATATTAAATTATTTCATATGCAAACAGAACAGACCCTGATCAGACGGCCCCTACAAGTAGTCTCCGGTCTGGATCTACTCTGTTTGCATAGGCGTAGAAAGACGTATTATTAGAGTAACAGGTCAAAACGACCATATAATTTGTTAACATAGCAGTGTATATAAGCAGGTGGTTGCTTAATGCAGGGCAAAAGTAATGTAGAACGCTCCTATAGGAGCTTTCTGCATATTTTTGTCCTGAGTTAAGATTCCACGTGGGTTTTTTTTGTTGTTGTTTTTTTAATCCAGCATAAGACTTCTTTTGAGTGGCGTTCTACATAACTTTTGTTCTGCATTAAGCTACAGCCGGTTTATAATACTTCTATTGAGTGGTGATATTAGTGAGAATTTACTGTATAATAACTTGTGACTTGTTGAACCCAACTAGACAGATCCTGAGTTTAGTGAGTTGCTGTATGTTGTATCATTTGCTACCCTGTACAGTAATACCCTCTTAACCCTTCTCTTGTTGAATTTTAAAACACATTTCTCCTTCTTTACCCATGCCCTGTTGTATAATTACATACATCTTCACTGTGTACAAGTATTTCGCTGTGCAATCACTGCTGTGGAGTGCACTGGTTGCACAATCAACTTGTAAATAGTGCAGGCCCTGATGAGACAGCTCCTGCAGGAGCTGTCTCATCTGGGTCTTCACTATTTACAAGTAGGTATATTGACGTGAATAGCAAGCGAAGGGTTAACCGGAATTCTAATAGAAAACAGTTTAGATACTTTTAAGCAGGTGAATGTTTAATGTAGGGTGAAAGTCATACAGAAAAGCTCCTAGAGGAGCTTTCTGTATGACTTTCACCCTACATTAAGCTGTCACCTGTTTCCAAGACCGATATTTATACCAAATTGAACGTCCGGTTTAGAGAGGTTTTACCGTTTATTGTTTCATATTGTGACGTAGTGTTGTAAATAGAGAATATGGAATAAGTATTTTATTTTATTGATTTTGATTTTTGTTTCACAAAAACTAGTAACGAGTGTTCAGGTAAAATAGTTAAGGTAAAACTGAAAACGTGAACAAGTTTGCTCCATGTCAAATATCAGCAGTGATTAGACTGTCAGGCGGTGAGCAAATTGTTTCAACAGGTCAAATGATAGATTGGAAAGGTGTAAAAAACAAAACAGAAAGACTGACTGTAATTGAATAGATTCCAAAATATTTCGAAATGAAACAAAAATGGTGAAAAGTCGAGAACAATTAAAGTATCAAACTGTAAGAAACACAATGCAAGCCGCGAAAATGGGTTTTAAAAGGACGGTAAATCTTACTGACAAATTCGCGTGTTTTATTACAGTTACTTCCCTTAAATTTCTTCTTTTTCTTTCGAAGTCACACGATGGCGTGTAAAACAGTATGGCTCCTTGTCAGATTTTAGTTTACTGATCTGATTGAACTGTTTTGAACATTTTTCGAAAAAGTAAATTGTCTTGAGTCGCAACTCATATGCATATCCTCAGTGTTGGGATCTGACGTTAACCCTTTCGCTGCCAAACTCTGTCGTCTGCTAACTTTGTCGTCTGCTACAAATTTTCATTCTTTTGATTTTCTTCATTTTTGTTTCAAAAACATAGTAACAGTAACAAACAGTTTGGATCCTGATGAGACGCCGAAACTGTTTGCATAGTTAATCACAGATCCGGCATTGGCAGCGAAAGGGTTAACCCAATCCCTCATATAAATGCATTTTTCACGCGTGCAAACAGAGTACACTCAGATGAGACGGCTCTATATACAGGAGTCTGCAAGGAATGCCCTGTTTGCTTTCGGTATTATATAAATTTGATTCTACAGTTTTTGCCAAAGCAAAACATTATGATTAACTGTATATGTAAAAACGAACGGGGGCACCAGTTTCATAGTGTCTTCAAGATTCAAATGTAAACATTTGAAAGGTTTCTTGTCACAAGATACAAAACATTGTGAAATTATGCACACAAGTATGCATCTAGAAAAATATATAGAAACTAAAGATACATATTCATGCTGGACATTACTATAGAAATGAGACAGGAATAGTATCAAAAGAAATACATGTACATGCACCGTTTGTTAATAAATTAGATTAGATCTGACTCTGTAGGTTCTACCGGTGCCAACGAATCTTGTGTACATATGCCCATATAAAAGAATTCAACTCATATATTCATAATGTAATTATTTTTACATTAATATGCAACGGGGAAAATGTTATTATAATACATGTATATGTCAGGCCCCAATTGACGAGTAAAGGGTTGACGACCATGTCGGTAAATCCTTTACCTGGTGAATATTCATGTGAGAAAAGATGACGTCATTAACCCATTTACCTCATAGGCTATTTTTAGATACAACCTCTTTGAATAAATCTACCGAAAAGGAATATTAACTAGAGAAAGGGATTTTTTTGTAGAATTTTGTAGTTTGAAACCATTGTGATAAATAGAGCATGAGCAAATGCTCTATTTATCACAATGGTTTCACAAAGTGACTTTTACAGAGGCGTCAAAAGTCGTCAATATGAGGGAAAGGGTTAACATTATATATATATAGGTTCAGATCAATATGGTTTCAAGAGCAAACAGAGCAGTCCCAGACCAGAAGTTCGTACAGGAGCCATCTGATCTGTGTCTGCTCTGTCTTCAACGTTGTGAAGGGGCGTTTTAGTGAGATAAAGAGTTAATTTAACCCTTAGCACGCATATAATTTGCATCCAGATAACGCGAACAATTCGGCATACAACCAATATCCAAACTGTTTGATTTTCTGACCATATAACATGAAATAGAATTGGACATTGAACAGACTTAACCCTTTCCCTGATCTATATTTAAGCCATTTTTCAGTACCTACTGAATATTCATTAACAAAATAGTTATAAAGAAATATGGAAGGTGGAACATTATAGACATTTTAGAAAGTAAAGAAACAGATCTATCAAATTCTATTAGTAAACAGAGTAGACCCTGATCAGACGGCTCCTCTGGAAGCCGTCTGATCTGGGTCTACTATGTTTGCAAATGCATGAAAACACGTTTATATGAGGGAAAGGGTTAAATAAACTATTTTATTGTGGGAAATTAGTCGCTATTTAAATTCATTTGCAAGCAGTGTAAATCCTTTGCAAGTAGTGTAAATCTCCCTATAGGAGCCCTCTAATCGTGCAAAGTCTGCACTGTTTGTCATGTTACACATTTCTTTAAAAAGAACTTGCCCGGCACGTTAAATGCTGAACCATTGACCAATTCAACTTGTAATTCTGTGAATTAAATATTCTGAGTAGACTTGGCACTACAGGTCAATGTTACCGGCTTAACCCATTACCTCATAGGCTATTTTTAGATACAACCTCTTTGAATTATTCTACCGAAAAGGATCATCAACTAGAGAAAAGGAAAATTTTAGAATTTTGTAGTTTGAAACCACTGTGATAAATAGAGCATTTGCTCGCTTATTTATATTTGACGTGACTTTTCCATGATAAACTCGGAAATTATACGTTTCCTCTTTTTCTGTATTGATTTATTACTGTCCTGCTCTTCTCAATTAGATAGAGCCTCTTGTTGTATTAATATTTATATATCCTCATGTATTCATGTATTGTGAACTGAGAGAAATAAAGTGAATTTGAATTTGAAACTCCTATAGGAGCAAATACTCTATTTATCACAATGGTTTCACAACGTGGCTTTTACAGAGTCGTCAAAAGTCGTCAATATGAGGGAAAGGGTTAATAAACAGCAGGACATGTCCTTAGCGGCCATCAAATAGAGGTCTAATTACGGGTATGTAAGACTTGGGGTAATTAATTAAGGTAGTAGGTCAAAAGTAGGCCTAATACTGAAATCTCATATAAAAGCTTTCTGCAATATAATTTGAGCCTGCATTAAGCAACCATCTGTTTTTTAAGACTGTCATGTTCAATAAATGAATGGTCGCTTAGGAAGGATATGTTCTATATATAAGGTACCCTTTCCCTAATTGAACATATGCATACATGCATGAACTGACCAGTTTCATGGATATACTCATTAAATTATGTTTTATAATGTAAAATATCTTCAAGAAATTTTTGGCTTAAATACAAAAACTGTTACGATCTGTTTGATTCCATAAGCAAATCCTTGTATGCAGATCTGGTTCAGTGTTCCGGGGACTTCGAAGTCTCTCTTTATTTGAGGTGGTGTGTGTGTGTGTGTGTGGGGGGGGGGGGGGGGGGGGGGTTAAATATCCCGAGATCCTTTCATTTTGGCATATGTTTTGGCATCTTATGCGATAAAATAGTTAACAGCCGATAATCTCGGTGTCAAGCGTTTTCAGATAGCCTACGGGTGATACTCAAAAAGATTATTATCGAAACCATAATGTCTGATCTCTTCCGAGTTGCATTGTCATATAGAATACTACATGCGTAGTATTTAGGTCAACAAACCAAAACACACGTGACTCCCATGACCCATTCATGTTTAAGTCATGTGACCGAGTGGCTGTTATCCAGCCTATGAGTGAACAGTGCATGTTTCCCCGAGCTGGCACCGATCACTTTGCCGGGATTAAAACAGCCTGGCTGGTTCTGACCAGTTTAAACTGCGTTTTGCTAGCCAGAACTCGGTCGTAGTAGAATACATAGCTACGTTTCGTCATACCCACGACGACCATCGAACGAGAAGCACCGCATAATTTTAGTATCTGATTTTAGGCAATTTATTTGCCACTGCGTGACCAGAGAGGTCATTAACTAGCTTTACGGAAAGAGGAAGCACGCGGCTCAGGGCTGTAGTGTTTTCAACACAACAACTTGGATCATGTTTTAACTGCGCTTTCCAGGGGTAGGGGCCCCTGTACCTCGCTCGAGGACAGTTCCAGCTTCCAACATCAGTGCTGTTTTTGACATCAACATTCCAAGAAACTTTGAGAATTCCAGTGTTGTTATACAAGTGAACCAACAAAAATGGAGTCGGCATTAACGGTAAGTAAAATAATTACATTAGTCAATTTGTAGCATGTAAATAAACTTATGTTTCGATTTGACCTAAATTCAGTAATAGTAAACAAATACACAGTTATCTCCCTTGTAGCGTGACGTCACTCATTCATGAACGAAAGCTTTTGCCATGGCCATTCCGCGTGATCAATTAGTGTAGTGAAAGTCAAACTGTTATATAACAATACTAATTGCAGGTACTTGAAAATGAAAACATACCTTACCCCTAGTACTGAATCTGAACTGATGCAAACAGTGGCATGGGTTGTGAGGTAAATTGCATCACTCATTTTGCAGTTTTCCAAGCCTTTTTTTTTTTGCTAATTATCAATCATATAACACTAAATTTTGGCATGCATTGATGGTATCAAAATAATGATTGAATTCAATGGTTGTTGGATGGAGGTTGATTAATTAATGAGTGAAATATTTAATGTTCTGTACTTGATTCTAGCTCGAGAGCAATCAAGCATAAACCTGGTGTCCTGGAAACAGGCCAGACTTAATTATTAACACACAAGCCTCAGTTTCATACTTACACGTGTGGTTTGGCTGTTGTTGTATTGTGGTAAAATAAGGTTTTCGAGGTTCAATTGATGGGTTGATCGTGACCTGTGTATGGATTTTGGAATTAACTGGAAAAAGAGGCCTTTGGACCACCAAGTAATTGTATAAATTTCTGAATTTGATCTGTTTTAAAACCCCATTCCTCCATGGCTATTATGTAAGAAATTATGACACCATGAAAATATTAATTATATAAAGATTAAATGTTATGATAGAACATGGGTACATGAAGATTTGGCCATGGCAGAAAGTGTAAAATCATATCTATTATATATCTCATAAACAAATAGAGCAGACCCTTATATCTAAGGCGCCTATATCTAATCAGGGTTCTATAGGAGCTGTCTGATCTGGGTCTACTCTGTTTGCAAAGGCCTAGTAAGTCTATTTATGGTGTAAAAGATTAACTTAATTTTTTACTGCTCTACAAGATAATATGCTTACATGTGCTTATGGTAATTGTAAATTCTTTACCTGTTTGTAAATTCATGTAAGAAATACAGTAAAACCTCTCTAAACCGGAATTCTAGATGAGAAGAATTTGGATACTTTTAGGCAGGTGGCTGCTTAATGCAGAGTGAAAGTCATGCAGAAAGCTCCTAGAGGAGCTTTCTGCATGACTTTCACTCTGCATTAACAGGGTTCCCACGGACAGGGAAAAGTCAGGGAAAAAAGGGTTTTTTTCAAGGTCAGTGAAAAGTCAGGGAATTTTTTAATTGGTCAGGGAAATTTGAAATTTGGCAAAAGTCAGGGAAAAGTCAGGGAAATTTGGAACCAAAGGATGAGGGTTGAGGAAATATGTCAAAAAGGAGAAAGAATGAAAATAAAATGCTAAGGCAGTTTCTTCAATTTTGACCAAACCAAATATCTTTATACATCTTTGATTAGCTTTGTATATTTCACATCCAAATTTTATATAGTATATCTGTCATGAAGTCTGTTAAAACAAAATCATTGGAGAATTCTGGCACCTCTGCAAGACTCCAGCATCCATTTTGACAGCAGTGCTAGAATAGGGCAGCAATGCTAGATATTGGACATTCTACTGTAGTGTCTCAGGCTGCGCAGCTGCTAGATATTGGACATTCTACTGTAGTGTCTTCACTTGTTAGGACAGGCTGGGCAGCAGTGCTAGATGTTGGACATTCTACTGTACTGTCTTCACTTGTAAGGGCAGCAATATTTTGTCTGCTATTATGAAAACAGTGAAAATGCAGACCCTTTTCTGGCGTCTACAGAGACCCGTTAAAAGGACCTATTTTTCCCAATTTGGGAAAAACATCCCAGGTGATGCAAAATTTTGATTAAATTGCAAAACAAGAGGGCCTGAAAGGCCCTGATATCGCTCACCAGAAAATCAGAGAAGATTTTCAAAGTTTTCACTATGTGTTTCTATAGAAAACTAGCCGGCCCTGGGGCGGGACCAATTTTGACCCCATTTTAATAGCATGCTATATCAGTGTCTTACACACTATATGTCCTATTTTAAAATTCAGCTTACACAGAAAAACTGAAAGATTAACCCTCTCCACCATAGACACACATTTTATCACCTTTGCAAACAGAATAGACCCATATCAAGCAGCTCCTGTAGTGTCTACTCTGTTTGCTTAGAAAAATATCATAAATCTGAATTTTTACTTTAATCTACTGCCAAAATATTTCTTAACTTTGCTTAAAAATAAATTTTTACTTAATTATATATTCATAGTAGATGGAGTCTCTAATAAAAATCCATGGAGGAAAGGGTTAAGAGAGGTAGAAAAGATTCAAGAGACTTTATACTTAGGGTGCATATTAGGACATGTTTGGCATCATGCATGTTACATTCAGTATTGAGCAAATTAAGAATGAAAAAGTCAAAAACATTTTTAAAATGATCAAAACACTACTACTGTATATATAGTTGTCATAAAGAGAGAGGTGGTAAGGATTGGCTGATGGGGAGGACGGAGGCCAACATTTATTGATCATGCTCATAGATGACCAATTAAACTTCTGTTAACATGGGGTCAGGGAAAATTGAAATTCGGTCAGTGAAAAGTCAGGGAATTTTATTTTTTCTGTTTTGTGGGAACCCTGATTAAGCTGCCACCTGTCCACAAGACCGATATTTATACTAAATTTAACGTCCGGTTTAGAGAGGTTTTACTGTATTGACATCTTGAACATTTATTGGCCGACTGTTATACTGGCATTCATGAATACAGGAATTTTTGACTGTTGCAGAAACTGTAATGACATGAATATTTATTGGCTGAGTTTTTATAAAAAGCATATAGTTTGGTATTGGTACTTGTAAACAACTGAAAATCTGATTATGTATTATTCCATTAACAGAACGGATCTTGATCAGAAGGATCCTTCAGCAGCCATCTGATCTAGGTCTACTGTGTGTGCAAAGACATGAAAACAAGTATTAATTATGATATTATCAAATTTATGCAGGGGTATATAATTTTACTAGATTCAAATTATATACAATCAGTTTACAAAATTTCACTTTATGGTTAGTTTTCTTTCTTGGGTATGGTTAGTTTCTTCAAAGACCTAATAGGTATTTGGTTTCTTGTATTTTGTAATCTAGGAATATTATTATAACACATTAACATTGAACTATTTGACTGTGACAGAAACTTCAGAGTCAGAGATTTATATTATTGAATAAGCAAACAGAGCAGAGCGAGATCAGGCAGCTCCTACAGAAGCTGTCAGATCAGGGATTAATCTTTCTATCCAAAGGTGACAGAAGTCGTCTATATGAGGGAAAATCAGATGGTTAATTTGGGCTTAATTAAGCTAGAGAGTCATTTTGAAGAAGTCCACCAAACTCTGCCAACTTCTCTCTGTTTTGAACTGAGGAAGAATTTTATATATTCATATGTAGTACATATATAGGGAGAAACAAAATCAGGACCAAAACTTCGCCCAGGATCCCACTAAACTTCTCCCTGATAGAGTGCCCTGTATAAATTTAATTATTAGTATAATGTGGAAAAGGTGATAAATTTGTATTTTGAAGACTTGTTCCTTTATTTCAGTCGCCAGTTGTGAAATCCTTCCTGGCAGGATCTTTCAGTGGAACATGTTCCACCTTGCTGTTCCAGCCATTGGACCTGGTGAAGACCAGAGTGCAGTCGTCAGTTGCCATCAATGGGTAAGAACGAACACAACTATGTAATAAGGAGCTGAATGCTGATATAAATGAAGTACAGGAAAATCCCTCCGGAAAAAGGAACTTAATGCAGGGTGATTTTAGCAGCTTAATACTCTAGGTAAAAGTCATCCAGAAAGCTTGTATTAAGCAGCCACCTGCTTACTAAAAGTATCTTGATTCTTCTGAACTAGGATTCTGGTTAAGAGAGGTTTTTCTGTATGCCCTTTGCTATTTCATGGTTCTGCTATTGTTTTTCAGATCCCGTCCACTTGGCATGTGCTCAGTAGTTGCAACCGTTGTGCAGCAAGAGAAACTCATTGGCCTGTGGAGAGGTGTAGCACCAGTAAGTATACTTCTTTCAACTTCTTTGTGAGTTGTTTATGGATGTAGGAAATCATGAATATTAGAAATCATGAATATTAGTCAGTTAAAGCTTTATAATGGCAAATGAACATAGAAATCTTAAAAAACAAAATTGTTTTGTCATGGCAGAACCTATAGAAATCTTTATATACATGTATATATGATACTACAAATCTATAAATTTTCTTCAGCAAACACAGCAGACTCTGATCAGATGGCTCCAACAGGAGCAGTCTGGTCAGGCTTACTCTGTTTGTAAATGCCTAAAAAATATGAAGGAGAGCGTTAATAAGGATTTTGATTTAATGAATGACTTTTTTCTTCCAGTCCATTTCAAGATGTGTGCCAGGAATCGGCATTTATTTCTCCACCATCCACTATCTAAAGGGCCGCTTTGAACATTCCAAGAGTCCCCTAGAATCCATGGTGATCGGAGGAACGGCAAGAACAGTAGCTGTCATCACAATGTTGCCCTTTACAGTCCTAAAGACTCGCTATGAGGTATGGAAACTATTTTATAAATGCGAGTACGTACCACTGTACAGATGTCTAATCCTTATTTGTCAGATGGTAGCTTTTAGCAGGATGAAATTAACTTATTCTGCATTAAGCAACTACATAATCTTTAACCCTTTCCCTCATTTTGACGACTCTGTAAAAGCTACTTTGTGAAACCATTGTGATAAATAGAGCATTTGCTCCTATAGGTTTCTGATTCAGAAAGTTAAAACCAAACATGAAAAATGTTTTATTTCAGTTCTGTTGTTAGATAATAGAAATGGGGACTGTGGGTTGAGACATATTATACATTTATTTTTCAGAGTGGAGAATTCCAGTACAATAACATGGCCAGGGCATTTGCATCAATCTATAAAACAGAAGGACTCAAAGGTAAATTACTGGCAACAGTTGCATAAATGCAAGAAAATTACTTTTTTGTAAGCCCGTCTTCAGATTCTAACCTTTAGTAGGAGTGTGGGCAGGCAGGTCTGTCCTGTTTGCTTATAGAATAATAAAGATCTAATCCTACAATTTCTGCCAAAGCCAAACATGCCTGTGTTCATTTTCCATAATACAGAAAGTCATCTGATTTATATTCATGATGTCATTATGTTTTACCTCAGAGCTCCAGATAAGATGCGTAAATTTGAACATTTTCAACAATAGCTCCTTTATTTCTCCACCAAACCCTATACTGTGACCACTCTTTAGAATCGTCTCAAAGAGACGATTCTAAAGAGTGGTCACAGTATAGGGTTTGGTGGAGAAATGACGATTTTAGAAACTGGGTACGCATCATTATCTGTAGCTCTGTTTACATGAATATTTATCATGTATAAGGTGAAGTGTTATCTTGGTTCTAACCCATTCCTTCATACTGATGCCTTTTGAAGTCTCAGTAAAAAGTCATTTTTTAAACCATTTTTCAAAACCAACACAATCCAACAATTTCCATATTTTCTAGTAAATGTTCCTTTTCAGTAGATTAGTTAAAAAAGGCTGGATCTAAAAATAGCTTATGAGGGAATGGTTTAAAATAGCCACTAAGGGAATGGGTTAATGAGATTGACATGTTTTTCCTGTTTTGTTTTTAGGTCTGTACAGTGGACTCAGTGCTACTATTCTCAGGGATGTGCCTTTCTCTGGCCTGTACTTCATGTTCTACACACAGCTGAAACAGCTACAAGCAGAATTAGGTAAGTTTGACTCCTAGTTGGTGTATAAGTGCTTGCAATATGTTTGTATTATTTAGATCATGTACATGTATACTGTATCATAACTCTTACATGAACATTCGTATTTGCACTGCTATTAAGTACTTCAAATATCCATCTCTATCTATATCATGGCACACAGCTGTATGGTATTGACCCTGAATATTTGTGCTTCCAATTTCCCCTCTCCACCTGTTTATAAAGCTGAATAGATCCATTTGGCACCATTTTTGACAACTTCAAATTAAATTTAGCCCTGTCTTTCATATAACCATCTTTTTATACATTTGCAAACAGAGTAGACTCAGATCAGACGACTCCTATAGAAGCTGTCTGATCAGGGTCTGCTCTGTTTGCTAATGGGATTATATAACTCTGATTCTCCAGTTTGTGCTGTTACCAAAAATATCACGTGTTTATATGTTAGAATGGAAATTATTTTAATGAATATTTATGAATACATGTATTCCTGTAACAGGTGAAAGGTTAAATATTAACCCTTTCCTCCATAGGCTATTTTTAGACCCAACCTCTCTGAATGAATCTACCGAAAAGTAGCAAAACTAGTGAAAAGGAAAATTTTAGAAGTTTGTAGTTTGAAACCATTGAGATAAATAGAGCATTTGCTCCTATAGGAGCAAATGCTCTATTTATCACAATGGTTTCATAAAGTGACTTTTACAGAGACGTAGATGGGCATATTTATGGAGGAAAGGGTTAAATAGTGTTGACCCAGATCAAACTCTCCATGAGGGAGTAGTTTGAATGTGTTTGCACTATTTGCCTGAAATCATCTAGCCAAATATTTAGGGTTATTTGGGTATTGAAAACTGAGAACTTAATAGTGAATATTTTCTGCATTGTAATTAAATTTTTGTTTCATGCATGAAAAATGGAGTTTTTCAATATTTCTGATCAATATACTTAAAATAATTACACTAAATGTAGCAGATAAAGACTAGGATCCATAATCCATTCGAAGTCTATATAAAACTTATATATTAAAACCGTTATTTACAATTGATAATCTGTAATTATAAAAAAAGTATTCATTTATATTAATTTTATTTATTTCACTCTGATTAATAGTGCTTGTAATTGCCTTAAAAAAAATGCATAGTTGATATTAATAACATTTTTGTGTCTTTTTGTAACAAAGATGTACGATGCTTTTATTTAGATAATTTTTCAAGTAGTTTATTTATATAATTGTTGAAGTAGGGTTATCGTATTATATATTTCATATGACAGCTGTTAGTTTTACAGTCGTGCATTTGTTAGGGCATTTAGGAGGTTAGGGAACTAATAGACATGTTTCTTTTTCTGTACACAATTTATAGAGCTTCCTCCTGCAGCTAACCAGGGTTGTTTCTCCACTTAAACAGGTGATTAAGGTGATTATTAAACCAGTGTAAGTTGGTCCCTGAACTCGACTGATGGTGATATATCTATAGTAGTCTATGTATAGTTTCAATTTTATGCCAATGTTGACCATTTTTATAGACTTGTGTCATGTATGGTGTTATGGGATAATGTTTATTTAACCCATTAACCCTTTACTCAAAGAATATTCATGTAAGAAATAATGAAATCATGAATATCAATTAGATTTATTGTTATAATAGCGCATGGACAAAGACATTTTTGGCCATGGCAAAAAACGTAGAATCGTTTCTACCTGGTACGTTGTATCATAAGCAAACAGAGCAAACCCTGATAAGACTACTCTTACGGAAGCCATCTGATCTGGGTCTACTCTGTTTGCAAAGGTGTATTTATGGAGTAAAGGGTTAAGTCTTGTATCCATGCTTATAAAGCTTTTTAGTTGAGTCTGATTTTGTTCTTAAGCTTTTGATTGGTCAGATTTGAGCCAAAGGCTCAAATCTGACCAATCAAAAGCTTGAGAACAAACTCAGACCAATCAAAAGCTTGAGAACAAACTCAGACTCAACTAAAAAGCTTTATAAGCATGGACCCTGGCTAATGAGCTTGTGATTACATTTACAAATAGTTTTGACCCTGATGAGACACCAGGTAACTTGGCATCTCGTCAGGATCAAAACAGTTTGACAAACAGTTAAACTGAAAGATAAAGTAAAGCATTATCTCATTCCACGCTAGTGGTGACTTTGCAATTACCAGTATGCAAATCGTTTGGATCAAACTGAAACGCCATGCTATAGGGTGTCTCATCATAGTCCAAAATGTTTTACATTCTCGGATGGTCCAGATTAGATTGTAAATTAAAACATTTTCCAGAACAATTTCTTGATTTCTCCACCAAACCCAATGTAATCATTTAGGGTTTGTTAGAGAAATGACAATTTTAGTATTTGAGTATGCACCTTTATGTGTTGCTCTATATTCTAACAGCAGTTTCTTTAATATAAATAAAGCAAAAATTAACTTTCAGAATTGCTGCAGGTGACAATTTTTTGCACAAGACATTGTAGCACGATAAGAGTTGAGAAATGATAATAGATGTTACACAACTAGGATTATACTATTCCATCAGCATTGAACTGTTTTGAGATTTAAATGCATAGATATGGCATTCTAACCCTTTCAAAATTTCGTCTGCTACAAAATTGTTTTCCTTCTTTTTTCTTTTTTTATATTGCTTTAATTTTCAATTTAGGATATTTTATTTTTTTTGTAAAAATCAAACAGTTTGGATCGGGATGAGACCTGTCTCATCAGGATGAAAACTGTTTGCAAATTTCACAAATTTGTCCATAGTGTTGAAGGGGTCAAATTAGGTTATATTGTAAAGAATTACAAACAACTTAAAACACAATTGATTTAAATGTACGGTATTTGTGAAAACTTATTAAAACTTAGATATATAAATAAACCAATTTAATTTTTTAAAGATTATTTGTTAAATTTAAAATACAAGTTTTAATCATTAAATAAAACATTCTTTCATAGGGGAAAGCCTGCACAAGTTTTGATTTTGATTTGACCGTCTCTATAATAAGAATTGAAACTTACCAGAACCGAACATACTGAATGGGGATACACTTTCCACTTTGAAAATTAAGCATTCAAATACATGTAATTTGAAATCACTACAGAATGAAAGCAAATTATAAAAAAAGGGAATCATACACCAGGTTTCATCATTAAGGTATGTGTGTACTAGTTTCTCATTGAAGTATGTTTTTTTCTTTCAAAGTAGCTCAGATGGTAGTTTAGGGGATTTTGCCGACCAAATATGGTATTCAGACTAACTATGAAAGTTCTATTTCAGGTCATTGGTCCCTTTCCTTCATACATCTTTCGCAAACGGGGCACACCCAGATCAGACAGCTCCTGTAGGAGTCGTCTGATCAGGGTCTGCTCAGCTTGTTTCTGAAATTATAATAGATCCGACTCTACCATGGCCAGAAATGCTTGTGTATATGTGATGTGATTATTACATGGAATTTCAACGGGGAAAGAGTCCACAGTATTAACAAATTTGTTTCAATTTTTACTATAGGGTATCCATCGAAATTTGTGCAAGCTTTATCAACTAAGTTTGTAGCTTAATTACTAGTTTCCTGTTTGTATACTTCTGTGTTTGATTAAATGATATTATGAGTTTTAGTATTTGTTGTGTGTGCCTGTTATCACAGGGGGTCCTCTTTTTCTGTATTGACAGGTGATGTACCCGGGTCAGGCAAGCCACTTTTCCACTTCAGCTGTGGCGTTACAGCTGGTATGATGGCATCTGTGATCACACAGCCGGCTGATGTTGTCAAAACCCATATGCAGCTGTATCCTCATAGATACAAGCGTCTACAGAATGCTGCCTTGTTTGTGTATGAGGTTAGTGTGCTCATATATAGAACTTACAGTTCATACAGTAACTCGTGAACTTCAATATCTGAGGCTGGAATAACTTGAACTTAAGGATAACTCGAAAAAAATTATGTGGTACATGTAGTTTAATGCAGGTCTGAAGTAATGCTGAAATGTCTTTTAGGAGCTAAGCATTACTTTCGACCTAATTTAAGCTGTGAATGTGAAATCTTCCAGATTAGAAATCGGACGACTCAAACTTGTTTTCTCGAAATAATTTGTATTGTCCCTTGAAGTTCTCAATATTAAGGTCCAGCTGTAGTTGGAAGCAAAGCTTTAACCCATTACCTCATAGGCTATTTTTAGATCCTACCTCTTTGAATTAATCTACTGAAAAGGAGCATTTATTAGAGAAAAAGAAACTTTCAGATTTGTTTAGTTTTGAAACCATTGTGATAAATAGAGCATTTGCTCCTATGGAGCAAATGCTCTATTTATCACAATGGTTTCAGATAGAGACAGAGGCGTCAAAAGTCGTCAATATGAGGGAATGGGTTAAGTTTTCATACTCATGAGATTTGGTAGTTTCCAGTACAGAGTATCAGAGCAATGGACAAAGATATGCATTCTAATACTAAAATAGTCATTTCTCCACCATAGCAATTGTTGTGACCACTCTTCATAATTGTCTTGAATAGATGATTCTATAGAGTCACAACACAGTTTGGTGGAGAAAGACAGGAATTATTATTGACGTTTTTAATTTACGCATTTTTATCTGGGCCTCTTGAGTATTCTATCTCTTCCTTTATTAAGAGAAATATAGTCTGAAAGAGTAAGTCAATTTTGTACATACCAACTGGTAGAAGAGTTTTCCAAACATAATTAGCTGTCAGATGAATTTTCATGACAGAAATCATGTATATTAGCTGAAGTTTAATAATGGCATATAAACAGAGGAGTTTTTAGCCATCAGCAAACAGAACAGACCCAGATCAGATTGCCCCTGTTAGAGCTGTGCGATCTGAATCTGCTTTTTTGCATAAATGTTAATAAGTATATTGATAGAGTGTAGGATTAACCCATTCCCTCATATTGACATCTCTGTGAAAGTCACTTGTTGAAACCATTGTGATAAATAGAGCATTTGCTCTACAGGAGCAAATGCTCTATTTATCACAGTGGATTCAAAACTACACAATTCTAAACTTTTTCTTTTACATAATAAATGCTCCTTTTCAGTATATTTATTCAAAGAGGTTAGTTCTAAAAATAGCCTATGGGGGAATGGGTTAAGGAAATTTATAACAGGTTAGCCTAATTACCTGAATTTGAAGGCAAAGCATTTGTATTAAGTCTGTCACATACTCCCTCACACTTCACTCAGCAAAACTGCTAAACTGTTACTTTTTAACTTCTATTTTAAAGAGAAATATACATGTACTTCACAAAATCTTCATGTGTTCAACATATAGTCCCTACCCTATTTTCTACTGATTTACACATATAACTGCTGTCTAATGGCTGAGAAAGGCAAGCGTTACCGTTTGCACAAAAATGAAATAGAAATATTGTTGCATCCCTTTACAATATGATAAAACACAAGGTGACATTTAGCAGTTTTGCTGAGTGTATACAGTTACTGACTTGTGGGCTTTCCTTTCCCAGAGAGATGGTGTAAGTGGGTTCTGGCGAGGCATTATACCACGCACAATCCGACGCACACTGATGGCAGCTTTAGCCTGGACTGTCTATGAAGAGGTGAGTGTTCCTTCCCTATTTGTCAAAAGTGATGCAGTGAAATTTTGTTAATCCGAACTTTTTGTAAAGTTTATAGGCAGGTGGCTGCTTAAATGCAGGATTAAAGCCATGCAGAAAGCTAATAATGGAGCTTTGTGCGTGATTTCCATCCTGCATTAAGCTGCCACCTGTCTTAAAGACCATTAATGATTTGAGTATTCAGGTTAGCATTTAAATCCTTACCTGATGCATATTCATATTAGAAAGATCCTACAGGAGCTGTAGATCTATGTCTGCTCTGTTTGCAAAGATGTATAAAGTTGAGATTATGGAGTTAAGGGTTAATAAAGTTATAATTCTTGTTTCTTTCATTGACCTTTTCCCTCACATAAACGCCTTTTTACGCCGTAAAGAATAGACCCAATTAGACGACTCCTGAAGGAGCCATCTGATGAGGGTCTGCTCAGTTTGCTTATGAACTCATAAAGATCTGATTCTACAGTTTCTACCAAGACCATAAAATCCTGTGTACATATTGAGGGCTTGGTGCAAAACTAATGTAACTCCTTCACTTTGTGATGGACAGGGTTGCCACTCGTCAGGGAATTATTTTATTTTTTTCAAGGTCAGGGAATTGTCAGGGAATTTTTAGAACTGTCAGGGAAATTTGAAAATATAGGCAACTGTCAGGGAATTGTCAGGGAATTTTAAAAAATATGAGATTGAGGGTTATATATTATAAAAAATCCATAACGTGTTACAGAAATTATGACAGAAAGACCAAATTTCGCGATGAAATGTGTCAAGGAAATTTGAAATTGTGTCAGGGAAATGTCAGGAAGTTTTTTCCTCTGTTTTGTGGCAACCCTGAAGGAGTTACAATAGTTTTGCACCAAGTCCTCGAATATACCATAATAAAAAATCGGCTAAAAGAGATTCATGATGTCATTATTTCTTACATACATTTTAAATGGGGAAAGGTTTGAAGTTATGATACATGTCATTTACAGGTGTTTATAAAAAAAAAAAATCAGTTTCAGGATGTATTTTTAAATTTGTTTATAAATGTTTACTTCGTGAACATGTTTA
The DNA here is from genome assembly GCA_963576725.1 of Azorinus chamasolen. NCBI lineage: Eukaryota > Metazoa > Mollusca > Bivalvia > Cardiida > Solecurtidae > Azorinus > Azorinus chamasolen. Next base: position 97,380,566 of record OY755236.1, on the reverse strand, counting down.
GACCAGTTTGTACCAGTAACATTTAATGTCAAAACTAAATGTGAGAAATGTTATGTATTTATTTTTAACCCTTCTCATGCTAAGCACAACATGACTTGCACTTGCAAACATCTTGGATCTAGATGAAACACTAAGTAACTTGTCCTTCATCAGGATCCACTCTGTTTGACATTCAGTTTAATCTTTTTTTAAAAAAGAAATTATAAAAAGAAAATGTGTCCAGCAGATGACAGTGCTAGCACTGAAATGGTTGAACAAACAAGTTGTTGTTTTACAGGTGGCAAAGACATGTGGGCTGAAGTAAGGCCACTTGTCGCTGGCAAGAAAACACAGCCATTTCCATCATCTGAATAAAGGATCTTGCATCCTTGTGTGTTTGTGAAATAAACAATTTAAACATGAAATAAAAATTAAAAAAAGACTAGAAGAATAATGGCCTTATCAGAGGCTTTGTAGTTCATAGAGCAAGACTGACCAACTGTTCACTTGTCCAAGCTAGCAGGGCGGACGGAGATTTCAGCTGCCCACTGTGTGAGTTTGAAAACGTTCTGGGTTGTGTACATGTGAAGGGTGCTATCCTAATCAGAATGAAATGAACTTGGCATACTGCCATTGATATATGACAACGGAGGTGAGATGATGAAAGTCTTGTGGATTAGATAAATACTGAACTATGCAAGAAAGTCTACAAGGAAAGACATGTTTGAGTTTTGAGTGGACCTGATTGATATTTATACACTAAGCTCACATTTTAGTGATGTTGTGTTGTATTGGTCGTATTTCGGGCTTCTCCCTAGAAGAAGGGTTGAGCATAAGTGTTGCGCTTGTAGAGGACAGTTGGTGTTATTATGAGAGTGAGGGCAGGTAAACAGCAGTGTTGAAAGGACAACTGGAAAAGTGCTTGTTACGTGTTTCGAGAGCGCCCTATGGTAGTCTTGAATTAGGTATTTGTGATAAAAACAGGAGCGATAAGAGTCTTGGGTCCTTTATAAGAGGCTTACTCTTAATTTTTAGCCAAACACTATTGTGTTGGTACTTGCTAGCATTGCTTTGTAGAGGAGATTGTAATGAGTACCAACAAAATAGAGTTAGGTAGAGGAATATAGAAATTATTGTACATACAGTATGTACCTTATTTTCCTTAACCCTTTTAGTGCTGATTTTAGTATTTGTATTGCAAATAGTGTAGACCCAGATGAGAGGGCTCCTACAGAGCCCTCTCTTCTGGGTCTGCACTGTTTGTCATGTTACACATGTTCCTTTAAAAGTATCCTTGAATATTCATGGTAAGCTTGACCCGTTTTAATTTCGGAATAGTCCATTTGAAAATACAGTGTTGAAAGGGTTGATACTGCTCTTATCAGCATAGATAGATCTGATAAACCAATCCATCCAGTCATTTGAACTCTTTACTGGAGGAATATTTGTTTTAACTCTTTCCCCCATATAAATGTCTAATCAAGCATTTACACACAGTGTAGACCCAGATCAAATGGTTCCCATAGGAGCTGTATGATCAAAGTCTGCTCCGTTTGCTTTTGAAAAAATACAAAACTGATTGTACAGTTGACATTATAAGAATTGAGCTAATTAATACATATTCATGATTTCTTACATGAATACTGATTAGGGAAAGGGCTAAACAAATATTGACATCATAACTGTTAGATTAATTGTTATAATGGCATATGAACACCTGGGTCCATGCTTATAAAGCTTTTTAGTTGAGTCTGAGTTCGTTCTCAAGCTTTTGATTGGTCAGATTTGAGCCAAAGGCTCAAAAACTTGAGAACGAACGCTGACTCACCCAAAAAGTTTTATAAGCAAGGATACTGATATTTTTACCATGGCAAAACTGTGAAATAGGATCTGTTTTATTTTCTGAAGAGACTGGCAGATCTTGATCAAGTAGTTCACAGAGGGGCGGTCAGATCTGGATCTACTCTTTTTGTTATGGCTTCTCTATCAGGTAAAGATTTAAATGGTTGGTATGTTTGGTAAATTCATTGGTCAGGCTGTGTAGTACAATGATGAATTACATAGTATATGTGTTTTGAAAATTGTATATAATCTTGATTTATATGGTTACTAGGAGATTATACGAAGCTCCGTAACCATTTACATATTACTCAAGGTTTATTAACGGCTTCACAAACATACAAGGATGCAAAATCTGTTGAGTGTAAAACTTGGTTGCTTTTCAGGCATACTGATTATGAGTAAGGACTTCAGACCAAAGACCATGTTATACTGTCAAAGTCAGCAGTTTATACAGTATGTTGGTTACCAAGACATTGGTATAAAAACATCAAAACCAATAGCCCTTTCAAAATTTGGATAACTGTTCATAAATAGTATGGAGTAAAGGATGAACAGTTTCTTTGTTAGCTTTCAAAAATCTGAACCAGCAAAATAGTTTTGACCCAGTTTGGATGCTTGACCCAAAAGTTGATGAAAGATGTGACTAATTCACACAAAGTGTGGAAATTACTATATCAGTCTATGTGCCATTTAAGTCTTGTCATATAATATATGATATACCTCGTTAATTAAGAGTTTTAGTAAAACAGAATTGAAAACTTGTTAGGCAAGTGGATGCTTAATGCTGGGTGAAAATCGTGCAGAAAGCTCTTGGAGAGTTATTAATCTGATCATTTATGATGCAACCAAGCTTTTATGATCATGTAAACATGCTAGTCAAAATTCTTGTGTTTAACAGATCTTAGCTCTTTACCCAATGAATATCTGTGTAAAAATAATCATCATGAATATTAATTGGATTATACTTTATAATGGCACCTGAACACGGAAACATTATGGCCTTTGCAAAATCTGAAGTATCAGATGTGTATAAAGCTTTAAGCAAACAGAGCAGACTGATCTGGGTCTACCCCATTTGCAAAGGTATTTTAAATATTGTATCTATGGAGTAAAGGGTTAACAGATCTTGAGCCTTTACCTCATAAATATTTATGTAAGAATTGTTGACTACATGAATATTGAACCCTGGTTCCCTGTTCTATATTTAGGCCAAATTTCAATACCTACTGAATATTCATTAACAAAATAGTTAGAAAGATATATGGAAGGTGGAACATTGTAGACATTTTAGAAAGCAAAGAAACAGTTCTATCACATTTTATTAGCAAACAGAGTAGACCCTAATCAGACGGCTCCTTTAGGAGCTGTCTGATCTAGGTCTACTCTGTTTGCAAATGCGTGAAAAACGTTCATATGAGGGAAAGGGTTAACTGAATTTTTGTAGTTGTACATGATTATGAAAATGTAGGATGTTTTTGACCATGGCAGAAACTGACTAACAAGATCTATATAATTCCGTATACAGTAGAACCCTGCTAATGCGACCACTTAATGAATAACCATGGAGCTTTCTGCATTTTTTTTGTCCTGCATTAAACTACCACCTGCATCTAGCACCCAGAATTATACCTGTTTTAGGTGGTCACTTAATGAATAACCATAGCTGTCTTTATAAGCAGGTGGTTGCTTAATGCAGGACAAAAGCAATGCAGAAAGCTCTTTTAGGAGCTTTCTGCATTACTTTTGTCCTGCATTAAGCTAGCACCCAGAATTATACCTCTTTTAGGTGGTCGTATTAGCGGGGTTTTACTGTATATGCAAATAGAGTTGACCCTATCAGATGGCTCCTTTAGGAGATGTTTGATATGCATCTACTCTTGTCTGCAATGACGTTTCTATGAGGTAAAGAGTTAATCAAAGTGGTCAACTGAAGGAACACTTTTGTTCTAGACAGAGAGTGTATATATTTATTTGTATACCTGTTTAGGCACACGTTTGTTCATATGTCTTTGTCATGTGTGTAATTTAATACACTTGGGCTGAGGTGAATTTTATATATACTGTTCATGTATTTGTTTTTACATCTCACATGATTTTAATTACTGAATATTTGACAGGTAAGGGAAGCTTCTATTTAACAACTATCATTCTGAGTTAAGACAACAAATCCTATATGATTATAGCCTGTTTATTTCTTGATGAGATGCTGAGTTGCATGTGTCAACAGCGGGATTACCTGTCAAATTATTTCACAATAACAATACTACCATGTAGTGGAATTAAAACGTGTCAGTAATTATGTGCTGATGTTTTAAACTTGAACCCATTCCCTCATATTGACACCTTTTGACATGTCTGTAAAAGTTACTTTTTGAAACCATTGTGATAAAAGGAGAATTTACTCCACTGGAGCAAATGCTCTTTTTATCACCTTGGTTTTCAGAACTACATAAAATGTTCCTTTTTTTCTAGTAAATACTCTTTTTCAGTAGATTTATTCAAAGAGGCTGGATCTGCAAATAGCCTATTAGGGAATGGGTTATTTGTACTGTACCCCCTTCTATCACAAAGGGTTGTTCCTTGTGTATAGAAATGAGTGGAGGTGTTCATGTGTGGAGTTGAGCAGAGGTGTTTGACAGAGTGAGTGGGAGTCTTTATCCTTTGAATGCTGGATTTTCAAAGTGGAACGGTCCATCAATAATTAACCCTTTCCCTGTTCTATGTTTATTCCAAACTTCAATACCTACTGAATATTCATTAACAAAATAGTTATAAAGAAACATGGAATGTGGAACATTGTAGACATTTTAGAAAGCAAAGAAACAGATCAATCAAATTCTATTAGCAAACAGAGCATACCCTGATCAGACGGCTCCTCTAGGAGCCGTCTGATCTGGTTCTACTCTGTTTGCAAATGCATGTAAACACGTTTACTTGGGGGGAAAGGGTTAAAGATAAAATCAGTTCAATATGAAAGGCTATACTTTGCATATATGATAATTTTGAGAGACAAACAGTGCAGATCCTTCTGATCTGGGTCTACAGTGTTTACAGATGCCGATACACTCGTTTCCTGCATTCAAGGGGTTGATTATGTTGTATATTCAAATCATGTTGTGCTTTGTACAGCAACCTTATCTTATTGCTTGTTGAGCAAATTTTCGTCAGCTGAAAAAAAACCATCCACATAAATTCTTAAAATGAAAAATGATCAGTTTCGAAATTATTGGATCCTGATGAGATGCAGAATATTTTAGCGTCTCATCTGGATCCAAACTGTTTGCAAAGCTTTTCACGAATTTGCCAACAGCATGTAAAATTTAAGGTTAACTGAATATGCGAGCAACATTAGTTTAATCTTGTGTTTATTTTTATCAGACACTTAAGTTTTAAACTTGGGGTGTTCAAAAACCTCATTGATTAACCCTTTACCTGATGAATATTCATTTAAATTAAATGAATTCTTACAATGGCTAATGAACGTAGGAATGTTTGGCCAGGACGGAATTATTAGAATCAGATCTATATTATTCCATAGGCAAACAGAGCAGATCCTGATCAGATGGCTCCTAAAGGAGCCATCTGATCTGGGTCTACTCTGTTTGCAAAGGGGTGAAAAAGTGCATCTATCAGGTAAAGGATTGATAACAAGTTATCATTTGTTGTTCCTTTTTTCTTGGGAGCAAACTTCCAGAACTGTTGAAAACAGTCATATATGCCTTTATATAAGTCATATTTCAAGTACACATGCATTTGATGAAAAATTATGAGAAGATTGTCATATGTTACTTTTGTCTGTTTTACTCTATTATTTGTAATAAAATGCATTATTGTGAAAATTACTGTCGCTTTGTTTTTGGTTCAGCAGCTTTGTTGCTGTGAAGTCACATTGCAATAACTCCAACCTGTTATGCTGTTGTGGTCTTTAAACTCATTCAGTTAACCGGCTACCTGATGGAGACCCTTGTAAATATAGACCCAGACCTGACAGCTCCTCAGCTCTCTGATCTGATAATATAGTTTGTTTGCCATTGACAGAAATCCCCATATTCATGATGCCATTATAAATATTAAATTAAATGATTTCTTACATTAATATTCATGAGATTTCCTTCATACACATGCAATCATGACAACTGGACAGTAGTAACTAGAGTGGCTGTATGTTGGTTTCTAAGCATCATTTGCATTTCCAAATTTTTCTCCCATAGCTCTTGCTGCCTGTTGCTTGGTGGATTATCATGTTCTACAACCTTTGCATAGTTTGAGCGTCTTGAACGTGCCCTCATTTCTGATTTGGCATTAAAATTAAATCTGCCCTTGTCTGTCAATCTGTCGGTTAATCTACCCGCCAATCACACTTTTTGGGATCGCCCTGTGACCCCAAACACGGGAAAGATGTACATGACCCTTCTCAGATTTCGATCCGCTGAATATATTTGAACTGACAACTCCTTTAACAGAATCTGCCCTTAAACTGTTGAATGGATTTCCACCATTTCACAGGAATGATTTGCTGGGAAAACTTTTATCAAATTTGCATAAATCGTTCTAGTCATTTGGATAATAGATCTAAGGATCACAAGAGCTAAACTAGATTTTAAAGAACAATTTACCTAAATTATTGAATGGATTTCCACCAAACTTCACAAGTATGATCTTCAGGTGACTGTTTATCAAAGTTATTTAAATGGTACCGGTTCATTGCATAAGTAGGTCATGGAACCTAAACAAAAAACAAAAACAAATCTTTTAACGACTTCTCCTAAATCAGAGACTGAATTTTAATTTCTTGCCAATTTTCACAGAATTAATTGAGGTGATCCCTATCCAGATTTATATAATTCGTTACTGTGCGCTGATTAAGTATGTCATGGAAGCTAAAATAGACTTTAATCTAACTGTTGTCTTTAAACGACATTGTTCTTAAACCACTGAATGGATTTCCACCAAATTTCACAGAAATGATCTGTAGGTCTCCTTATCAGGGTTAATAATTGTTTCAGTCTGCCAAATAAGGAGATCATTGGGGCTAGAATGGATCTGAACTGACAATTTCTTTAACGACATGTATAAATCACCATTTCACATGACTGCCCTTCAGGTGACCTTTAATCAGATTTTTATATTCTTTGCGTAGCAATGAATACAAGGTAACGTTCCATCGTCGAACTCATGGTAAACTCGCCTACCTGACAACTGTCATTCCGCATAGCAGTCTAGTGCAATTTATTGACTTCCATTCGATGGATAGAAAAGGCGTTTAATAACATGGCATCCGGAACCAATCATGGTATACTATTTCTGACATGAAAATGCTACGTAATATAAGCTTCGGCTTAGTATATGCAACAAAATCCACAACAAAATTCACATAATATAGCAATGCGTAATGATATACAAACATCAGTCACATGACGAAATCACGTGATCATAATATGTGAAAGTATTCTCCCAGAGGCATCTACTCAATGAATACAGAAGTGCGCGTCGTGTGACCTTATGCAGACGATTAGGTAATAACGCTCATAAACAAAACTGCGAGTGGTCAGTTTGACAATAAGAACAGAACAGATACTTTATTCAAGACTTATACATAATGTATATCGTCTAGTTTACATAGTATATCATATTAATAAGCATAGCGGGAAACGGCTAAAGTGTCAGCTGCAACGTAATAGTGTTAATCCTTTTCCTTATAGATACGCAATTTCATGTCAAAGCGAACTTATTGCTCAGAAATTTGCTGTTCAACACATTGATGCCATGCAAAAAATACTGCACAGAGTCTGCAACACTTTGATAATAAATGATTCCGGTCTGCTGCATGATTAGTTCAAAGGAGCTAAAATAGATTTTAATGAACAATTTCTTTACATGACGTCTTCACTATGGATTTCCACCAACTCTTCCGGAGACCTTCTATTGATGTTATATAAATGTTTACAAGCCTCTTCATAAGTAGGTCAATGTGGCTAATATTATATATATTATGATATTTTAACGAACAATTGCTTGTCTTAACCACTAAATGGGATTTAACAAACCTTCTTAGACGGTCCTCTATCAAAGTTATATAATGGCGTTGATTGGCTGTATGAGCTAAAATAAATTTATTTGAACAGCTACTTTAAAATAATCTGCTTTTAAACTTAACTGAGGGATTGAATCTGATCAAACTGCATAGGAATGGTCTTTAAATGATATTCTATCGAATATAAACACAGTGGTCTTAACACATTTGGTAGATGTACATGATGGATCACTTGGCCTACAAAAGCAAAGCATATATAGCCATAAATCTGTATGGATATTTATGAACGTTCGCGCCTGACGTATGAATATCGCTTTACCTCATAAATATGCTTTTGCAAACAGAGCAGACCCAGATCAGAAGACTCCTGTTGGGTCGGTTCAGTTTGTAAAATCATATCTACATTATTTCATACATCATTCCTAATTTCACTATGTCCAAATTTTCTCTTTGTCATAATGCCAGTATGAAAATTCATCTATCTTATATCATAAAGTTATCATTTCCAACATGAATATCCATCAGGTAAAATAGTATTACATACACCTCGTTATACCATTCGCTCATAAGCTATTTTTAGATCCAACCTCGTTGAATAAATCAACCGAAAAGGAACATCTACTAGAAGAAAGTGAACTTTTAGAAGTGTATAGTTTTAAAACCATTGCGATAAATAAAACATTTTATCCTATGGAACAAATGCTCTTTTTATCAGAATGCTTTCAAAAGTTGGCGTTTACCGAGGCATTAAAAGGAGTCAATATGAGGGGATGGGTTAACCCTTTCCCTGTTCTGTGGTCATTCCAAATTTCTACCTAATCAAATACCTACTGAATATTCATAGATAAAATGATTATAACGAAATATGGAAGATGGAAAATTGTAGCCATTTTAGGAAGTAAAGACACAGATCTTTGAAATTCTATTAGCAAACAGAGTAGACCCTGATCAGACGGCTCCTCTAGGAGCCGTCTGATCTGGGTCTACTCTGTTTGCAAATGCTTGAAAACACGTTTTATATGAGGGGATGGGTTAACACTAGAGTTATAAGCTATATGACAAATTCACAGTCATACTTGAATAACACAGTACTCAGTGTTCCAGATAAGGAACTATTTCGTCAATGAACGCGGTTCTAACACAATCGACTTTTACAGTAACAAACCCTATAAACCGGAATTCTAGTGGAGAAGAATTTAACTACTTTCACACTGCATTAAGCTGCCGCATGTCTCCAAGACCGATCTTTATATATTAACTTTGACGCCCGGTTTAGAGGGGTTTACTGTATTAACTACTTACCCCAGGAATATTCATGAATATTAATTGACTATTTATTCTATCCTGTTTTATATATAAACAAGTGCATACCTAGCTATGTCAAATAGTATAGAATGAAATCTAAACTATTCTACAGGAGTCTTGGTCTACTTTATTGATGTTAAATATCACCCATCACTGTGGAGTAAAATGTTTACTAGATTTGACTGTTCCACTCTTGATTAGCTTCTAAATATATCAAATGCATCTACATGTATTTCATTCTTTTTCTGCATTTATATTAAACCCGACACTGATAAGACTTTCCAAAACAAATAAAAAAGATCGTCAGCTGACCTTTCATATTGAGGTTTTGTCAATAAATAATTACTTCAACACCTCAGTCATGTATTTCACGCTTAACCCTTTCCCTGTTTATTCAATTTTCAGTACCTACTGAATATTCATAGACAAAATAGCTATAATGAAATATGGAAGGTGGGATATTGTAGCCATTTTAGAAAGTAAAGAAACGGATCTTTCAAATTCCACTAGCAAACAGAGCAGACCCTGATCAGACGGCAGCTCCTATAGGAACCGTCTGATATGGGTCTACTCTGTTTGCAAATGCGTGAAAATGCGTTTATGTGAAGGAAAGGGTTAACTATTTCTGTAGTACAGGAAAGTCTCGCTAATGCCACCACATAATTATTAACGTAAGGTTCTGTAAAAACAAATGGTTGCTTAATGCAGGGCAAGCGTAATGCAGACAGCATCTACAGGAGTTTACTACGTTGCATTTGCCCTTCACTAAACTACCACCAGAATTATACTTTATTTGAGTGGTCGTTCTAGCGAGGCTTTACTTACAACAATTTGTTCGAATTATGATCAATGTCCTGCATTAAGTCACCGCCCGTTTTAAAAATCCATAAAATGATATTTATTTTGAGCGGTCGTATTGGCCATATTTTCTTAAACAACAATTTAGTTTCAAGTTATGTCCTGTGAGTAATGCTCACGCGCTGTATGAAGTCCTGTGGTGACATATGTACTGAATGTCCCTTTACGTGCTCACGGTGCGGTGGTTATCTATGCAAAAGGTTATTTACACCAGGCTTCTTGTAACTTATTTACACCAGGCTTCTTGTAACTTATTTACACCAGGCTTCTTGGGCTTCTTGTAACTCAGCATCTCATCAGACTCCAAGCTACTGGTATAGATGGATACACTGAACCACAGAGTCTCACTATAGCGACCACATCATTTATTAACATTGGAGTCTTTAACCCTTTCGCTGCCAAAGTCTGTCGTCTGATAACTTTGTCGTCTGCTATAAATTTTCATTTTTTTTATTTTCTTCATTTTTATTTCAAAAACATAGTAACAGTAACAAACAGTTTGGATCCTGATGAGACGCCGAGTTACTCGGCGTCTCGTCTGGATCCAAACTGTTTGCATAGGTAATCACAGATCCGGCATTGGCAGCGAAAGGGTTAAACGCAAGTTTTTGCTTAGTGGTAATACAGAAAGCTCCTATAAGAGCTGTCTACAATTACTTTCGTTCTTCACTAAGTAGCCATCTGTTTAAAACGATACCAGTGTCAACCCATTCACTCATAGGCTATTTTTCACCCAGCCTCTTTGAATAAATCTACTGAAAAGGAGCATATACTAGAGAAAGGGACAGTTTTAGGACTGTGTATTTTTGAAACCATTGTGATAAACAGAGCATTTGCTCCTGTGGAGCAAATACTCTATTTATCGCAATGGTTTCAGAAATTGACTTTTACAGAGGCTTGAAAATGCGTCAACATGAGGAAATGGGTTAATTCATGAAGTGGTTAATTCATATTTGTTCCGCTAGGGGGCGCTGTAACTCAACGATCATGATCAAAGAAACTCAAAGGCCTTTGTATGACAATGACTACTTCTAACTGAGAACAAAGTTTAAAGCACACTTGCCACTGACTTGAGAGTTGGTACTTTGTGTGTGTTACTTTGAACCTTCCAATTATCCCTTTCAACACACATGTACTAGCATATGCAATCAGTGCAGACCGCGATCTGAGGGCTCTTAGAGACTGTTTATAATTGAATTTTGTAGCAAGTTTTAAGCCTTCATACTGAGTGGCCTCTATAGTTTAAATACTTATGGATTATTCCACTTTCATAATTCAGGGTTGAAAACCCTTTACATCTCTTGGTGTGCTATTCGCTTTGAATTCATATTAACCCTATAAATGCAAACTGTTTGCATACAACGGGAGCGTAGTGTACCTCGGCCTCTCACCAGACCATCAAGTTCGGCATTATTTAATCCTCTACTCCATAAATACGCATAAATTCGCCTTTGCAAACAGAGTAGACCCGATCAGACGGCTCCTATAGGAGTCGTCTGATCAGGGTCTGCTCTGTTTTCCTATTACATAATATAGATATATATGTTTCTACTGTTTCTTCCATGGCCAAATAATCCTGTAGTTATGTGTTATTATAGCAATTGATCTAATTAATATTCAAGATATCATTGTTTCTTACATACATATTCATGGAGTAAAGGGTTAATAAAGTTTTAGAAAAAAGAACGAATGGGTTTACTCTGATAATTAAAGCAGATGTCACTTAAAAAATTGTGCATACAAAACCGATAGAGAGATACGCTGTTCTATGTTCTAAGTACATAATGTACATAACTATATCTCTAGGCATGTGTGCTATTTGATTATAAATCTTTATATGCTAAGCAAGTTTTCGGCAACACTTTATATTTCGAAACAGGCTCTCTTCTATGTCTTTGCATTAACCCATTACCTCATAGGCTATTTTTAGATACAACCTCTTTGCATAAATCTACCGAAAAGGAGCATTAACTAGAGAAAAGGAAACTTTTAGAATTCTGTAGTTTGAAACCATTGTGATAAATAGAGCATTTGCTCCTATAGGAGCAAATGCTCTATTTATCACAATGGTTTCACAAAGTGACTTTTACAGAGTCGTCTACAGTCGTCAATATGAGGGACTGGGTTAAAGGAACCGTTTGACCAAGATTTGCTCTGTTTGGTTATGAAATCATGTAGATCTGATTTTAAAGTTTCTGCCATGACCAAACATTCATCTGATTAATATTCATGATGTTATTAATTCTTACATGAATATTCATTCGGTAAAGGATTAAAGGTATCTTGCCATGTGCAGTTTCTATACAGTAAAACCCTACAAAACCGGAATTATAGTAGAGAAAAATTTAGATACTTTTAGACAAGTGGCTGTTTAATGCAGGGTGAAAGTCATACAGAAAGCCCCTTTCTGCATGATTTTCACACTTCACTTAGCTACCACCTGTCTCCAAGACCGATATTTATACTAAATTGATCGACCGGTTTAGAGGGGGTTTACAGTAATGGCAACATAGCCAGGCGCAATGCTTTTCTAAGTGCGCTGTTCACGCGACAGGTTAATGCAATTAATGCTCTCTATAACGGACGCCACAACAAATCTAATTCTGATTAGTTAATTCTTTGCTCTACAGTAACACCTCTCTATAACGACCACTAAATTGTGTTAATTAGTTGATATTTAGGCAGGTGGTTGCTTAAATCAAGGTGAAAGTAAAACAGAACGCTCCTATAGAAGCGTTCTGTTTTACTTCAACCTTGTTTTAAGCTTCCACCTACCTTTAACACAAACTACTTGATGTAATTTAGTGGACGTTATAGAGAGGTTTTACTGTATTACTATTAATGCAAGAAATAATGATACATTATGAACCTTTATTAAATTAAGGTTTATTTTGGCATGTGAACAGAGGCTTTTTCTGGCCATGACAGAACCTGTTGAATCATATCTATATTATTTCATAAGCAAACGCAGCATACTCCGATCAGACGTCTGGTCTAGTTCTTCTATGTTTGCAAATGCATGAGAAGGTGTTTATATGAAGGTACAAGCTAAGATAGGTAGTGAATAATGCAGGGCTA